>JARDYH010000003.1:71187877-71790761 GCA_029215795.1 Anniella stebbinsi
ACCAAAATGGTCGCCGCAAGTTCCTTGCAGCCGGGACGTTTGCCGGTTCCGAGCAGTGCCAGCTGCAGTGGGTCGTCTGTGGAGCTCCTCCTGCCTAACGCATGGTCAGTACGTTATTTACCCCTCCGTTGCTTAATATGTTGTCCGAACTGAGCCATTGTGTTGATGAGAAATCAAATTATGCACATGCGAACCATTCCTGAATCTGGAAAGATGAACACATTTGAGTTCTTCTCAAGCAACACAAGTAGCGGCTTGAAGGCGTATAGAACTACAACTCCAAGTACACCTAAATTCAAGTACTTTTTAGACGATGCAGGATCAGCTCAAAACACACAGCAAGATGCACTGTGGTGCTAACATAGGCGAAATTTACTATGAGAATTTTATTTTGAACAGGTAGTGGTAATAACACGAGGAACATTTCTTGAGCAAGCGCTACAATAATGGATGGTGTTTGTGCAAGAGTTAGACTCTTACTAATTTCAGTGGAGTTTGTGCCCCATTAGGCTGTACCCACAAATAAATATAGACCTGTTCAAACAACACACTAAGTCATGGTGGTTAAGCATTTTCAGCTAAACACTATGGCTTAGCGTGTCATTTGAACCATGACTTAGTGTGTCATGTGAACTAGGCCTAACCATGGTGGCTACGTAACCACGGTTTAAACATGCTCACTAACCATTTGCTGCAAAAGGGTTAGTGGCCTAGCCATGGCTTAGTATGCTTAAGAAGCATACAATCCAATATTACATGAAGCTTGTATTTCAGCTCTTAATAGAACCATTACAGAGAAGTTCGCTATGTAGTCTGCAGCTGACACACCACCACCTCAAGAGGAAATAAGGTATAACATTACAAGGCAACTGCTTTTACACAAAGGACAACTTACACAATGCAGATGCTATTGTTTAAACCATCTTGCCAAAACATGCTTGGGGAACATGCCTGCCACCCATCTAACTTCACACAAGAACAAGTGAGGCATCTGGGATAGTAGCATTCTTCTCAATTAACATTTCATGCTAACTGGGCACACGTTCAGATTTTCACATTGCTGGTGGCAATGCTCAATCTGTGATGGTGCAAATGCACACAGAGAAAACATGTTGAGGTGATTTGCTCAGGTCCCAACTGAGCTCAGATCAGAGCAAATATAAATGAAGGTGGAAGCAACCTCCAACGATTAGAGTTTAAAACAGGAAAGAAGGCGACCAGGTTTAAAATGTGAAAGCTCTGGTTCAAGTAGAAAGTTTAGACTATCTGGCCATAGTGGACTTAGCCTACATGGCTGAATTGGAACTGTATCTGATGTGCAGTGTGGACTGTGGGACATAGCCTTTAATTCTGAAAAGTCCCATTTTAAAAAAGAGAACAAATCTTTAGCACTTTTAATTAGACTAGAGATAAATTGTGAACAAGAAAACATCACGAGCTAAGGGCTCTAAGATCAAATGCTAACCAGGGCCTCCTCAAAAAGTTAAGGATGTAGGAAGTGGAGCTAACTAGCAGGGTCAGCCTCAGCACCTGGCATTTCTGGGCAGCTGCCAGGGCTCCCCCTATAAGTCTGCCTACCATTTACAGTTCCCACGATGCCTTCAGTATAGCACTGCTCCAAGGCACTGTGGGAAATTAAAATTCTAGCAAGACCCAGTCCCTAGCTGCTGTTCAGAGCACCTTTGTCCTCCAGTGTCAGGGAACCCAGTAGGGTCCACCAATGGAGAAGGGTCCCACCTGGAGCTGACCCTATTAACTTTTGTTTATGATGATAAAAGCAAATTAGCGTCAAGGATAGGAAAAGCCAAGGATGAGCACTTCTAAGCCCAGATTTCACACACACTAATTAATACATTTTGTCAATGGAGATTCAACCTTTTTCATCCTGGCAACAGTCAAGATGCTAATTAACTGGCCATAATCAATTTAAAATAAAATTCTGTACTCGATTTAAGACAAAATTAAATTAGCTTGCATCCGAAATCAGTTTTACTTTCAGTGTTTATGTTTCTGAAAAAAATAGGCGCATCTTGTTCTGTAACAATATTATCAAGAAAGTTCCAAGTACTAGCATTCCCACAGAGTGACAGGCAACTGTTATTAATGGCTTCAAATTATCCATTCAATTTTCATTGTGCTGGCTTGCTAATTTGCTGCAGCTATTTTGGCATATTTACACACTTGCCCCATTTTACTAATTGTCAATAAAAACACTCGTAGGAAACAGAGAGCACTTCAGACATTTAACAAACATGGAGACGAGGCTTGGAATATGTCAGAAGGACTGAACACAGGCGTTCAGTGAAAGGATAATGCCCTGCTTTGAGGCAAAAGCTAAAAGGGAAATCCTTTCATAAGAAAGAACTCATGTTCTTCCTAATCTCATTATAAGCAGTGCTTTGTGGCATGCAGTCAGATTTGAAAGGCCAACTGTATGAGAAAGAGTCTTATTTTTCATTGCTGTTTTAATGGCCCTATTGTTGAAATTCTTTTTTAAATGGGAATATCATAATCAGGGCTCTGCATATTTCTGCTTAAAATACAGAAAGGTCGGCACCAAGGTAACCCAAATTCTGCACCGCGCATGATTATTCTGCACAATTTGACTTCCTCACAGGGATATGGAAGAAGCTATGCAGGGCACTGATATCCTCTCTGGGAAATCCTACAGAACAAGCCTCTGACCTGACATAATATAAGCCAAGGGTAGGCAACATGGTGCCTGTGGGCACCAATGTGCCCTTAAACACCTTCCCTGGTGCTCACTGAGACCCTCAATTGTTATTTTTTAAATATTTGAATAGTTTCTTACTGGCAACTGGGATTGCTTCAAAGTTAAAGGGAGCCTTTAGCTGCTTATCTTAATTTCTCCTAAATGCTTCTTGGCAGGTTACTTGTCCATGCCCACCCATGGCAGCCATTTTATTATTGTGCCCAGGACAGTTTCTCAAATTTCAAATGTGCCCACAAGTCCAAAAGGTTGCCTACTCCCTGGTCTATGCACTTCCAATCCCATACCAAATACCACAGTACCAAATCGATTCCCAGTCACTCCCACAACCCACACGAGGTTATCTTGGAAAATATTAATTTTTCCTGTGCTATATCAGAAACCAACAAGCTAAATCTTGGATTTTTACATAGCCTTTTCCAGGAAAGCACTAAAAACCCTTACTTTCTATTCATTTACCCGGTGCTACTGCTACTTCTGCAGTGCTAAGCAGGAAGGATGTCTCTTGTCTCTCCCACATCCTGGAGTTGGTGTACTGCAAATTCCCTTCTTTACTGCATACACAATAAAGGGGGTAGGAAGGAAGATGAGCTAGAGGACTGTTGGTCAGTCATATTGGGAGCTTGGTTAGGTGGGAAGGGAAAAAGTTGGATTATTCTTGGGCTTGGAGAAGAATTACGGCACCTTAATGATAATCTTTTATTTGAGGCAAGAATTATGAGTTCATAACACTGAGCTCATATGGAGCCAGGAAATATAAATTTCTGCGACAGTTCTATCTACCCTATGATAGTAGCTCTGTAAGGACCTGAGTTGAGAAGAGGACATTGCAGTTCAACTCTCAACCAGGTGGCCTTAAGCAATTTCTCATGTTCAGCCTACCTCACAGGGGCATTGTAATGATTACTGTGATAATGCATGTAAAGTGCCTTGATGCAAAGTGCACATGGGAATCCCAGCTTTTCTAAATATCAAAGCAGAAAATGTGGAACTAGCTTTCATTTACTTTGTGGACAGAGCCTTAGGTGTTGCAGCCTTTTAATCAGCGTGGACTTCTGGGGCCCTTCTAAATTAGTTATGTAGCAGGGAATTGTCTCTCTGGTGTCATTTGTAGAACAAATCACATCTTCTAAATGCCTCCTCGCCACGCAGGCTAGGGAGCATTTCCCTGTCATTGCAGGCTCAAGAGCATTTCTTAATGCTAGGTGTTGGCAGCCGCACTAGTTCCACTAAACAGCAATGATTTACGGATATACTTCGAAGGAAAAAGGATGATGAGCCATCTCCTGCTAACTAGGCAACATGGTTGGGAGCTCTCCATTCTCCTGAGAGGCCTATGGTCAGCAGAAAACCTACTGCACTGCAGCAGGTTTTTGAATAACTGCCTGGAGACCAAAACACACACACACACACACACCTCATCCTGCGGTATGCAGATAAGAGATGGAAGCCAATGTGGACTTGTTTTTAAAGGCAGCAACACTTTTACTGGGGTCTATCATGGAAACAATTACAGCAGACAGAAAATGCCTCCTTAATACAGATTGGTGACATCAGTGATGACCCATAATCCAAGATCACTCAAAATGGCTAAGCCATTTGAGATCAACAAGGTACAGCATATGAAAAAGTACTGGCTTGCTGCTGGTTCCTAGAAAAGACCAGGAAATCCCACTGGTGATTCCCCCCTCCAAATCAAAGCCAATCACAGAAATGTATTAGTCTGCATTATTATAAAACAATTCCAAGGTCATATGATTCATCTCTTTGTTCTTCAAAATGGAATTGCCAACTTTCTCTTACGTTCTTGCTGTTGTTTGTCCCTAATAATGTTGAACATCTATTGTGGTGAACAACAATGACCTCAAATTCAAGCCTATGTGGTTCCTACCTTACTTAAAACCTTCCTTCGCAAAAACCTTTGCAGGAGGCCGTGGATTGGTTCTCCATCCCATCTGAGCTGAACCCAGAGGAAATGTTGCTGAATCATCAGGTCAGAGCCTTGAAGCCGAGACTTTGCAATGGTCCCCATAAGAAAGCAGTTCTCATGAAAGTAATAAGTGTCGGATACACCACTGGCTAAATTTTTTTTTAAAAAGGAAAAAAAACAGAAATAATGAAGACACTCAAGTCTGCCCTCCAGATATTTTTCTAATATAAAGTAGCATAGTCAAAATGAAACACCATTGAAATAGATTACATATCACTGATCGCTTTTAAACTGAATGGAAAAGGAGAAAATGCAATTTTGCTCTTTTAAAGCAGCTACCTATCCAATACATTCAAATGGAACTAAAATGTTTCGTACCTTTTTTTACCGTGCAGGGATTATCGGAGCCACGGTTTTCAAGAGGATGAAGAAACTCCCCCAGTAATTCTGATAATGCAGCTTTCTCCAAATTCTCCAAAATTACAACGATTCTGTTGCTTACAGAAGGCTGTTTCACTGGGATCAGGCAAGCTGTAAATACAAAGAGCTCATTATGGTTGGCAGAAGAAATCCTCCCTCTGTTTACAAAGTGCATTTTACATGCGCCACTACCTACAGCCACCTCCCTTAAACTGGTGCCTTTCGGATGTGTTGTACTGCAATTCTCTCATCAACTCTAGCTAACGTGGCCAATAGCCTTGCTGTCTGGAGATGAGGGGAGTTGTAGCTGAAAACATCCTAAGGGCACCAGGTTGAGAAAGGCTAATCTAGAGAGGGTAGGAGATTTCATGTTGCTTTTGTTTTGTGAAGTTTATGGCAAGGCTGCAAAACTCAAGGCCGTGACTCAAATCCAGCCCTCTGAAGTCCCAACCCAGCCCTCTGGGGTTCCTCAAAAAGCCCCACCCTTTTCTCCCAACCATCAATCTTTTGGTGGTTTCCGGGCATTTGTGCAGTTCACTCTCAGTTAAGTGGATTGCAGCCTAAAGTGGATTAGTCTTTTCTACTAATGTTGCGTTTTTAGAAAACCAACATTTTGATTCCAGACCTATCCCTACACCTCTCAAGAGAGATAGAAAAGTATCCAAAGCTTTACTACGAAACATCATCTTCAGTTCAAGCTCTAATGAGACATCCTTCTTTGTCTCTGGAGAAGCAGTATTAAAACAAAGTAGTAGTGTGTTTCCTATGCAAGCATCATTAAAAGTGTGCTTTGTAGTTAATAAATCCACTGATTTATTAAAATCATCTTACCACTATTGATGAATAATTCTGCAAGCTGCTCCTTAGAGAAATCAGCATCTATCTTCACTTTGACTATTTCACAGCAGAATCCCGCAGCCAGTTGCTTATGCTGTGTTAAAAGTTCATAAATTTAACAAAGGTATATATAATATGCTCTCTTCCCCCGCCCCAAATGTTGTATGCTTTTATCTTCCTACCTTCATACAGAGGGCTATCTGATATGCCACATAATCTTGCAAACTTCCTTCTGGACCATGGAAGATAATGTTACGGTACTGTTCCACCTGCGGATAAGCACAGTAATACTGATATGCATTTTCTACAAGCCTGCATTTTCTACAGATGTTTATTGTTTTATAAACAGTGCTTATGGAATAATCCTATACCTTTTACCTGTCTACTCAAAAGTAAGTCCCACTGGGTTCATTGGGGCTCACACCCATTGGAGCCATCTCTGTATATGGATGGATCACCACTAGTACCCACCTGAAGGTAAAGAAAACTGCTGACAACAAAGAGCTTTTAAAAATACTAAATCTGATGAATTGCTCTGTATTCTGGGTTACTAGGACCAGGGAGTCTAATCCTACCTGCCACAAATCAAATGTTGAGAAGGATGAATGCTCTTATACTGTTTAAGATTATTAGTACAATTTCTTAGTCTCAGCTAACTATTGTCTCTGTGCTGGACAACTAAATGCCAGTTAAAATTTAAGGCCAGGATCCAAAGATCTAAAAATTTAGGTGCATCCGAGGGCTTGGACACACTCCATGGAAATGGTGTAGTTTATTATTATTAATTATTATTATTATTATTTACATTTATATACCGCCCCATAGCCAAAGCTGTCTGGGCAGTTTACAAAAATTAAAAGATTGAACATAAAAGTCAATATACAAAATTTAAAACCATAAAACATAAAGCAGCTGATATTTAAAACATTTTAAACTTTTAAGCCTGGCCAAAAAAGTAAGTTAAAACCTCAACTTATGCTGTCAGACCCTGCTGCCATGTCACAATGCTCCCAAATGGTAGGGAGACCCTTTGTGGGAGAGTCACAAGACCAAAGATCCTTTGGCCAAGCAGAAGGAATTGTGCAGTCTTGCGGATCCTGACCATGGTATGAATCTAGAAAACCAAACCAAACAAACAAAACCCCAGATGTGTCTACAGTAACTACAGAGAAGCACTTTTCAAGTGTTCTGTGTTTCCCATGCTGATGTTACCAGAAGAAATCTAATGCTTATGTCTCAGTTTCCTGGAAATATAACTACCTGTAGAGGGGTCTGAAGATAACTTTACCAATTGAATTCCAAGAATACTGAATTAGCTCTCTACCATTGTAATAGTCTTGCCAATTTGAAGATCCATTTGCTGCTTCTGAAGAATTTAAGCTTGCTTTCAACTGCAAAATTTATAGTAATTGACATATGTAACATATATGCATAACAGAGTGAGACTTTATTGCAGGGGCAGGGAACCTGTGCCTTCCCTCCAGATGTTATTGGATTCTACTTCCCATCAGCCTAAACCAGTATGACCAATGACCATGGAGAATGAGAGTTGTAGTCCAACCACATCTGAAGTGCAACAGGTTCCTCATCCATACTCTGTAGGATAGGTCTATCAATGTCTATTAGCCATGATACTTAAATAGAGCCTCCATGTTCAGAGGCTGTTGCTGGGGGAATGGGAGGAGACTACAGGGGAGGGGCTGCCTGCCTTCAGGTCCTGTTTGTGGACTTCCCACTGGAGTATCTTGTTGAAAACAGGATGCTAGAGCAGATGGAATCCTGGCCTGATCCAGGAGGGCTCTTTTAATATCCTTAAGAAAATGATAGCACCTTGGCATATGCAGAGAAAGTCAGCAATATAATAAGAGATTGGAGTTGGAATCTTCAAAGCCAAAGACCCAGGAGAAGATGTTCTGTACCACAATGCTGCTGACACAGCTTCTGCTTTTGCTGGGTGGCTGCTTTTCTAATTCATTCTTCTAAGCAGCCACATGGAACCAGGGAGGGAAATAAGGTCTGCACACAGCCAGATGCTGTAATGAGGGCAGAGCCGTGCTTATTCCAGACCTAGCTGCTCAGAACAGCCAGGAACCCAAAAAGTTAAAAGTCTCAAGATTAAGACTAAGGGCTAATCTACACGTAGAGCCCTTTCGTGAGGGAAGAGGGATGATCACGAGGGTTACCTGCTTCTGAGGTCATTGCTCCCGGGGCACATGGCAGTGAGGTTTCCCACAATTACGGGAGAGCCGTTCTAGGGCGAAGGCCTTTTTTTTACAAGTCCTGAGGCATGCACTAGAGCACAGTTGCGATCCTGCGCAAAGCTGTGATTTTTTAAAAACAAACAAACAAATACACTCGGCGTTGAAACACACCGATACCCATCAGGGATGTGGCAAACATGCACTCCCCCACACCCATGATACCCATGAACTCGCCCCGCACAGCCGGTTGCCTGTTCCCTGAGCCCCACTGTGCCTTACTACTTGTGGCAACAGGAACGGCTTCACGAAGGGGGGGACACACTGGGTGTGCACTTCCAGATTGTTGAGAAAGAGGGGGAAAGGCCGCAACAAATCCAGTCAACGATATCCCGAGAAAACTGAGTGGTCGTCCTGAGATCACAGTGGGATCAGCTGTGCGCTATGTGGCCCAGTAGGGATGATCTCGATATAATCCATGAATAAAAGGCTGGTGTGGAAAAGCCGTAAGGGTAGTTTCACATGACTCTTTTTCTCCCATATCACTGTGAATTATGCTATCATCTTATGGCAAGATCCGAGAGGAGCCTGACCCACTGAAACAATCCATGATGCGTTTGGATCTTGGCCCAGCACACAAAGGAGGAAACACCACTTTGTTGCAGTGGCTATCGGGCTCCTTTTTCATTTACACTTGAGAGGACTGAACAGGAGCAGGATTCAGTGGCTTGTCCCCCAAAACTGTTAACAAAGACAAAGGTATACAGAAGTGGTAGAAAGTGATTAATACTTTTAAGCAAGAATAAAGCTGGTCCTTACCAGCCTGAGGTAATTCTGCAGTGTTTGAAGATGGATCATAGATGCATAAGTCACACTGTGCAGAGAGCCTTCTTGAGGACCTTTAAGAGAAGGGATATGATGAACCCAGTCCTAAGTACTGTAGGGGAGGGGGAGGGGGGAAGGGCCAAACAACACGTTACGCTTAATGCATAGCATTACGCTTAATGCATAGCGTATATCTGTTGTTTTACTTTAATCAATTACAGCTGCTGAGGGATTATTATCAAGATTACAGGGAAGGGAGGCTTATCTCTTCCCTCCCCAGCCATGCCTCCCCCTGAAAATCCCTCACAGCTATGGGGTTTAGTAAACAAAAATCCCATTGGCATTTCTGTGAGGTATTCTGGCTGTATGTGACAACAAGACAAAAAAAAATCTGCGACAATAACTATAACAATACTTAGTATTTATATCACATTGTAGAGCAGTCTTCTCCCAACCTGGCACCTTCCAGATGTGTTGGAATACAATTCCCATCATCCCAGGACACTGTTGTCTGGGGGTGATGGGAGCTGTGGTCCAAGACATCTGGAGGGTGCCAGGTTGGGGGAAGGATGCTCCAGTATGTTCAAGCCTGTTTATATATGTTATCTCAGTAATACCTGTAAAGTAGGCAGTATACTTGGTTCCCTATTTCAAAGGAAAGTGAGGCTGAAACTGGGAAATGCTGGCTTGCCTAAGGCCACCCAGTGAGTTCATGGTGGGGCTGAAATTTGAATTAGGGACTTCTTGGCTCAGAACATGTTTCCTTAACCATTACACTATACCAGTACAAACAAAATTCAAATTCTATGCTCAGAAAAAAAAAAATATGGACCATAAACATTAAGAATAATCAGATATTTTCCCTAATGATGCTATTTTGCTGCATAATATGAAAGAATAATATGCCTCTAAAAACTAGCCTTTCTAGAGGTTGTTCTAAAAACTTTTCCTTTTTCCCCCTTGCTGCTTAAGCTTTCTTTTTGAGCATATTTAAGGAAGGCTGCTTTATTAACTGAACTTCGGAGCTTAATAAGAAGGTAAATGCTGAAGACGACAACTAGTAGCAATCTATATCATCCATCACAATGCACATTTATGTAAGACGTTATGCCAAAGTAGGAGTAAATGCATTTACCAAGCAAATATATGAGTATATGTTCCACCTGGTTCCTTTTCAAAAATTCCCAAGGTGCCTGGGGAAATGACTGGCCTATTGACCATGAAACATTACCTGTTAAAAAGAGAAAAAGGATATCAGAGGCATACCTGTACAAATAAAGGGCAAGACATGCGTATCCATAACAGACAAAGTATTTTACTTTTACTGTAACAGAGAATGTATCACATGCATTCAAATTTGGCTGGAAAGTCTATAGGGTGCATCATTTTTGAGATAAAGGTTTTAACTCATAATTGTTCAAAGGAACTTTTCAAAACATATTTCAACGCTAAATTAAAATCTACATTTAAAAAATGGAAACTGAATGTGTTGAAATCCTGGATTCTAAACTCTTTTCAAAATATGGATTTTTTTTAATATACTGCTTCTTACCATATTTTCTACGGATGTATCAGATGGCATTTCTCTTATTTTGGAATGCTTAAATGCTTCCAAGGCAGAGTGGAGTGAGAAATTGAAGGTGTTATAGTGACTAGCTGGATAGAATTACACATGAACCAAATTTTCACATTGTTTTTGCCGCTTCACTATGGTGAGCTCCCACAGCAATGTGTAAAAGCAATGTGTCTGAATCGTGGGGTTACTTCCCATGCTAGGGTCAATAGCAACCTCATTACAAAGGCCTGAAATCAGTGTTAAATTTCACATCTGGCTCCAAATTTGCTGTCATTTTGGTTGACAGCCTGACAATTCTTTGGTAGTTTATTAGGCCTCAACAGTGGCCAGCTATGTCAAACTATAACTTGTTCTTTTGCTGTGTGTGTGTTTGTGTGTATGTAGAATTACATACTACCCTTCATCCTTTCATCTTATGGTACAAGGATGGTATACAAAATGTAATTTTTGTAAATATATCAACAACAAAAAAAAAACATAAGATACATAAAATAGGCAACTACCACTTAGCTTCATAAACCAATTTAAAATGCCCAGGCAAACAATTAGGTTTTGACCTGGTATCAAAAAGAATATAATCTCAGCACTAGTTACACCTCCAAAAAGAATACATTCATTTGTTCACTCTCTGAAAACAACACATCCAGGTACAGTTTTGGCATCTGGAGTAATTAATGCATAAGGCAAAGGGGCTTCACTGGCTTGGTTCACATATAATACTAACCAAAGGTTTAGTGTTACGTGCACAAGCCTTATGCTTTTGAATTCCTCCTCACCTTCCTCCTTTTGTGCAGCCAGGAGGTAGAATAAACCATGATTAAGTTTCACTTTCCCCACTTCCCGGCTTGTCGGTACTTATACACCAGGAATTGTGGTTTAACACAAATGCTAATCAACATCTAAAACAAAGCAACAACAAACCCTGGATAGTTTTGCTGGCTTGTTTAACAACTAGAGATTGTGATAAACTACGATTCATACCTAATGACAAGTCAGGAACTGGGAAAAGTGAAACTGAATCATACATGTTGTTCATATGTAACATTAAGCTATGGTGTGGTTTGTTGAAATCTGGCTTGTCATCATTTCCACAGCTATCCCCTCAAACAAACCATGATTTGTGAACCAGCTACACACTACAAATAGAAGCCATAGTTTGTTGTTGGCTTACAAAATCATGGCCTGCTTTGATGTTTGAATGTGAAACTGTGGCTTATTCCTGGCTTGTTTGAGCTACTATCTGCCCCGAGGCAGAGGCGTTCAGCAAGAGCAGCCTGCAAACAAAAATCCTCTGAAGACAGAAACAAAACAAAAATTGAGCAAACAAGCTGTAATTTATCTGCTCATCATCTGCAAGGCAATTCATGGCTATGTTTAACATGAACTCTGGCTTAGCATTATGTGCAAACATAGCCAAAGTTTATAGTTTCTTCCATCTGTGCAGGAGAAGGGCAGGAGTGGGGGAAGCACATGGGCCCGAGGCTTTACTCAGGCTCACAGAGGCTCATGCATATAACATGAAGCCATAATTTGGCACTGCACGCAAACACAGGTTTTATATTCCATGAGCACACTGTGTAATGAATGCAGTCAGCTCTGACTAACGGCTGCCACAAGCAGTACTGAACACACTCAGCCAAGGTACTTGTCACATGTCATGTAACCTGAAACACAGGGGAAAGTTTTGTTTTTCTACAAAGTAACAGTGCTGATAGTTACCAAGTTTGATGGATAATATACTGCTTGCAGTGAGGCCAATGCTGGATTCTGGGGTGTTATTAAGTGTCAAGTCTTCTAGGCTCCTCCATTCATCAGACGTGATTGCTTGGAAATGGTTTGTCACCGCCTGACTCACTGCTTTTGAAAAATCATCCCAGGCTGTCTGCTTGCGAATATTTAACACAGAGATGGTGTTTTCCGTTTCGAGATCCTCTGCACCGCAATAGGGTGGCTCTACCTGGCTAACCACGATCCGTAAAGGTATTTTGAGAGCATCTGTTTAAAAAGAATCAGAAAGCTTAAATATAGCAAAATCTGCACACAGTGATGCAGATACTAAAAAGAAAAGTATCTACGAAAAGTATTATTCACTGGTATATCTTCAAAGGAATATGCAATTCCTGAGTACAACTGTTCGTCTTGCAAATGGACTGGAATATAAATCCAAAATAAAATATAAAGGCAAATAGTCACTATTGCTTTTAGTTTTATTTAACTGCATAGGACAAAAACTCTTGCAACACAAATATCGGAGAGCCACTTCAAATGTGACAGACTTAATTCATTCACAAAAGCACTTCCATGCAGGAAACCGTTTGCTAATCACACACGGACCTGTGGCAATTGTGTCTTTGCCTGTATTAATTTCTATCAGGTCTGACTGAGATGCCCCTAAGTAATCATAGGGGAGCATTTTAGCATTTCTCACATCTATCCAGAAGAACTGTAACTGAGTATGTCACATGCTAGTCCCATTTTAAATTTGATTGAGGGGTGAGGTAGATTTACATTTTCATTTAATGTGTGTTGTGTCATTTTGGCCTTCAATGAACGGATATGATCTTGAACTGTCAGTCTTGCAAATGTCACCTATTGGCTCCCATCCTGTCAGTCTTACAAATGAAGCCTCTGGGCTCCATCCTGGAAGCATGGTATCTCCCATGCTTCAAAATGATGGTACACGGAATCAAAGCACCTTGGAGGTCTAGTTCAACCCCTTCTTAAAGTCAGGATCAACAAGGCAGGATGCAACTACAGAATCCCTGGCAGAAGGCCATACAGCCTTTGCTTCAATATCTCCAACAAAGGAGAGCCTACCATGTCTACCCTTGATGCTCTCCTCTTCAGGCTAAATATACACAGCTCTTTAACCATTCCACATAGGACTTGGTTTTCAGACCTCTCACCATCCTGATCACCACCCTCTGGACAGATTCCACTGTGCCAATGTCCTTCTTAAAATGTGGCACCCAGAATTAGACAGAGTACTCCAGATGTAGCTCATAATGCTGGAGTTAGTCTTGTTGTCATGGAGACAGTGCCTTTAAATCTATTTCTGCAGCACCTATGAAAATGACTACCACCTACGTAGGGACTCACTGACTTGCCTGCTTTAACTGCTCGCCCAAACATATGATAGCCCATGGGGTAGGCAACCCGGTGCCTTCCAGATATTTTGAACTACAACTTCAGCCAGCATGGCCAATGGTAAGGTATTACAGGAGTTGTAGTTCAAAATATCTGGAGGGCAGTGGGTTGCCCATCCTGTAATATCCCAATCCTGAAATCATCCCAAACAGATGCCTCACACAACCTATAGGAAGACAGATATCCTGACGGAAAACCTTCAATGAAAGAGATTCCAAACAATAATTTATTCAACAGCTCCTGTCACTAGGGGGAAGTCTACACCAGCAATTTATTGCAGGATTAGCCCTAGGACTCTTTAGACACCATCCATTGCTTGCATGCTAGTACAGGGATGTACTACTAGTGCAATGGGAACCTAGCAGTACCCAAAGCAATTGGAAATGAGGAGAAATGCTAATTTCTGGGACGATGCATATCAATGGAGCTAGCAGAAGGGAACTCTGTTGACCTGTCTCCTTCTGGAAACAAGCATTGCCACCTATTTTGGGGGATTCTTTAGTAAGTGCTACTTCTTGTTGTAGTTGTGGTGGGTCACATCAGCACAACAGAACCAGCGGAGGTGAAGCGGTTTAATTTAAATTTAATTTAATTTAATTTAAAGCTGCCTGCAGAACTTTACTGATTCTTGCCCTGGTCTCAGTGAGTGGAGTGAAGCTTTTCACTTTTTTTTTACACTCTTTTACATTTTGAAAACCTTGAACATACCCACCCCCTTTTAATCTTTTGCTACACAGGATCAGTTGCTGATCATCTTTGCTGTAAGGACAAGGCAGGGAGGCGGTCGCTCTTTTCTGCTACATTTCAACCCATATGTGATTATGTCTCAGAAATCACAGTTTCTACTTAGTGAATTGCTCTTGCTCTAATATTAACTTGGCCTAACACTACAAATGTTTGCAATAAGGTAAAACTAGGATGCCTTTTTTCATTGTACTGATAGCAATGCTAGGTATTATGGGTACGATGTGGTATAAAAATGACAGAAAATAAACACAAGAAATGTTCTTAAAATACACTGCTGTTATAAAATAATGGCATTTTATTAGTCATTTCTTACTAAGCTGTCATGATACAACAACCAACCCCCCCCCCAAAAAAAAAACCCTACAAGGAATGAAAGAGAAAGTTCATATGAATAAACATATTATCCTTCCCAACCTTATTTTTCCTGCTTTATGAAGTGGGATGGGATTTTAAACGCCCACGATTAGAGAAACGAATATGCAAAGCACTGGAGAGGTAAAGCTCTTTAGGATGCAGTCCTATGCATGCATGTTTAGATAGAAAAAAGTTCTACAACTCTCAGCATTCTCTAGCCAGCATGGCTGATTGGGGAACGATGGGAGTTGTAGGACTTTTTAGGTCTAAACATACATAGGATTATGCCCTTAAGCTGCATGCTCCAAGAGATCCCTCTATTGCAAGCTCCCTCTTCTCCCCACTTTAGCGAAGAAAGCCAATACACTTCTGTAATTTAAAGCACTGAACAAGGCTTGCTATAGGAGCTTGAAGGTGTGCTGCTGCTGCCGCCTAGGCCAACTCCTTGACCCATATAAGAGAGTACAACTCCATTAATGCTGCCATTTAAAGTTCCACATGAGACCTAACCCTGGGGATATGTCCATGTGATGCTAATTTGGGGTTCCAGAGAAATTGCATCAGCATATCCAATCTCCAAATGGGGCAGAGCGATACAAACTCTGCCAAGCCACACAGTTGACAGGGACTACTGCAAGACCATTATATAAGGGCAATTCCTGGGGAAAGGAGAACGATCTACCCTTTCCAGAGACACGTCCCGTGCTCTCAGTTGAGTATTGTTATTATAAACTGGCAGAAGCCCCCAAGAAGCCCCACCCCTAGCAATGCCATTGCATAAAAGATGGGAAAGCTTGTTTTAAATTCCAGCTTCAGTGTGATCTCAGTGGGAGACTCTGGGTGTAAAATCGGAATTATTATATCATACATCTCATAGCCATGGTAGGCAATCTGGTGCCCTCTAGATATTTTGGATCACAGTTCCCAGCACTCCCAGCCAGCATGGTCACTGATAAGGGAGGAAGGGCAGTCCAAAACATGTGGAAAGCACCAGGATGTCTACCCCTTTCTTACAGAATTATTTTAGCAATGAAAGAGACACATGTGAAAAGAAACAATAGGAGTGATTTATGTGGCCTCTTTCAAGTCCATAGGATTTAATAGGACATGAGTGATTAGTGACATGCTCCTTAGAAGGGCTCAGTATCTTAAAAGTAATGAACAATCAAAACTGCTAAATTATGAAAAACTACCACAGCTTCAATCTGTGCTATATATGGAAGATAAAGTTGTCAGTGACTACCGGTCATGATGGTTATATGTTACTTCTCGGAGGCTCATGATGGTTATATATGTTACTTCTCGGAGGGAACACGAGCAGGAGGGTGCTAATGCACTCGTATCTTGTTTTTGGGTTTCCCACAGGCAGGTGGTTGGCCACTGTGGGACCAGAATGCTGGACTAGATAGGCCTTTGGTCTGATCCTGCAGGGCTCTTCTTATGTTCTTATATATGGCTAAGAATAAGGCAATGGTAATACTGGAAAGACTTTGGCCCTTTAGGCACCATAGGGGTGGAGAGGGCGGGAAGCGGGGAAACCCGGAAGTAACTGAGATGAGGCCACACCAGAATGCAATGGCCCGGGCAACTCGCACCAGCCATTTTATTTTAAAGATCCGCAGAGGTGCGTATGAGCGCTTCTGCGCAAATGTAATTCTATTTTTTAAAAAACCCACTGTGTAATCGCGCCCCCTGTCAAGCTGGGGATGGCGATTTTGCTGTCCCCCCCCCCTGATGGCCTCGGAGCCGCGTGGTGCGGCTCTGTGGCCATTGGTGCAGCCGCGCTTACTCATGGGTAAATGTGGCTGTTCCCGAGACGGGCAGCCACACCAGCTGCCCATCTCGCTACACTCCCGGGAGCGGGGAACAAACCGGGATAATAGCGTTCCCTGAACTCCCAGGAAAAAGGAGGGCTGGCCCTTGCCTGCTTGCAGGATGTTCTGTGCATTATGCGGACTCTCCGCAAGCAGGCAGGGGCAGCCCCAGGAAAAATGGCTGATGCAGAAAGGGTCTAAGACAAAAGCTGGCTCTAGCCAAATGATTATAGACCTCAATTAGAAAAGTTGTGAGGTACATACACATACACACACACACACACCACTTATCTGCAAATTAGCAACATAAAACTCAACAATAATATGTAATTTACTGGTAGCAGTTTTTTAAGGAATATTTGGGCATTGCATTGAACTTGTGGGTTTTCTGGAAATGTTCAAGCATTCATGAGAGGACTGTTACTCACTCAGATTCTCTAGAAGATGTTTGCAGTCATCGGTAGCAACATCATGCAGTGTTCTATTGCATTTATCTTTCCTTTCGGCCTCCAGTCCCCTATGGCTACACAAGACTTCTAGGCAGCTCTGGGAAGATAATAGCTACATTACTTCAAGGTTCCAAGGAATTAACTTCAGCTGAAATTAACTTGACTGAACCATTTACTGCTTGACGCAGACAGGCCTGGATTCAACTTTTAGGATCTTTATTTCAGCCCTGAAAATATGCACCTTCAAAGGCTGGAAAACTTATCTATTAAGAAAATTGGCTTTCTGTCAGGGATTCTTTTGTCCAAGAGACTCCTTATATGATGGTTTTTTAAAGTATGAATATATAAGTATATGATATATACAGTTTAAAATTCAGCTATGTGGAACAGAAAGGCAGTTTATGATCTCCCAATATGTGCACTAAGATTAAAAATGAAACAAACCTAACCCATTCACAGAACAATTTACACATTGCATGGTCTACCCTAACCCAGTGCCCTGCAGATGTCTTGGACTTCAAGTCCCATCTTCCATAGACAGCAGGCCATTGGCCATGTGGTTTTTGGATGATAGGACTTGCAGTCCCACACATCTGAAGGGTATCAGGTTGGAGAAGGCTGCAGTATAGTCTTTCAGGCTGCAATCCTATATACCCTTACCTGGGAGTAAGACTCATTTAATTCAAGGAGACTTACTTCTGAGCAGGCATGCATACAATTGCACCTCTAATGGCCTGTTTATATAAGGAAAAATCTATGGATCAGCTGTCAGATTTGAAAACATGATTTACTACATTCTCACTTCATAAGAGAAGCTCCTTGGTATTCACCTAAGAGAGGGAGAAAATGATTGGACGATATAGCCATTTATCTCCTCGCCAAGTGTCCAAGTGCCCTTAATCGAATTAATCATTAAATGAAAATAGGTTGATGGTTATAAATCTGATCTAGATTTATTAGCTTAAGTCCAAAACAAAACTTATTTGGTGAGATCAGAGCAGTACACACAACAGTTTCCTGCTGGCCACACAGATGGCAGATGTCACATGCACACAACTGGTGGAACAGTTACTTCATCTTGATACCAAACCGTTTATGATTTATAGTAAGGGCCAAACTAACCATTCTTCAAATCATGCATGGCAGAGCTATAGATTCCAATGGAGACCCCCCTTTTTTAAACTACCACGTGGTGTGTGTGTGTGTGTGTGTGTGTGTGTATGTGTGTGGAATATTGGGACAAAATGCCCCCTTCCCAGACCACCATGGTTCCAATCTGAATTGGGGCTGTGCACACTTAGACTAAAGTAAATTATTTGATAACAGAGCTAAGTGTGATTTGAAGAACATTCAGTTTGGACCTAAGTTTAACTCCTAAGACTGACCTTAAAACCTTTTGATGCTGCTATATGGGCTGCAGTCCAGCCATCTTTGTCAGAGTGATTGATGAGATCTGCAGAAACAGTGGGCTTTGCTTTCTGGCTAAAGCTGTCGTTTTCACACTCTAAGTTAAAGATGCATGAATTAGCATCTGCTTCATTCAGAAAGTTTTCACCTTCTGGCTTTCCGTAGTACATAAGAAATCGTAGGCAGTCCACATTATCAGCATCTACAGCAGCATGAAATGGTGTCCAGCCAACCTACAGCGAGGGAAATAAAAAAGCTGAAAACAACTCCAGATACTTAAATGTGTATTTACATAATGTATGTGTTCTGTTAAACTTGCTGTTTGCTAACTATCTGTCGCACTTTGTAGTGTCTGGCTATAAATGTTTTGGCAAAGACATCCCATCTGTTGTCTCTGCAAATAACTGTATGTATTGGCATATAATGAAAAAAGGGGCAGAAAGTATCACAGTCTTTCCTTTGAACAATACCGGTGAAAGTTACTGCTTCTAGAGAGAGGGGGGGTGTCTGAATGGGGGTCAAAACAAGTAGAATCAATCCTTTGTAAAGGATGATTTCAGCTGTAGGAAACTAAATCATAAAACCATCCTGCTATAGAAGGCGGATAGAACCATTACTGGATCCTTGTCAGATCTCTTTATTAGCAATTCTGTACAGCTTTAAATAAGCACACTCTTCTCTTTGGCTCTATGCAGTGTTAAGTCTTCCCTACATTAGCATAACAAAGTGAGCACAGCTGCTCTGCAAAAGCATTTTCAACCCTTAATTTTCTTTTGATGTATTTATTTTAAATAGCCAACATCTGAACTTGTATCTTTTCTTCATTACCATTTTTTTTCTCCCAAGTTATCATTACATTCAAACTGACTGTACGGTGATTTTTCCTCTCCCATTGCAACGGCAAATTATAAGCATGTGCCTTGCTTTCCAGCAGTCCTTATTGTGAAAAAAAGAAAGCAAAGGCAGCATACTTCTGCATAGCTCAACTGTCGAGTCTCCTTCCTTGCCATCACCTAGGTCAATCAGTCAATCATTTTGCTAATGCATTTTTCCTTTAGGAAGCCAATTCTAAATACAGGAGAAACAAGAAGAATTTAATTGGTGCTTTTTTAAAAAAATCCCCTTTAAAAGGCAATTCCTTGTGGCTTTATGGATCTTGGTCACAAGTAAAAGGAAATAGTAGTTGTTCACTGTTAGGCTGACCATATTAAAAGGAGGACAGGGCTCATGTAACTTTAACAGTTGTAGAGAAAAGGGAATTTCAGCCAGGGTCATTTGTATGCAATTAGTCCCTGGTGAAACCCCTCTTCATCACAACAGTTAAAGGTGCAGGCACTATACTAGAGTGACCATGTACAAAAGAAGGCAGGGCCCCTGCAACTTTAACAGTTGTGATGAAGAGGGAATTTCACCAGGAATTAATTGCGTACCAATGACACTGGCTGAAATTCCCTTTTCTCTACAACTGTTAAAGTTACATTAGCCCTGTCTTCCTTTCCATATGGTCAGCCTATTCACTGTTCCATCTGACTGAACTTTAACTGTACCGAACCAAAATACACCACTGCCTTTTAATAGCAGGGTTGGCTCAAGACATTTTGCTGCCTGAGGTGAAGCAACAAATGGCACAGTCTACACCCTCCCCCACAAGGTACATAGTTCCCAAGGCTGGTCAAAGTTATTTTGGCACCCGAGACAGAAAATCCAACAAGTACCTCTTCCCCTCCCTGCTAGTAACATAAAACAATACATTTAAAAAGTAATGACTTTCTCCTCTTTCATGACACCCATATCAGTTGCTTGAAGCAAATACCTCACTCTGCCTAATGGTAGAGCCGGTCCTATGAAGATTATCAGGGGACCTAACCATGAAATCCAGCCTCTGCGGACTGATCTGCAGTCTGGTAATACATAAACGTTATGCAAACTGACATCACCTCACAGGGGAGTTATCATAAAGCAGAGTAAGGATCTGACAAGGAGGTGAGGAAAGAAGGTCAGCAGATTGGCAGAAAGGTCTGGATGAGAAGAATGGAACTGGCTAGAAGTGATGCTATGAAATGGGTTGTGTCTGCTTGAATCAAAGGCTTTCAAGAGCACTTTCTGAACCTTGGCTTTTAAGCAGCAGGTCAATGGTTCAAAAATAAATTTCATTTAATTTAACAAAAGTTATATTGGCTCCTGTAATATGTTAATGAAATACCCTAGGACTCAAACGTCCAGTGCAATCCTATGCATGTTTATTCCAAATTAAGTTCCTCTCCATTCAATGTGACTTGCTTCCAGATAAGTGTGTATAGGATTGGAGATTCAAGCTGAAAACTTATATCCGCTTAACTTGGATTAACCCTCATTGAAATAACTGGGATTTACTTCTAAGAAACATGTATAGGAATGCAGTATCAGAGCGTAAGAAAAATCCTCATACCTGAAAAATATGCTTTACATTTTGCCACACAGCATTTTTTTTAACACACTAGGACTCCTCTATTATGTTTTCAGGTTTATACCAGTCCTGCACAACATAGAACCTTTAGGCTGTACGCAGCACTATAGCTTGCCAGGTACATTAAAAAGAACTGTAATTGCAGTCCACCTGGGGTCACACAGACATAAGGTTTATCAAGCATCTGACAGGTTGCAGTACATAGCTGGTGTGCTGTGAACAGCTTGGAGCCACATGTTGCACAGATCTGAGCTATCATTTCCAAAACAATCACATCTATCTTCTTAAAGAGAGGCACACTACATTTTAATGCATTTCTGGATGACACATTTCACAAACTTTACAGATATAAGACTCTGGTAAGTGTTGCATTTATAACGTTGAGGATTTCAGCCTTATGCACCTGAATCCGAAGCTATTGAGCCTTGAAACTAGAAATTGTTCTCCTCCTGGTCCGTTTACTATTTCTCTCTCTTTCTGTTTTTTGCTGAGAGGCTAACCCTAGTGAACATCTACCATATCCTTAGGTGGAACTCCTCCCCCCCCCCCCCCCGGCAGTTATTCAATATAAGAAAAACCTTACAGCAACAGATGAACAATCCATCTGACCCAATATTGGCCAATTCACTCAGTACTTAGGGATATAACGAACATATCAGCCAAGGGCAAATATTATGTTTTCACTTAATGTAATACGTACAATTTTAATTAAATGTTAGAGATATATCATTTTAATCGACACCCTAAATAGCAACTAGAACAATGTGTATGCTTACTCTGTAAGTTAGGCTCTCAAATTGTGTTCTCAGGAATTTATCAAGTGTTCTTCAATAGAAGATGGCTAATGGCAGACCAATTCCCTAACTCCACCAGGCCTCAGTTACACAGAGAAGTATCAGGCACACTGTAAGGCAGGGGTGTTGAACTTTTTTTAGCCTGAGGGGTGAATTCAATTTTGGAGAAGCTCTGGGAGTCACAGCCAAAGGCAAAAGGGAGTGAGGCCAATTGAAGCTCAAATGGCCAGTAACTAAGCCTTTGGAGAGACATTTCTACCTTTTAGAATGGGGAAAAAAATAGAAAAACTGTGTGGCTGGGGAAAGCAACCAATCTGTGGTTGGGAGAAACAGACCGGGGTCAGGGGAAGAGAGTATGGCCAGCTGGGGAATCCCAGAAGGCTGGATTGAGACCCCAGGAGGGCAGTTCAACATCCTTGTTGTAAGGTGACAGCTAGGCCCAACATGAGCTGAAAGTGTAACCTGAAGGAAAGCCCAGAATGTTTTCAGCAGGATTTGTGGGGGTTGTGCAGCAAATGCTCAAGCTGTCAGATCTATGTGAAAGAAGGGCCTTAATGTAACTCTGAAAACCACTGCTCTATAATATTCATGCACTGAGATCATTACTATAAAAAAACATGAATCAGTCCTTGGGAAGAAAACAAAGTTGATATATGGACGTAAGAAACATCAGAATTGAGGTGATTAAAAAAAAACTGGGAAAATTTACTGCCTTTAATATTTTTGCCATTATATTTTAACAAATTCAAAACTACACACTTATTTATGTATGCTTAGATTTTAGGAGTCTAAAAAGAATGCACAGTCCACAGCAAAGTGCAATTGGCCTACATGCAGTGTGTGTGTAGCCCATAACTGATCTTTCCTGTTACTACACTGTAGGGTGACCAGATAAAATCCAGGTCAGGGCTCATGTAACTTTAACAGTTGTAGAGAAAAGGGAATTTCAGCCAGTGTCATTTGTATGCAAATAGTTCCTGGTGAAATTCCCTCTTCATCACAACAGTTAAAGTTGCAGGGGCCCTGCCTTCTTTTGTATCTGGTCACTCTAGTATAGTGCCTGCACCTTTAACTGTTGTGATGAAGAGGGAATTTCACCAGGAACTAATTGCATACAAATGACACTGGCTGAAATTCCCTTTTCTCTACAACTGTTAAAGTTACATGAGCCCTGACCTGGATTTTATCTGGTCAGCCTACTATACTGTCCAGTCTGGTTGCTCTAAAGCAGGTGTAGGCGACTTGTGGCCTCTAGATGTTTGGTTACAACCCCTATCAGCCAATGCTGAAGGATGATGGAATCTGTAGGCCAAAACATCTGGAGGACAACAAGCTGCCCACCCATCCTGGCTCTAGAGGAAGTGTATAACAGTGCAGGCTCAAATAGACTGTTTTTCTGCCTAGTTATGATGTCATAAGAGCATAAGAACCCTGCTGTATTAGGCCAAAAGGCTATCAACTCTAGTATCCTGTCCCAAGGGTGAACCAAAGAACTTTGGACATGAGGACAATAGCCCTTCCTGCAACTGTTCCCTAGAGACTGATATTCAGAGGCCTGCTGTCTCTTTTCCTGGAGTTAGTATTTACCTATCATGGCTGACAGCCATAACATTTCCACTAATGTTGGTCTAAAGCAATGGCAGGCAACTTGGTGCCCTCCAAATGTGATAAAAATTGCAGTTTGTTCATATTCATTTTGTTCTGAATTAGATTCATAGGACAAATAAGATGAATTTTCCTTATTTGTGTTAGCTGGATTTTATATCCCTCTTAACATATCCATAATTCTCCTAGAGAGTGATCCTATGGTCCCTGGGAGAGCATTCCAGGGAACATAGGATATTATGGAATTCTCCCTCTGAAGCCATAATAGAAACAGATAACGACTTGGGGAGGGGAAATCTGAATGGAGATTTCTCCTCTGATCCTCCCATCCTTTGCAGTTGCCACCAAAAGCACCATGGCGGCTTTCTCACCCAGTGATGCCGATGAGAAGGGGGAGGAGAGGCACCGAAGACCCACAGGACCCTAAAGCCTCCCCACTCCCCCCTGCAACTCTCTACTAGACATTCTCAAAAGCAGGGACAGAGAGGCAAAGATCACTTCCATTGCTGGGTGTCTGCTGAATGATCAGAGCACTCCCTAGACATCTGTAGTGTTCTGTTAGTTTGCCTTACAAACAAAAATGAAAAACAAAAATGGTCTGAAGAATCTCCTGATCATTTCTGTAGGGAGGGCAAAAACAACCGTCTGGTAAGCAAGCTGACCAAGGCTTTGCATCAGAGACAAGAAAAGTCTCTCCCAAAGTCAACACCATAAAAAATGGGAAGTTACAGGAGCAGGTTGTGAGTAAAGCCACTTCAAATATTAAGTCTTGTAAACCAGGACGACAGGAAAGAAAATTATTTCAAAAATCTTAGGGAGAAATAGATCATTGAATGTTGTCGAAGGCATTCTACAGTGACGCACTGCCACATAAAAGTGAAACCTTTCATTAATTCTAAAGAATTTTATGCAGTACAGCAGTTAAGGTTATTAATAAATGCCTCAACAGAAGCCATTTTGAAGCACAGCAGTCAAGCAGTTAAGGTTATTAATATATGCCTCAACAGAAGCCATTTTGAAGAGTCTCACTTCTGTTTCCCTGAAATGTTGACTTTGAGAAATGGGCTTTCAAACTTACGCAGGTTTTTGCGCTTCTGTCTGCTCCAGCTTCCAGCAAGAGTTTGACACATTCATTATTTCCATTTCCACAGGCAAAGTAGAGAGGTGTCTCTCCCCTTTCAGCAGCATGATTAACGTCAGCATGATACATGATTAATAATTCTGCACATCTAGGGGTGGAAGCATTGGGCAACAACACGTTAGAATAACACCTGACCTGGAAAAAAACTGACCTTTAAAATGCCACTTGGCTACAATACCTTCTTCAAACACATTTAAATTGCAACAAGAAAGGTATTAGATTAAAAGCCTCATGAGGAGTGATCCATATTCAATCCAAAATCGGTGTAGGAACACTGAAAATAGCCAGACTTTCATCCAGATATGTAGAGAAAGATTGAGCTAATGAAGTTTCAGGGCTATACAAGCACTCTTTAGAAAGTTCAGTAGAGCCCTGATTTGGATTGGGACCACTGTGCTCCAGAAGCGGAGGATTAAACTTTCTCCCCATCAATTTTTTGTCTGAAATACCCCCCTCCGTGGGTTCCATTAATTTTGGGGCAGAAGGAAGTGAGTGGGTGGGGAGAGGCTTGATTCTGGCTTCTGGAGAGTGGTGGTCATGATCTGAATCAAGCCATGCGTGCTTACAAAACAGTAAATAAAAGTATCAGGCTCAGCTGCATGCTGCGTGATTAGTTTTAATGTGGAGTTTATCCCCCAGATTCCTTTTTTGATAGCTCATAATAGAAGTTTAGGACAGATAGAAGATCTCTGTTTGAAAAGTAAGTGTGGTCAGAGTAAGAACAGGCAGAACATATATGGGATGAAAAAGGTGAGATGAGAAAAGATCTAGGTGGGAAGAAGATAAAACAGGTGACCTAATGGGGGCAAAACATAAGAGGAAGCAAATAATTTTAGTAAGAAGCACAAGAATATTTCAAAATGGGAGAAAGAAGGAGGAAGCAGGATGAACAGGAAATGGAGATGAGAACAAAAACTGCAGACTTAATTAAAATGTACGTATTGGGAGACTGTGAATATGTGTGTGTATTGAGTTGTTGTTGTTTTTACAAATTTACAGCCACAAGAGATGTTGCTTTCCCAGCGATGGGAAGCAGAGATCAATTCTGAGTCTCCTCACAATTGTGTGACGAACTCTGGACCGCAATCTGACAAGCCACCAGGTGATTTGGCAGAAGTGACAATTTCTATTGAAGGGATGTCATCTGTAACTGGAATAACAGGGTGCCCACAGGTCTGGAATCTGGTTGATTGACAGCCCCTCTGGGAAACCTGCACCACATCTGTCTGAACTATGCCTGCCTCTAGCCAATAACAACAACAGCATCTCAGTGATTTAAATGCCAGATTGATGCTGGGGCAGCAGCAATGCCAACTACATTGATGGGTGGCAATGAAAAAGAGACCACAAAAATATGCAGAAGATACTGTTCCTAAAACTGAATGCACTGCCAGACATAATCAAATCATCAGTAAAATATGGATCTCTGCTGTACTATTTGAGTCCTAAACGTGTGGATGGATACTAGATTATCTGAAAAGAGTGGATATCAGCTCTGTTCTCCTATGATCTCTTACAGAAAAGTGACAACTTCACTGAGCAAGGAATGTAAAGCACTCAGCAGATCAGAATGGCATTTCTAAAGTCACTTACTGCCTCTCACAACAACATATATACATGCTCCATTATATTATCCCACGTTTTTACAGCTCAGAGTCTTCAGGATGGGAGGGAATATAAATAAGCAAACAAATTATCTCCGTCAGTGCTAAATTAGTAAGACAGGGCAAATAAACATGGCTGTTAGTTTGTTTATCTCCCAGGACACATTCAACAAATTATGAGCTTCTCTCCATGTTATGGTTTCCATTCATAGGAGAGTCACCTCAAAATTCTCCCATCATCATCATCAACATGGGAAGGATTTCTACCCATGTCACGTCCGACATGGGTATGCCTAATAATCAATATGTGATTTGGCATTCTCTTGCCAAGAGACAGGGTAACACCACTCCAAAACACACATATATGTAAACACACTATAGTGTTTGACATGAGAGGATCTTGGAAATAATGAAATTAACTGGAATAGGAAATGGCATTATACCATTTTATTGGAATGGTATATTTGAATTTTATTTGAATCTCCTTAAAATCCCTGCTCTACAAATCTAAACAAATTTTCTTGGTAGCAAGTCCTACTTCAATCAATGGGATTTACTTCTAATTTATACATGTGGTTAGGATCAAACTGAAAGTTTTTGTTCAAGTTCTTATTGAAGTGGGGACCAGGATATCAGGACAGTTTTGCAAACCATCACTGTGGTTTGCAAAAAAGAAAAAGAATAAAAAGCACCAATTCAGCATCTCTCTCTAAGCAGCGCTGTGAAAGGGTGTCTATTTAATGCATTTCCAGTAGCCCTATTCCAATTTTAAGCAGGAAAGCTCTCAGACAGACACCAGTCAAAGCACCTAGAGTACAACGAGGATCACAACATTATACCTCTCTTACTTTTGAGGTTAATTAAGCAGTTTCTTGCAGCTAAGTCAGGAAGAGACAAATTTTACATCTGCTTTATATCGACATCATCACTTTGCACAACCATTACCACCACCAATACTTCAGCATGGCAACATTTAGTATCCTGCCATGTCACCAGAACAGAATCAACTTCTCAAAATGTTTAAGAACTCCTTCAGTTAGTCAATATCCAAGCATTACAAAAGTCACCTATGCTTTTATGCAGTTTCCCCAGGCACTGTGTTAAATGAAACATCCTCGTTCTTTGACATACTATACCCAAACCAAGAAGGCTTTTTACAGGCAGACCACTTTTTGAAGGATCAAAGGCAAAAATAACTATCCACGAATGCAATCTCCCCATCAGCTGCCAGTTACTGCATATGCTTTTCATTTAAGCTTAATTTGTGTGCTCAGAGAAATATCTGATAAGGCCTTCAGTAAAAACTGGACCATAAATCAGTTCAAAGCCCCAGTCTGAAGATGCAGTTGAAGAACACAAAAGACACAATTTTCTCTCCCCCCTCTCATTTAAAACCTCTACTAAAGGATACAATTTGAAATGCATAAAGAGAGGCATATAATATATAGAACATGCCCCTGCACACAGTTGTCAAAACAAACATTTTTAGGTGTGACTTGTCTGTAACACAAACACAGAAATACACGTGCATTCCCAAAAATCTCAAGTCATCCCTATTTCTAACAGAAAAATCCACAATAATTAATTTTGCAACAACAGTTATAGGTAGGAACAGGCCTTTGATTGCGTACTCTTGCTCTCACCGTTTATATATCCTCAAGTGTAATTCTGAAGGAGTACAAGTTTTTTTACATGGGGGAAAATACATAATTGGCATGGTACTTACTTGCAATGTCCCTGAGCAACTGCTGAACATAAAGGTGTAAAGCCATTTTTATCAACAGGATCAACTTGTGCATCTGAAGTCAGCAGCAATCTTACACAATCTATGAGTCGGAAAACACAAAGGCTGATTGATGTATATATAAGAAAAGAATAAGGTCTGAAAACCAGACATCATGGCAAACCTTTTTTTAAAAAAATAAAAATAAAAATATAATTTAATATAAAGGGACACATTCTACCCATTCAACAGCTCACGTTTGAGTTTCTTTTACAGTGCAATCCTACAGTTGTCTCTGAGAAAATTATTTAATGGGACTTTCCCCTCACAGACAAGTATGTCTAGCAGGATGCAGAAGCACTTTCAGCCCAAGGGCCAAATTCCGTTGTGCAGAAGCTCTTTGGGGCGTGGCTGAAGGAAAAGGGGGCAGGGCCAAAACTACATATTTTAGCGCAAAGATCTTAACTGGCAGTAACTAGGAGAAGCATTTCAATTGAGTGGGGGGAAATATACAAAAGCCAGGAAATTACCAAGAGGAATGGAAGCCTCAGAGGGCTGGCTTGCGACCCCAGGAAGGCTGGATGTGACCCCGGTCCTGAGGTTCTGCATCCCTGGTGTACAGGATTGCAGTTTTAGTGAGACTTGTGTTCCGCCTACTAATATCATCCACATTCACAGGGGATTTTCTGATCATAGAATTTGCTGTCACGAGATGTGGTGATAGCCCTTGTTTAGAGGGCTTTAAAAGGGGATTCGACAAACTGGTAAAGAAAAAGTCTATCAAACAGCTACTAGCTGCAATGGCTAGGTGTAACCTTCAAGTTCAGAGGCAATATGGGGGGAAATTGCTTTCCTGTTCTGCTTCCAGGCTTCCCAGAGGAATCTGGTTGGCCACTGTGGGGAATAGGATCTTGGACTAGCTGATCGTATCCAACACATCTCTTCTTACGTTCTTCTGATAGTTATGCTTTCAGCCACAGTCTTCCCCACTGAATCACCAAACTGCTTTATATGTACCTTCTGATCAAAGAACAATTCTGTCCTAAGGGAGATCTGGGTGAGACACACCTTATGTGCACAAGGGAAGAGCCCAGTATTAGTAATGAATATGTGCTGATTTGGGCCCAGTACTCCTGTGAGCAATATTTATTTATTCATTACATGGTTAGGGTTGTATCCAACGGTGTCATTCTGCTATTGCAAGGCTTCTACTCTTTGCCAAAATATACCCCTTTTTATCCTGCACATGTGTCAAATCCAGTAATTTGATTCCACTACCTCAAGATGTTGCACAAGTCACTGTGCAACCTGTTCCAGAAAACATTGCACAAACAGTTGCACAAGTCATTACGACTTCATTAGGCTAGGTGTTGATTGTGTTAGATCTGCTAGAGGTTCTGCTAGCGCTTGTGCAACCGTTAGCAGAACAACATCAACACTTGTAATTTTTTCACTAGCATAATGTTGAATTTAACTCTTAAGACCACGTTCTCTGGGTGGTAATGTATTGGTAAATTAAATTGAAGTCATGGAGTTGGATCCAGGATCAGACTTCTGTGTATGGTGCCTCTAATTGATTTTTGGGGATCTCCTCACTTCACCTCACCCCATTCATCACAATCGTCCAACTTTCTTTGTTGGATTATCTGTGAAGTAAAATAGTCTTGTCCCTTTGTAGCTATGCAGAAATCTTTATAACAGGAATGACTCTCAGTGCTGCAAGATCAGGCTGGACAGGATCTGCACTGGTTCATAGAGCAGGAAGGTTTTCTCCTGCCCTTCCAAGCAGAGCACAAAGCAGCAGTTCAGGCTTACAATAGTGTCTGTTAAGCAGAGATATAGTTCAGCAGAGAGACATTGTGACTCGCCCGAGGTGGATTCACGGTAACTACCTACTCCTCACTGGCACAAATAATATACTAAATTCATTACTAATATACTTCATTATTTTGAGAACAAATCCATCTTGCTGTCATGACAGCCCACTGACAGGACCTAGGCAACTGCCCATTTCTAACATATTGTGTGTTCACCAAGGCTTCCTGTCATTATTTGTTAGTCAGAAGCAATGACAGCTATTCAGCTTCAGATCAAATTATAACAGCCTTTAGACGGACTTTGTTTTGCCTTCCTTCTAGCATGCTTTGTATGTGCCAGTGCTGCACATGCATAAAATAGGATCAAAATTATTTGAGCAAACAAGCTTTCATTTGCTTAAATGGTTTTGAAATTTCTCAGTGGTACTTTGAGATTAACTAACAATATTGCTTTCTTCACATCATTCCACAATTCAAGGTCAAGGCCATGCCAATAAGTATCACATTAACAACAGTGCAGTCATACTCACCTACCTAGGGCAAGCCCCATTGAACTACCTACATCTGGGTAGATATATACAGGATTGCAATGTTAATTACATTAACATACGGAGGGATGGATCTGTCCATCTTATTCTCGCTGAGACTGTTGGATTTTAAAGATTAAACTCATTCTGTCCCACACTTTCTGTGTGTCGATTTCACCCCCAAAATACATTTTTCAAATATACACATTTTCCCAAGTACTTTCCATCCATACGCATTTTGTGCATACTTATGACTAATATGTGCATTTCTCCCCAACGAACTGCATCACCAAGCTCAGACAACGGTGTATTTTCTTGACCACCCATTGGCTGCAGAGGTGCAAATTTGGTAAATTTGCATCAAAATCTCGATAGAATGAATTTCTCACCCATCCCTAACTTAGCTACAAAAGAATATATACACAATGTTAATAATGTAATTGCTCTGGCAAACCCCGTACCTGTATGTCCATTCATAGCAGCAGAATACAAGGCAGAATAGCCATCTTCACAGGAATCATTAATGTCCAGACCTTCTTCATTAAGCAGCATTGACAATAAAGTGACATTTCCCTGGGCAGCAGCTTGGTGAAGAAGGGTGGGCCTGCCACCCAGGGGGACAGGACCACCACTCATTAATAAAGGGGTTAGGGAGGGAGACCAGCCTGTGAGTTAAAAGCAACATCAATTAGAGAGAACACACAAGAAGAAGTTACAGCTGCACACTTTGCAAGCCATTAAACGATGTTCCACAAAAGAAACAGACTCTCTGGCATTTCAGCACCTATAAACATTTAGCACAACTCTGATAATGTGTTTTTTAATTCTGCATCCAAAGACAATTAAAGTCACACACAACCATGAAGAGTTATTTTCACTGTTTACTAAAACTAAACAGATACTTAATATTGCCAATAAACACAAGAAATTACCGGAGAAACTTTCTACCCAGTTGCCATGGTCTAGATTTTTTTTAAAAAAATCTTTTTAAAGTATTAAACTGAACAGCTAGCTCAAAGTTCTTCTGACTTTAAAATAAGTTAAAATTAACAAGAGGATTATGATAAAGAAAAGTTGTATATGATTATCCCTCTTTTTAAAATGTGCTAACTGAACGCCTTATCAACACTCTGTTAAGGAATTCTACTTTAAATCAACAGAAAATATGGCAGGCATTTCACTGCCCCTGTGATCAATGCCTGCTAGTTCCTCAGCTGGCCAAATCACTGCTTTCTGTTGTATTTTTACAAGAAGGGCTTTAGAACACTGATTAGTGAATTACATCAAAATTACTGGCAAAAGCTTCACATCATCCAGTAAGAAAGGCAATTGGCAGATCAGAGCTTTAGAAAATCATAGGAGTTATCTTGGTTAGACATTCCAGGTATCAGACGTTAGCAGCTTTAGAGGAGAGTTTATTAAGGACATGAAGTTTGCAGTATAGGGTGCGGAAGACTTTGTGAACTCTTCCTTGATCAAATGGCTGCAAAAGGAAATAGAAAAGAGGATTGAAAATAAGAGATGCTTTTAAATATGAATAGCCCATTGAAAAAGAGAAATCCGAAATGGATTACAAGAACTGCACACACTATAAATTAGAATGGAAATGAATTTAGTAAGTAAAATATCATACATTGTGATGTTTGCATTGTAATTTATAATTTCTATGGCCTTTTTAGTGTAGGAAGTATTTTATCATTGTTTTCTCATGTCTATTATAATGTATTATTTATCTATTTCCAACTAATTATATATATATATATATATACACACACACACACACATATATACACATACATATATATATGTATGTATGTGTGTGTGTGTGTGTGTTACAGGATCACATTAAAGTTGGCACGCTCATGGCATATTTAAAGGCGGCAGCAGTCCCTCCTGGCTGAAGGGTGTAATAATCGACAAGAGGGCCCACAGGGAGGCACTGGAGGACTGAAAATGGGCAACAAGGCTCATTAAATGGAGAAGACAATGCAGTGTGGGGGGGGTGAATAGGAGGGGCCGAAAGAATAAAGACGAGCAGATAATAGGCAGTAAAGTAACAGGAAGGGACATCCTTATCTTCTTGACGGTACTTACCTTGCCGCTACTGGCAATGCCAATTTCCTGCCCCCTTGCCCAATATAGCATTGCCATGAATTAGTTCATGCTAACCTGGGGGTCTTTCTACAGAAGAGGTGAACATCCCAGAACAACTATGGATAATACTCTTATACCGTAAGCAAGGGGTGTTGAAATTCTTTCAGCCGGAGGGCCGAATTCAATTTCAGAGAAGTTCTCAGGGGGCACATTCCCATGGTAGGTGAGGATGAAGGCAAAAGGCAACTGGGCCAAAGGTGAAAAATGGTGGAGCCAAAAAAATACCAGCATATTTTAATTTAAAGTTCTTACTGCCAGTAACTAAGGATGAATGGGGAAAACATGTGCAAAAGCAAGGGAACTACCAAACAATTAGTGGTCAAGGGAAAGGCGGCGGGGACAGGGGAGGGAAGCCTGGTTTGGGACCCCAGACAGGCTGGATGTTGCCTGCAAGCCTGTGATTTGACACCTCTGCTGTAAACAACAGACCAAGTTAGGTTGTCTTATGATGATGCATCTAGCAGGTAGAGGGAACCAAGCTTGGTAGCCCAGGACAGTTGCCTAGTTGTTTGCTGCCCTATGGTCAACCACAATGAGTCCTTAACAAAAGAGTCTGCTCTGCTTAAATATTGATATGTTGTGAATTAAAACATATGATGAACCAATTTCAAACTAGTTTCAATGGCATTTCATTGAGGTCATGCAGGGCAAGCTATCACGAAAAGTTTTGAATTTCCATAAAAGGAAAGAAAGCGAAAAAAGGAAAGGAAAGCTGAAGAGCAACTTAGTTTCAATTCCACATGATTTTCTTTTTATTCAAAGAACTACAACCACTGTAAGGATTTAGAAGCATAATTTAAAGAAAATAAAAGTTCAAACAATTCAAAAACATGATTACGACTAATGGAAAAGGTGGATGAAGCAGAAGGGTAAATAAAACCAAAAAATCTAGATGGACGTAACTTAAGTTGCTTCCACATTAGAGTCTTTTAACTTTGACATTGCTTTTCCTCAGTCAGCTAGAAGGAGAATTAAAATGGAGATCCCAACTAAGTTGAGTTATCCAGCAATGCTTTCCCCGTGGCCATGGTCCCATTCAACAAAGGCTTCCAGCAATGTTAATTAAGTTTTTTCCTTGTAGGTTCAGTCCATGCTACAGCTTTCTAATGAGCATAGGTGCTGGATTAGTGAAGAATAACCTCTTAATTGTACCTTGAGTAGCCTTTCTTAATTGCCCAAGTGTCCAAGGGGTGGGAGTGGGGCAGGGAAAGGCTTTAAATACTGATTTCTCATTATTGTTTTCTTGCATTAGTGAAATATTGTTTGCTTGCTCCCTAAATATGAAAATAAAAAATAATAAGAAAAGAGCAGTAACTAAAACTCCCCTGACCCACAACAATAGAACTTATACTGGGGCAATTAAGAGAAGCTATTTAATGTGCATTTAAGAGGGCTTTCCTCATTGATGCCCCCGTCCATGTTCATCAGGTAGCAATTAAATTGGTTGAAAATGGAAATAGAAGTGTTTAATCACAGGCATAGGAGTTCTTAAGAGCCTAAATAGTGCTTTGCCTGTCCACACTAGCCAGGCTTATGCATTTTATTACGCTGTCTTCAAATCACCATAAATCAGCTCTGAGGACACACTGGAATACAATGGACTGACAATGACATAATCTGGGTGCTCCTTAAAAAGTGAACAAACAAGGGATGGGGAATCACAGAGAAAATGGCTAATGTGGAAGTAAGCCTATTTTGCATATAGCCATTTTTCTTAAGATCACCAACTAGATCTAGGAGCAACATGCAGCAGGTTTGGCAGGAAGGTGGATCAGTTTGTTGTCACAGCCTGTCACGGACCTAATTAAGGAGCATGTTTACTGAACCAGAGTTAGTCAATCATGGTTAAATAGAAGGAGTATTTGGTTCCAACATCTTATTTCCCTACAATTCTGAACACTGTTTTTTCTTTGGGTGTCAGGTGGGGATGGGTGGAGAACTGAGGAAAGAGATGAACTTCCAATGACAAGCGCTTTGTTTAACACTTATTTAAGAATTTTAGCAATCAAATTATGGGATGCCATTTGTAATTGTTTAATGTATGTAGGGAGGAATGTTTGGGAAGATTTCAGCAATGGCTACAAACATAAGCAAAGCCGGTCTGCGACTAAATGCCATTTTGAAATAGATATTAGATGATGTGGGTTTGTGACAGATTTGGATATTATTAATACTGCATTCACTTTCCTAGCAGAGCTTAAATATTCTCTTCTTTGTGAATCCTGTTACAAATTAACAGAGTCCTAGCCTGGAAAGCAATTCCGTGTAAGACCCCGAAACCTACATGTAGATTACTACATGCGACAATCACACACGCACACAGATATCACTGCATGTATGAGTCTTGGGAAGAGGCGATCCATGTAGAAAGTTCACGTGTAAAGCAGCCCCAAGTGGAGAAGAAAGCCTTTTAAAACACTGCATATTAAAAGACAACAAAAACAAAGCGATAATAGTTGCACTGCATATTTAATATGCAAATTCCAGTGTTTAAGCGCAATGCCGGATCTGCACCAATTTCAAAGGTCTCACGAGGAAGCAGAACAGATTTGGATTCACTGAGGAAATTGCATAATAAAATGAGGAAACATGAGAAAGCTTTGTGGTTTCATATGCAAAAGTTAGCAATTATGAAGCATCTGGGAAAGCGTGTTGGGCATGCAGTGATGAAGGATGGAAGGAACGGGTGGTGATGGTGGGGAAACAGCTTCTGGCATCAGCTTCAGATTGTGGAGATGGTTAATTTCAGAGTACATTACCAACCTCTCCTGCACCCCATTCACATTACAAGCAAACCACATACAAAACATAAATCATATCTGGATGAACCAAATAAAACCATATGTTGATTGAAAGTGATTTTAAAAAAGAGAGCAAAGCTAAAAAGAAAAAGAAATGGATCATCCCAAGGGCATGGGAAATTCAACCTTTCAGAGACATTGCAAAACCCATACTTCTGTTCCTCTAGATTGTAAATCCAATAGATAGTCATTGGCCTTAAGAGAGATGAATTATGAAAGCTAATTATTGATGTCTTCCAAGCAATTTCCATAAACATTGCCCATAGGTAGTGGGCATCTGATAGCCAGGTCATGTGTTACTGACCAATGTGTTAAGGCACACAAATAGCCTGCATTGCTTTTTTCTTTCTTTCTTGTTAATTCTAAGTAAAAAATGAATTTGGTAATGATGGGAGAAGGCCAGACAGCAAATATAGTCAGTAACAACTGGCAATGCTTACACCCAATTCCATGCACAATTTCAATGATACTCTATGGTGGGAACCATGCTGAATGCAGCTGGGGATGTCACCATCAGCCACATCCAACATATTGGCATCCCTTGGTTCTGGCACCGCACCTGCAGTTATTTTGGATCTCAATGTACACTAACTGAACAAGCTTCACTGCCTTCAAGCAGCAGCAACAGCCATATTCACACCTTGGACAGTTCATGAAGACGTCATGTATGTGGGGTGGACTGAATCTAATAATCTTCAACCTGGGACTCCCAAAATTTGGTATAACCTTTGGATGGACTGCACTGCACTCGCCATGATAAGTCCTATGATTCGGAAGGGAACTGTGCCGACTGCAGCTGGAACATGGAGCTGGCTGTACTGCAAAAGTGTGGTATGTTGAAACTTTTTCATTTGAATTATATTATAAACACACTTAGTATCCTTGACCTTAATCATATATACCTGTCACCATGCTGAATTCCTGGGTTAACCAGAAGTACATGCATACATGGGCTCCACAGGATGACCTGGGTGTCACTTTTGGAAGCTAAGAAGACTGCAAGAGGCCTTACCCACTGTAGCCTTGTCCTTTCACATAGTCATGTATGCTTGTGCTTCTAGATGATGCAGGGATAATATAGCTCATGACAGAGCACATACTTTGGATGCAGAAGGTCCCAGGTTCAATTCCTGCCATTTCCAGTTCAAAAGATCAGGTACCATGTGATATGGAAGGTATCTTCCTGAGGCCCTAGAGAGCAACTGTCAATCACAACAGACCAGAGGTTTCCAACCTTTCGGGGCCCGTGGACACATTTGGCATTCTGAAAAAGTGTCCTGGGGGCCACCACAAATTGACTTCTGAACGTGGGTGGGTGGAGCAATCACAAAAATGAATGTGCACCCTGTATGTGTATGCTACCGACTCTGGCTCAGCTTCTCTCTCTCTCTCTCTCTCTCTCTCTCTCTCTCCCTTCTCCCTCCCTACATGCAACTGAATGGCACAATTTTTCCATTCATTTGATGGGGCAAGAAAAGTCCCCCCTGCTGGTGGTAGGTGGACTTCACTTTCCCTCCAGATATATTTTGGTGGGGGAGGGGTTTCGATGACTACACGAGTCTATAAGGAATCGCTCCATAAGCTTGTATAGGGAGCAAAAAAGTTCCCTGCTAAAAATCAGCTGGGGCAGGGAGAGGCAAAGCTCTCCTCCCGTCAAGATACACTTCACCCGCCCCTCCAGCTATTTCTCAGTGTGGTAGACCCCACACACCTCTGTACAAGTGAATGGAGGAATCCATTCCCCAATTGCAGGGGGGAATAGCTTGGCTGGCACTTCAATCTGGCCTTGTGGGCACAGTGGCACCCGCACTGGGGACCCTTGGAGTAGATAATACCGGACTAAATGGACAACCAGTCTAACCTAGTATAAGAAAACTTTGTGTTCCTATGAGTAAAGTGGCATAAAATGGTATGAAGGGTGCTCTGTGGTGCTGGTGCATGTGGAAAATGCCTCATGAAGGGGGCCCAGTATGCAATCTCTGGAAGCAAGTAATGTTGCTTTAATGTAGGTTGTCTATAGAAAAATATCCTAGAGATTTGTTGCCAAGTTAATTACATAAGCTAAAGCAACGTGTCTCCTAAGATGATGACAATAAAGAGGAAGAATAATTTAAAACAGCCTTCCCCAAATGGGTGCCCTCCAGATGTTTTGAATTCCGGCTCTTTTTAACTTGGCTTTGAAATTGTTGTTATGGTTCCTATGGTTGTTAGAGTTTTTTAAAGTAGTTTTAAATGTTTTATTATGTTTTTGATGATGTGATACTTTTCTAAACCATCTCGGTTGGCTTCAGAAAGGCGGTATAGGAATACAGTACATAAATAAATAATAAACAAGCTCCTATCAACCCCAGCCCACATGGTCAATGGTCAAGAATTCTGGGAGTTGTAGCTCAAATCATCTGGAGGGCACCCAGTTGGGGAAGGCTGATTTAAAAACCAATGTATTGCCAGGTGGATCTAATAGGATTTACCATGGGAGCTCCTCAAGCATTTTAATCTCTTTTTACTGCCTTTCAAATAATTAGTCTTTTGTGAAACGGGAATACACCATTATAAGAAAGGTAATATGTTACTAGGGCAATAGTACAACATTGCCACCCCATAGAAACGGAGACCTAGTTAATAGGTGAACCATTTTACTATTAATTGATAAAAAGGAATTTTAGATTACCCTCTCCTTGTTATATCAAACCAAACTGTGATTTAATCATAGAAAGTTGGGATATAAATTCCCAAATAGATAACTAAAACTCCACAAGAAACATAAAAAACTACCATTATCAGAATCACAATCAATTCATCAATGGCTTTCTAATAATCTCAACAGTTCTTTTCAATGGTGCCTCTATATTGGTGTCACCTCAAAGTGTTTTTGTGGACACATCCAGCCTTTTGCAGGACTGAAATGCTTGTATCTGTATACTTACTTATGAGAGGTGTCAGCAGCGTATCAGCTATGGGCAAATGTGACTCAGTTCAAAGACAAGGGAGGCCCATTCACATGGCCACAAGCATTAAGTACAAGGCTGCATGACTCTATTAGAGCACTGCCCAAAGCAGGGATGAGCAACTCCAGATATTTTGACCTACAATTCCCATCCTCACCATGGGCTATGCTGGCTAGGGCTGATAGAAGCTGTAGATCAAAACAGCTGGAGGGCCACAAGTTGCCTATCCCTGACCCAAAGAGTAAAGTAACATATAAGCCAGACTGCAGCAAATCATACACCAAGGGAGTGTCTTCATGGTGCCACTTTGCTGTTTCTTCCTGGAGAAAACATGCAGCATTGCAGCTGTAAGATGGGGGCGAGAAATCCCCACGGCTGGAGGGAGTGCGGGCTTTCTGGTGGCCACGAGCCTGCTCCCTGTCCTTTCCATCTGGTGACCAATCAGTGGCCATGATCCACCCCCTGGCATGAAGTTGTATTGAGGTCTCCACAGACACGTGGAAGAAAAACAATGGTGACCTCAAAACAAATAGAAAAGTCGCAGTAAGTCTATGACTTTTTCAGTGTGCAGCTTTGGGGAAATGCCCCATGATGGCTGCGAGTTGGCGGCTGCATTATATAACCGATGCAGGGCCACTGTATAGCCACCTCAGGGTAAATAGGGCGTACAGACAAGCTCCAACTGTCCTCGGCGTCTTTCAGGAATGCTTCAGAGTACTACAGACCATTTGGCCTAAATGTGAACCGCTTGTCCTTGTTCCTGCGACTGCCAAGCCTCATTCTTGAACCACACCCAACTGTGCAATGGCCCAGAAAAAAATAATAAAGCCAGTGGAACTACAGGAGAGGAGAGGAAAAGCCAACCTTTTCTTTCCTTTCCATAAATAAAGCCAACTAAATACTTCAGTCCTATTTTTAAAAATGCTAAAACTTGACTAACCCTTTTAAAATTAACTGTAGTAGTTTGGTTTCACAAGAGAGGCCTTGAAGAAACCACTCCTAGAATGTTCTCAGAAACTGAGTGGAAAGAACCCCTAATGTAGGGTGACCAGATAAAATCCAGGTCAGGGCTCCTGTAACTTTAACAGTTGTAGAGAAAAGGGAATTTCAACCAGTGTCATTTGTATGCAATTAGTTCCTGGTGAAATTTCCTCTTCATCACAACAGTTAAAGTTGCAGGGGCCCTGCCTTCTTTTGTATATGGTCACTCTAGTATAGTGCCTGCAACTTTAACTGTTGTGATGAAGAGGGAATATCACCAGGAACTAATTGCATACAAATGTCACTGGCTGAAATTCCCTTTTCTCTACAACTGTTAAAGTTACAGAAGCCCTGACCTGGATTTTATCTGGTCAGCCTACTAATGACAAATAATATGCAGACTGTTCTGAAATAGCTCACTGAACCTGGTAAGGTAGTTGAAGTTCTTCATGTCTAGATGAGTTTGTGGTTGTAGCCTCCCATGCATGGCAATGAGGGAGGAACTGCAGATTACAGCTGCTTCCCCAACTTTGTGTGCTGGACTACAAGTCCCATCATTTCAAGACATGGCCGCACTGTGTAGCTTCATAAGAGCAAGAGGGCCTTCTCAGTGACTGCACCTGTGTGATGGAAACCCTTGCCCCATGAAGTGTTGCTGCCCCTCCCCCCATCACTGTTCTGTTCTGGCAGGTTTTTGCTATATGTAGCAAATGTTTATATGTCTCCTTGGTGGATTTTTAAAGTGTTGTTTTTATGAAATGGTAGTTTTTAAGTGTTGTAAGCCATCCTGTGTGTTGCTTTTGGATGTAGCAGTAGTAATAATAACAACTCAAAAGTAGCTAATAAAGATGAAGCAGAGGAGGAGGAGGGAAGGGGGGCTGTTTAACCCTTTCTTTCCAAGACATTTACCCCCATTTACACTGATATATAAAACATCTGTTTTATATATAACTCTTTACCTCTTTGGAACAAATGCAGGGTGTGGGGAAAGGAATATTGAGAAAACAAACAGCTGGGAAGGAAAGGGTTAAATAGATTCTTCCCCGTCTTCTGCTCTGAAGCTGCTTTACCTGATAAAAGAAAGCCCTCAGAAAATGGGAGTGGGGAAAGAATAATGGAATAATGAAGATTCATTCTAATCTTAAAGAATATCTATCTTGTAAGGAGACAGTCTTCAAATATATTTTTCTTTGACACGACAGCAGCTAATTTATGGCCACACACAAAATCCACAATATTTGAGACATAATGAATTTCCCATACCCCTGAAACTCAGAAAGAATGCAGATGGAAATTCAAACTTTGCAAAACAAAACAAAACAAAAAAAGAGAAGAAAAAGGCAAAACAAATTTAGAGAAGAGGAAAGCTATGGGAAAAAATATATGGCAAAGTAGTAACAGAGGAAACCATTCTTAGAGGGACAGAGTTTAGGAGTATATCAACAATCCCTTTACCTGATGCTGTTACCAGTAGGCTGTCTGAATCACATGGTCTACAGGATGAAGCACTAATAGGGTTTATGGAGGAGCTACAGGCAATGGTGGTGGGAATGACAAAGGAACTTTCTGAACATGCAGGTTGGCTCAGTCCAGGGGATTGGGAAGGCCAGGCACCCACCTGAGACGTGGCCATGGCTGGTATGGCACAGCCTGCAGATGCCACAGATATATCTATTGTTGGTTTTGGTGGCAGCTGAGGTGAGGACTTAGAAATAACCTCCTCATTTATTACCCTGATTCCTTGATGTGAACTGGAAGGAGGAGAAGCAAGGGTTTTGCCCTCAGTTTTGGCACCTACGTTAGGGGAGCGACCACTATCCATAATTACTTTAAGCTGTGGGTGCGGCGGAGAAGGCGTTTGTGAAAGGCCTGGCTTTTTGGGAGGAATGGGTGGAGGGTTCCCTCTGTCAATTCTCGACACACTGGGAGTCTTTAAACCCATTCTACCGACTGGGGGAGGATAAGTGCCAACGTCTATTGAATGTGATATTCCTGGCCGTCCAGGAGCAGCGCCCTGAGGACTTGTAAATCTTGAAAGGACCTGGGTGACAGTATTCCGAGCTAGTTGCTTGGCAACTAGGTTGTCTCGACTCGTGGGTGACACATCTCTTGATGGAGGGCTTTGGGTAGTGTTTCCATTTTGGTCTTGGTCGTTAGCGTTGGTCTGAAACCTAAATCTAGCTGCCTGGACACGGGGATTCAGACCTTGATGTCCGGTGGTGCCAACAGACGGAGAATGTGGAGAGTGCATAGATGAAGCTTGCAAGTAGTTCTGAGGTGCTATAGTGGGTGCTGGAGAGGAAGCAATGCTATTTGGAAAAGGGGAAGGCAGACTTGTTAAGTCGAGTGATGTACTTGGTCCGTTCTCCTCAATTCTGCTTTGGCTCTGAGTCAGAATGGGAGTTGTGGGGGACAAGAGCAGGTCACTACAGGAAGAATGCCTGTCGATGACGGGCTTCACAAATGACGCATTGGCACATATGTTCATCTTTGTGTGGCCAGACAGCAAGGGGTTGATAGCTGAAGGCTTTATAGGTACAGTTAAAGGCAATTTCCTAACACTTTCGGTTCCACCATCTATCAACGCTGCATCTGTCTGGCAGGCAAGAGTTCTTAAAGCTGGTCCCTCTGTCCCAACCGAGACAGAAACAGAACCTCTATCTCTGTTCCTCCGTGGGAGGGAATGGTGCAACTTACTGTCGTTTTCCTTTTTCAGCTGCTCAATCATTTTCCTCATCCTCTCCCTCTCTTCCTTGAGATCACCCGTGTGTGCTTCCTCTCTGCCAAGCCTGGCATGCAGTTGCTCCCTTTCCGTGTCAAACTCGGAAAGTTGTTTTTCCATTTGGGCCTCCATTTGTATGCTCCGTTGTTTCTCAATGGCAAGAGATTGCTCTAGTTCTCTAGCTTTCTTCTTTTCATCCTCAAATTTTGCCATGACGTCTTCCAATTTCTGGGCCTCTTCGACAATTCTGCTGGATAACTGTTTACATTCTTTCACTAGCATCAATACGACATGTTTATTCTTGCCACGCTCCTCCTCAAGGCGAGCACATAGCTTCTTATGTTCCATTTCAAGTGCTTGCAACTGCGATTTCTCCATTTCCAACTACAAAGAAATGCAGAACAATGCTCCCATTATCATCGGGGTTTTTTTGTCTCAAGTAATAAATCAATGGCATTTTATGTTATATAAATAAGTTACAAAAAACATTCAAGGTAATTTGGGAACATATTCACAGATATTAATGATACCTCCTCTTCATCCTTTATTTGCAGTCAATGGACCAAAGGAAAACATATAAAACATTTAAAAATAGTTGAATAAAATACTTAATATACTTAAGTAGCAGAGACAGGAAATAAATACCATAAGGAATATTCATAACCGGTTTTTCTTAACTGTCCACAGATGATCTGGTAAGTATGCCCAGGTTCAAGAACTTGGCCACCTGTACCGTTATGGTTTGGTTTGTACCCTGAAGCAAGATATTTAAAAGATAGTCAAAGGAACGTCCTGGGAAGGGTAGCGTAATTGGCCAGATTAGATCTTTTCTCACCTTTTGGTAAAATTTACAAAAAAATAAGACATGTGCTATTGTCTCTACTTCTGTGTCATTAAAAGGGCAGCATCTATTATGCCATGGTATTCTCTTGTAACGACCCTCCAATAACTTAGAGGGAAGGGCATTAAACCTGGCCAAAGAAAAGGCCTTCCTATACGTGGGAATAGATAGCCACCTCAAATATTGCATTCTACCTCTGCTTGGATGAAGTGTCAGACCTTGTGATTGTGGCGAGCAAGGGCCCCATGTAGCTCCAAGAAGCTCCTGATTGTCTATATCCAAAAGTCTTTGTTTGGAGATGGCCCTAGCCTTTTCAAGTCCTATCGTTAGCAAATAGGCAGGGGAAAACCCGATGGTACTAATTTTATCTTCCCCAGATTTAATCCAGGGGGATTCATATGAGTCAGAGAATACCTTAGAAACCAAAGAATTGGAGGGAGTCGCAAGATGACAGCGGAGCCAGAAGTGAATTGAATAAATCCAAGCCAAGCACTTTAGCGAATTTAACCTGGCTTCTAAGTTCAATACTGCTCCTGGCACACATCTAGGAACACCAAAGATTATCCTGAGGAAAAGGTGTTGAAATCCTTAAGATATACTTGACAATTGTGGGAACCATACTGGTGATCCGAACAAGGCTTGAGACACAGTAGTAGATTTGTATACACAAGTGGCTGCAGATATAATTTCCCACCCTTTGTAAAAAAAACAAACCCTGAACTAATGCACTGATGCTTTGTTCTGCTTTGGTCTTGATATGTTTTTCATGTACCTTCCATCTGGTCGTTTCAGGAAACCAAATGCCTAAGTATTTGCATGAGTCTACTTGGTCAATTCTATTCCCTGCCAATGTCCAAGTGAATCTTACTTTCTTTCTTGAGAAGACCATCACTTTAGTTTTAGTATAGTTGATTGTTAAGGAATTTGTTTTACAATATTCAGCAAAGCTATTAAGAAGTCTTTTGAGACCCAGCCGTGTCTGGGATATCAGAACTGCATCATCGGCATATAGAAGAATGGAGATTTTCGTTTGGCCAATCTTCGGTGGGTGAGATGGTATAAGCGCTAAGAGAGAAAGACGATCTGCCAAATATAAATTAAATAGGGTGGGAGCCAGAACACACCCTTGCCTAACACCTCTAGTAACGGGGATCTCAGTAGTTACATGACCCTGTTTGCTAATTCAAACTTGAGCTGATGTATTGGAGTGCAAAGACTGAATTAAAAAAAGTAATCTACCCTCGATAGAACTATCTTCTATTTTAGACCACAGGCGATCTCGAGGAATCAAATCAAATGCAGCTTTAAGATCGATAAAAGCCGTAAAAAATTTGTCTCCCTTTGGAGCAGAGTATTTGTAGGCGAGATGGGCTAAGACCAAAGAATGGTCAATTGTCGAACAGCCGGCCCTAAAACCGATCTGTTCTGCCCTAATATTTCCTTGTCACTGATCCACTCCTTCAGTTTGATGTTTAGAAGACTAGCATATAACTTCCCTACTGTAGAGAGCAGATTGATAGGCTGATAATTAACTGGATCATCTTTGGGGCTTTTTTTATATTGGAATAATGAAGGCCTTCCGCCAGGCTGATTTATTTAATGATGAAAAGAAAGCAGCCAACACTGGTGCCCACCAGAAAATATTGTTTTTTAGGATTTCTGTTGAAATCCGGTCTGGTCCTGGGGCCTTTCCCAACTTTAATTTATTTATTAGCTCCTCGACTGTTGTGGAGTCCACATTAGGCCAATCTGGAGTATCCGATGGTAAACTGGGGTAAAAAGTAGTAAATTTATAGTAATTAAAGGCAGGTACTTTGCAATTTTAAGCCAAAATGTTTGTATATCTTTTTTTTTTAAGCTAAGTGAAAACTACACTCAAATTTAGTTTTTTCCTGACTTTACAGAAAAATCCAAACAGGTAACTAAGAACCGATCTACACACTAGCTCTAAAACGTTTTATAAGAGTTACGAAAACTCTTTGGGCCACATGATACACTCCCTTGAACGTTGTATACCCGAGGTTTTTTAAAACTCACTTCAGCTATATACAACGGTTTTTACTTTTAATAAACCATTTTAAGTGAAATAATGTGTCTTTCCTTACCGTTTGTGATTTGTGGGGGCAGTGCTTCGTTTACCAGTGCCCAAATGCTTAGCCGTTGATTGGTGGGGAAGAAAGAGGGGCTAAGGAGGAAGTGGGCGAGTGAACTACAACACCCACAATACTTAGCCCTATACTCATTGAAAGCTAGGGAATGAAAGGGGAACTAAGGAGGAAGTGGGCGAGTGAACTACAGCGCCCACAATGCCTTGCCCTAAACACATTGTAAAAACAAAACAGAAAGAGACGTGCAGAAGGGTGTGAGACCACACACACCGCTTTGAAGACTGAAGAATTTTTCTCCTGTAATGTGAGTACTCCTTAATGTGGCCTAAGACATTTTGGGACGCACCTATTTGGAACATTTTAAAATACTACTTAAAATGTTCCAAGGTACTGTGTAGATAGGCTCTAAATAACATGAGGAAAAATTACAGCAAATCTCATAGCACTGTTGCTGTTTTTTAATGTTACTGGGACAACTCTTTCACTTCAAATATTAAAAAAATGTTTTTTTCAAATTGATACCAGGAGCACTTGTGCTTTCCATTATAGTCTTAAATATACAACTGCCACCCTTCTGAGGGCCAATTCACAAATAAGGAGGCATCCATCTATGCAATCACCTTGGAATTGTGACAACTAACCAGCATCCTATTGACTGAACTAGATTGCCTGAGGCTGTTAAGCCATGCCTCCAAATGCATGTTGTATATGTGGCCAACCCAATTCGCACAATGACAACAGCACTTTTTTCAAGCCACTGTCACAGCAGGAAACAGGTATCTTCATGCAAAGGTGCTGGCTTACATTAACATGTGAATCTAGCCTAGTTGTGAATCTAGCCTAGTGAATCAACCCAATTCTCACAATGACAACAGCTTTATACATTCCTGACGCGACCACACTTGAGGGCCATCTTCCCATTAGTCAATCTAAGTTACGATTAGGAATTCTCAAGTGCCATGCTTCACAATTCCAGGGCACATGTTAACAATTGCTACAGGAGTGTGACCTAAAATGGCTTTTTCATGCTATAGCGTTTAGAAGCGTTTACTCGGCCAAGCTTGGCAATCACAGATGAAATCTGGAAACTTCTGACTACTTCTGGAGAGAATGAAAACAGCCACATATGATAAATTATGGCGTAGCACTACATTAAGGGCCAAAACAGATACTACTTTAAATGTGTGTCTAGCAGCTACAAAGGGCGGTCAGTTCTGAATTGGCAAAAATGAAGAAATTTATCATTCAAAAAGAGGAAAAGGAGGGTAATAATTTGTATAACATTTGCATATGCTAATTTATATGTGTAGCAACAGCTTTAGAAATAATTATTGTAATTTCAATAGAAATAGAGTAAATCTCACCATAGTACGGAAGACTGGGACCAATTGGCCCACATGCCTGCCTGTTCAGTCTGTTTTTCAGGTGCTGACTATTGATGGGCAACACTTTTTACGTAATTTTTAAACTAGAATTGGACATAACAGCTCTTCAAATTAAGGATAGTCCTCCGACAGCCCTACAAACAGAGAAGCGTCTTTGTAAAAGAGGATACATGACCACCCTATTTCAGCTATGCCTATTTCATTTTTATTCTTGAGTAGGATCAGGACCCTAGCACGGGGCGGGGTGCAGGGGAAGTGAAGCTTTTAAGATTCAGATTGGGGGCCCTGAACCTACTCTAAAATAAAAATGAAAAAAAAACCCATAGCTACTATAGACAAATTTAAAGTAATGTCCGTTTTGGCCCTAAGCGTTTCTATATGTTACATTCTCTATAGGATTGCTTTAGTCACTCCTGGGAGTCATTTGCGTAAAGTCTGAATATCATTGATTTCAGAGATGGCAAGTACTGTGTATGAATGGTACATTTTAGAACCTGCAAAATTACAAACATTGGTCGCAGCTGCAGTTCTTGAGCTTCCAAATCCTAAGCAGACAACTCAGGAAATGAAATTCACTGCCCAAGTAACTTCTCATCACCTCTCAAAACACAAACACATCATTGAGGAGGCACTCTCTTACTGGGTATAATCAATGTGAGGAACAAGCATACCAGCTCCACCCTGGTCTGTTGTTGTATCTGCCGCTTCTATTCGTGAAGAGGAGAGCCTTCTCTATCAGCGGAGGCTTTCCAGGCAAGCCAGAATGAGGATTTTTCACAGTTGCCCTCCACGAGGAGAGGTTGCAGATGCAACAATGGGGTGGAGTGGACAGAGCTGGGCTGCTCTTTCTCCCCACACATTGGCTCAATTCGGATGACACAATAAACAACTGGTGTGGGGGAAACAATCGTCAGTTGTTTTGACTATTGTGTCATCCGAATGCTGCCATAGTCAACTCAGCGCTGATCCTCATCCACACCACAGTTGATTATTTATTACCATGTTGTGTGGGGAGTGCCCCCTAGGGTTAGGGTTAGTCAACCCACCATTGACTATCGTGTCGTCCGAATTGAGCCATTGATTATACTCAGTAAGAGAAAGTCTACCACCTTCCACACATTCCTCAGAAGGGATGTCAAATTGTATGTTCAGGACTTTCCGTCAATACTACATCAAACATTGCTAACTTTTATGTTTAAAAACACACACACACTTCTCCCAAGTTGTGAGGATCAAGGTACATTAACCCACTGGTGAACAAAAATGAGATCCAATTTAGGAGTATAATATACCACTAAATATAATAAAATCCCTAAGCGGTTCACATACTTGGGGAGGACCTTGCAGAAAAGCCTTTGGAGTGAATGTGGAAATAGAGGAGACCGGCAAACATTCCTGAGCTAATCAAGGCTAATTGGGATGGCTCTGGGATATGAAATAACATCACCAGCACACTGAGCATGGATCAGCCTCTATGCTCTGCAAGCAACTCTGATGCTCAGATGCAGCAAGCACTGCTAGCCTGGAATTTTGAAACGAGTAGAAGTGTTCTATTTCCATGTTCCTGGGGCCACACCTCTTTACCTCTTGGAAGGAGAGACACCTCCCTTTGATATCCAGCAGCCACAGTAAACCCTATCTCTGAACTGGAGATTGGGAAACTCAAAGCTTTGAGCTTAATTTAGGACCAGAATGTAATTTAAGGACATATAATGGAAGTGATTAGTTTACATTCACTAAATGGAATCTTCATTTTGAACACAGAGGTCCTCTCTTGCTCCTATAATCAATCAATTATCTCTCCCTTTCCCTCTCTCTCTCTCTCTCTCACACACACACACGATTTCACAGCTAGGCAATAATTAGATAAGGGTAACTAAATAAAAAGGGTTCCAGTCCAGTATTTGTGATTACTACAGAGTCCGGGAGGATTTTGCATTCCTTTAGATGCTAAAATCATACTAATTTCAGAGTTGTAAGAAGATACTGTATGGTGAATATATTTCATGTACGCTGTAATCTGGGAAGCCAGATGGCCCAGAGGATTGGTAACGAGATATGGAGCATTTCATCTCTAGGTCAGTGGTTCAAATTTGGCCTGGGTTGCTAGCGAAAGGAAAGTCATTATAAGCCAGTGACTTTCTGAGTGGTCTGCTGTTCTCCAATAGCATTCTGCCTCCTCCCTCTAATCTGGGGTGGGGGGAACAGTTAGCCTGTTGGACAGCTCCTCTAAAAGGGTTGCTTGTTTGTGTATATTCCCTCCTAACTCTCTGATAGGTCAGCTTCTGCTTTGTTTTGTAGAAAGCTTTAAACAAGAAATTAATGCCAGTTTTGGTGTCCTCCCCACCTACGTCAAGTAAAACGTCATTTGCATTTAGCAGAAATACAATATACACCACTCTGAAGAGGAAGCAGAGATGGGATAAAGCTGCATGTCAAAACCAACTATGAATTCTATAACCTGGTACTTTGATGCATGAGAAAAGCAAACAAAGTCTAAAACAGGAAAGGAAAATAATTCTATCCAGCAACAACATAAAACCAAACTAAAACTAAAAAGAGGAGACAATATTAGAGCAAAAAATTAAAGACGTACTACAACACTGTAAGATTTTAAAAGCCTGGGGAAAAAGTCTTTACCCAGCACTGACGAGACCACAATGTAGGTGCCAGGCGAGGCTCTTTGGGTAGGGTATACCACAACTAGGGTGCCACCACCAAAAAGGTCCTCATTCAGTGGGGGAGAAGGCTCTCCAAAGATGATCTTGGGATCTGATTATGTATGGGTGGGTGGAGACAATTGTTCAAGTCACCTGGCCCCAAGCCATTTAAAGATTTAAAGATTATACCACCACTTAGAACTAGGCCCAGATGCAAACTGAAAGACAGTGCAGATGGCAAAGCATTATAGGGTCATATCAGCCATCATATAATGGAGGCACTCTTGTTGAAATGGCTTAAATGATCACTTCTAAGTCCTGTTTATAGACATTTTTCCTGTTTTCTGAGTGGGAGAGGAGTGGGAGAACAACGTGGCAGAATGATGATTAGAAAAGGAGATCTTTTTTTGCTTTACATCCAGCAAAAACCACCACCACCACCCTCCTGGTGGAGCAAGTTTTACAGCATCATTCCCTGAATTTTCTTGAATCGGAGACTAAAAATACCTGACAGTAAAAGTTCTGAGATAATGATACCTTAAGTGTGTGCAATTGGGTGCGGATCCAAATTTGATGCCTGTACATGGGGATCAGGATATGGCATTAGATAATGAGCAATGGGATGCGACTAAAAACCAAGGGTTATTATTTGAGAGCACAAACGGCTTTCAGCACCCATGGCTGGTATCGGTTTGCTCCCTTGTCAGTGGCAGGCCATGGAAAATCCTCTTCCCCAAACGCCCCCAAATGCTTTCCCCTACCCCCCAAGCACCCCTGCAGTTTGCCATCCTGCGAGCACAGCAGCACTTTCACAACCTCCTACAGCTGAAGGCCAGCTGACAGGCTGGAGGATTTATTTATTTATTTGTGTCATTTCATTTCTGTACTGCCCAATAGCTGAAGCTCTCGGGGCGATTCACAAAAATTAAAACCACAAGGGACAGAATAAAATATAAAATATGGAAGCTTAGAACCACAATATAAAAGTGCAACCAGAATAAAACCTAGCATCAATAAAGAGATTTAAAGTACAGATTTAAAACAGCAGAACTAAAAGACTAGGATGCTAAAATACTGTGAAAATTAAAAAAAGTCTTCACCTGGTGCCAAAAGGAGTATAATGTAAGTGCCAGGCGAACCTCTCTAGGGAGCTCATTCCAGAGCTGGGGTGCCACAGCAGAAAAGACCCTCTTCCTGGTAACCACCCACCACACTTCCTTTGGCAGGGGCTCAAGGAAAAGGACCCCTGAAGATGACCTTAGGGTCTGAGCAGGTACATATGAGAGAAGACGATACTTCTGATAATCTGTTCCCAAACCGTCTAGGGTTTGAATGTGAATACCAGCACTTTGAATTAGGACTGGACATGGACTGGATTGCAGCCTAAATACAACATGACTTGATGATGAACAAGTTTCCCTTTTTCAGGAAAGGGGGGGGAACCTACTTGTACCCTGCATACAAGCACTTACATGTATAATAATAATAATAATTAATAACAACAATAATAATAATAATAATATTTATTTTTAACCCGCCTCTCCCTACGGATCGAGGCGGAGAACAACAACAATATAAAACACAAAAATCACAACAGTTAAAAAAAATTTAAAAACAAGAAAAAATACATCATTAAAAACATCTTAAAATTCATCTGGATAGGCCTGTCAGAAGAGAGCAGTCTTCATGACTCTCTTAAATTCATGAAGACTGCTGATTTGTCTAACCTCCTCCGGCAGACCATTCCATAGTCTGGGAGTGATGGAAGAGAAGGTCCTCTGGATAACACTCACCAGCCTAGTTCTGGCTGACTTGAGTAAGTTCTTCCCAGAGGACCTAAGTGTGCGGGGCGGATTGTACGGGAGAAGGCGATCCCGCAGGTAACCTGGACCCAAACCATGAAGGGCTTTAAAGGTAATAACCAACACTTTATACTTCGCCCGGAAACTGATTGGCAGCCAATGAAGCGATTTTAAAACTGGTGTGATGTGATCACCCCTAGGTGTACCGGTGACCAACCTGGCTGCCATATTTTGAACAAGTTGAAGGTTCCAGACTAGGCACAAAGGTAGCCCTATGTACAGCGCATTGCAGAAGTCGAGCCTCGAAGTTACCAGCGCGTGCACTACCGTCTTTAGGTCTTCCAACTCTAGGAAGGGGCGCAGATGGCGTATCAGCCGAAGCTGATAGTAGGCACTCCTGGCCGTCGCATCAATCTGAGCTGTCATCTGGAGCGACGGATCCAGGAGTACCCCCAAGCTGCGAACACAATCTTTCAGGGGGGGTGTAACCCCATCCAGAACTGGTTGACACACCTCCAGACCCAGGTTGAGGCCTTTGACAGAAAGCACCTCCGTCTTGTCTGGATTCAGCTTCAGTTTGTTTTTCCTCATCCAGCCCATTACCGCCTCCAAGCATTCATTCAGAGGAGACACACTATCCTTAGCTGACGATGTTGTCGAAGGCATAGAGAAATATATTTGGGTGTCATCAGCGTATTGATAGCACCCCGCCCCATGCCTCCAGATGATCTCTCCCAGCGGTTTCATGTAAATGTTAAACAGCATTGGGGAAAGGATGGCCCCTTGTAGTACACCACATAGCAACTCCTTTTTTGAAGAGCAGCTATCCCCAAGCATCACCATCTGGAACCTGCCCGAGAGATAGGATCGGAACCACTGAAGCACAGTGCCCCCGATTCCCAATTCCCCCAGGTGCTCCAGAAGGATACCATGGTCAATGGTATCGAAAACCGCTGAGAGGTCCAGGAGTACCAGCAGGGACACACTCCCCCTGTCAATACTAAGGCATAGATCATCCACTAAGGCGACCAAAGTGGTCTCAACTCCGTATCCTGCCCTGAAGCCGGTTTGAAATGGGTCTAGAAAATCAGTGTCATCCAAGACTGCCTGGAGTTGGAGGGCAACTGCCCTCTCGATCACCTTGCCCAAAAATGGAAGATTTGATACTGGCCTGTAGTTATTAAAGTCCAGGGGATCCAGGGAGGGCTTTTTAGAAGCGGCCTTACTACCGCCTCTTTTAAGCATGATGGAAAACTCCCCTCCCTAAGAGATGCATTAATAATATGTTGTAAATATGATCTAACTGCATCTCCTCCCTGGACGACCAGCCAAGAAGGGCAGGGATCGAGAGGGCAAGTCATCCTCCTCACACATCCAAGTACCTTGTCCACATCCTCGGTACTCACCAACTGAAACTGATCAAATGTAATCCTACTTGCGGAGTCGCTGGACACTCCACTGTCAGCCTCTGCTATAACAATGGCATCTAAGTCGGCTCTTATCCGAGAGATTTTATCTGAGAAATGATCATTAAAGGCATCACAGCGAACTACCGAAGGCTCTAAAATCGAATTCAGGGGAGAAGGTGCCTGGGTTAGACCCCTCACCACCCTGAACAGTTCTGCTGGACGTGAATTCGGAGACGCAATGCGCGCAGAGAAACTTTCTTCACTGCACGTATTGCCACCCCATAGGAACGAAGATGTTCTCTATGTCGTGTCTTGTTGGATATAAGTCGAGTTTTCTGCCATCGGCGCTCCAGTCGTCGTCCTTTCTGCTTCAACTCCCTGAGGTCTTCTGTATACCAGGGTGCCCTATTAGAAGCGGGCCGGAGAGGATGTTTGGGGGCGATCGTGTTGATAGCCCTAGTTAGGTCTTGATTCCATCTATTGACCAGGCTTCTACAGGATCGTCGATGATACCAGCCATAGAACCCTCCAAGGCTTTCTGGAATCCAGAAGGATCCATCAGCCTTCGAGGGCGGACCATCTTAATAGGTCCGCCACCCTTGCAGGGGCGGGTGGTAGCCGTGATACTAGCCCTGACCAGAAAATGGTCTGTCCATGACAATTCGGAGGTATTCAATACCTCCACCCACAGATCTGTCTGTTCAGAACTGAAAACAGCATCGAGGGTGTGACCTGCTGAATGTGTGGGTCCAGAGACCAATTGGGATAGACCCATGTTTGTCATGGATGCCATGAACTCCAGAGCTCCACCTGACAAACCAGCCTCGAATGGGATGTTGAAGTCACCCAGGACCAAAAGCCTGGGCGAATCCAACACCAGCTCTGAGACCAGTTCTGTGAGCTCGGCCAGGAAGTCTGATAGGCAGCGGGGGGGGGGGGGGCAGTACACTAACAGAATCCCTAGTCTATCCCTGGTTTTCAGACTCAGGTACACACACTCGATGTGATTCAGTTGCCGGACAGGATGTCTGGTCAGGTTAAGATGGTTTTTGTAGACCACAGCTACTCCGCCTCCCTGCCCACTTTCCCTCACCTGCTCACTAACACAGTACCCAGCTGGGAGAGCCTGAGCCCATGTCGGGCCACTGTCATCTCCCAGCCAGGACTCCGTGAAGCATGCCAGGTCGGCCTCCTCTTCTGTGAGGAGGTCAAATATTATGTTTGTTTTGTTTTTAACCGACCTGGCATTGCATAGGAGCAAGGAAAGGTTCTGTGGGTGGCCTGGATCGTTCCCCAAGATCCCCGGGGTAGCAGGGCGACTGGAAGGTAAGATGGGTGTTAGATATCCATCTCTCCTTCCCCTGTAATGGCATTTTGCCCTGCTATCGCCATATCTCCCTCTGCCCCACACAACAGATATTGGTGCTCCCAGACACATTTCAATTGCCCTAAGTTGTCCCGTCGTCTCTCTCTCGTGCGAGAGAGAGAGAAAGAGGGGGTGGGGGAAGTGCAAAGATGTCAGCTGCACTTTCTCCTTCTTCTCCCCCACTCACACCGTTCTGTTCTCCTGTTCTGTCACATTGCAACATTTCTCACTCAAATCAAATTGACAAGGGGATGAAGAGAGATAAGAATAAAGCAGATAGCTTTTGATAATTTGGGAGCAGAATATCTAAAGGAACGTCTCCTCTCATATGTACTGTACCTGCTCAGACCATTAGGGCATATTTGGAAACCCTCCTCTGGGTGTCCTACCAAAGGAAGCTAGGCAGATGGCTACAAGAGAGAGGTCCTTCTCAATTGTGCCACCCTACCTATGGAATGACCTCCCCAAAGAGGTTTACCCGGCATCTACGTTGTTATCTTTTCAGTGCCAGTTAAAGATCTTTCTTTTCTCCTAGGCATTTTAGAGACCTAACTGTAGATTTTATAGCTGTTTTATCATTTGTTGTTTTGTAGTTCATTTTACTCTTTTACATTTTGTGTAATGTATTTTATATTTTTAAATGTCTTTTAGTCTTTTAACTTTTGTAATCTGCCCAGGGAACATGGGTTATTGGGTGGATTAAAAATGTAATAAATAAATAAATCGATAAAATAAAATAAAATAAAACAAAACATTCTTTACAAAGTACAGTTTAGGTTAGAAGAAGACAAAAACTCTAAGAGGTGTTTCTGTTTTCCATTTCAAAAGGCCTGTGCAGTGGTAGATTGCAAAGGCTGCATGACTTTATTTCTGCTACTATTTTATTAGGATTCATCTTACCTTTTTAGATGCTGATACAAGTTTTTTTTTTCTAATTGTATTGTAATTTAAGATTATTTTAAATTCAGTTGGTTGCATTTTTCCATTTATCATGAAAGTGGCCAGGAGGAGAGCTTATTGGGGATGAAAAGTAGGTAGGGTATACATAAATAATAAGATAATAAATAGAAGGGCTGACTTAATGGTCAGTTATCTCCTTTCAGCTGTACCCTGTTGTGCCTAAGTATATTTTTGAAATGCATAAATGTATGTATTTGAATATAAGTATTCAAAGGGATCATAGATGTACTTGTCAGATCATCCCCTCTTTACCTTGCAGACTCTGCTAAAGGGAACAGGCTCGTGCATTTGTGAAATTGGTAGGCAGCCATTTCCCCTATTCACTTATGAGCCTTGTGATGATTTTGGCTTACACTCGAGCCAACATGACTAGCTATCTGCCTATTCTTCTGCTTGTCCCAGTTTGGACCTGGCTCCCAGTTTGTTCCTCCCTTCCTGCACACAGTCCTGATCTCGGATTTTCTGGTCCAGAACTCCCTAAATTAGGTCCCCCCAACCTGGGTGCCTCCAGATGTTTTCAACTACACTTCTCGTCATACCTAACCATTGGCCATGCTGGCTTAGAGGAGGACTCAAGAAGGGGAGTCCTCACAACCTCCATGTTGTACCAGCCATTGTCTGCAGAAGCAGACAATTACCTTTTAAGAAGCAGACAGTTCCTCAGAGTGGGTGGAGCTAATAGCAGGTTCAGACCTGCCAGCCTTCGGAAGGCTTCAGGAGGCCTCTGCACATTGCTGAGACAACTGTCCTTCATGGGTGAGTTTCAGCTTGTGATCTGTCCAGAGTCCTGACAGATTCTGCCTGATGTATTGGGACCTGCATTGTCTAACCTGACTTTGCCTTATTGGACAACACATTGCCTCATCGGACATGGCCTTGTTGTGCCATATATGACCCAGCCTTTCTAGGCAGTGCCACTGTTGCATACCAGTCTTCCCTAGAAGCCCCATGTCAAGCTCAGACATGACAAGGCTTGATCTAAGGACTTTCAGAGCTGGTCTTGCCTACCAACACATCTTCTGAATTCCTGTTCTGCTTATCCAACCGCTCTGTCTACACCTGATCCTATCTTGACATTAACCTGCTTTTCAGACAAATCCTTGGAAAGACACTGTGAAGCTACCTCCCACATGGCTGGAGTTGACCCATATCCTGCTGCCTGTCTCCACTGCCTGCAAAAACAGACCAAAAAACAACACCCTTATGCATGTTTTTTCTCTGGTCTAAAGAAACTCATTAGAGGATTATTATTTTTAAAAGTCAAGTCATCCAAAGGCTTGCCCTCCTAGTGGGTACTGTAACATAGCTGTCTGCAAGCATATGGATCACTGTACATGTCCTGTTTAACTTTCATTACTTGGCAAAATATATGTAAATAAAGTCCAAAGAAAGTTTGGTTTCAGGTGTCATGCAACTGATCTAATTACCTTGAGCTGTCAAACACCAGCAGCTATATTGGATGCGTTGCACTATTGTTAGTTCTTACGTTGGAGTAAAGGTATGCTCCCTGCCAGGTTCAGAAAGCGGCAACACTGCCTTCTATCTGCATTCAAAATGCGGCTCTTGAGTAGGGCTCTTGAAGGCAGGGCTCAGCCTGACTAACGGAATTTTAGTTGATCAAACATATGATTTTAAGTCAGTTAATCCAGCAATTAAATTTGCATATGGGTAAAAATAATATTTCTGCAGCAAGAAGCAAACTTTCTCTGATTTCAATCAGGGGTGGGCAACTTGTGGTCCTCCAGGCATTTTGGCCTACAACTCCCATTATGCTTCATTCTGGTTGTGCTGGCAAGGGCTGATGGCAACTGGAGGGCCAGAAGTTGCCCACTCCTTGATTTAGACAACACACATGAATGTCACATCATATGTGAAGAAGCCTTCCTCCTGCAAGTGAGGGAAAGGAGGATGCTCTTTTAAGACTTAGACTTATGTTAAAAATATTTCCCCACCTAAGAAATCTGCTACTCGATTGTACCCAGGAAAGTTCAGGAGTAGGCCTTAGTCATAAATGATTCCTCCCATGCTCTTCCCCTCACGTCATAAAGCAGCCGCTCTCAACCCGGTGTCCTCCAGATGGACAGGGCTTCAACTCCCATCATCCTCAACCAACTGCCTGGGAATGAGAAAAGTTGTAGCCCAGTCCATCTGGTGGACCACCAGGTTGAAGGAGGGTGTCCTAAGGTGACACGTATCTGAATGCAGCATCTCCCAGTTCATCCACAAGTTTCTACCTTGTGATCAGGCAAATCAGGAAAGTCAGGTGGGAACACATGAGCCCAGGCTTCTACTGATCTCTCCAGACACTGCCCAGATAAAATTCTGATGCAGAAGGAGAAACATCCTAATACACTTTGAGGTATTTTTCTACCATGATAAGAGGGCCTTTTCAGTGGGGGCACCCTGTTTGTGGAATGCTCTTCTCAGAGACTTGCTTGGCACCGATGTATGATCATTTTGGTGACCAGTGAAAACCTTTTAATTTTCCCATGTGTTTTGGAACTGCTTTTAGTGCTCTGTTCTGCTGCTGGTTGAAATCTAGTTTTATGGTGTTGTAATAGTTTTATGGTGTTGTAATAGTTTTATTCTTTGCTGCTGTTTTATCTTGGTTTTATTCTGTGCTGAGTTTTTTGTTTAATATTTGTACTGCAAATAAATAAATAAATAAAATAACTGTCACTGCTGAAGATATCATAATGTAGAAATGCCAGCATTTGGAATAATAATTCCCTGTGTTCTAGTCTAGAGGTGGGAAATATTGCTAGAGCAGAATAGTTCCTTCAGAGACTGAGTCCCCCTCTACAAGATTTCGCTTTGACACCCAGTTGCCCGGTTATGCAAATTTCCTGATAAGCGTGTTTACGCCTAATCCCTATACACGAGAGGCGTAGAAGCGCATTACTGGCTGTATGAAATCTGCTTTAAAGTTGTTGACATGCATGCAAATGTTGCTGAAAGTAATGCGCTTTGTCCCGGGAAACTGCCCAAACAGGTTTTCCACCCTTTATTCTCCCCGTCTACCAGAATCTCCTGCCTTTGGTTACCTAGGTTACCTGCCGGGAATGATGTGGTTAACCTGTTCGGCTACCTCTCTCCCCACCCCCTTTGCCCGATTGCCATTTGAACTGAACTGCTCAGGAGTAAATGGGAATGTGCCTCATAAGTTTCCCCCTCTAACACCCTTTGAAAACTTATTTATAGTCAGGGCTGCCTCTCTCTCCCCCCTCCCCCCTCCCCCAATTGCCATTTGAACTGAACTACTCAGGAGTAAATGGGAATGTGCCTCGCACACATACATGCCAAAACAGACAGGGGGATGCTGCTTCGTTCCTTCCCCCTCCTCTTCCCAGTGAGCACACACACACACACACACACACACAGAGCTCATGTCAGGAACCCAGCAAGAAGTGAGGGGACGATATGTCTACGCTGATTGCTAATTATGCGCACATGCGCACATCCTTCCTACCCCCTTTACTTCTCGTGAAACCATCTCCATCTGACCCCGTGTCTCCATGAACGAAATATTCTATCAGGGTAGTTAAAATAAACTTTATTTTCAGTTCACATTGGTCACCTCTTCCTGGAGCTTCCATCCAGAGAGACGGAGAACAAGGAGGAAGTTGCAAGCAAGAGACAAGAAATAAAACTAAACGAAAAAGTGGGAGGTTTTCCCAGCGAAGGGGCAGTTCTATGCATGACGTCAGGACCACAGTCCACCCACTCTGATCCTTAATGTGCCTCCTCAGAAAGTTGTTTACATGGACATAAGGCGCTCTTACTCCCGCAGTAAATGAAAAGTCGCTATTTAACGCGCATTCGAAAATGCGAATAATTGGAGATAAAACACGCCTGGGCCCCTGATTTGCGCTCCGCTCTTATAGAGGTAAATTTGGTAATGTGCCTTGAAAGAGCTTTAAATCGCTCTTGTAGAGGCACCCTGAGTTATGAACCAGGACGTCTCAAATTCAAATCTCAACAATGCCATGAATTCAAAAGAAAGAGGCCTTAGATTAACATTCTTTCTTACTTAGCCTCAATTCCACATCTATAATCTGGGCAGAATAATACTGACCTACTTTACAGGGTCACTGTGAAGATTACAGCAAAATAATACATGTGAAGCACTTTGAACATTTCAAAGTGCTATACTGTGCACCTCTGTCTGTTGGGTTGGGTGCTATTTCTTTACTTTTTGTTATGTAATTGTTATGTTTTATTGTATTTTAATGTACTGCTTTATTGTTTAATCAATTTTAATTGTGTCTCTAAACCACCTTGAATGCCATTTTTTGGCACAAAGGTAAGGTGCAAATCAATCAAATACATAAATAAATATCAATGTGAAGTTTTTATTACTACAAAGACTTATTACATTATTATTAATATTATTTATTATATTCTTATTCTTATTCCTTAAAGAGAATTCTTCAAGCATTGAAAATTAGCATGTAAATTATCGACCAGAAATTTGGCACTGATGATGAATAAAGTTAATACAACCACTCTTAAATGACCAAAAACATTTTTTTAAAAATTCATAAACGTGTAAGGGAATGAATTATGTTGAAGATGTACTGAGGAGAAGAAAAGGAAAGGGCAAAAACGTGGTACCTTTTTTTCTCTGTTTTCTGCAGCAACCAATTGAGCTGCCATTCTCTCTTGCATTTTTCTGCAGTGAGCCATAACAGCTTCTAAAATAGAGAGCGGATTGGTACAGATGGACTTCTTGTCTTTAGCACCAGCACCTGCCTCGTAGTCTCGCTGCAGAGCCATAAATGGGTCACTAAGATTAAATCTCCCATATCGTTCCTGGATAAAAACCTCTTTCCTCCGTGCCTGAAGTATTAAACAGGGAGAGAAACAAAACCATCAATTAGAGGACAGTTAAGTGGAATATTAACACACACACACAACAGCTGTACACCTAGTGCAGCAGGGAAATAAGTAGTAGCACTTTTAGAATATTCTAAATTAATTCCATATTTTTAAAAGTAAATCAGCCAATGACCAGTTTGCTCATAACAACAACCCCAGTGGTTGTTTAATCTATAGATTCTTGGAAGCAAGCAAACATGCAGTTTCCTATTTGCCCAACACATCTGCTTCATTTCTCTTTTTGTAAACAACCCAAGAGCTGTTCCTGTCAGGGCCAAGCAGGAGTGAGTGAGTATGCTGCCTCCTGCCTGCTCACCACTACTGCTTTTTGGGTTTGCACATCATGATGAACAACCAAGGAATGGGGCATTCCTGGGTTGTTTTGCGATGTGGAAAGACAGCAAAAGCGCTAAGCAGGCTTGGCCCTGACTAACTTTGGGGTTGTTAATGACCAACAAAGTTGGTCACGTCATGCAATCCAGGTCAATGTATTTTAGAATACCAATCTTTTATGAGAGTGAACTAAATTAAATCTTATTTCTTTAAAAATGTTCGAAGTAACACCACAAAATAAATAAATCCATAATAAACACATACATACACAACATAAATCAGTAATTTAACATTTGGGTTTCCTTAATGCAGGTAACAAGAGATGACCATTTTAGCTTCAATCACTTTCTTGAAGACTGCTCTCATCCACATATCTGCTATAAATATTATGTAATATTGTGCCATTTGCGACCAAGCCTATCACTGAAAAATATTTTTAAGTAATTTGAGAAAGTTAACACACACACAATATTCACAAAATGTTATGGGTTGTATCCAATGGCAGTCCAACTGAGAGTAGACCCATTGAAATGAATGGGTCTTAAGTTAGACTAACATTGGATACAACCCTATAGTAAGAATTGTATTTTCAAAAATAAATGTCATCAAAGATGTGGCAGCGTTTCCTTGTTTGTATGTTGCAGATTACATTCTGTAACCATGTGATTGAGTTCCATGCAACAAGTGTGTATAATCCTGAAAATTCAGGACTAACCTTGAAATTAAAGGAACACAATGAGACCACACAGCTAACGAGCTGTGCACTCTGCAAAACTGGCTTCCTATGGCAATTGTTAGAGTGACGTGGGCAATAAAGATATCTACCTTGTCTGGAAAGTATCCTACACTCTCAGCTGGGTGCTACAGCAGTAAACCAGAAGCACAGGAAACTTCTTAATGACCTTATAGTGAAAATCCTGCATCATTGACAGCCGCATAGAGAAAACACATTTTTAGAGTCTTCTGCAGATTCCATAAATTAACGTATGGCAGAAAGTTTACTATTTCCTTGAATTTTTTTTAAAAAGAAGAAATCCTGACAGAAGGGGAGGGAAAGCCAGGTCAAATTTCAAGACAGCAGAGCCTTTTTTGCATATGGAAGGTGAAGAGGGAAAAATTCATCTATAAAATGCCTCATATTCTTTAAAAGACTCAAACGTTTCTCTTTTATAATGCCAAGATTTAAACACAGAATTTCCCTTCAAAATCAACACACATATTAAGTAGAAGTCAATGGAAGTTTCCTTAAGCATCACCTCCTCAAATAGCTAAGGAACATTTTCTAGTAAAAACATGTTTATTTTGTCTTTTTATAATAATGAAACCTTTGGCTGGGCTCTAGAGAAATCCAGAGCTGTATGACTCACAGGCACCTGGTGTTTCTAAAATCTAAAACTTTCCATGCCACCAAACACATCAATTTTTATCACCAGCATGGAGTTGACAAGGGTACTGTAAGAGAGTGTGAACAGTACAGTATGTCAAAAGATTATGACTTTTATAATCGCACAGGTGCATATTTAGTCCAAAAAACTTAGGACGTTTGAGAGTTATTACAGTCGTGACCTAAAGTATGTACAGCATTTATATGGTAAAAGATATGAAAAAAACAGTAAAACATAGCAAATTTCTCTTAAAGAAGAAACAGAATCGCAGAATCATAGAATCATAGAATTCAAAGGACCTCAAAGATAATCTAGTCCAACCCCCTGCTGTTGTAGGGAAATCCACTGCAAAGACTCTGTAAAGAACCAAAATCATGGACTCAAATGTTCTACTTATCAGCACTAATATTCATAATTGGGTCTACCAAGGATATTGTGTTCAAGATAGCTCACAATATATAAAGTATGCAAACTGTGACAGCAATACATAAAAATAATCAATAAGCATTTCAACAAGAACACATTTCAAATAGTATCAACATCTCAATAATATTTCAACAACATATATATATATATATATATATATATCTCCAAAATCTCTGTATAGATATTAAAATCTAACTTGACAAAAACATAATCAATCCAGTATTGGCAGCTGTCGAAACCTAACAAATTGCTTTGGCGACTCACTTCACACCCAGGTGACTGTCCCCCATCTTTTGTCTGAGGCAATATGCCTCTCCTCAAACCAGCATACAACTCTGCATGTGCACTGGAGCAACCTAACTGGGCAGTGCCATAACCTCTAGGTCACAGACAGGTAACTTTTGGCTAGAGTCGCTGGGAGTTGCAGGCCAAAATATCTGGAGTTGCCTACTCCTGTTCTAGGCATTAATATATCTCACCAGCCAGCATGAATACACTGGTCCCAAAATACATTATACTCTTTTAAAAAGGGAAATAAACCCAAAGTAGGTAAACCATAAGCAATATAAATGACATTGTACCCTCTATGGTGTAGCTTGACCAGTCAGCCACTATTATTTAAATTGGTGAACTAGTGCTTATAGGAAGTTGTCTGTAAATTGTTCCCCAGTGCTTTGAGGTCAAGAAGATGCTACATGGGCCAGTTTGAGCTATGCTGAGGTGAACATTTAGAGAAGGCACTGGAGGATGATATAATAAGTCAGCATTGAACATCTGACTGTTCAAATGTAGTTAGTGCTATTCCAGATGGTGAGCAAGAATATGGTGGGATGAAACACTGATATTTTAAAAAAGAAATAATTACCAAACAGAAGGTAGTCCTTCCATGTGGAGCCATGAAAAGCTAATCCAGTGAACTATATAAATAATGCTACATAAACAAGTTCATATCCTTGTGCTCTAAGAATTGCCACCATCTTGATCCGAACTGACCACTTTTTAAGCCATTTACCTGGTCAATTATGATGTGTACGAATGGCTTCCAGGTGCCAAGGCATAAAAGCTAGTTTATTTTTTAAAAGGTGAGGATTAATATAGGCAAGTGGGCTAGCAAAAATGTCATGGACTAGTAACATGTGAATATATTTGTAAAGATGTGTTATGATAGAATTATAGATTAGAGCCTCCAGCTGTAAGCAATGGAAATGACAGGAGGAAATGTCCTCCCTTTAACCAGGAAACAATGGCGTATTTAATCATTCCGTCTAAAAGCAAACTCAGCTGATGAGTGGTGACAGAAATTCCACCAAAACAAGGCCAATATGAAGTGAGAGGGAGATGACAGCATACTGTAGGGAACCCCAAAGTATGCAGAGGGGAGAAGTTTCCCCAAAATAGCCCATTGAGACTAAGCATGTTCAGTAATCACAGTATGCTGAATGTCAGCTGGAAAAGAAAAATGGAAAATAGTAGTGGAGGAGGAAAATGGAATGGCTTCCTGTAGGAGGGGCATGGGAATACATTGCAACATTTGCAAATCCCACTTGTTTGTACATATCAGCAGCATCTCAGCTATTATACCTACATGTATTATGCCACTGATTTTACAGATCTGAAATTGATGCTTTTTGAACAAGCTGCTATATGTATAATTGGGGTTTGACTTTAACAGCATGAGCAATCTGTCTTTGTCTTTTTAGACCAAGAAGCGATCATAAAGAAAGAAGCAGATTAGCTTGATTCATTTGCTTGGATTACCAAAAAAACCCAAACAAAACCCAAACAAAATTTAAAAAACCCTCACTTTATTATTATGATTATGATTATTATATTTATTTATATCCCGCCTTTTCCCCAATACTGGGACTTAAAACCTCTCATTGCTCTGTACTTCGAAAGACTTTTGCAAAGCAATTTGAAACAGAAGCCACCACACACACACACAAATCCATGTATTTTATTATGGTAGCTGTCCACCTCACCACCCCATCCCAAATACTGTGGGATAGGTGGATTACTAAGTGCTGGAACATTTAACAGGAGATGGGTCAACTGGAAAGGGGCACATACTGACAACTCCTCCAAGAGTGGAGTGCCTTCTTCACTGTAGGACTTGGTAAAGTCCTGCGTTGGTCTTGGCAGCAAAGCCCAGTCTAAGTCCTGGAGGTCAATCAAAAGTGAGCCTACTCACTGTCTGCAATCTGACCAGAATGTACAGATTTAAGAATACAGGAAGAGTCATGTTGGATCAGGCCAAGTGTTCATCTCGTCCTGGCTTCTGTTCACACAGTGGTCAACCAGCTGCCTGTGGAAACCCCCCCAAGTAGGACATGAGTGCAATGGCACCCTCCTGTTCGTGTTCCTCAGCAACTGGTGTACATAGGCATATTGCCTCTGATACTGGAGGTAGCATAATAGCCATCAGGCATTGTTTGCCTTCGTTTCTATAAATTTGCCTAATCCCCTTTTGAAGTCATTCAAATTGGTGGCCAGCACCACATCTTGTGGTAGTGAATTCCAACATTTAACTGCGCATTGTGTGAAGAAGTAGTTCCTTTTATCTGTCCTGAATCTCCCACCGATCAGCTTCATGGGATGATCCATGTTCTACTATGAAGAGAGAGGGAGAAAAATGTCTCCCTATCCATTTCCTCCATACAATGTTTAATTTTGTACAATTCTATTGTGTCTCCTCTTTCTCACCATTTTTAAGCTAAATAATCTTAATCTGGTTTTGCCCCAGTGAGCAAGATTTCTTGTGACTTCACAAGACTACTTGTGACTTCTATAACTAATTTTTGTAAACCGCCCAGAGAGCTTCGGCTATGGGGCAGTATATAAATGTAAATAATAATAATAATAATAATAATAATAATAAATATATAAGGCAGTATGTACTCTACTGCTTTAAAATGGTTTAAAATGGTTTATAACAGTAGTGACAACTGTTGGAGCCCAGGACACTCTCCACATACAGTTTTCAAACCACTGTATGTGGAGTGGTGGAGATCTGGCCCAAGACTTTTCTGTTAACAGGGACTACAGATAGCAAGTTTAGACCTAAAAATCCCTACAACTCTCAGCATTTCCTAGCTTGCATGACAGGCCAGAGCATGCTGGGAGTTGTAGGACTTCTTTTTCTGTCTAAACATGCATAGGATTACATAGGATTGTTATTATTTAGGCACCTAAATAGTTAGTGGCACAAAAGTACAGTATATATTATCAGCCAGGAAATTGTGTGAATTTCTGTGCCTTCCTTTCGGAAAGTGGCCCGCTTCTGACGTGATGTTTCCTGGCTTGCATTGCAATAATGCAACTAGGGGACCAGCCACAAATGGTGGCAGACAGACACTCCTATTTCATGTCCTGTTCTCTTGACTCTGAATAAAGCAATGACTCAAACACAACTGGCTGCCATGGCCACATCGACATCAGACTCCAAGAAGTTCCTGTAAAAAACTAAATAATAATAATAATAATAATAATAATAATAATAATAATAGGCAGAGATTGCTGAGAAGATGATCAATAGCTCTTGCCCAAAGTTCCTAGACATCCAAGTTCTGTTTCCCTGAACTTATTTGGGTTATGGCCCTTTTCAACTCTTTTCTCCTTTTGCAAGTCTTTCCTTGAACCTGGGTTCTTATAGACTAATAGCAAATTCATTCATCCACTTGTATATACTAATGCCAATTCAAATCTTTATTATTGCATATATAACCAAAACAGCACAATCCATACACATGAGGGAGCTATCATCAGCAGGTTTGGGCATTAGGTGGCAGATGTTGGGAGGTAGCACCAAGGTATTCAAGGAGAGAACTGTGTGCCTTGCAGCCTACTCTGTACCCCCAAAGTTAGCTTGCTGCCTTCTCGTTCAGTGGAGAACATTGTCCCATAAATAGTTCTGAAGACGGATGTGTCGCCAGTCCAGTAGGCTGACCAAATAAAATCCAGGTCAGGGCTCATGTAACTTTAACAGTTGTAGAGAAAAGGGAATTTCAGCCAGCGTCATTTGTATGCAATTAGTTCCTGGTGAAATTCCCTCTTCATCACAACTGTTAAAGTTGCAGGGGCCCTGCCTTCTTTTGTATATGGTCACTCTAGTATACTGCCTGCACCTTTAACTGTTGTGATGAAGAAGGAATATCACCAGGAACTAATTGCATACAAATGACACTGGCTGAAATTCCCTTTTCTCTACAACTGTTAAAGTTACATGAGCCCTGACCTGGATTTTATCTGGTCAGCCTACAGTCCAGTCAGTCAGCTTTTGTACATGGAATAGGAGGGGGCACCATCTTGTCCTTCACCTCTGGTAGCAAAATGTCTTGGACCGGCCCTGGGCTTGGGGGAACCCTAAGGTTTGCAGAAGTACAAGATCAAATCATGACTCAAACAGCCCAATGAGGACTGAACATGCTCAGTGCCACAGAATGCTGACTGACTGCGGGGGAGGGGCAATAGAATGGAGTATCCTGGAAGGGATACGGCTGGCTGGAAGCCCAAGTCAGTTCGCAGAAAGTTACAGTATATCCTTATCTTAAGTTATCCCCATGGCATCTTTGCTTTGTAAGTTAGATTTGCCAAAAGTGTTCCAGTGAGCTTTATAGCCACATCCAGATTTAAATCTGGGTCTTTCAAGCCCTGAATTGCCACCTAATTACTAGGGTTGCAACCTCTCACACACCCCATATTTCCAGGCAGGGCCTTTATAAAAGCTGCAAGACAATAAAGAGTATTTATTTATTATTGCATTTATATCCTGCCTTTTTTCCTCTTGTCAGGAACCCAAAGTGGCTTACATCCTCCTCCTCCTCTCCATTTTATCCTCACAACAACCCTATCAGGTAGATTAAGCTGAGAGTCAGCGACTGGCACAAAGTCATCCAGTGAGCTTCATAGCCAAGTGGAGACTAGAACCTGGATCTCCCGACTCCCAGTCCAATGCTCTAACTACTACACCACACAGGCCCTCAATTTTCCTTATCATGCCAGGAAAAAGATGCACCTGCTAAATACCTACCTGTAATAAAGGCACCAAGATGGCTGCCAGCAAGCAAAAAGACCAGTAATTTACCACTACAGGGGCTACCTGGCTTAAAATCCCAGCAATTCCAAATTTATATTTAATAATGCTGAAAGCACTCAAGGATTTGGCATTCGACAGGGAGATGTACTCAGACCTAAAATTACATTGTTCTTCCCAGACGAAAATGTATATAGCTAGCCTTGGAGTAATACTTTGAGCTACTTCGATATCATGTTTTCTTGGGAAGTAATTTAGAAGCGCACCGTGGAGAGTACTGAAAATAAACTATGAGTAATTTATGTGTATATTCATCTAAAGTGGCGACATTTACATACGTGCCTGACATTTCAGGAGCTGAATCGCTGACATTCTTTCAACCCACTGCCTCAGCCTTAATAAACTGTACATATAAATGCCTGTGACGCCAAGCTGGGCTTGAGTGCCCACTGCAGAATGTTACTTATGGCCGTACGCGGCTGTCGTTGCAAGCTGCTCTGCCTTCTCAATCTCCAGAGGTAAAATACAACAAGAAAGGCTTCTTGCAATAGTGCTTTATGTCTCCGGTGGTGAAGCAATCACCTATCCTTCCCTCCCAGGTCTTATCACAAGCAGATGTGGAAAAGCAGCAGTTTTAAAAGGCCTGCTCCTCATCTCAGAGTCTTGAGAAGGCTGAGAGTGTACCTTGGAAGAGTCCTAATGGAGCAGACTATGAGTTCACCTAGTCCACAGATTCTCAAACTGTGGTCCATGGAAAGGGTGCAGAACAGTTGAGAACATCTGTGTCAACCTGGGGATGATGGGACTTCAACCCATCATCCCCAGCCAGCATAGCCAATTGATAGGGAATGCTGGGAATTGTAGTTGAAACATCTGGAGGGCACCAGGTTGGGGAAGGCTTATCTATGGACTTGGGCCTGCACTGCATTTATTGTTTCCGCCCCCAAGATAGTTTACAGAATTAAAATAATTACAAAGCATTAAATAAAACCAGACAATCACACACACCTTCCAGAGTACCCCACACACTCCAACAGAAACAGCATTGTTGGCATGGATGGCTACCTTCTCCCTCCCTTGTCAAGTTTTAAAGGGCCATTTTTTCATTAAGACACACAGAGAGAGCAAGGACCTGAATCCAGAGTGTGTTTTTTATTGGACAGACAGCATGGAACAGTACTGAGGGATGGGGGAAGAGAGGAAGGAAGTAATAGTAGAAGTGTAATGGATAGAGAAAAAGAAGCTCAGGCATCTGCCTCCTAATTTATTTCTAGGATGGGTATATGGGAAGTGGGGAGAATTTGCTGAAATTAAAAAATATTAATTAGTTACGTTTCTATACTGACCATTAGCCAAAGACCGATGGTCAGTTTACAAGACAAAGCTTAAAACTGTAAAATGCAATTACATAGGAAAACATAATATAACTCCATAAGTTTAAAACAGAATAAAACTAAAGTAATAACCAAGATAAAAGCAGCAGTGCGAAGATCTAAGAATGTACTAGCACAATTTTTAAAACTGAAGGGCTAAACGGCCTAGGAAAATCATGACGTTTTTACCTGGCACTGAAAAGACTACAATGTAGGCACCAGGTGAGCCTCTTTGGGTAGGGTATTCCACCACCAGGGTGCCACCACTGAAAAGCCCTTTCCTTAGTAGCCAGCCATCTCACCTCATTCTGTGGAGGTTCCCGGAGGAGGGCCTCTGTGGATGACTTTGAAGTCCAGGCAGGTATATACGGGAAGAGAGGATCCTTCAGGTAACCTGGCCCCAAGCTGTTTAAGGCTTTGTAAATTAATACCAGCACTTTGAATTTGCTTGAAAATGGACAGGCAGCCCGTGCAGATCATAAAGCACTGGCATTAAAAGTTTTCACCATGTGTTTCTGTTGGTGTTCTCTGTTTTGCTTTGAATGATTATGTTTGCTTTGTTGGCATTGTTCTGTTTTTTAAACTTGTAAACTGCTTTGTAGGTGCATTCTAGCTTGAAAAGCAGGATATACATTTCTTCACTGAATGAAATGTTAAGCCCTTTGAAATCCCATTGATTTCTATGGGGGAGTCAGGCACATGTTTGGTTAGCCTGTGGCAAGTAAGTTTTGCCTTTGTCTGCCACTTGAAGAGCCAATCGCTCTGTTTTCATTACAGAGCCACACACTTACCTCTAAGGAATGGGTAGAGGTAATTCCCTGAAGAGTCAATGACCTAAGTGCTATTGCTACCATGGAGTGAGAGACAGAGGACAATGACTTTGGGGGGAAATAAAACAAATGCATGGGTACAAGAGCCCTACATCTTGTCTGAGGAAGTTCTTTCTCCTCACTATGTACTTTCCTTTGCCAAAGGGCAGATGCAAGCTAGGAAGGCGGGGACTGGGGGATGAAATAAAGGCAGAGTTCATGGGTAACGCTGGCTGCCAACAAGGCAGATTAAATTGCAGCAGGTGTTTTACAAACTCTGCTATAGAAAGCATGGCATTAAATAATATGGACTTGGGCCATCACTTGGGGGCAGCTTTCAAGAAGGTGACAAGAAGATGCACGCTTCAGGAGCTAGGGAAATTTGATTACTAAAATACCATTCAAATTAGTTAAATGGGTTGGATCCAGATATAGGCATACTTAACTAATACAAATCAATGGGACTTAAGTTAGTTGTGACAAGCTAGTTATTGGCCTGGTTCAGATGACACAATAATCAACAGGTAAGGGGGATCAACTGTCCATTGTGTTGATTATTGTGTCATGGGGTGGGGGACACACAACTCACAGTATGTTATTTTGCTGATTTAAACAATGGGGAAAAACATTGGGCTGCTCCGTTGCTTATCTGGAGATCCGTTGATTAAGATGTCATGTAGAGGGCTCTGTTGTGTAATCTCCCCATTGAGTGCACTATTCCTGTGGTCATAGAGTACTCCAGCAGGAGAGGCTGAAAGCATCCAGCAGAACTTCCAGTGCATGATGGGATAGGGCTGGGAGGATTGAGGGAGGAGCACCAGCAGCCCAGAGTTTCAGCCGTGCGATGGGGAAGGGGCAACATGTTGTGGGGGGAGGACCAGAAGAATAACGGTCAGTTACCTGCTCCCCCCTCCATTGCTTAATATGTTGTCCAAATGCAGCCATTCATTTCAATGGTTCTACTCTTAAGTATGACTACATCTGGATCTTTCTAATTAAGGGCTGACGTGTATTGGAAACTAGAAAAAAAGTCCTGGGACAACTATGTACTGTTTTCTATCTTCAGATCAGTGAATGTGAAGCCTTTGAATGGTCCAGAAGAAAGCACTAACATTTTATATGCCGTTTGTGTGTTTATCATCATTCAATGGTGAGTGTTTCTAGATTCCTAGCAGGCAGGTGTAGCCAGGAGTGCATTTTATTGCCTGCGCCTGCTTCTATCATGAAGACATTTCCTTAAGCAGAAGGACTTCGCAAGCATCGTCCCTGGTTTTGGAACTTTACAAGGAACTCTGTTTGGGGATGCCCTTGAAGAGTGTTTGGAAGCTCTATCTGGCACAGAATGCCTTAGCCAACTATTGTTAAGCAAAGGAGAGAAGGGATGTTTAACACCTGAGCTGCTGCAGCTGAATGGCTGATAGGTTAGCTTCCTGATCCAATTCAAGTTCCATAGATCCAAGGTTCTAAACATCTCTCAGACTGCTTCTTCTTCTGACCTCCTCCATATGAGTCTGCCCACCCACTTGGAGAAAACTAGGGTGACAATATGAAAAGGAGGATAAGGGGCTCCTGTATCTTTAACAGTTGTATTCAGCAGGTGTCGTTTGTATGCCTGCAGCACCTGGTGAAATTCCCTCTTCATCACAACAGTTAAAGCTGCAGGAGCCTTGCCCTCTTTTGTATCTAGTCACTCTAGTTGCCGCTTCAACTGTTGTGATGAAGAGGAAATTTCACCAGATGCTGCATGCATACAAATGACACCTGCTGAAATTCCATTTTCTATACAACTGTTAAAGAAACAGGAGCCCTGCCCTCTTTTTCATATGGTCACCCTACATAAAACCTTATTCCAGGCACTGTCTTTGCACCCTGTAAGATCCAGTACAGTGAAGATCTAAAATTCTTCTTCCAAAGATGTCCTCTGTAGTTTTACATTATATGCCCTGAAGAGAACTTAAGGCCTTTCTTTCCCAGAAATATTTTAATGATTTGTTATAGAAGTGACAATCTTGGTTCTTTTATGTTGTGCCAGTGTTTGTTTGTTTTTAGATAGTGATAATTTTCTTTATAGCTTTTATCATTTTTTAATTGTTGTGAATTGCAACAACGCTTGAAAATGCTTGAAAAAGGAGAAAATTCAAAGTTAAAAGAAATAGAGGAAAGTGCTCTCTCATTAGTTAACATTTTTATTAGGATGTTTTCAGTTTCGCAATAAAACTTAAGGGAATAGCCATGAACAGGGACCATTACCTCTGTGCTTTAAACTTCCTTGCCTTCCTTAATAATCCAGCTCATGACAAACTTAAATCCTTCCCCACCCCACACCCCATTCTTGGTCCTTTCCCAGCCTCTTTGTTGATTCTGGAAGGACTTACTTCTGGGATCATTTCAATAAATAAGTTTGTTGAAAGTACTTCTCTGTGCAAAAAGAGATCAATACTGTAATCCTATACATGTCTACTCAGAAGTAAGTCCCATTGTTGTCAATGTGGCTTACTCCCAGGGAAGTGTGGATAGGGTTGCAGCCTAAATCTGAAATCACTGGGGTTTAGTCTTAAGTAGACGTGTATACGATTGAACTGAAGATCCAAAGCTGCAAAAGGGAAGGATTGGAGTTCAATAGTAGAGAAGGTACTTTGTATGCAGAAGGTCCCAGGTTCAAACCTTGTCTCCAGACAAGGCTGGGAAAGACCCCTGCCTGAAATTGTGAAATGTCAGTGTAGGCCAGCCTTCCAACCTGCTGCTCTCCAGATGTTTTGGACTGCAACTCCCAGAATTCCTAACCATCGGCCATGCTGGTTAGGGCTGCTGGGAGTTGAGGTCCACAAGCACCAGGTCAGGAAAGGCTGGTCTAATCTGATACTCCCATCGTTCTAAGTCTAGGAAATGACACTTCCCCCCTCTGACAGCGGCCTTAATCTCCTCCTCTCCAGAAGGGAGTGGTTAAGGCAAAGAGAGATAACCAATGACAATGTTTTGGTGACCTTGAGATATTCTTCTGAGCTCAATAAGAGCTCCTACATAGAATGAACTACCAACTTCAGTGAGTTGCATTACTTTACTGCATTCTCATTCAGCCTGGCAGAGGGGCTACAAGGGACACATTTATCTGCTGTAGGGATCCCCAGAAGAGAATGACCAGGACACAGGGAACCACACAGCTTTTAGAGCAGGGTGCACAAGCTCTTTGGCCCCAAGGGTTGCAGGTGATGCAGGCTCAGGTGTCAATGGCTGCATAAATACACACCCATACACACATCCCAGTGATCCTGATACAGATCACACTTTTCTCTCTACTAGTAATGAGGAATCCAGTGGAGGTGGTGGCTCCAAGTTCAGTGGGGCTGTGAATCCACTTTGGGTTTCAGTCAGAATCCGTCTGAACTCTGAAGGAGCGATCCAAGGCGCTGAACCCATCGGGTTCAGCCTCCACTGTATGAAGATCTTGGGGAGGGAGAGTGGAGAGTACAGGGACTGGGGAAATAGGAAGAGAAGAATTTGGCAGTGGCAAAGGGGAGCACCGTACCCATAGTGGGACCTGCAGCTTGTGCACCTCTGTCCTGAAATCAATGAACCACAGTGGAGCAAGCCAGGGGCCAGTTGTGAATGTGCCCAAATTATAGCTTCTGGAGAAAAGGACTTGTTTCAAGAAATCCCACAGAACTAGCTTAGAATTCATGTGGGTTACCATACAGGCCAGGGACAGGAAATCTGGTTCCCTTCAGATGGCTTGGTCTATAACCCATATAATTCTTGACCATTGGCTATGCTGGCTGGGGCTTATGGAAGTTGTAGTCCAAAACATCTGGAGGGCACCAGGTTTCCTGTCCCTGATTATAGGCCTCCTTTGCAAACTTCTCTGTCTTTTCAAATCAGCCAACAGGGAGAGACTGGCATATCCTTCTGACTATTTGCATGGGGTGCATACTGTTAAACTATCTCATATCGCTGGCTCCATTTCCAAGACACCGAATAAGGTGAACCAAAGTCAATGTACTCAAATGCCTAGGTAGGGGCTATAGGGCACTCTCAGGCGAGAGCTTTCAATTTTAAAAATCAAACAAGAAATCTCAAAGTAATTTCCCTAGCTGGCTGCCGTAACCTTTCAAAGAACTCAATTCTAACTTTGAGCAATTTCTTTAGAGCCCACTATTTCATTGGGTTTCCGCAGATGTCTGTTGTGTGCACATGCTGAGAGTTTTAATAACTCAGGCTTCATTTGAAAACAACTGAAGCAGATGTAATTGCAATTAACAACAAATCCAGCTGATACAGATTTTTTAAAACAGCAACAACAACAACAACAACAACAACAACAACACTTGACTATCTGACCAAAAAAGTCCAACACATTTTGGATAAGGTACTTTTCCTTGAAGTATGAGGGAGGGGAAATTAGGACACAATGGCTGAATTCAGACGACACAATAAGCAACGGGGGGGGGGGGAGAAGAACAATCATCAGTTGTATTGACTATCGTGTTGTCTGAATGCTGCCATAGTCAACTCAGCGCTGATCCTAATCCACACCACAGTTGATTATTTATTACCATGTTGTGTGGTAACAACTAGATGAACAACCCTAGATGAACAACTGTAAAGTTGATTATTACCCCACCACTGACTATCGTGTTGTCCAAATTCAGCCAATGGCTGAGTTCGCACAAAATGAGAAGCCAGAATTCTGGAGAATCTTGGCTTACAATTCACAAGCAAGCATTCTAGTGCATACTGCCCAATCTCCTACATTTGACTTCTCCTGCCGGCAGGATCATTTCCAGTTACCAGGAACTCCCCAGTAAGAAAAAGCTGAGCATTATAGCCAGACCCGACTCCTGACTTGTGACTCCCAAACAAGCCTGGAATTGTAAACCAACTACAAACCCTGGCTTCAGACCTATTAGGAAAGCAACTAAACAGGAATCCTGGTTGAGATAGAATGCTAGTTGTCACTGTTCAATAATTGACACTCTCACTATGCAGGAGGAAGACGGGAACAGGTGAGCCTGACCAGCTTGGGGGAGGGGGGCAAGGCTTGGCTTGTTCATCTTTCACTAAACCATAGTTTAGTGTGACATCTGAACACTGAACACAGTCATTGGCTCCCATGGCATGTTCATTCATCCAACTGCACACTCAATGGAAAAAGGACTGGTGTGTTTTAATTGTGTGTTTAACTTGTTTTATGTTTTAATTAATTATGTTTTAATTAAGATTTTGTTAATCCGAATGTTGTTATTAGCTACCTTGAGGACCATTTATTTGGCAAAAAGGTGTGATGTAAAATAAACAAACAAACAAATCAAGAAACAAGGATCATTTGGCTGAGGAAAATTATTCTTATTTATGACTGTTCTTTTAAATCATTTATCTACCACCCCTTTTTTTTGGGTAAAAATCAGGGAGATCTGCAATAATCAAAATACAGATTAAAAACAACCATACATAATACATAAAACAACTATATCAGATCAAGAATGCAGAGCAGCTAACATTAGACTCTTATGGGAGATCAAAAGCTTTTCTAAAACAAAAATGACTCAGCCTGCCTCCTTAAAAAAGAGGGATCTGCAGTGGTGAGCCTTCTGAAGAAGGGAATTCCACACAACTGGAGCCACCATTGTGAATATACTACTCCTGACCCCAAGAGATGACAATCTAAAAAGAGATGGCTTGATCAGTCTGACTATATAGATGTTTTAGCACTGATACCATCAAAACGGCTAAACTCTCTTACACCAGCATCCTGGAATGTGAAAGGTTGGGGAACATCAGCCTTCCCCAACCTTTCAAAACATCTGGAGGGCACCAGCTTGGAGAAGTCTGCTGTAGATCACACTATTATTAAACACCAAGATCAAGAGCCACCATTTTGCAGACTATCATTTAAGAAACGTAGGCAGCCCTTATAAAAAACAGAGAGTTATCCTAAAGAATAACGATCCCATTCTTTGGCCCATGTTTAGCCATGCTGCCTGAGGAATTTTAGTCCAGCACATCTGGAAAGTACCAGGTTGGGGCAGGCAGTGTTAGTGAATTTCACTTTCCAAACAATGTACAGCCCCCAATCTATTTCATAATTTTTCACTCAGGCTGCCAGTGTCTTGATTGTAACATCCTTTAAACTAATTCATTAACAATGTAACTTCAAATATATAACTTCCTGCAAAAATAATGTCAACGGCATGCCCAGTGGAAATGGATTCTTCCCTGATAATGACCTATTTTAATTATTCACTTTCTTGATATAGTTTGTGATAGTATAGCAACTTTTCTGTGGCCTTCATTAAACTGTTTGGTATTTTGTTGAGCCTTCAGTAACATATTGTGGTTATTTTTCATTCTCTCTGCTTAATGTTCTGCTCTTTCACAGCTAAAGCATTAATACTGACCGTGTATGCCAATCATAAGACACACTCTAACCAGTTGGAGTAAGTATGGAATGTACCACTGCTTACACCAGTAGATTGAACCAACCTTGCAGGGCATTATGCTATAATGTGACCAGCCACATTCCGGCAAACTTTTTTTTTCTGGATGAAAATGCCAATCTTCTCTACATAAGTCTTTAAACTTCCAAGAAATCTAGTAGATGCAGCCTCATTGTGCTTAGAAAACAAATAGAAATTCCCATCTAACAATAGAAGCATAGTTGAACTATTAAGATGATATTGGCCAATTAAGATTTTCTAGTGTACCAGCAAATTAAGCAGATAATTTTGCTGATTATAGTCTGCTCCCTAAGGAACTATCTGGGCTCTAAAGAAATATTCTGCTTCTGGCAAATTAGATGTCCTTTCTCCTCCTTTTCCAACTTCTTAAGATTCATCTCCACAAGGCTTTACCTGCATTGAGTCAATCAGCTGATGAACTCCCTATAAACCCTCAGAATCTGGATGTGGGGAAAGAGGCACAGGAGTGGGGATTAAAAATATATGAGTTATCTCACAAGGGTTGGCTACAGATGTAACACTGGATCCCTGGAAATTAGTGACGCTTTCATTGTGAGTCAGTTTAGAACTCTCGGGGTGGGGGCTGGATTCTGCAAAGATACTCATAATGCCGACCCAATTCTGAATTGCGCTGTGGGGAGTTCACCCATCACTACTGCAAATCATGATTTACCAATCAGAAGCCAGCCTGAGAACTGTGGTCCATTGCTTCACTCCCTGCTCTGGAGAGAATTCCATCTTCTCTTCTCTTCTCTTCTCTTCTCTTCTCTTCTCTTCTCTTCTCTATGTTCTTCTAATCTACTTCAGAGGAAGTGTGCACGGCTTTGATTCAGATTGGGGCCACAGTGCTCCAAAAAGGGTGGGGTTAAGCTTACCCAAAGGGGTTTCATGCCAAAATTCCACCTCCATGTGGGAGGAAGGGGTGGGATTAAAAAAAGAAAGGAAAAAAAACCCTCTTCATTTTGATGGGTGGAATTTCAGGATGAAAACGTGTTGGGGAAAGCTTAACACCACCCCTGGAGTGTTGCAGTCCCGATCAGAATCAGTGGCACGTATGCTTACTCTGAAGTAAATAAATCAGTCATGCATAGCTATGCTTAAGGAGAATGTTTGTTCCTATGATTTGGAGTTGTGTGCGCAATGGTGTCATCCATGGATAACGTTAACCGTGGATAACATTGCCTGAAACCCTGGAGAGTCACTGCCAGTCAGGGTCAACAATACTGAGCTAGATGGACCAAGGGTCTGACTCGGTAGAAGGCAGCTTCCTATGTTCCTAACCTATGGCCAGGAAAGTACCTAGATAGCATTAACCATATTCATAAGATTGGTGCAACCCAATGCATCACCTGAAGCAGGCAAACCCTCCTCTCCATCCCCCCACATCTTGCCAGCAGAAGTGGCAGTGGCAGAGGTGGCCAACAAGGTGGGCAGCAACAACATCAGCAATAGTGAGCCGGCCAGCTGGCCAGGGAAACATGGTTGGAATGGTGGAGATGGGGAGTTTCATTCACCACTCCTCCCAATCTGTCACGTGAATCACATGGGCCATCATAGCTCATGGGAAGGCCGGCCCTGCATATTTCTCATCAATGCAAATGGAATTCTTAAACCATGGTTAACACTAGCAAGACGAGAGAGGAGAAGTGTTATCTCCAGAGAAGGGAAGGCATGTTCCCAATGCACAAACTATGTAGGGAGCCAGTTTTATGTCAGTACTGCACAAAATTCTAGAAGTATAGCTATAGGGCTCCATCACATCAATATTTTCCTCTGCTTTGCCTCCGTGTCTTTTACCTCCATTTCAGAAGTGCTGCAAGCACGCCTCCCTTTCACGATTGTAGCTATACCGGTGAACTCTCTTTTTGCTCTCATGCTGCTATTGGCCTGCCCCACCCTGCCCCTTCTCTTTCCCCCTCCAGTTCATTGGTTCTTGTCATTGATGGACATGGCAGCCTTCCCCCTCGCTCACTGGAGCTCCTAAGGGTATTAACGAAAATGCTTACATCTGTGTAATTTTTAAATATAAAGAGATGAAATGTGGCACGGTGATAAGTCTTAAGGAGGGTTTTAGCCCTGCCAAGTTTGAATCAGATCCCTTCATCCCTTAATTTTTAGGAATTTTTAAAATGGAAATTAACGAAAATGCTTACATCTGAAATGGTGCAATGGCGTATTTAAGGGATTAAGGGATTAGAGAAAGTGAACCACCACCACCCCTGTTCCAGTGCATTTTCAGCATGGTCATGCCTACTCAGGAGTAAGACCATAGAGTTAAATGAGACCTCTCTCCCTCCCCCTTCACAGTTGAGTGGAGAACTACCTGTCCTCCTCTTTTGTCAGTAAGACTGCCCTTAGACACACCCGCCCCCCAACAAAGAATGGGATGGTCTGATAGAGCGCAAGGACAGTAATATACAGGAGGGAGGTGCACATTTATTTCGCATGGAAGGAAAAAAAACCCAGACTTTGCCCGTTCCAAAATGAAATGAAAAATGGAGAGTAAGAAGTGAAAAGAGTGCAGGGCAGAGACGACGTCATGTAAGTACTGGGCTGCAAAACCGCATATCAGGCATGGTGAGTGTGCGATAAATCGCTGGTGTGATGGAGCTCATTGTGTGACCAAGAAAAATCTGGCCTTTTCCAGGAATAATCTGTACACTCATGGTGGTGGATCATGCATGTACCCCAACTGTTATGATATAGTTGATTTCAGGGCTACCCTGAAATTCTGGAACAAAGGTAACCTGGAAGCTCCTTAGTCTAGATACAGCATTATCTGTGTTTATGATCTTGATCTTGGTATTAGTTGCTACTTTATTATGCAAGACAGACCCTGGCCAGCATTTTGATTAGATGGTTTGTGATGAAGGACTAACCTAAATTAAGAAAAATTAGTTTAGCATTTCTATTATCCTTACCACCACCAAAGAGTTCCTTGCAGAAATATAAAACATTTCTTCTCGCCTAATCCCTACCAGTTCTGTTCACATATTTTCTAGTTCAAATGGCATCTAAACCTAAACATAATGCAAGCTAATTGTAAAACATGGAGCACACTATATAGAGAGTGAGCATACTTTATATGCACAATGCTTATGTATACTGTGCCTATTTCACTTACAGATCCCCACAGTGCTCTGAAAATTATACACATGCTGCATCAGAGAAACATAACCAAATATGGAACACAATCTGTTTTGCAAGGGCTACATTCATCTGAAACAGCATCGTAACATTCCAGATTAACTTCTAACAAGTTGCTTGTCTTTTTAAAACTACAGTCTAAGCAAGAGATCCTTCTTGGCTACTTTTATACCCTCTGAAACTGAAATTCTGATTGGGATCTGTAAACAAGCAAAAAGCTTGGTTTAAAATCTGCCTAGGGGCTTCAGATCTGATCTTTAGAGGTATTTATTTTCTAGTCCCTCTGGTAATATCTTTCCTGTGTTTAAACAAAAACGTTATCATTTCTGTCCAGTTATCCTGAATGGATCCCAGTCTGTTCAGACTCAGGGTGCCTCTACAAAAGCGATTTAAAGCTCTTTCAAGGCGCATTAAAAATTTGACCTCTACAAGAGTGGAGCGCAAATTGGGGGTCGAGGTGCTTTTTCTGTCTGATTATGCGCATTACCGAATGCATGTTAAATAGAGAGTTTTAATTTACCGCAGAAGCGCCTTATGACCATGTAAACAAGCGATTCTCCGCATTTAAACACTTTAAAGCGCATTTCATACAACCGGTAATGCGCTTCACCACCTCCCATGTATAGGGATTAGGCGTAAAAGCGATTGCGAGAAGATGCACATAATCGGACAGCCGGGTGTCAAACCGAATTCTTGTAGAGGGGACCTCAGGCACTGAATTTTCCTAGAGAGTTCTGTTTAAGAAAAAAATGTAATGCCTAAAGAAGAGCATTCTTGACCCACATTTTTTTCCTATTAATACACAGTCAAAAGGAATCTAGGAAGCTGCCCTCTCCTAAGTCAGGCTATTGGTCCTTGTAGCCCAGCATTGTCAACTGACTGGTAGCAGCTCTCCAGAGTTTTGGGCAGGATTCTTTCCTAGCCCTACTTGGAGATGCTAGGGATTGAACCTGGGACCTTGTGCATGCAAAGCAGATGCTTTAACGCTGAGCTACAGGCACCACCACCCCACAATCCAGCACCACAATTCAGAAGGGGACCCAGAGGCCCTCGTGTTTATGCAGAGAGTGAGGACTTCTTTGCACTGCATGTACATCTATGCACTGCAATGATCATTCAGCCCCATTGCATTAGCTGGATAAAGTTTTTGATGTGAGCAGGAACACACATTTCCATCTGGGACCACTAGGTGTTGACCATGACAGAGCTGAATCAGGGATATTGGGTTGGATCCAGACTAAGAGAGCAATCCTAACCCCTTGGACAGCCATTCGAGTGTGTGTGTGTGGGGGGGGGGGTGTTGGGATGGGGTAAAAGTACCCCTCCATTGACATAGGAGAGTTCCAACTGCAGGGAGGACATGTTGGCCACAAGCCCCTGGTACACCCACAGAAAGCCCCACTGCTGGCAGTGTTCCCAGGCTCTAATTAGGTAGAGACAGCCTTGCATCTAAGGCCCAAGGACTCCCCCTGTGAAACTCTAAGACTGGGATCTTAGAGGGACCATTCACGGCAGGTATTTCCCTTCCTATTGGAACCAACAATGGTCCCCTCTACAAGGATTCGCTTTTGCGCCTGGTTAGGCAATTATGCGCATAATCGCTGAAGCGCATTTACGCCTAATCCCTCTGCACGAGAGGCGTCGAGAGGCGGCGAAGCGCATTAACAGATGTCCAAAATGCGCTTTACAAGTAGTTAATGCGCATAAGCGCTTATTCACACAGTCAAAATGCGCTTTAACGGATGGAGCAAAATAAAACTCGCGATTTAACGCGCATTCGATAATGTGCATAATCGGGGAGATAACGCGCCTCTACGCCCGATTTGCGCTCCGTTCTTGTAGAGGTAATTTTTTTAATGCGCCTTGAAAGAGCTTTAAATGCCTCTTGTAGAGGCACCCCAGGAGGAAATTTTTAAAAACCCCACTGGTGCTGGGGGAGAGTTAGGCCAGACCCTTCTCCCACCCAGCGGCAGGGGCTTTGGAAGTGGCCACTTCACTCCCCACTTCCACCCCACCTAGGATTGCTCTGCAAGTTAGTTGCACCAAAATTCAAGCAATTTAGTATGTGTTCACACAACATGCTAATCCACATTCAGTGGTTGAGTATGGGTTGTTGTTGAACCATGGGTTAGCATGTTGTTTGAACCCAGGATGTGTTCTGGCTTGTTAACCATGCAGTGTGGCTTATTTTTGTTGAACAAGCCAGGCTGAGAACCCATGGTTTGTTGTTGGGTTGTTCAGGGTGATTAACAAGGCACACTGCATGGTTAACAAGCCACCCAGCAGATATTCTGAGTTCAGACAACACACTAACCCATGGTTCATCAACAACCCACACTCAACCACTGAGTGTGGGTTAACATGCTTTGTAAACAGCCCCTAAGTCTGGAACCATCCCATAAACCAACGATTCCCTTGGTTATTTATGAATAGAATTTACTTTTTTCCCTGCCTTAGCACTATGACTATTTTTTAAAAATTAAATCTCTATTTCCATTAAAGATTCCTCTGGTGTTGACTTTGCAAGAAATATCAAGAGGGGTGACTTTTTGGCACCTAATGCAATTTATTCTCAGCTCATGTGCTCTGGTAATTTTGAAGGAATCCAGTGCCGTCTATCTACATTTTCTCTAATTATTTGCATGACAGAGCATGAGGTGAGATCTAAATTTATTTTCACAGGCAAATACTCATTTACCACCTGCAGAGTTTTTAAAAAGGCAAACAAAATTAGAAATGAAAATGCAACAAACCTAAACAAATCATCCCAGAGATGATTGATATCAAAAACAAAACCTGCATGTTTATGACTTAATTAGTCACGGAAATAAGGCATCAGCCGCTATGTTTATTTATTATGAACATCAAGACAAAGGGCTTGATCCGGTTCAATGTGGAAACAATACTTGTACAGTGTCTGGTAATAAGACAGCCTAGAGAATAGGAAAGAAGAGAGCCTGGGATACCCACCACCCCATGGGCAGTATCCAATGGAGCTGCTCTGCCTCCGCTGGTTCCATTGCGTCTGTGGGCCATGCTGCTTCTGCAACAGGGCTTTTGTGTTTCTAGGGACAGTTCTAGAAATTAGCGGAAATGCTCCTTTTTAGATCAGGCCAGGCCAGCAGAGTGCCCTTCCTGCAGTGCCCTATTTCAGCTGATAGTTTTAGGAGCAACAAGCTGCCTTTCGCGGGGTGGGGGTGGGGTGGGGGAGACATGGCCAATGAGGACACAAGGTGGTCTTTACATTGCTCCTGTGCCCCCATTGGCTGAGTCTTTCCCAAAGACAGCATCGTTTTTTTCAAATCACTGCTTCTCAAAATGGAAGGTTTGTGGTGGGAGTCACAAGCCGTGTGACCTGCAAGCGTGGCTGGCTGCATCCCGTAGCACTTAGCTAGTGGTCTATCCAGCGGGGGGGGGGGGGGAGGAGGAGTAGAAGTAGGAATCCCCCTCCCCCTCCACAGGTAAAAATAACTGGAAGAGAATGTTGCCTGGCTGGGCAGTGGGAGGGAGGGGAGCTTGGGAGGGCGGCTCTGGTGGGCTTGGACAGCTGCAGGTGAGCTTCAGTAGTTGCAGTGGTTCTTGCAGCAGATAGGGGCTTTGGTGGTGGGCAAATTTTGGCAGAGGTGGGACCTTGAGCAGCCAGCAGGTGGGCTTTGATGGCGGTGGGGGCTTTGGAGGTGGGCAGGGTTTAGCGGCACTGGTGGCAGGTGGACACAGGGTGCTTAGGTGACACGGGGTGCTTAGATGCGTGGTGCGGCAGGGGGCCTCAGCAGTCGGGGCAGCATTGAGGAGCCTATCGCCAGCAATATGCTGACGGCCCACTGGACTCTGCCGATGGCCCAGACAATTGTAGTCCAAGATTTCGGGAGGTGCCAGCTTGGGGAACTCTGCTCTAACCACTATATCGCATCACACCCACATATGGTGCAGATGAGCTTGGTATAACCTTACAAACAAGTTCACAAAAACGAGTGGCTCAACATATATAGCTCTGGTCTAAACATACCACTGTCAGGGTAGCACTTGTAGCACATGGATGTCTCAAAAAAAAGAAAAATTAACTTTCAACTTGGCCTGGTCGCCTGTAAACAACTTTTTACTCACTGCCTACTACCATTATTTTATTTATTTATTTATTACATTTTTATACTGCCCAACAGCCGAGGCTCTCTGGGCAGTTCGCAATTAGAGGATTGCTGCCACAAACAATAAATAGCAGCCCCATCCATATTTTATGCAGCCCGTTGTATACAAACTATACCAGCCTCTGTAGCTTGACTGGGCATGTGCAATGCATTTTGAATGTTGGAATCCAAACGTAGGGACATTGGGTTCTTCATGCCTAGCTGATCTTTATTCACAGCTTGCACTACTGAAAAACCGCTCTATCTTGTCTGCTTGTGGCAACTGTCATATTAGATACCCTATAAAGAAGGATGGCCTAATCCCTTCAGTGTGTACAAGAGAGAGCAACTGTTTAGATGTCACATTGTGTAGCTTTTCGTCTTCATTGTTCTCCCCCTAACTTAACATGATCCTAAAGCGGATGTGCCAAACAGTCTGCCAAACTCAAGGCTAAAGTTTATGATGCCCTCCCAACAAGATTTGGACACTGATATGTATACTGTATACTGATTAATCAGCATGCTGATTGTTTTTCTTTTACCTTGGAAAATGGTCTGTTGACTGTTAATAAAGATTGATTGATTGATGATGCCCCAAAGGGCAAGATTTCTCTGGAAAGTGATATATAAACATAGAGAGCCAGTGTGATGTAGTGGCTAGAGTGCTGGACTGAGAGACGGGAGATCTGGATTCTAGTCCCCATTTGGCCATGGAAGCTCACTGGGTAACTTTGGGCCAGTCACAGACTATCAGCCCAACCAACCTTACAGGGTTGTTGTTGTGAGGATAAATGGAGAGGAAGACGATTATGTACGCTGCCTTGAGTTCATTGGAGGAAAAAAGGTGGGATATAAATGTAATAAATAAATGTAATAAATAAATACAATAAATAAACCTACACCTCATCTACCATCTCTTTGATATTCTCATTGAGGACCAAAACAGGTATTACTTTAAATCTGTTGCCAGCAGCTATGTCTTCTCTCTCTCTCTCTCTCTCTCTCTGCCTCTTTCTACACCTATGGGTGTAGAGGGAGGGAGGGGGGACGATCCCAGACGTACCTCTGCTTCCGGGATTGTTCCTCTTTCCAAATTAGGAAACGCGACATCCCGGATTCCTCCTGGGCTGTTGCATTGTTGTGCCTGCCATTTTCTTTTTTAAAAGAGGAGGAGAGAGTGCACTTGCACTCCACCGCAAAAGGTGAGTTTGCTTTTTTTTTTTTTAAAAAAACTAAATTGGGCCCCCAACCCCCTCCCTGCCATCCCAGGGGTGGCGAACTTGCTCCCACCCCCTCCTCTGATGGGCATGGAGCGGTGTGGTTTGGCTCTGTGCCCATTTCTGGTGCCTGCTTACTCGCAAGTAAGTGGGCACCAGGCAGCACGGGCACCCACACCTCCCGCGATCTCAGGACATTCCTGGGATCGTGGGAAGAATCCCTTATCCTGGGGAAAACCCGTGCCCATCCCCCCGCCCCTGGTAGCCACGCACGCACAGGGACTACCCTGGGGCAATCCCGCAAAAGATGGCCAATGTAGAAACGGCCTCTCTCTCTCTGGGCTTTTTCAGATGACATGCTAAGCCATGGTTAGGCTGCTATTCCTTTTGTAGCAAATGGTTAGTAAGCATGTTTAAACCGTGGTTATGTAGCCACTACGATTAAGTATGGTTCAGACAATATGCTAAGTCATGGTTCACATGACATGCTAAGCCATAATGTTTAAGGTCAAAATATTTAAGCACCATGGCTTAGTGTGTCATCTGAACAGAGTCAATCTCTTTTACTCTATTTAGGTGCAATTTGGATCAGGGGCCTAGGGTGGGTGGGGTGGGTGATTTAGATCTGGGTCAGAGGGGCTGTACCTACTGAAGAGTAAACATGAAAAAAAGACATAGCTGATAGACAAAGATTTAAAGTAATGTCTCTTTTGGCCCTGGTCTTTTCGTTAAAGAAAGTTATATATCCACAGGGTGTGACTCTTCATAGAAGTGTATTAGTAAGAACCGCTTATAAAAAGCTTTGTTTTCCTCCAATTACAAAAACTAACAGTACAATGCTATGCTGATGAGACTTGTAGTCCAAAATATCTGGAGGGGGTCAGGTTGGAGAAAGCTGGTTTAGCACAACAGAACGTTGTTACTTGAAGCAATGGGTAGAAGGAATGTCCCAATGGTATTGGTTTGGGATGGTGGGGTGGGGAACCAGCAGACAGCAGGTGGGATGCAGACCAGCCTGCACCTCCACTCCCCTGCAGTGGTTTGGCTTGAAAACAGCCTCCCATTGGAGCCAGTGGAAGGGTTTTTTGAAGCTTAATTACAGCACAAGTAGGGATTTTTATGAAGGGGACGAATCGTATGTGTAAGAATGGGTGCATGCAAATGAGTGTGAACGACGTGTTTACGTTGCTTTGGGCCTGCCCACTTTTGGCTTTGGGGCCCACCTACTCTTCGCTGTGGGGCCCTTCCCATTGCTGGTAGGAGGTTTACCCCCTCGGGGTGAAAACAGTTCCCTGCCCCAGTTTAAGAACAATAATAATACAATGCGATAAAACTGTTAATTCTATATAGGAAAATAAAGATCTAACCAACCAACAACGTACCCTTAAAGCTTCAATCACAAGATCTCGTGCCTCCAGCTCCCCTTCTAGAACACTCAGAAGCATCCTCAGTTCTGATTTGCTGAGATTGTCCACATCAAACTCTCTCTTCTGCAAAACGAAAGTAGATCGATGATTACAACAATGTACAAATGAAGACATTTCAGCGAATGTGGGGAGAAAAGTAAGAAAAATAGCAATGGCAGGACCGAAGATGACAATGGGATTCATTTGAGCACTTGGCTAAAAATGGAAAGGGAGCTTGATCCTTCCTATGAGAGTACAGCCAAGCATTTGCACAACAGCAAGCAAGAAACCGGGAGTTTTGGAAAGTTTAAATCTCCTTGCCCATTCTTCTCCCTCGACAGCAGCAGCCAAGTAGCTGCAGGGGTCCATAAATACGTTTTCAAGCTTATTGTGGTGCTTATATTATTTATCTGAGCAAGTGCATTTGTGGCATCTGCCCCAAACCAAAGTGAGAGCTGTGCAGGGTTCATCTCTGAGTGCGCACTGGGCTTTGGAGCCTACTAGAGGTAGTAAGCAGTCTCACTGCTCTTGATTCCCTCAAAGCACAACCATTACTACAGGATCTAGTCTCCACCCATCTCCTTCTTGCGAGAAGTATGGGGCTCATACGTGCAGCTATGCTGAGCTTTCGGAGACCCTCACTGCTTATTTCTCATCGATTATGAGTACCTCCAAAGCCCATGTATCTCACCGGAATTGGAGAAAGGGCAGGGTTGGTGGAAACCATATATTTTGGATGGCCTTTCAAAGTTGCCATGATTATGAACGGGATGTTCCTCTTGTCCTGTCCCCATGTTGTCCTTGGTCTTGTCCAGGGGTAGGCAATATGGCACCCATGAGCACCAGTGCACCCCCAGACATCTTTCTTGGTGCCTGCCGAGGTGCCACACACCTCCCACTTTTTTTCTTTTTTTTTTTAAATAAATAACATTTCTTATGGCGGCTAGGAACATGTCAAAGCAAAGTGAGGGTCCCTAGCTGCTCCCATCTTCTTTTCCCATGAATCCCTCTGAGCCCCATGTGGGGTTCAAAGACATTTTTAGGAAATGAAGATGGCAGGGGGCTGCAGCACACCCATTTTGTGGTTGTGCTCTGGACAGTTGGTCAAATTGTCAAGTGTCCACGGGCCCAAACATAATGTTGTCTGTCCCTTCTCTAGTCCCACCACAGTTGTTAACTCCAGCACTGTATCTGCCCCTCTGATCCTCCCACTGGGAAGGTCTTGGAATCCCCGGGCTTCCAGACAGGCTGGCACAGCATAACACAGCTAGTTGAAACTAAACTGAGTCCGGGATGAGCGTTACAGAGAAGGAGAAGAACACTTCACAGTCAGGGTAAGGTCTGAATTTTGGACCCCTGCCTGGAAATGACATATTTGCTAACCTTTCAATTATAGATACTCTGATGAAGAGAGTGTAATATTGTAAACATATTTCACAACCTGGCACATACAATTGCAAAACCTGATATATAGAGCTTTTAAAAAAATAAATAAATACTAAGAGCATTTAAAATTGGAAAGAAAGATTTCAGGACAAAAGATCAATACATTATTATTAATTATTATTATTATTATTATTATTATTATTATTATGTTTTTAAAAAATGTTGTTACAAAAAATGATGGGTGGCCCAAAAGAGATGAAGATGTAAAAATAAAACGAAGCACTGGGAATATCATCCAATGGCTTGTACTTCCAAAATAAATGTACTGTGGCCCCAACTAAAATGAACTATGGTGGGTGGGTGAATATGCAGCACTGAACAGGTACAGAATATTGAACATCAGTTTTGATTCCATTCATATTACCCACTCTTGTTGTTTTTCACAGATGTCAAGAAACAACATCTTCAACCAATGAATGGCATATCTGAATGTGCAGCAAGGGTCATATGAATCAGACTGCAAACCTGGGAGTAAGCCCCAATGAACTCAGCAAGACTTACTTCTGAGTAGATCTGTTTAGGATTGCACTGTTTCCCTAACATTCTCATATAGTCTCATATTGCCTTCCTAATGATAGTATAGGCTATTCTTTATAGTGCCTTACTTAAAAAAGGAATGTAGACCAGATAACCGGAGATAACCCCATGCCATTAATGTCAGTGGGTACCATTCAGAAAAAAATTAGGCTGAAGGCAGATGCAAAATACTTAGCTCCTGTACTAGGTGGGAAAACCTTACTGGTGTATGAACATACTTTCCTTCCCAATAATAAGGTAAGTTCCTCTAACTCAGGGGTGGGCAACTTTTGGGAGGCAACACAGTTGCTGAATTGGCAGTGACAGTAACAAAAAAAGCAGCAATTTCACAAGGAGCGCAGAGCGTGCTTCCACTTGCAAAGAAGGCACACGGTGGCAAATTCAACGGTGCATCAGGGGAGCGCAAAGGCAACCATGGGGCAGGGGGAACCACAGGCTGCGTGTTGCCCAGCCTTGCTCTAATTAGTCCAGAGTAAGGCCTCATCTCTTCTGTCTAGGCAGTCAAGAGGTTATCATAATGGTGGCGAAAAGAGTGTGCAATGTCAAGCCTTAACAGAGAAAGCAGAACAGAACAAAGCAAGCATACAGCCTTTCTCAAAAAGTGGTTTGACTAAAGAAGCTAGAGCTACGGAAGTGTTGCTAGATTGCTTATTTGCTTGAATAGATTGATGGTTATCCTGCTGAAAGTTGGTCTCAGCAAGAAAAAACAATCCATGTAACCCCTTTGGCCGCTAGACCAAATATTGATGGCCAGAAGAACAACATCTCTCTTTTTCTGCCTGCCACCATACTGCTGATTAGCAATTCCCTCACAAACTCATGTGCAATAACAGGCCGATTTCCAGTTCAGCACTGAGCCCAGGGCCGCCGTTCCATTATACTGGGTTTTATGAACGAGGCGTAAGAAGAAGATGTGGCTCTTGGGTGACGTTTGGCATGGCGAATCCAAACACGGGAGATTTTATTTAAATTTTAAAGAGCCTGTTTGGTCGTTGCGTGAAAGCAGACAATAAAAGAATTGAAAAATGTAATTCTCAGTTGACTTCTGGGCATCTATCTCCATTTTAGGGCTCGGAATTGTTTATGACCCAGTTTACAGGTTTCAAAACACTGTGTTGATTTGAAAGCAAATGTAAGCTACAAGTAGGCAGTATACACAGGGACTTGATATAATCTAGAGAACTGTACACATGCACACAAAATGGCTAGCTCTCCTGTTCTTGGTGATTGGCCTGACATCATGTTTCAAGATAGCGCAAAGACCCCTAAGAACATGTAGAGCAGGCGTCCTCAACCTGGTGCTCTCCGGATGTGTTGGCTGGAATTATGGGAGTTGTAGTCCAACACATCTGGAAGGCCCCAGGTTGAGGAAGGCTGCTGTAGTGTTTCAGGAAAGGAAAGGATGAATCCATCTATTTCTGGTCCATGACACTTTCACACATAAGTCCATTCCAGCTGGTTTCCTTATAAATCTGCAATATTTCTGAAATAGTCCAGGAAAAAACTGCATCCATGCACACATTTAAATACTTTTTAAAACTCTCTCAAGATATGCTTTTCTAAATATTTTCATATGTTTGTGAGCTGAGAACTCTGAATTTTCATGAAGTTCAAAAGCTGGTCGATAACTAACTGAGTTCCAGTCTGTGGATTAGCCCTGGAGGTGCAGATCACAAAGATCAAATTCCTCAAGCATCCCTTGTTCCAAGGAGCATTAGGTGAACAGGGCTACAATCCTATGTACGCTTACTTTGGAGTAAGCTTCATTGAACTCGGTGGAAATTACTTCTGAGAAAACCTGCCTAGGATTCCACTGCATATAGGGACGTATGAATTTTGTTAAATCCATTCCATCAGTGTTTTGTGGGTTGTCAGATGTCCTTTGTTCCATCATCTGGTCGTTGACAGAATCAGATTTGTTTTACCAGAACTTTATTGTACTTGTGGTAATATGGATTAGTGCTAATGTGTACATGTGATAATGCACATAAGCACTCATGCATACTTGTGCATTGCATTAATGAATGCAGATCATATCCCCCAAAAGTGAAAAACTGGTCTGCAATTCTGCAGAATCCACATCACTTGGGGAAAGCGGTCTGCTGCAGAATCCGTACGTCGGATTCACAGAAATCCAAACTCATTGCGGATTTCTCAGTTAAACCAAGAGCCATCAGGACTACTTCAAATAACTTCACCACAATGTAATTTCAGCAGTAGGCATCCTATGCTGTGCTTGCTGGTGGCATCATTACTGAATCTCGCAACACAGGGCAGGTGCACATGAGCTATTTATGCTTACTGTAGCTCCACCCACTTGGCAGTTAGCCAAGTAGCCAAGTAGTGATGATGTCATCAGTTAGCCAAGTAGCCAAGTAGTGATGATGTCATCAGTGCTGGAGGGGCAATAACTAAACTGGCTTGTTGTGATCATCTTTGACATCTCTTAACGGTGCAGTTTTACACATGTTTGCTCAGGAGCAAGACCGATTGTATTCAATGGTGCTTACTCCAACTTAAGTGTGAACAGGATTGCAATCTTAGCTGTCTTCTCTTCTTATAGCCTTCCCCAACTGGGTGCTCTCCAGATCTTTTTGATTACAATTCCCAGCATTCCTGAGCATTGGCCATGCTGGGAGTCTGAAACAGCTGGAAGACACCAGATTGGGGAAGGCTGCCTTCTAATTGCAATCAAGATTCACCTTTCAATTCACTAGTGTAGTGGTGTAATGGTTACAGTTTTGGCCTGTGACTCGGGGGACTTAAGTTCCAGTTCCCACTTGGCCGTGGATCTCACTAGGTGACTTCAGGCTAGTCACTGGCTCTCAACCTAGTCTACCTCAAAGGACTGTGGTGAGGATAAAATGTATGTACCTCACCTTGGACTCATTATTATTATTATTGCATTTATATCCCGCCTTTTTCCTCCAAGGAACCTAAGGCGGCGTACATTATCCTCCTCTTCTCCATTTTATCTTCACAACAACAACGCTGTGAGGTAGGCTGGACTGAGAGTCTGTGACTGGCACAAAGTTAACCAGTGGGTTTATATGGCTGAGTGGGGACTAGAACCCGGCAATCCAGGCTCTCAATCCAACACTTTAGCCATTACACCACAATGCCTGTCTTGGACGAAAGGGGGGATATGAATGTAACAAATAAATAAATAGATTTGTACGGGTTGCTTTTCCAAAGCACCATATAAGTTACAAATTGCAAGTACCATCCAACACAGCAGTATTAATAAATTACAAATTCACCCGTTCTAGAATAAGTTAGAAGCACATTTTTGCGACAGATCATCGCAGCTACAAATACAAGAATATGCTGTATATACTTGCAGAGAAAAAAGGCAGACTTTAAAATCACCCATTCAGGTTATCTGCTGTCAGCTTGAACTGCACAGCAGTATGATTTTTTTTTGAAAATTCAAGAGAAGGACTTGCAAGAAAAAAGGAAGAAAGTCCTTCAGGTTTCTAATCCTGTCCTTTTGGTGACTCTTGGTATCATCTAGCACCAAGTGTCTTTGGCAAGCCTTTCCCTGGGCAAGCTCGGAGGTTTCAAGAGAGGAAATGTTGCCTGTGTGTTGCCAAAAATGTGCATTAGCAAAGATACTTGAAAAGGGAAGTAGATACATTTATAGTAGCTCCTAATTCCTAAGGGAGTGTCTGTTCCATACTCCTGAAATGGCCCATTAAAAAACTCACCCTCTGATGTTAAAAAAAATAAAAATGCTCACACCAAGGAGTGGACTAATATAACATAAGAATAACGTCTATGCCAAGGTCTAAGAATGCCTAGCAAGTCCCAAATATATTTAGAAATCCACTAGTGGAAAACCTTCATGTGAACCATGAACACAGGGCTGGGAATCTTAAAGAGAGAGAGAGAGAAATCAGGTGAAAATATTCACTGGGAAATCATTATCTTTCTGCTGGTTCTTACTTTTAAAAGATAAGACGTAGAATTAGTCATGCTGAAAGAGTGCATACTTTACTTAACACCTTGACTGGTTATTAACAGCTTTTTGCCATCTTATTCTACCTGCAATCTTTTAGGAATTTAGAAAAGCTACCTGATAATGACCTAGGGTGACCAGATAAAATCCAGGTCAGGGCTCATGTATCTTTAACAGTTGTAGAGAAAAGGGAATTTCAGCCTGTGTCATTTGTATGCAATTAGTTCCTGGTGAAATTCCCTCTTCATCCCAACTGTTAAAGTTGCAGGGGCCCTGCCTTCTTTTGTATATGGTCACTCTAGTATAGTGCATGCACCTTTAACTGTTGGGATGAGGAGGGGATTTCACCAGGAAATAATTGCATACAAATGACTCCGGCTCAAATTCCCTTTTCTCTACAACGGTTAAAGTTACATGAGCCCTGACCTGGATTTTATCTGGTCACCCTATAATGACCCTGTTCAGACAACACACTACGCCATGGTTGGGCCACTAACCCTTTTGCAGCAAATGGTTAGTGAGCCTGTTTAAACCATGGTTATGCAGCCAGCATGATTAGAAACAGTTCACACAACACTAAGGCCTCATCTACACCTTGAGGCTTTCTGGGATTGGGGGGGGGGGAGATCCCGGGCTTACTTGCTCCCAGGATCGTTCCCCCTGCATCTAAACGCCAGCATGTTGTCACAGAAGTCAAGAAGGATTTTCCTGGCACAGCATTTGTTTGTTTTTTCCTGCATTGTGGCTACGATCTAGGGTAAATGTAAGGTTTTTTTTAAAAAAAACAACCTTAAAACTCGGCACCCCAACACGCCAAGAGTGATCCTGGGGATGGCAAAAATGCTGCCCCCCCTACCCTGATGGACATGGAGCCCCCCCCCCACAGCTCCATGCCAGCTGAAGAGCCCCACTACTCATGGGGAGGAGAGAGGACTTGGGAGCGCTCGCCATACTGCCCACGGTCCTCATCTGGACACATACGGACAACCTCGAGCTGACCCCAGGATAACTGGCAGGTGTAGATTAGGCCTAAATCATGGTTCACACAACCTGCTAAGCCATAATGTTTAACTTAAATTGCTTAACCACTGTGGCTTAGTGTGTCGTCTGAACAGGGTCTTAGACAAAAAACTGGCAACGACTCTCCAGGGTTTCCTATAGCTGTCTTTCCTGACCCTAGCTGGAGATGTTGAGGATAGAACCTATGACCTTTTGCATGCAAATCATGTGTTCCATCACTGACCTACCGCCCTTCCCAAACACGTATCAATGAATGCTTTTTATGCAGCATGGATTCTACTGTGACCTGGTCATTGCAAGTATGAGATTGGGAATGGTAGTTATGGCCCGAGCACTCACTGTTCCAGTATTGTATTTTTATATATACGGTTTGAAGATATTTGCTGAATATTTGTACGGAAACATGTTTGTGTAAAATAGACTAAACATCTACCTACAGGTAATAAAATAAAAACCAATCAGTAATAAAATACATAGTCAAATGCAATAGGATCATCTCACAGGTGCTACATGTTTACAAACCAAATGTAAAGCGCCTGTTGTTTGTCATCTATATTGGTGGTTAAATGTTTGCAACGAGGGTGAAAAAAGCAGAGTCTCCCTTCCATGATGCAAAATGTTAATGGATCCCATGTAGCTTTTAGGTGCACACCAGCTTTGCATGGCATGTCTTTAAATAGCTATATTGTCTGATGCTACCCATCTGTCAAGACCACCTTTCATGAAACCAAGACATGTGCCTGGGACACATCATGTAAAAGGCCTCACGTATTTTTGTAATAGTACACCATTATATAATCACCCATTAGCGTGGATGCTGGTGGCAATCACAAGATCACCCTCCTCTTGCTGTTTTTATTTTTTAAGAGGAATCAAAGCTTGGGCCTTCTTCTAAATTAGGCTTCCTTCTAGCCTGCTGCTTTCCTTGTGGGCCGTGATTAAGGGCCAGGACACCATCAATTGCCATTGCTTTTTCCCTCACAAAGGATTATTATTATTATTATTTATTACATTTATATACCGCACCATAGCCGAAGCTCTCTGGGCAGTTTACAAAAATTAAAAGATTGAACACTAAAAAGACAATATACAAAATTTAAAACCATAAACATAAAACAGCTGACATTTAAAACATTTTAAACTGTTAAGCCTGGCCACAAAGTGAGTTAAAACCTCAATTTAAGCTGTTAAAATGCCTGCGAGAAAAGAAAAGTTTTGACCTGGCGCCGAAAAGATAACAGTGTTGGCGCCAGGCGGGCTTCATCGGGGAGATCATTCCATAATTGGGGGGCCACCACAGAGAAGGCCCTCTCCCTTGTTGCCGTCCTCCGAGCTTCCCTCGGAGTAGGCACCCGGAAGAGGACCTTTGATGTTGAGCGTAGTGTACGGGTAGGTTCATGTCGGGAAAGGCGTTCCATCAGGTATTGTAGTCCCAAGCAGTGTAAGGCTTTATAGGTTAAAACCAGCACCTTGAATCAGGCTCGGAAACGTACAGGCAGCCAATGCAAGTGGGCCAGAATCGGTCTTATATGTTCGAACCTTCTGGTTCCTGTTACCAATCTGGCTGCTGCATTTTGCACAAGCTGCAGCTTCCGAACCGTCTTCAAAGGCGATTAGAAGTTACTCAGGTGATTAGAGTTATGTACACATTTTCAAACTTTGTTCAGATGAACCCTCGAATCTTATCGGGTGTTCCTCAATGGAGCAAGATGTGCAAGTAGCATGAGAAGAAGCTTGCCCACCACTTCCAAATCTTACTCCTGCAAAGTGCAGCTTGAGGAGAGCATTGGGTCTCTTCTAGATTATGTTCAAGTAGGTCAATAGTAGAGGATCAACAGACTTGCTCCCCGCCCTGCTCCAGAATTCCCTGCATCAGGATGAGTAAAAGCTTTTCTATGGCCTGCATATAGGGCAACATCAAAACTGGCTGTTACCCTGGAAATATGACTACATGGGCATACATGAAGATTTGAAGCCATCTTGTATTAAGCCCAATTGTTGGTCCATCTATTTTGTTATTATCTACCAATGTGGTGCCCATAGGCACTAATATGCTAACATATACCTCTCTTGGCACCACTGGGCTCCCTGTTCCTTCTACTATTTGTTTTTTCTTAAGATGTGTTCAATTAACAAAAAAGAACTAGGTGGCTTGCCTGCTGCAACGTAAAGTGCTGCCTTTCCATATCACCTTTATTTGGGTTGAAAGGTGTGGTTTTGTGCTTTGGAGTTCCGATCCCACGTCTGCCTGGTACTAAAGTGCTTGGGCAGGCTACTTTTCCTTAGCCCCACCAGTTTGCCTTCTGCGAAATGAGTGTTTTCTGACCATGTCCACCATGGCATTCATTTTATGCCATGGTGGACATTTTGTGAGAGTGCCCATGACACTCCCTCAAAATTCCAAATGTGCTCACAGGCCCAAAAAGGTTTGGGGCCTTCTATTCCAACTGACAGAGCCCCCCCCCCCCCCAATATCACATGGAAGGGCATTTTCCAACCCTGCTACCCAGGTGCCTTTAGAGATGGCAGGATTCGAACCAGTAGCCTTCTATTTGTAAAGCATAGACTCAACCAGTGAAGTATGGTGCCTACAGAGACTTCACTGTGAGTGTGGATTTCAGCTTTACGTAGGTGTGAGGGGTGAATCACACCAACGGCTTTCAAGCTTTCCCCTTGCCACTATTACCATGGCAACAACACAGATACTAAAGGTTTGCAATGCCCCCACATACCAACTGCTATGCTTAGTTCAGGAAAGCCTAGAATGGGAAGAATTTTGGCTTCCTTCCCAAACATGGCCATTAAAGAACTTGTTTCGTCTTTTTTTCTCAGTCATAAATTTCTTGCTGACATTAAAAGGCAGGGTTATTTTCCCATAATATTCTATGCATTTTTCCCCATCAGAAGCCTGCCAACTTTATTGCTGAAAGTTACTGAGGTTTTTCTTCTTCGCTAAGATGTCCTGGAAGCAGTAGTGAGCATAAAATACCTAAGGCGGTTGAGCTTAAAATGGCATCCGGATGCTGAAAGTTAAGTAACACTGGACCTCTGCTCTATAACTGTTGCTGTTCCTTTTAAATTGTTTATTGGAGTATCTATACTTTCAGTGCTGGAAAAGCTAAGCCAGAAGGCTTACGTTCAATTGAAAACACACTACTGGAAATCTTACTGAACTTCCAAGTTACAAATTAATCTGGGATCTGGGCAAAAATCCAAAATCTATCTGTTAGCAAAGATACTGGCTTTTCTTCTTTATACAGAATAGAAACCAACAAGGCTGCTTTTACAACCCAATCCAATGCAAGTTTACTCAGATGTAAGGTCCACTAATTTCCAAGAGACTTACTCCCAAGTAAGTGTGCACTGAATTGCAACTTGAACATTGCTTTTTCTAATACGTCCTAGTAATCTGGAGGAAAACTCTTTTACATTAAGTGACATAACAAATTCAACATTTATAAAAACACCAAGACTTACCAATTTGTCTCCATCAGCCTTAAAATAACAACTTTTAAATAGAGTAGTTTCCTATGAATAGCTTTCTAACTCCCAATATAGAAATAAGTGATCTGATTTTCAAAACTAATAGCAATACTGAGCAAAAAAGCAGCCACATGAAAGGTTTGCATTGGACTAGTATTTTAAACAACCCTCTTTCTTTTCATAATACAAAACACAATACCTGTCAAGTTTTAATTCACCCTTCAATTACTTGCATGTTTACTTTATGAATCTCTCATATCTTAAGCAACAAAAACACAATTGATTCAGCTATGTACCTGTCTACTGCCTTGTGTAGCAGATGGTTATTGTTTCAAACCATTTTAATGGGAGTTTAATAAAACATATGAACCATAAGGCTGAAAAATTCAATGAGTAACCTCAATAGAGGACTGGGTTTACAGCAGTTCCAAGCATCATTAAACATCAGTGTGCACATAACTTGGATTCCCGGTTCTAATTAACACTGGAAGCTTCCTTAGAGCCAAACCTTGAGACCTTCTGGTCCAGTATTGCCCACTCTAACTGGCAGCAGTCAACTCTCCAGGATTTCCAGGCAAGATTCTTTCCCAGCCTTACCTGGAGATGCTGGGACTTTCCACATGCAAAACGTGTCCTCTTCCACTGAGCCACAGCCCTTTTCCAGAGATGTGTGAGTGGTTAAAAAAGTGTGTACACAGCATATATGATTTTCACATGTTACATCTTTACCACAAGAAACACTGGTGTAACAACCATAACGTGTGGCACTGTCTTCATTGCAGTATATCCATTTGGGTCCATTTCACAGAATAACCTTTAAAACAGATTTCTTAGACTCTAGGGCTTCATCTACAAGAATTCGCCTTTATGCCTGGTTAGGCGATTATGTGCATATTCGCAGAAGCGCATTTACGCCTAATACCTCTGTACGAGAGGCGGCGAAGTGCTTTACTGGACGACCGAAACGCGATTTAAACTGTTGACATGCGGAGAATCGCTTGTTCACATAGTCAAAATGCGCTTTAACGGCCGGAGCAAAATAAAACTCGCTATTTAACGCACATTCAATAATGCGCATAATCGGAGAGAAAACGCGCCTCCATTCTTGTAGAGGTAAATTTTTTAATGCGCCTTGAAAGAGCTTTAAATGCCTCTTGTAGAGGCAGCCTAGGTTGCTGTCCAAAGCATTTTTCTAAAGATCAGGATTCATAACCATTCTCTAAAGTTGTCCCCTGCTCCAGCTGCCAAATATGCTAAATAGAAGAGAAATGTTGGGAACATTATATGATTCCACAGAAAAATCAGCATGGACCCTGGTGAGGTAGACGGTGGCCTCATTTGGGACCTGTCCCTCTCCAAATGATTTAGCAGGCAAAAACAGAGAGGACTGGCATCTTGGTTTTATGGGCAAACAAGGCATGCTGTTCAAGCAGCAGGAAGATTTTGATGTATGCCCTTCAGGGCAATAATCAAAGCATGGATTTTTCATGTCGTTCCATTTACAGCGCGAGGAATCCCGCCAGCTTAACTGGACAAGCAAGGGGACCAGAAATTGACCTACGAATTAGGAAAGGGCAAAACTGCAACAGCAAAGGGAGCCTAGCTAGGAAAAGCTGTCAGAACAGCATGTTCAAGGAAGAGGCAAACCCTAAAATTATCTGTACTTTGGGGAATTCTAGAGAGCAGAGTGTGGTTGTTATTAGCATGAGATAAAGCCTCCAGCCAAGATATGAAAAAAGATAGCTCTTTCCTGCTCCACCACTCCGAAGCTGGGGCGGGTGGGTGTAATTAGAGAGAATTAACGCAGCCTTATTCTTATCTGTCTGCCTCTCGGAAAAGCACCTGATCTCCTCCCTCTGCACCCACCCGCCCCCCAAAGCAAATCTTTCCCGCTTTGAGTGATCCCCTGTTTTTCTAACCTAAAGCCTTTCTAGATTCACGAGGGTTCGGGATTCAAATGCAACCGCCCCTCCCTCCCTCCCTCATCCCCTTCCAGCGCTTCACACAATATCCCACGCTTGTTATGCAGGGGCTTGGCGGGGCGGGAGAGAAGCAGCACAAATGGAAGGGGGAGGGAGTTAATGCCAGGGGGCGATCAGCCCTGGAAACGGTTACGGGGCGATCTGCTGTTGACAGCTCCTTCTGACCCCCCCACCCCGCCGGCGCCAGGGCAAGCTCCCTCTGACACACACACCCCTCTGCCCTCTCCCCCCGTCCCACTGGAAAAGACGAGATCGCGTTCGCAGAGCCCACACAGATACACTCGCACGCAGGGAGACAATAGGGAGCCGCCTCCTGGAACGAAGTGGGGGCGGGGAAGCGAGGGATCTTCTCCATCACCGAAGAGCAGAAATCTCCACGATCCGGTCTCCCCGGACAGATAGAAAAATTGGGGGGGGGGGGGAGAAGAGGCTCCTGTGTTCACTTCTCCCGGCCAAGGGCGCACGATCCGCTCCCAAGCAGAGCAGCGCTGCCTGCCCTCGCCTCTCTCTCCACTCGCCTTTAGCCTGAGGTCTTTGCGCTCCGAGCCCTCTTCCCCATCTCTCGCCCCCCCCCGCCCCGCAGAGCTCGAGCTAAGCGGCACCCCCTGGGACTGCGGATCCCCGGCCCCCAGCGCGCTCCTGGTGCGCCCAAGCGCTGTGCGCTCTGCCTCGCGGTTCTTCCCTCGGTCCCCAAGAGCCGAAGACTCCCCTCTCCCCCTTCCCGCGCCAAGTGAGCCCAGCCACCCGTGCCAGCCGAGCCGGAGCTGCGCTCCCCGCCACCCACGCCGGGCCCGCGCCCCTTTCTCTCCGAGCGCTTCCCCCTGCTCAGCCCCGCAACCCTGCACGGCGGCTCCGGGCGCCGCACCGTGCCCAACACGTCCGCGGGCAGAGAGCGGAGCTCGACCGCCGGACGGCAACGGGAAAGAGCTGGCCGCGCTTCGCCTACCGCTGCCGCCGCCGGATCCCCCCGGCCGCCAGAGCCAGGCTCCCCGCTCACTCCCTCCGTCGCCATCTTCCCGCTGGCAGCGCGAGCCCCGACTCTCAGCGCAAGAGAACGGCGCCGAGTCGAGCCCAGCCGAGCCGCGGCCCCCTCCGCCGCCACCGCTGCGTAACCCCTTCGGCACCGGCACGGAACGGCCTCCGCGCAGCTCTCGCTCGCTCGCTCGCTCTCCCCCTGCTTGCCTGCCCCTCTCCCTCCCTCCCAGAACGGGGCGCCGCCATGCGACGCGGACCGGGAGGTGGAGCCATTGGACTGAAAGCCGCGCTGCCTCGCCTGCTGCCTGCCTCTGTGCCCGCCTGCTCCGGCCAGCGGTTGAACGGGGAAAGCCATGGTCAGCGCTGCTATAGCCATCGGCGTTTCAAAATATATGTGCATTCGTCCTACATGCACTTATCTTCTCAGACCGCTACACTCCCTACCGGCATGGATTTTCTGTTTTACGCCGTATATCAGATCCCCTTTGGCTATCGAGATTCCGATTACTCCAGCGCTGTGCGTTTTTGAAGTGCGGTACTGAGAGTCTCCCATAGCGCACACGCCACCAAGGAGAGTCCCAAAATTGCAGGCGGCTGCCTTGATCCATGTCAACAACGAACCAGCTCTAAAGCAGCTTTCCTCTCCCAACAGGAGCAGCTCTTTTGTGAAGCGAATGGATTGAAATTGCCCATTGAAGACCAACCCCCCCCAATACTTCACATTACTCCCCTTTCCGCTGCCCCCCCCCCCCAACACACACTCCTTTTTATTCGGGCCGTTCGGTGTGTAAGGGGATCTTTGGTGTGTTTGGGTTGGACGTTGTTTTTATTCTGCTGTCGATGTGTTTTTCATTCTGTTTTCATGCCTTTGTTTCATTGTTTAAGCCACTTTGAGTGCCATTTTTTCGTGGTAGAATGGCGGGGTACAAATTAAAAGTTAAATTAAAAAATCACGATGGGGAACGGTATATTATTGCTGGGAAAATTCATTCTCCTCCCCCACCCTCCCCCAGTTACTGTGAGGATTGCAGCTAAACTCAGAGGGAAGTCGGGGGCAGATGACACTGTAGTCCCCCGCGAGTCCTGGCTTCACTACGCTACTCAGTAAAGGCTGGTGGCTCCGATGTCAGTGAGGTGGTGAATCCCCTCCGGGTTTCAGCCAGAACCAGTCAGAACTCTAAAGGAGCTATGCAAGGTGCCAGGGGGCTACTGCCTCACTGACATCGGAGCCTCTCTCTACTCATGCCACTGTATTACTCTTTCTTCAATGCCCAGCTGGCTTTTGACAATAACATGAGCTCACAAACCTTGCTGAACTTACAGTTTAATAGAGCTCAGAAACTCATTTATTTCCTTGGTGCCGCTGAGTTCAAGGTGGCCAGCTCAGCAAAGGCAGTCAATTAGACAAGGTGTTATTTAATTTGAACCTAATAGGGATGAGTGTGTGTGTGCGAATCCTCAGCACAGTCAGACTAATTCCACAAACATCACACAAACATCATTACCAACAGACCTGGCACTTTGAATAGGGACGTACAAGATTTTTTAGAGCTCTTCCTTTTTCCCGTTTTGAAATTTGACTTCCGCACTTTGTCCTTGTTCTGTCAGTTTCCCTTTCGCTTAGATATTTCTAACAACTGTATTCTATTCAAAAACTGAGCTTTCCAAGCAAAGCACTTTGCCAGGCAGCTCAGGTTCTTTACTAAGGGTCAAGCCAGAAATTATATGTGTTAAAAGCATCTTTGCATTTAAACATGCATATTCTTTTTTTAAAAAGTTCTTTAGTTGCCCAATAGCTTTCTGGACAACGTACAATCGAACTATTAAAAGCAAACATAGAATCCATAACATTCAATTACAGTATACACTAAAAAAAAGCCTTACCAAATAATAACAGAAGCCACCACCAGAAAAAAAAAATAACTTAATTACAGAAAACTAAAATAACCTAAATGGGGGAAACACATCCCAACTACAATGAAAACATAGATTAAACATAGATTTAAAATATGGCTGGCTGGGGAATGCTGGGAGTTATAGGACTCCTTTCTGTCTAAACAAGCACAAGATTGTGCCTTAAGGCTGCAATGCTTATCCAGTAGTAAGCCCCATTGAACTCAATGGGACTTACTTCTGAGTAGACATCTATAGGATTGCCTTGTCAATGATGTTAAAAGTATAAGATTATGTTAAAAGGCATGGGAGAGCAGAGAGGTCTTTGCCTGGCACCTGCAGAAAGACATTAGTGAAGAGGCCTAGTAAGTTTTGCTGGGGAGAGTGTTCTTTGCCAGGGGGCTATGGCCAAAAGACCCCCTTGAACTTCAGAGAAGGACTTCTGTTGATTTACTGGGGGTTTGAGTAGGTATGTGTGGGAAGAGGGGCTTCATAGTTCAAAACAAGCACTTTGAATTGAACCTGGAAACAGATCTAAAGATGATGAATATGGCATCCATGGAGGGAGTGGGGAAAGATAATACTAAACATTGCAGAAGGCAGGAAAGTGGAATTTAACCCCTTCCTCCCCTACTCTGGTCCTGACAAAAATCCCTCCTCTGAAGTTTTTATTTGCATTTGGAGGAAATCTCTCATTAACCTGAAAATAGAGCTCATAGTGAAATCTTAAGTTCTCCTCCCAGCTTTGCAACTGAAATGTCTGAAATAACTGCATGAAGAATGCAAGAACATAAAAAGGGCCATGTTGGATCACACCAAGCATCCGTCTAATCCAAAATTCTGTTAATACAGTGGCCAAACAGTTGCCTGTGAAAAACCCACAAGCAGGATGTGACTGCAACAGGACCTTACCACCCATGTTTTCCAGCAACTGGTGTACATAGGACTATTGCCTCTGATAGTAGCAGTAGCACATAACCATCATGATCAATTTCCCAGACAGCATGCTGGGAGTTGTAGCTAGAATGCTGGACCACGCGGCCATGGAAACCCACTGGGTGACTTTGGGCCAGCCACAGACTCTCAGCCCAACCTACCTCACAGGGTTGTTGTTGTGAGGATAAAATGGAGAGATCATGTACACTGCCTTGGGTTCCTTGGAGGAAAAAAAGGCAGGATATAAATGAAATAAATAAATAAAATAGGATTGTGCTTTTAAGCATTCCTTGTCCAAAATCAGGAGCCAACTTGATACCTTTGTGTCGCATTGTGCTTAATCTTCCCCCAAATTAGAGGCTAGATATTTCCATTCCTTTCATAAAGGTGAAATTATTAAAACTCTGGGCAGAAACCAATGCTGCCCATCCACTAGCAGAGCTGGCCACCAGTTCTAGTCCCCGTATGGCCAGCCCCGCCAATTTTGGTCTGCAAGTGGCCCTGACCACTTGCAGAATGGCAATCTAATGCTTCCAGAGGCAAGCCCTGGAACAAACAGAAACACTCATGTTTTGGAAGGGGACACGTCAGTGGAAGTACCTTATGTGAGCTCCGCCAACCTGCCCGCTTCTAGAAACAAGTGTCTTGGTGTGCCTCCAGAAGTGCTAAATTGCTTTTCTGTAAGCAGTAGGGGCCACTTCTGGGCCGGAATTGGTGGGTCTAGTTGTGCAGGCAAGGGCAACATTGGAATCTGCCCTCTGAGATTACTACTGCTATTAAAATGTAGCTGATACACATGGGAATGTCCAATTACCTTTATATTCCCAAGAATTATTGCTCTGTCCTACCTGCAGTACATATATCCTTTTCACCAGACACTACATAGCTTAAAGAACAAGACATAAATAAGTTTTTCTTCAATACCGGTTACTGCATGACAATATCATAATCCAAACAATTACTGGATTAGTCCCTCCACTCACTAGTCAGACTTCAGAATATTCATTCTCCTTTCCCATGAAAAGATCGATTTTAAAACAATTTCTGATCAGAAAGAAGGACCCATTTTTAAATCTCAGTTAAAGAGACATCAAAAGACTAGACAGACAAGCAGGACTTCAGCTAAAATCTACCCCCAGATAACTTGCTCCCAATATATCATCCTAATGTTGGAAGTCGTCTAAGTTGTTGTTGTCGCAGAAATGATCAAAGGGATTTTCATTCGGAAAGCCAGAAGATAATCATTTTGATGCCAATAAATTCACTAGGGTGGGGAATGTGTGGCCACCCAGATGAGGGTGGACTCCAACTCCCATCAGCCCCAGCCTCAGCCACTAGGCCTCTGTTTGAGCAGCTGCAATGGCCCTCCCGCAGTCAGCGAGCCAAATGCAGAGTAGGGCATCAGTATGTACAGTGTTTAATAAATAAATGAATAAAATAATGTCCTTTATGTCTGAGTATTCAATAAATGTTGGCCTTAATTTTTTTCCCCTGGGTGCACACCTTAACGAAATGTGCTGCGCACGCCTATGCCTATGGTTCCCAGCTAAAATCACTCAAACATATCATCAATGATGTACAAGCCATCCTGGACAATCCTTGGGTGGTAGACTCTATTTGCTTAAAGATATTCCCCCCACCCCCACTCACTAGCAACAAGCCAGATTATAGGGGTACTAACACAGGGACCAGACCTTGCAACAAACCAAGAATGGGGGTCATTCGGAATTAGGAAACACTGACAGCTTCAGGGGAAGAGTGGACAAGGTAATTTCATGTCATTCACACCCTCACAGAATCCTAAACAAGTATGCCTGTGATCATTTTTAGAAGTTATGGTAGGGCAGTCTACCCTCCTTTGGAGCCATATTGGTCCAGTTTGCACACTCACTGCAGTTTACACAAGCTAGTTTAAGCTACAGTATGTACTGGGCACCTTTTGCCTAGTTACCCACCCAGGTATGGCTTGTTATGTTGCCCTAACCAGGTGGCATAGCTTGCTGGAAAAGGAAACAAGCCTCTAATAACACAACTGGCCAGTATCTGAAAATATGTTCTAGATTTAATTTCTTATACAATCTGACATGAGATTTTTGGCAGGTGAATTCAGTTTTGTTTTTATTTCTATAGACCACATACTCCTCTCACCTTAAAAAAATGTAGCACACAGTTGGCCTGAACATACATTTAGCCCCACATTTGGTTTCACTGAGGTCAATTTTGGTGATGTGAAAGTATGCTTTATTTCTCATTGTCTATTCTACTACATTTCTCTCCACAGAACGGGATAACTGAACTGCCCCTTTGCTGGCTTGAATCTATGATATTAGCAACAAGTCATCATAGTCACTGACCAAGACAGAATTGATACCCTTAAAAATAAATGTGCCTGCCATTTATTTATTTCTTAAAGGACACTTCTACTCATGGCAGGAAGTGAACGGAACACTGAACTATCTGGAGAGGTAACTATGTTGTCATGCAGATGGCAACACAGTGCTATGGAGATGAGTCTTCAATGCACACAAAACTTGCCTTGTTTGGGGAAGTTAATTCCATTACTGAGGAAAATAACATCTCCAGGGAAGTTAATCTATTTGACTGTCAAGAGAACCCTTTAACAATGAAGAGTTAACTCCCTCAGGTCCAAGTTTAAACCTTTCTGCTAGGGAGCTGGTAATGAAACACTGTTTGCTTAAAAATGCTTGGCACGGGAGATGTGTTGACTTGCTAATGAAATGAAACGATTTCACTAGGTTGTTAGTCCCACCGCAGAGCCAGGACACCAGGGAATAGATAAATCCAACTTCTAAGGGAGAGTCACATTAAGGGATGTCTGAACCTTTTCTTCATCGATGGAGTAGAATGCTAATATACTTCATGTATTTCCCTGATTATAGAAAATTTCTGTTCCAAACATTATTTTATTTATTTGTTTTTGTAATGTTCATCTTGTGCCTTTGTCTCTTCAAATGAATGAAAACAACAAAACACTAAACAGCAAAGTGAAAATAAATGAACAAACACTTCAAATAGCTATTACAATCTTCCCACAGTATGGATGAGTGGGATTTTCATTTAATTCTCAGACCTGAAATTTTGGGATAGTTAGTGACAGAATGACCATGTTGTGTTTTAACAACAAGTAAACCTGCAGTTTTTCATTTCTGGATGGGGTGGGGTCATTGTACATCCAGCTATAAGGAAGAGGGAACTCTCTGCTCCCAAATGGCCTGTTGTTTTCTGTGACTTACATTGCAAGACCATAAATCAGAGTCAGAACAAGGTGGGGTTTGTGTGAGCATGTGTGTGTATGTATGTGTGTGTGCTGAAGGCTATTAATGTTGCATCCTCCATCTTGTGCATTTAACACTTTGGATGGAGTGCTTCTGAACGTGTGCAGAGTACCTTCTTCTCAAGAGACGAAAGGACATCTATTACATTTTAAAAGATTTCAGATTGCACAATCCACCTCTGCTAACCATAGATGCTCCCCTCAACAAACACACTGAAGTGAGTCAAATAGATTTCTAAACCAATGTCTGAGGAAGGCAAGAAGCTGTAGAGAAAAAGAACTGAGGCAAGATGTGCAAACATATTTCTGTAGATAGATTGTTCCAAGTTGGGGGGGGGGGGAGGCGAAAGCTTTTCCATACAGATGTTTTGGGCTACAACTCTCATAATCCTCACCTAGCATGGTGGCTGGGGATGGTGGGAGTTGTAGTCCAACACATCCTGAGGGCACTAGATTGGGGAAGGCTGGCTTAGGGCACCAAATAAACCTTGGTTCAGTCCTGACCATGATTTATGGCAGGGGTAGGGAATGTGTGGCCTTCCAGCTGTTGTTGGATTTCAACTCCCATTAGCCCTAGCTAGCATAGCCAAGGGTTCAGGATGATCGGAGTTGCAGTCCAACAACACCTGGAGGGCCACATGTCCCCTATTTCTGATTTATGGTCTGGCAATGTAAGTCAGCGCAGGCAGCCAGCAATTTGGGAGCAGAAAGGATTGCAGCCCTGCGAACCAGGAAGTCTGTCCACATACTTGTTACTTTTTTGCTGGCTATGCAGCCACAGATGTTGACAGCTGTGGCTGGCAGCAACATCAGCACCACATTCTGGAACTCCTTGGCTCTGTGGCCAATATTTTTTTTTAAATAAAAATTTACATGGATCCAAGTACCCAAGTGATGCTAATGTAGCATCTCAAAGCGTAACAGAATAAAACTTCAGAACAAGTATTTGAGTTGAACAAGATCAGAACTTGTGAAACATGATCATAAGCATTTTCACTGAGAATTAAATTCCACAGTATGCATAGGTATACAGCCATAAAAACAAGAAAATAGTGGCCACAGCCGCCAAAAGCCCTTATTACAGAAGAGTACTACAGTAACCCTTAAACACTTCAGAACCATGCACTCTGATCATTTTGGTTTGTAGATTGGAACCACCAAATCTAAAATACTGTTTGGCAATACAAATCAGAGGCAGAGAATAAAATGAACTAATAATTAAAAGGAGGTCCGAATGCCCAATCCATACTTTATATTTAATGTAGGTGTATAATAAAATGTGAAATACACAATGATATTGCTGCATATAAAGATTTTTGGGCCTCGTTCACCCAGGAATCAAAAGTATTATGATTACTAGTGAAGTCTGAAAATGGAACATCCTTACATGGAGCCATCAAAACTTCGGATGTGAAGTTTATCTCATACTTCAGCAAAGCGTTGCTGAATATGGCAGGTAAAACTAGGTTCTGGGAGCTCAATGAACTCAGACTTGTAGGGGAATTTCTAGTAGCTGGTAGGAATATATATGTTGGGGCAAGAGCCACAGAGTACATGGAATGGAACTCTGAAAAGAAAAGGACCCAGGTGGCATCTCTGGGATGTCCAGGTAGAGCTGGTGAGAAACACTCCTGTAGGAAAACTGGCCAGTCAGTGTAGGCTAGTGATGGGCAGAAAGTAGATCTTTGGCTTTCAATTCCCAGCATTCCTGACCATTGGCGATGGAGACAGGGGCTTCTGGGAGTTGGTCCAAAATAACTGGAGCTCTACCGTTTACTCAACCTTGGTGTCGACACCACTGAGCTAGATGGATTAATGGTTTCACTTGGTATAAGGCAGGCTCCAGTTCTTGCAGGATGCCAGCTGAATTTACTAATAAATATCAAAAGAATACACAGAGTCTTTGATGTTACAATGCTACCAAGATTTTTAAAAAATCCCCAAAGGAAAAAAAAATCTAAAATCCGTATCACTATTGTACCTTTATTAGGCCTACTCTGTTGTAGTAAAACACTGGGTAGGATTTTGCATTCTCCAGAACTCTTCACAGGCAAGATGGTAAACAAAACACAGAACAGAGCTGGGGGGGAGTGGCTTATGTTCAAACTGTGGAGTCTGCATTTGGTTGAAGTCTTAAGATGGAAAGTGGGAGAGAGCTGCAGACATTCAAATTATGCTCTACTGGGTAATAGGATGGTTTCAGGTTGCGTTGGGACCCTCCCAAGAGTTGCTGTGAAAAAGAAGCAAACAAACAGTGGTTGATCCCTTATTCTGAAAATAAAAATCCAGCTGTTACGCAGAATCATCTCCATCATTGGGCAAAAGACACAGTTCCTTGGAAGGTGGAAAACAGGAATAGAGAGAAACTAGATTGTTTTATATTTATAAAGCTGGAGATAATTTTAGATAATGTAGTAGGTTCTTTTTTTAAAAAAAGTTAATGGGAGCCAAATTGGGTAGCTTTACATAGTAGTTGGAGGTGATGGATCCTCAGGGAATGAAGATAAAGAGCTTTACACCAGAAATCATTCGTTATTTATGAGAGAGAGAAAGCTGGAAGAGGCCACCTTTCATTCTCAATCATACATTTTTATACACTCTGTCTTGCTTAGATGCTCTTATACTACAACATAACCACATAAGAAAAGCCATGCTGGATCAGACCAGCATTTGAGTTCTTTAAAAACCCTAGGATGGATACCATCTGGGCCTGGTGATTTATTAATTTTCAATTTGTCATTGAGGTTGGGAACTTTATCTTTTGTCACCACTATTTGCCTCATTTCCCTCTTGAAAACATCAGTTCAGGCACAGGTATCTGACCTATATCTTCTGCAGTGAAGATAGATGAAAACAATTCATTCAGCTTTTCCGCAATCTCCTTATTCTCCTTTCGTTTTCTTTAACTCTGTTTTCATCCAACGGCTCAACTGCCTCCCTAACTGGTTTCCTGTTTCCGATATATTTAAAGAATCTTTATTGTTGGCCTTGATATTGTTGGTGATATGCTCCTCAAAATGCTTTTTTGCATCTCTTATTGTCTGCTTGCATCTCCTTTGTGCAAGCTTGTGCTCCCTTTTGTTTTCCTAATTTGGGCAAGATTTCCATTTTCTGAAGGAAGCTTTCTTTTCTCAAATAGGTTCCTTGACACTGCTTGTTAACCATGCCAGTGACCTGTTGGATTTAGTACTACCTTTCCTAACCTGTGGCATACTGTATGCAACTAATCAAAATTCTTGTATGACTTAAGTTTACATTCTAGCAAAATGTAACTCATGGGTTAAGATTAATTCCAGCCTATGGCTGGGGAAGAAATCTCACTATGAGTAAGGAGAAAGGATGCCTTTAAAACCCATCTTCCACAAATAAGACAATGTAAAATTTTGAAAATAACAACACTATTACTAGTCCAAACTATTTTTAGTGCAAACTATATTTTTAAAAGGAAAAATAGTATTTTGTTTCATTCAATTATAGATTTTCCCATAGGATTCAATTTCCTTTTTCCATACCACAAACTCAGGGCTCCTGGGAGATTTGATAGAGAAAAAAAGTTGGTTAAGTCGGTTTGAGAGGGAGGGAACAGTGCCTCTCAGTTTAAGTGGCTCTTTCCTTTCTTTTATTGCACACTGACAGGCCTGTGATATGTCGGTTGCCATGCAACGACAGAAACAGCAGCGTTTAAACACCATTAGGTATTAATTATCGTCATGGGTCCTTTTTCTGTTGCAAGATCTGCAAATGCAGCAGCTGAAGTCAGACACCTTGTAAGATTCAGCTTTAAGCATTTTGATGCAACAGGGCCGTTGATATACATAACAGAGGGAATACTTTGAAAATTGCTATTTGTCTTCAAGATAATTGGCCATAAACTTGGATATTTCTATTATTTCCATTAGTTCACTATTCCACAGCAGCATAGGAAAACCATTATGAGGATATCAAAGTGTTTATAGAACTCAGGAGTAACAGAAAAGCAGACAGGCACTATTGGATATATTAGCCATCTGATTTGAAGATCGACAGGCTTTCAAAAAGACATACTGTGGGTCCTACTGATCAATCATAGAATGTATTCTCATAGGCAAGAACATATGAGGCATTGCTTAAAGTATTTAGGCTGACCATCTGAAAAGGAGGACAGGGCTCCTGTAACTTTAACTGTTATAGAGAAAAGGGAATTTCAGCCAGTGTCATTTGTATGCAATTAGTTCCTGGTGAAATTCCCTCTTCATCACAACAGTTAAAGGTGCAGGGGCCCTGCCTTCTTTTGTATATGGTCACTCTAGTATAGTGCCTGCACCTTTCACTGTTGTGATGAAGAGGGAATTTCACCAGGAACTAATTGCATACAAATGACACTGGCTGAAATTCCCTTTTCTCTGCAACTGTTAAAGTTACATGAGCCCTGTCCTCCTTTTCATATGGTCAGCCTATTTAAAGTTATCTTCACAAGTTTGCTACTGTAAACCAAAGGCAGGCAAAAGGTAGATCTCGAAGTACTAGTTGATCTCTGGGTGATTTACAGTTTGGGAGTGCCCGGGAGTGGATTTTTGTGATCAAAATAAATTCCTAGGCTCAGAATTCTTTAATTCTCAGTGTACGCTTTTCGCACCAGTTTCTGGCTGATGGATCTTAGGGTTCTTAAAGCCGAAGCAGATCCCATAAGCTGCCCACTCCTGCTGTAAGCTACAGGTGGTATCCGCTCCAAATATAAATGACTTTGGGCAAGTCAACCTCCCTCAGTGAGGCCCCCTCCCTCAGCGAGTTACCTTTTCACCACCATTATATCACCCCCTGCTTTGGCTCCTCCTCGTCTTTCTCCTCGTTGCTCCCACTTGCTTGCTTGACAGGCAGAAAGCTAATGAATTGGTATCTGCTCCTCCTCCTCCTTCTCACCTCCTCCATTGTCTGGGCCAGAGCGAGGGCTCCTTTAAAAGGCAGACACATTTGAGTTGAGAGAGCGCCTCCCTCCCTCTATGGCGTGTGTGCAAAGAGCGGGGTGGGAATCTTGCTGTAAGTCTGCAACCCTTGGAACATGTACTTGGGAGTAAGCCCTATTGAACACAATAGGACTTACCTCTGAGTAGACACATGGGGAACTACTAGCACAAAACAATAGACAGAGGAAAATAATTAAAAAGTAGGGTGACCAGATAAAATCCAGGTCAGGGCTCCTGTAACTTTAACAGTTGTAGAGAAAAGGGAATTTCAGCCAGTGTCATTTGTATGCAATTAGTTCCTGGTGATATTCCCTCTTCATCACAACAGTTAAAGTTGCAGGCACTATACTAGAGTGACCATATACAAAAGAAGGCAGGGCCCCTGCAACTTTAACAGTTAAGATGAAGAGGGAATTTCACCAGGAACTAATTGCATACAAATGACACTGGCTGAAATTCCCTTTTCTCTACAACTGTTAAAGTTACAGGAGCCCTGACCTGGATTTTATCTGGTCAGCCTATTAAAAAGAATCACATTGGATTTAAACCTAGCACAACTATAATCTAGCATAATGAAGCATCTTGTTCTTGTTGCCTATACAACCCTCTACACCCCATGGCACGCAGGGTTTAATGCACACCCGCCGTGACTTTGTTCCACTTTTTCAGTGGACTCGCATGATGTCATCCCCGTCCTGCTGTTCTCGCACCCTGAGTGAGTCCAGCGCTGAAAAAGTGGATCAAAGTCGCAGCAGGTGTGCGTTAAACCCCGCGTGTGATGATGTACTTACTTGGGAATAAGCCCCATTGAACTTAAAGGAATGTTCTTGGTGGGGTGGGGGATCAGATCTGTCTTCCTTGGTTGCAGAGAGGCATTTTACCCTCTTCTCCCTCTGATAGCAGGGAAAGTCCTTCCTCAGCAAGTTTGTAGCACACTGTCAATTTTGCACCATTAAGGTCTTATTCCAGCTTATCTCTGATCTTTTTAAAAATGGAATAAGGACGGGAAACAATGAGAGATGTCCTGTTTGTTCACAAAGTCATGAAATCGACCCGCAAACTTCTGTGAGAGGCCAGCCACGAGTGTACTATAAGTCACTCATTTAGACAAGCCCTATGAGACAGGTGAACAAGCAGGTTGCAGTGGTGAAGAGGAGGAACAACTCCATGGGGTTGTTATTAGTGGATCTCTGCTGGAGTGTGGGCCCTTGGCAGGTGCCCAACCATACCAACCCTTCACACCAGCCCTGACTACAGGCTAGGACTGAGCGCTTAAATCCAAATATATAATATGAGGCAAGCTGGGATACATTGTGAAGAGGCACACTGCTATTCAACTTTACATCTGGCAACATCTGAAAAGTGAACTCATTGATATATGGATTCAGAAGCCAACACAGATGCTGGATTCTAGATCCATGAATCTGCAGCAAAAAAAGGAAGTACACACTTGCGTTTTGCAACATGGAAAATAAGACACCTGGTTAGGAAAAGAAACCTACAATGTTGCCCTGATTTGAATGAGATCGCTGTCATTTTGCAACTAAAACCAACAGAAACAAAACAGGTAGTTTGTCCGGCAGGACACATTTGCAAGGGTAACACTGAATGTTAATAAACACAGTAGACAGAAAATTGCTCTCCTGGTGCTTGAACTGAATTACAAGAAAATGATAGACAGCCCAAAGTGCTTTGCCACTGAGAATTGGGACATACGATAAAGTGTTTCCCAATTTCTTGCCAATGCATTTGAAATAATAACATGAGTACAATGTAGGAGCCTGAAAGCGCAATCCTATACCTGTCTACTCAAAGGTAAGTCCAGGGGTGGGAAACATCAGGCTTGGGGGACCAAACCTGACCCTCCTGGGTTCCCAGTCAGGCCCTCTTGGATTCTCCATTACCTTTCCCTAACCACTGATCATTTGGTGGTTCCCAAGCTTTTGTACAGTTTTCTCCCAACCTAAATGGTTGCAATGCCTCTCCTAAAGACTCACCACTAGCAGTAATAACTTTAAGCTGTAATATCCTAGCCTTTTCATTTTTGACTTTAACTCTGCCCCCTTTTCCTTCAACCCTGCCCACCACCTGAATGCAACCCCTTTGAAATTGCAGTTGGTTCTTGGGCTTAAAGGGATTCGTTACCCCTGCATAAATTTCACTGAGTTTACTCCCAGCTAATTGGATTGAGTTGCATGGATGCATCCTTGAGCACACTTACCAGGGAGGAAGCCCTATTGAAACCAGTTAGACTTACTTTTAAGTAGACACATAGCCTAAGCACACTTATCTGTGTGTACAGCTCCATGGTATAGCCTGGAGCTAAGAGTGATGAAACAAAATAGGAGACGGCTTGAGGGCAGATGGAGACGAACTCCTAGTGGATGTAATGAAACACTGGTAAGTGCCTATGGTAAGCTGTATTCAGGGGCAGTGAGGGCAGCAAAAAAACAATACTTTGCTGCCACTATTAAATCATCAATCTGCCGCCCAGCGGAGCTTTTCAGAGTTGTCCGGAGGCTTCTACATGCTGGTCCCAAGGACATGATAGAACCATCTGAGGCCCGCTGTAATATATAGGCACTTCCACGATAAAATCTTTGGCATCCACCAGGACTTAGACTCCAGTGTTATAGCAGGTGAATCCAGGGAGGTATCCAGAGCACAGGTTTGTCCTGTTTTCTTGGATGAGTTTCAGTTGGTACAGCTTGATGACATGGACAAGGTGCTTGGACAGGTTCGTGCAGCCACCTCTGTATTGGATCCTTGCCCCTCTTGGCTTATAAAAGCTAGCAGGGATGGAACAGCCGGCTGGGCCAGGGAAGTGATTAATGCCTCTTTATGAGAGGGAGTGGTCCCAGACCTCCTGAAAGAGCCAGTAGTGAGACCACTCCTGAAGAAAGCTTTCCTGGACCCAGAAAATCTTAATAACTTTAGACCGGTGGCAAATGTTCCATTCCTGGGCAAGGTCCTTGAGCAGGTGGTTGCTGGCCAGCTCCAGATACTCTTGGATGAGACTGATTATCTGGATCCATTTCAGTTGGGTTTCAGGCCTGGTTTTGGCATGGAAACAGCCTTGGTCGCCCTGTATGATGACCTATGTCGGGAGAGGGACAGGGGGAGTGTGACTCTGTTGATTCTCCTTGATCTCTCAGCGGCTTTCGATACCATCGACCATGGTATCCTTCTGAGATGACTGGCTGAGTTGGAAGTGGGAGGCACTGCATTGCAGTGGTTCCACTCCTTCTTGACAGGTTGGCTCCAGAAGGTGGTGCTGGGGAGACATTGCTCGGCCCCGTGGATTCTCCAGTATGGGGTTCCGCAGGGGTCAGTTTTGTCCCCCATGCTGTTCAACATCTACATGAAACCATTGGGTGCGGTCATCCGGAGTTTTGGAGTGCGTTGTCATCAGTACGCTGATGACACACAACTCTACTTCTCCTTTTCATATTCATCAGGTGAGGCTGTGGATGTGTTGAACCAGTGCTTGGCTGCGACAGTGGACTGGATGAGAGCTAATAAACTGAAATTTAATCCAGTCAAGACTGAGATGCTGTTAGTGGGGGGTTCCTCTGACCGGATGGAGGGTGTTCAACCTGTTCTGGATGGGGTTGCACTCCCCCTGAAGGAGCAGGTTCGTAGCTTGGGGGTTCTCCTAGAACCATCTCTGTCACTTGAGGCTCAAGTGGACTCAGTGGAATGAAGTGGCTTCTACCAACTTCGGCTGGTGGCCCAGCGACGTCCCTATCTGGACAGGGATAACCTGGCTTCAGTTGTCTATGCTCTGGTAACCTCCAAGTTAGATTACTGCAATGCGTTCTAAGTGGGGCTGCCTTTGAAGATGGTTTGGAAGCTGCAGCTTGTGCAGAATGCAGCGGCCAGATTGGTAACAGGGACCAGAAGGTTCGAACATATAAGACCGACTCTGGCCCGCTTGCATTGGCTGCCTGTATGTTTCTGAGCCCGATTCAAGGTGCTAGTTTTAACCTATAAAGCCTTACATGATTTGGGACCACAATACCTGATGGAACGTCTTTCCCGACATGAACCTACCCGTACACTACGCTCAACATCAAAGGTCCTCCTCTGGGTGCCTACTCCGAGGGAAGCTCGGAGGACGGCAACAAGGGAGAAGGCCTTCTTCGTGGTGGCCCCTCAATTATGGAATGATCTCCCCGCTGAGGCCCGCCTGGCGCCAACACTGTTATCTTTTCGGTGCCAGGTCAAAACTTTTCTTTTCTCCCAGGCATTTTAACAGCTCAAGTTGAGGTTTGATTGACATTGTGGCCAGGCTTAACAGCTAAAATGTTTTAAAGTGTTTTAATGACAACTGTTTTATGTTTATGGTTTTAAATTTTGTATATTGTCTTTTTAATACTCAGTCTTTTTAATTTTTGTAAACCGGCCAGAGAGCTTCGGCGATGGGGCGGTATATAAGTGTAATAAATAATAATAATAATAATATTATTAATAATAATAATAGTAACCATTGAAGTCAGCAGGATTTACTCCTGAGTAGACAGATGCATAAGATTGCATGGCAAGGCAATCATAGGAAAAGAATATGGGAAGGATGTTTTTCTACTACAAGGCAAAAGTAGGTGTCTGTTGAGTCTTTCCCATCTTTTTTGATTGCACCTCTTTTGGAATACTTGTACTCATTTATACCTGTAAAAACTAACAACCTTAGTGTTACATTTTACTAAATCAAAAGGAGATTTTTTTCATCAATGCAGCGCATACATAAAGAGAAAGGATGTGAAAGCAGTAGTCAAATGTGTTCTCCACCTGCTTTGTGCATTTCCATCCACCTCCCCCAATAATAACTGGCACTTGATGTAACCATAGATGATTTCCATAGACGGGACCAGTTGATATGCTGCTGTTGCAGGGAATGTCTCCCCCTCTCTGTCAACCCTGTACTGTCTTCCTGCTTGGGCCAGTCAGCTTCAAAACTGTTTAGCAATGATAGCTGCTGAAAATTACAGCAAGAGGGAAGGGACAATTCATGCAGTAAATTTCTCACAGTATCTGGTCATGGCAGCTCCTCCTTCCTTAGCCATGCAGATGCTTACAACTGCATGGAGAAAATATTCCAATGAATTGGGCTGCCGCAGCAGCTGAGGGGAAAGTGCTGCCGCAAGAGCAGAAATTACTTCCAGCTGTATCTCTGCACACAACCTAGACTGACACTAACGTTTCCCATGTGATTGCAGGCCTGTGTGTGGCCGGGTTGCTTACCCGGAGGGTGTTCTGTTGATTTATTGAGCATTCTGTGTGCATAACAGGATTTTTACATCAACCGGTAGCCTAAACAGGAGATACCAAGCTAGAAACTTGATGGTCTGTTTCATTGGGCTTCCTTATAGCACTTGCAACTATTTACTGTAATAATTAGCCCCCACCCCCACCCCTCATATTCTTTTCTAAAGAAATGTGCATGCTAAACAGTCAACCGTCAATTTGCACAGGAGGTGAGTGAGAATGAGCAGAAAAGAATATCTTAATCAGACACATTCGGCGGTGCAGAAAACCGCTCTAAGATGTCCAAAACCAAAACAAAAAAACCTAACTCCTTTGCCGTCACACAAGGCTAGAACAAGTGAAATGCCCCAAAGCAAGACAATTAAAAATTGATCAGTTTCACTTTTATTATAATGCTGCATACTACAACATGAGGCAGTAAAAGAACGGACTGCTAAAAATAAAAAGAGCACCTGCATAGCAACAACCGTATGAAACATAGATGCCTGAAAACAAATTTACTTACCTTAACTGGGTCAAAATCCATGCAAGTGATTTGTGAGTGAGTTTGACAATAACGTGTGTGTACCGCTTTATCCATACACTTATGAACCTTATTAAATATGGTGCCCATTCATACATGTTTTCTAGACCTTAACTCTGCATTTAACATTTTGTGCAGGGGATGGGTTCCCTCTGAAAAATAAGAACATAAGAGGAGCCATGCTGGATCAGACCAAGGGTCCATCTAGTTCAGTAATCTGTTCACACAGTGGCCAACCAGCTGTTGATGGGAAACCCACAAGCAGGCCATGAACGCAAAAGCACTCCCCTGACTAGCAACTGGTGTACATAGGCTTACTGCCTCTGGCACTAGAAGGAGCACATAACTGTCAGGACTAGTAGCCATTGATAGCCTTCTCCTCCAGGAATTTATCCACCCAACTTTAAAGTCATTCAAAATGGTGGCCATCACTACATCTTGTGGTAGTGAATTCCATAGTTTAATACACATTGTGTGAAGAAGTATTTCCTTTTATTAATCGAGAATCTCCCACTAATCAGCTTCATGGGATGATACCGGATTCTAGTATTTTGAGAGAGGGAGAAAACTGTCTCCCTATCTACATTCTCCACACTTTCCATCATTTTATCTATCATGTCTCCCCTTAGCCTCCTTTTTCCCAAACTGCAGCTGTTCTAACTTTTCCTCATAGGGGAGATGCTCTACCCCCTTAATAATTTTAGTTGCTCTTTTCTGCGCCTACAATATCTTTTTTTTTAAAAAAGGATGGTGGCCAAAACTGTACATAGGTGGTTACACCACAGATTTGTATAAAGGCAGTATGATATTGGCAGTTTTATTTTCAATTGCTTTTCTAATTATGCCTAATATGGAGTTTGTCTTTTTAACAGCAGCCACACACTGGGTTGACACTTTTATTTAGCTGTCCTCCACAATCCCAAGGTCTCTTTCTTGGTCAGTCACCACTAGCTCAGATCCCATCAGGTTATATTTGAAGCTGGGATTTTTTCGCCCCATCATGCATCACTTTACACTTGCTTACATTGAACCGCATTTGCCATTAGATGCCCATTCTCCCAGTTTGGAGAGATCTTTTTATTTTAAGCAACCTAAATAATTTGGTATCATCATCAAACCTGGCCACTTTACTGATCACTTCTGATACTATTATATATAATTTGGACCTCGAGGAAGCAGTTGCTTTTACTCTTGAACAAATCTATCTCTCTTCACTTATTTTAATCCTTGATTACCATTTTCTGTCAACTCTAGTGCCTTCTGAGGAATTTGTACCTGGCAAGCTACTCAACCTAAAAGCAAGTATTGAAAATTTTAAATGAATACACATCCTTTTACAACTATGTAACCATCAAAACTCTGGTTGAAATGTGCTAAGGGTAATTGAATTTGGTCTGCAGTATGGACGCTTGTTACTGTCACACCTTTTCGGTGTGGGTAATTGTTGTAATTTCTCACATGTGACTTCTTGGGTGTTGAGGAATTGGAAGCAAAAGGGCCAAACACAGCTAGCGTTTGTGTTAGCACTGGGTTCAATAAGAGTCTCTGATTCAAGGAATACTCACACGCCAACTTCTTGTGTATAATACAGAGTTGTTTTCTAGTGGTCCAATCTATTTACAGCACAACGGTTTTCCAATCAGATATTTACACAATTCTCCTCCTGTCCAAAATCATCTAGTCCGACCTCTTCTCATCAAACGTCTCCCACAAAGTCTTTCAAATTAGACTCACTTTTATATGTTCTACATACCAGCCCCACCCTGCACAATCTGCCTTATCTTATGCTGGTGCTTAAGCAATAATCGGTCTGGCCTCCAGGATACTCCCTCAACATATTGCATGCAGCTGGGTGTGTCCTTCGGACCTAGATTTAATAACTTTCTTTTAATCCACTTTGTATCTGGAATTTTCCTCAACATTGGGTTCTTCTGCTCAGATGCATTCCAGATTTGTATTGCTTTCTGCAGCTAGGCAACTTGTATTTCTGGTTTCCTGTTCCATACATGCATTTTTCATTACTTCAGCTCTAAGGCTGCTTTTACACATGTGGGTAAAGTGAATGTGTACGTGTGAATTGCGTCACAACACCAACATTTAGGAGAAAGACATTTATATAGGACTTCTGGGTAGAGGGCTCCTAGTGCTAGCAGTCAAAAGGTATTGTGCAGTAATTCTGGTCCTATTCACACAATCATGGGGTAGGTGGGAAGGAAAACCATGACACATGCACCCCATCACATGACTGGCAACTATATGCCATGCCACGGTTTACTTACCTCTACCCACTCCATAGATATATTCCTATCCTCCCACTACTCCTACTCCAGCTTATCCCAGTGGCTGCTGCAGTGGAATTGTGTTGTGCTGGCTGCACCATCTGTCACTTATGCGACAGTGACCACAGAGTCCAGCCATGCTGCTTAGAGTGTCGGCAGAAGTTCTGGATGCTCTAGGCATCTATCTCCGTATTTGCTGTATTTTTTTCCATGGGGCAGCCAGATTTAACTATGATGCATCTGCCATACAATATGGTAAGTCACTCTGGGATCCCTTACTCCCACTGCAGAGGGTGGGTAACTCGGGTAGGTCTTTAGCAATTGTGGGCAGGGATTTCACCCCACGCACAACACACCAAGCCACAGTGGATTGCTGTCAAATGCAACCCACTCTTACTTAGCGTTATGTCTGAACCCAGCCTCTGTCTTTTCTTCTTTAATAGGTGTTTGGTTTTTTAGTAAGAAAAAAATGGAAGAAACATTAAAAGGTTCCAAATGAAGACAATGACAACATTTGGACACCCCATAAAATCCCATGAACATGGCAGTGCAATTGAACATAAAATCCCATGAACATGGCAGAACATTGCTCAATATCCTTGCGAACTCTCAGTAAAGTACATTACACTAACAACCATATGCCACTTTCTGATGCACCAACTTCCTACAAAGACTTGATGGCCAATGAAATAATAATTAATAATAATAATAATAATAGCAGAGCATTTCTGGAAATTTTATGGCAGGTCATTTTGGAAACAGTGAGGATCATTTTCACCTGTTTTTGTAGCTAGAAATATAAAAATCAGTAGTTTATTTTATGTGATTCAGCATATCAGACTTGATAGCTTTGTGTGTCATCCTCTGACTCTTTCCCAAGATGCTAGACTTCAGTAATTACTTACATATACAGTACTGGGCAAAAGTCTTAGGCTACTCTGAAAAATGCAAATTAAAGCTATTTATCTGAGCAGTAAGTGTTTATTTGTTTGGAAAAAAACCCCACTATATAATGTTGAAGTAAACACAAAGAAACATTAATACAATGAAAAGTAACAAAAACTTCTTGTGTTTTTATAAAAGTTAGTATTTAGTATGGTCTCCATTAGAGAATGCAAAACTGAAGCAATTTGCTTTGGTAGACTATTGTGTAATTTTTTCAAGTAGTCCTGTGGTAAATTCTTCCAAGCCACTTGCCGGATCACTTTTCTTTTGATTTTGGCTGCTTTTTGTTCTTTTCCCTGCCCAAGTGATCCCACACAGCATCAATTATGTTGAGGTCGGGGCTCTGAGGTGGCCAATCTAATACTGTGAGTGTTCCATGATATCCAGACTTCCACTCTAAATAGGTCTTAATCATGTTTGCTGAGTGTTTGGGGTCATTATTGTGCTGAAAGATAAAGGTTCCCCATAATTCCATTGATTTTGACCAGGGCCAGAACACCTTGTTTCAAATTATTACAATCCCATCATGGTAATGCTACATCCGTCTTGCACATTTATATCTTGTCACATGCAGCTACCTTTTACCAAATTACACCATTTGTCCATCTAGCACAGAGGTGCAGAAACTCAGGCCTGGGGGAGGAAGGCAAATCCAGCCCTCTGATGTTCCACAGTTGGCCTCACCCCTTTCCCTAGCCCCACCCACTTCTCTCCAACTATTGTTCATTTGGTGGTTTCCTGAGTTTTGTGCAGTTTGTTCCCCATTCTAATTGGCTGGAATGCTGCCGCTAAGGCTTAGTTACTGGTAGTAAGAGCCTTGAGCTATACTATGCGGGCATTTTTGGCCTCACCCCTTTTGCCTATGGACCTGCCCGCCCCTGGAATGTGGCCCTTGAGAGCCTCTCTGAAATGGAATGTGGCCCTCAGGCTGAAAGAGGTCTTTTACCCCTATTCTAGCTGCATTGTCTACCCCAGTGGTCTTCAGCAGGTCCAGAACCATGACTTACCTCAGAATCCCAACCTGCAACATGGGACCCACTTTCTCAATTTTCTCCATGGTCAATATGGTGGCAACAGGTTTGCTGTGACCCATCTGGACTAATCTCACAACCCACTTTTGGGTTGTGAATCACCAGTTGAAGACCACTGGTCTAAACTCAGAATTTATAGAGGAAAAAAGAAGAGGGATACATTTAGAATGGAATGGTATGCATATATAGATTATATGGAAAAAGATCCGAATAAGAATAATATCGCCAAAGCATACAAAAAGTTATGGGATTCTTGAAAAGAAAGAAGAGATAGGGAGGAAGTAGGAAGAAAAGATGACAAGAACAGAAGTAAACTAACCAACAAAAGGGAGGACCGGGGGTTGGGGAAAGGGTGTAAATAATAGGTAATGATGTTAAAAGGATGGATGAATGATGTAAGTTATAAAAATGAAATAAAGATGTATTTTAAAAAAATGAAGACCACTGGTTTACACTGGTGAGTTGTGGCTCTTCAGGGTTTCAGGTAGGAGTGTTTGCCAGCCTTGCCTAGGAATGCCACTGAGCTCTGGCCTTCTCTGGAGATGAGAATATAATAACCTCATGTTGAACCTGGGTCTCATACATGCAACTCAGCTAAGTATTCTATAAAGGTATACGTACAAGCCAATTATATTAATAGCCAGACTCAGTACTTCACATCATTATTTTCTCAATTTATAGGGTGTTATTACCTCTACCACTCTGTTGTCCTTGTGAGGTATTTCCATTGTCATGGTAGCTGTGCTCTTTATTTCTTAAAGTATAGATCAGCGGATCAGAGCTGTTCAGGATTGCAAACACACTATAGTAAACAGCAGTAGAAAGAAATAAAGTAACCATATCGAAGCTGGAACAAATAGCATATTACAGCACTACAGTTTTTATAGACTCACAGTCTCTTTTTCTTGCCCTACCACCCTCACCTCAACCCACAATTAAGTTGCTTTTTAGTTTCTAGATACGTTTAACAAGTAGTATTCTGCATTTTCCTCCTTGCAAATTTCTTCCCAATTCTTCCCTTCCAACCACACTCTGCTTCAAGCTCTTAAGTTCTTCATCAAATGCCCTAATGTTTCTTCTAGTCACATCGTGGGGGGTGTCTTCATGACACTGGTTTGGTGCCACCCTCTGAAACCCTGCGGGTAATCCCAACGCCGAGGAGGGAGTGCGAGGTTTCTGGGAGGGAAAATCCCATGGTGGCTGCAAAGCTGCGGCTGCATTGTCTAACTGGCGCAGTGCAGATCCACAGCTACCATGGGGCTTTCCCCACGTATAGACAGCCCCCTGGTTTTATACCTGGTTGGGAGAGAGAGAGAGAGAGAGAGAACTACAGTTTCCTTATTGGATGTAACCTCGTGTATGTTGTGTTTAATAAATGTGGGATGAGAGGATGCAAAGAGAGAGAATGGCAATTCTTGGTCCAATAAAGCATGGTTTATCATACTGGGATTGTTACATTTGAACCTGGCTAGGTAGTAAGTTTAACAAAGGTTTTTAAATTACCTATCACAAATCTAGTAAAATTAACCACTCAGCTGACTAAGAACTCAGTGGGGATAGAACTGGAATAGTCCTGGAGCTCAGGAAGGCTGTAGAACAGGGGTAGGCAGCTTGTAGCTCTCCAGATGTTTTGGCCTACAATACCCATGATCCCTCATCATTAGCTATGCTGCCTAGAGCTGGTGAGAGTTGTAGGCCCAAACATCTGCAGGGCCACAAATTGCCCACCTCTGCTATCGAATCTTTATCACTGTGGGTGCTTAAGAGAAAGTTAGACAAACATTTTGGATGAGATTAATTTAGATATTGTAATCCATGACTCAGAAAGTGGACTTGGACAGTTTCTGTAGGTATCTTCTTGGCTTTTATCCAAATCTGTGTTCATTCCTGGATAGCATGGTAAGCAACAAAATGCATAGGTTGGATCCCTGCTGCTGGTTGAGGTGCCTATGTATATGATAATGTGATGAATTGTGAGATTGCTTTCAGTTCTTTTATTTTGTGCTTTGCTACGAAATTGCCTTCTGAAGTTCGGAAGACCGTTTGTACAGCTTGATACAGCATGAATGCATACTTATTTATTTATTATTACATTTCTATACCGCCCAATTGCCAAAGCCGTCATCATTTTCAGATAGAGTGGCTGACCAACTTTGGGGAGAAGGTGAATGAGGTTGTTTGTGTGTGTCATAGTGACTTCTGCACAGTTTTCAGGATTTTGAAGTATGCGTGAAAATACACAAGGTTTCTGCACAACTGGTGTTATAGACAGGCTACAGAACCATCAAGAAAGCCTATAGCATCACCATTGCCCAAGTTTGAGACAGGCCCTTGATGTCAATGGAAAGGAGGAAGACAAGCCACTTCTCCAAACCACATTGTGTTTCAGCATCTGAAAGTACTTTAAGCTATCTACTTCTTCTCACCATGATTAATTTTTAATAAAAATTGAATATGCAATTCCTGGTGTCACAGTAACTGAACTCATGAGAGGCTTGGTTCATAGGCTACAGTTCTTGTGCAGAATCCACTGCAGGGACAGCTATCATGGATTAGGGGTGCAAATCTGGCCTTCTGGGGCTCCCTGAAGAGCCACACCCCTTTCCCCTAGCCCTATCCACTTTCCCCCAATCACTGGTGGTTTCCTGGCTTTTGACCAGTTTTCTCCTCCATTTTAAAAGGTCGAAATGCCTCTCCTAAGGCTTAGTAACTGGCAGAAAGAACTCTAAGCTAAAATATACTGGTATTGGGGATATTTTTGCCCTGCCCGCTTTTGCCTTTGGCCCTGCCCCCTTTGCCTTCAGCCCCACCCACCAGTGGGCTTCTCCGAAATGGAATCCAGCTCTTGGCGGACATTGCGTGGAGCACGTTTGTGATGTATGACCTGGTATTGAGGTCTCTTATGTTCATCAATCACAGTGTTGCAACCCTGCTGGGTTAGGTGGAGAGAGGCACCATTTAAATGGTCTCTGATTGTGCACATATGGGTATTTGTGAGCGGACTGCTGTATAATGGATGTGAAGAACTGACTTGGTATTAACGGGGAATTTCACTGGAGTATGTTTCACACCAGTCAAAGAGGAGGTCTATCCCCAAACTCATCAATTTAGATAAACAAAGCCAGGTGCAATCTCTCCACAATCAGCCCCAAATTGATTATATCACACACAAGAGTATGGAGAAAATGAAAGGCATCTTTGTTCAAAAGTTATTGGAATTCTTTGGAATACATACGCTCAGGCTCATTGATGGAGTATGTAATTTTTAGCTCTTTGAACAGGGATATACTGAAATGACTAGCCATAAGTCCTCCTGTCCAATTTCTAAATTTTGGCTGTGGTATGTGTAAAACAAAGCATAGCCGGGTTGGTTTCATATATAATTATTGCTATGAAGTTCTGATGTAACTTTCTGCTATAAAGTTTCTCAAGAGAAAGGATCTTATAGCATATATAAGTTTTCCTATATCCTAGTGCCCTCCAAATGTGTTGGATTAAAATTCCCATCATTGCTCATGCTGGCTGGGGATTATGGGAATTGTAGTCCTACATATCTGGAGGGCACCAGGTTGGGGAAAGCTAGCATAGGTTAAGAGCAAAGTGTGGATCACATGCCTTTGGTTGGATTATTGTCAAATGTTATGCTTTAATGAGAGATTGTGGAAAGATAATTAAAGCACAAGCTTGATGCCAGCAAAATTCTTCCACAATGTGTGTAATTGTTTGATATGTTCCATAAGCTTAAATACAGGGATGACAACCTCTAGCTGCTCAATAGCAAACACCCAAAGGGCTAAGCAAGTTGGATAGACAGGCTGAAGTTGGAGCTAGGAAGAGTGAGGAAGATACACCAAACAAAATACCATTGCTGTGAATAATCACCAATAATCATGAAAACCCAGAGCTACAATACTTACAGATTTGTGAGGTTGCATCATATTATATTAATAATAGGAACAGGTACAGCCCTGCAGTGTCAGCTGCAGGTTTTTGGGGTCCCTTGGACAAGACACCCTCAGTGGCCATCCTCCTTCAGTGAGGTCCCCTCTACAAGATTTCAGTTTGACGCCCAGTTGGCCGATTATGCACATCTTCTCCCAATCGCTTTTACGCCTAATCCCTATACACGGGAGGCGGTGAAGCGCATTACCGGTTGTATGAAACGCGCTTTAAAGTTGTTTACATGCAGAGCATCGCTTGTTTACATGGTCATAAGGTGCTTTAACTCCCGCGGTAAATTAAAACTCGCTATTTAACACGCATTCGCATAATCGGACAGAAAAAGCGCCTCAACCCCCAATTTGCACTCCATTCGTGTGGAGGTAAAATTGGTAATGCGCTTTGAAAGAGCTTTAAATCGCTCTTGTAGAGGCACCCCCTGGGTCTATTTTTTCACCACCATTATCACCAGCTGCTGTTGTTCCTTCTCTTCTTTCTAATCATTACTACCACTCACTTGCCTGACAGGCAGAGAGTCAGTGAGGAAGTGGACTAATGCTCTTCCTTCTCATTACCCCCATTGTCTGGGCCAGGGAGAGAGGCAGGTTGCAATATTGAAGAAGAGGAGGAGGAACAATGCCAGGGCTCCTTTGGTAGTGGGCCCCTGCTGGAGTTTGGGGCCTTGGCAGGTACCCAACCATGTTTACCCTTGAAGTCATCCCTGCACCCAAGCAAAAATTCTCTTGTTCTTTCAAAGTACTACTTTAGATAGTATTTATGGCAGGCTTTATCCGAAGTCCTGCTTCACCAAACCACCCAAGAGCTGCTTCACCACTGTGATATTCCACACAGCTATAGTGTTGTGTGTGTGTGTGTGTGTGTGTGTGTGAGAGAGAGAGAGAGAGAGATACATTGGTCCTAAGAACATAGGAAGCTTCCTTACACTGAGTTAGACTATTGGCCCAGTATTGTCAGCATTGGCTGACAATGATTCTCTTGGATTTCAGGCAGGGGTTTTTCCTGCCCTACCTGGAGATGCTGGAAATTGAACCTGAGACATTCTGCATGCAGTGACTCGCACACACATAGTATACCTAAGGTCCCTTCTACAAGATTTCGCTTTGATGCCCGGTTGCCCGATTATGCGCATTTATGGATAAGCGCATTTACTCCTAATACCTATTCACGAGAGGTGGTGAAGTGCATTAGAGGCTGTATGAAACGCGCTTTAAAGTTGTTTACATGCGGAGAATCACTTGTTTACATGGTCATAAGGCACTTTAACTCCCGCGGAAAATTTTAAGTCGCTATTTAACACGCATTTGATAATGCGCATAAGAGGAGATAAAAAGCACCTCAACCCCCGATTTGCGCTCCGCTCCTGTAGAGGTAAAATCTGTAATGCGCCTTGAAAGAGCTTTAAATCGCTCTTGTAGAGGCACCCATAGTCACATAGGTGGGGTCTGGAGGTGCTGATGGGTGGGAAAGACAACTACAATAACATCTCTCTCACTGTGTGTGTGTGTGTGTGTGTGTGTGTTTCTCTCTCTGACACACACACAGCCATATGAGGTATCACCACAGACAACTAGCTTATAGGTGACTCAGTTGCATCCCCTCTGAGCTGCTTCCATCCTTGCAGCATTCTGGACATGTGCCTGCAAAAGTTAATATTTATTTGGAACACTGTGGATGGGTGGTGGAGATGTAGCTGAGGGCATAATTACAGTAAGAAATCAGAAGTCAGCAAATGGGTTAAGCACCACACACATAGCCACTTCTCTGCAGAATATTAACCTAATCCAAAACTGCTTTTCCCTAAAAACAATGCAGCCCTCAGCCCAGGGCTGGCCCTATCATGATGCAGACTGAGGTGCTTGCATTGGAGTGCTGGATTGTACTGCTTTCCCTGCCCCTGACACGAGGGCTCACTGCCTCTTTCAGCAGGTACTCAGGAGAGCTCTGCCCATCTCCCATCATGGCATTTACCCCAGTGTGAGGGTGGCTGGCAGGTCTTTGTGGAGTAGCTGCCCACCTTGTTTCCCTATAATTGCATGCCCCCCTTTCCCTTAGCTTTGTTGGTGTCGGGCTCCAGCCAACCAAGCTCCTGTGACACCCAGCAAGTAGAGCTCCTGTGAGAGCCACACAGCTGGAAAGGGTCACAAGGCAGCTGGAGGGAGCTCAAGGTGATGCAGGTGGCATGTGTTCCTGCCTCTGGTGGTGAGACACCTTGGAGCTACATTCACACATTAGTATTTAAACAGTGCTGTAGTGATAAATTTTGAGGTGCAGGTGCTCATCATGGCAGTCGCCATAGCCATGCCCCCCAAGGAGAGTTTAAAAAATGCAGGCAGCTGTGTCAATCCATATCGATAAACCATTTCTAGCAGTTTTCATCTTAACCAGGAGCAGGTTTTTGTTTTTTAGGTCCCCTCTACAAGAATTCGGTTTGATGCCCGGTTGGCCAATTATGCGCATCTTCTCCCAATCGCTTTTACGCCTAATACCTATATACGGGAGGCGGTGAAGCCCTTTACCGATTGTATGAAACGCGCTTTAAAAGTGTTTACATGCGGAGAATCGCTTGTTTACATGGTCATAAGGCGCTTTAACTCCCGCGGTAAATTAAAACTTGCTATTTAACGTGCATTCGATAATGCGCATAATTGGACAGGAAAAGCGCCTCAACCCCCGATTTGTGCTCCGTTCATGTGGAGGTAAAATCGGTAATGTGCTTTGAAAGAGCTTTAAATCGCTCTTGTAGAGGCACCCTTAGTAAAGCTAATGGGTCTTAATTGCCCATTCAAGAACAAGCCATCCCAAAATATTTTGCATTACAACACGGAACAATATATTGTTGGTGGGAAAATTCATTTCCCCCCAGTTACTATGATAATTGCAGCTAAGATAAGAGAGAACAGGAAATTCTGAGGGCCTGCAGCTGAATTCAGCATCCTTGCTATTAAAAAAAAAAGTGCTAGTGCTGCCTCCCTGTGAGCCCTGGCTCTACTACACCACTATATATATAAAGTGCAAACAGGTCACAAGAATCCCATGTTTTCCAGTCTGAAAGAAAACAATGCAGGAATCCAAATTGACACAAGTGTTTATTTTTATTTCTGTTGCACTTTAAACTCTCAGTTGCTAGATTTGGGTGGAGATGGACACGAAGCACAAGTCTCTAGATCTTATTACATACATAATCTAGACTGATATGCCTCAGCAAGTTGCTCTTACACTTTGCTAACTTTCTACCCACTTCTTTGGAAAGAGAGAATCATAGGAAATGTCCCAAGTCTGCTCTTGGGACATGACTTGCTCTTATTGTAGCGGAAGAGTTATGATAATCCTATTTTGCATGATTCAATATATGCACATGCAGCTGATTTATAATGTTATAAATACAAGACAACTTGCTCAGCCTTTTAATCTTAAATATAAAGACACTGTTTGGCACCAAAAATGACTCCCCCCCCAATATGGTATTGTTATTGTTATATTTATTAATTACTTATATTTATTCTCCTTATTGTTCAATAACAGTAATCACTTGTATCAAATACAAAAAGCTGTCAAAGTTGAACCGTAATATTTGATTTCAGTTCTTCGCTCTTACAGAACATTCTCAAAAGTAATAGCGTTTTTAACATTTTGCTTGGTAATTCATTGTTCCTTCATGTCCATCTTTGGACAGGTGTGCTTGTTGTAACTTGTTTACAGGACTTGTGCAGTTCCTCCCATGAAAACTCTGTTGTTCTTTGTCATTGAGGGACAAAATTTGCAGACAGCCAGGCAAGCATACCTGTATGCACTGCTAATTTGTGTGGAATGTATAAAATCCATTAAAACAGAGAGTAAATACATCTTTGAAAAGAAGTGCCGGCAAAATGAGCATATGTTTTCAAACTTTAAAGTCAGGGGGGGAAATAGCAAATTGTGAATAGATCTCTCTCTCTGTCTCTCCCTTCTCTTTTTGGAAGAGGTGCATACAAAAATAAGCATATGTTTCCAAACTTGTGAATATGTCTCTCTTTTTAAGACTGCTGACTAGATAGATGGGTGTACAATCGTATCAACAAGGGAATTAAACAAAAAGCTTGGAAGGAAGTAGGATAATGGTTAGAAAACAAAGGAGATGTACAACCTTTGTGTGTATTAGTACCTATTTAAAGAGGTACTGTATTTAGGATATATATATATATATATATATATACTCACCTAGAAGCGAGGGGCAGACTGAATGTGGCAAAGCATAAAGTGTAGATTGTACCAACAGGCAGTGTTCCCCGCTCTTATTCTAGATGAACTAGAATGGACTCACCAAGGGGCCCATTTCATAACATGAGGCTGCCACATAAGGGCCTATTGAAACTGCATCCCTGTGGCACTTGCAGCAAGCCATTTTGTGTGTGCTGGTTCACTATATGCATCTACCCCATGATTTGCCTCTAGGCAGCAAAACTTTCCTACAGGTGTAATGGAGATAAACTGTGTGCGAGTGTGCACACATGCAGTCTGTGAGCTTGTACACATGAAAAGACTCAGGATTAGGATGCCTTGCATAGTGAGAGATACTGGAGGAGTCTTCTGAGGTCTCCACTGGCCCTTTGAAGGAAAATGCATTTTAGAAACAAGAATGGTGACAAGACTTGTAGTGAAACAGATGCACATAAATTACTCAAGAGCTGGAAATGCAAAATAGATCTAAAGTGAATTAACTGCTGCTGAGAAATTAAGCATTTTCCCCTTTTAAAGAAGCAAGAAACAATCCTGCTTAGAATGGAAAAGTATTCCATAGCACTAGAATAAGGCACTTAAAGGACAAAAAGGATCTAAAGCCTCCCCAACAGAATTAATTTCATCAGTGTAGATGTGATAGCCAAAATAATTCTAAAATCAGGATTTCCATTTTTGGAAGCAATTTCACCAGTTTAGAAATGCATATTTCTGAATGCTGGGCAGAGCAGCTGCATACACTAACTATGCCAGGTGTGGGCTGGAGGTATGATGCCATTATGTTGGTGGAACAACCACCATATCCAATCAGCGCAGGAGCAGTGACGTGGGGCTCCATTGGAAAGTGAAGGTGCTCACCAGGACAGCCCCCAAACACATGCTTCCCAAGGAGAGTCTAAAATTGCAGGCAGCTGTGATGATCCATGTGATCAAACCAGTTCTAAGAGTTAATCTGCTGGGAGCACCTCTCTGGTAAAGCCAACAGGTTGTAATTGCCCATTCAAGACCAAGTCACTCCCAAATAAGTTACATGCGAACAAGGAACAATATATTGTTGCTTGGAAGACACATCCCCGTCCCTGCCCTCCTGTGCAACTACTGAGTGTCTTTACATTTATTTATTTTTTAAAAAATCAAGCTGCCTTACTGTGGCATTCTATATCCACTTTCTTTCTTAGATGTGATTGGTGCCATTGCATGCGTGGCCACGTAGTTTGAAATGGAATACTTCCTCTGTCTGCTTGCTCAATGTGCACAATTTACTTTAGTGAGACACCACCATCTGGTGGCATAATTACAATGCAAAGGTGAGATTACACTTCCAGATATTCCCACATTATCTCTGGTTTTTTAAACCCACAATTTTCAGGGGTTAGCACAGGAGGGGCCCTGGATGCTGACATCATGAAATGAATCTCCAAACATTTGTGAGTGGCCAATCATAAGCAGGCTATAAATTGCTCATTTAGAGAAGCTCAGTGAGGATTTCAGCTAAGCTCAGAGGGGACATGGAAGTCTGATGGGGTAGCAGTTGATGTCAACATCCCTAGCAACAACAACAACAACAACAACACAAATACTTAGGATTCCAACAAAACACAAAAATCAATCACTCCACAGTAAAAACTCAGATAAGAATGCAATATAAAACTCGCCTATCACAAATCCGAAAATCTAAACTCAATTTGATTTTTTTCCCAATGCCATCAACACCTATGCAATACCCATTCTCACATACTCATTCGGAATCATACACTGGTCACACGCTGAACTCGAACAAATAAACAGACTCAATCACACCAAACTCACAAAACACCACATGCTCCATCCTAACTTACGTGTTGGAAGAATAACAATCAGCAGGAAAGAAGGAGGAAGAGGTCTGCTAGACATTAACACAATGCATGCTAAACAGATAAAATCATTCAGAGAATTCTTCCACACCAAAAACACTCTCATTCATAAAGTCATAGTAACAGCAGATAAAAATTACACCCCACTCAACCTAGCACTACAAAATGAAGACCAAACATGACCACTCACACTCACAGAGAAAAAAGAAAAATGGGCACAAAAAGCACTCCAGGGGAAGCACTACAACATAATACAGAAACCACAAATAAACAAAGAACATTTGTATGAATGGCTCAAGAAGGGTGAGCTATTTCCAGAAACAGAAGGATTCCTAAGAGCTATACAGGATCAAGTTATAGCTACCAAGAACTACCAAAACTACGTCATAAAAGATAACAGTGTAACAACAGACCTAAGCAGGAAATGCCATCAATTCCAAGAAACAATAGACCACATAACAGGAGGATGTAAAATTCTGGCAGGAATGGACTATACAGACAAAGGGTGCCTCTACAAGAGTGATTTAAAGCTCTTTCAAGGCACATTACCAAATTTATCTCTACAAGAGCGGAGCGCAAATCAGGGGTCCAGGCGCTTTAAATCTCCGATTATTCGCATTTTCGAATGCGCGTTAAATAGCAAGTTTTAATTTACCGCAGGAGTAAGAGCGCCTTATGTCCGTGTAAACAATTTTGTGAGGAAACACATTAATGATCAGATGGTCTTGTTGTCATGCGTATGTGTGGATAATTAGTGATCTGCTTAGACAACTCCTCCCCTTGCTTCTTGCTGGATTCCTGAAATGAGCTCTGTGTGTATGTGTGTGTATAAAAAGAACTTATTAGTGAGACAGGAAGCAGGGAAAGGGGGGGGCAGACAGGGGGAAGGTGTTTTCATGCTTACCTGCATGCCTGCCCCCGTCCATAGACATAGACACACACACACACACACACACACTCGCTTGCTTCTTCTCTCATCTCTCGCTTAGAAAAATCGTCCCCTCGCTTGCTAGCTGTGTGTGTGTGTGCGCGCGCGTCTGAATGTTTTACACCACCAAAACGACAACGGACGATTGAGAAGGAGAGAAGGGAAAACAATTGATCTCGCTGGGAAAATAAGGAGGAGAAGGAAGGAACGAAGCAGCTTCCCCTGTCTGTTTGGGCGTGCGTTTGTGCGGATCTGTACTCTCTCGCTTGCTTGCTCCTTCTTTTTGGTCTCTCGCTGTCTTCCTCTCTCTCTGGCAAATGGTGGAGGGCAGAGAAAGGCAGCCAGAAATAATTTTTCAAAGGCTGCTGGAGGGGGAAACTTGAGGCACATTCCCATTTACTCCTGAGCAGTACTGGGAGGGGGGACAACTTTAGCTGGCGGCGAAATTGGAGGGTAGAAAGGTAGCCAAACAGGTTAACCACATCATTCCCAGCAGGTAACCTAGGAAACCAAAGGCAAGAGATTCTGGTGGGTGGGGAGAATAAAAGGTGAAACAAAGCGCATTTCTTTCAGCAACATGTCAACAACTTTAAAGCACCTTTCATACAGCCCATAATGCGCTTCTCCCGTGTATAGGGATTAGGCGTAAAAGCGATTGTCAGTAGATGCGTATAATCGGACAACCGGGTATCGAACCGAAATCTTGTAGAGGGGACCAGACACAATACAGCTGCAAAAATAATTCACCAACAACTGGTCATCAAATTCAACCTCATCAAACAACCTACATCATACTATACATACTCACCCAAAACAAGATTGGAAAATGCAGATCATAAAATATAGTGGGACAGAACAATTCATACTGACAAGACAGTTTCCTGCAACCAGCCAGACAAAACAGTCACAGACAAAAAAGAAAAACTCACATACCTCATCGACAGCAATACCGAATGACAAAAATGTTGTTGTTGTCAACAAAAATGTTGTTGAATGTTGTCTCTGTGGTGGCTCCCCAATTGTGGAACGATCTCCCCGACAAGGCCCGCCTGGCGCCAACATTGTTATCTTTTCGGCGCCAGGTCAAGACTTTCCTCTTCTCTCAGGCATTTGGCAATATCTGAGGAGCCTGGGTTTGTTTTGTTTTGCTTTGTTTTTGTAGTTTTTGAAGTGTTGATGTGGTTTTTAAATGTATAGATTGTGTGTATGTTGTATGTTTTTGCTGTTTTAATTTTTGTATATTGTTTTTAATTGTTTTTAATCCTATGTAAACCGCCCAGAGAGCTTCGGCTATGGGGCGGTATACAAATGTAATAAATAAATAAATAAATAAATAAGAAAAGACAGACAAATATACACCACTGGCCATGGAAGTAAAAGACCTATGGCAACAGGAAAAGGTCACAATTATTCTGTTTGTCACATCAGTCACCGGCATCACATCAAAAAATTATACAGAAAACCTTCAGAAACTGGGCCTACCAAAATACATCCACACCAACATCCAGAAAGCAGTCATACTTCAAAAACATGTTCAATTGTCAGGTAATTCCTGAATCTGTAAAAAACAGCATGACTTGGCAAAGCCCATCATGTCCATCTAGAAAAACTGCCATGAGCGAGAAAGAGATGAAATAATAATAAATGTTTGTGCTGAATTCTTGAGAGCTCTGGTTCTGCTATACCACTGCCCAGCAGGAAGGGGGGAAACATACAAGCAGAAAATATGAAAATGGTACAAAAATGATAGACCTGCGCTAGCAACCCTGAAAACTCCACAAGTGAACATCAGTCTGGGACATCCACATAGTGCCTTCATCCAGAGGCAACCAAAGGACATGACTGCACACACCCCTGCATCACCACACACACAACACACAAGTTGATGTCAAAGTGCCCCCCCTCCATCAGCCCCAGTGGCTCAGTCAGCAATAACTGTGCTACTGGCTGTTCTCTGTCAACCCTACAAGCAGTAGCAAGAATCCCCTTATGTTCTACACAGTCCCTTGGAACGTTTTAAATAGTATTTTAAAACGTTCCAAATAGGTGCGTTCTAAAACATCTTAGGCCACATTACTGAGTACTCACGTTACAGGAGAAACAGTCTTCAGTCTTTAAAGCGGTATGTACTACACACATTGTTCTGCCCTGTCTCTTTCTCTTTCGTTTTTCAATGAATTTAGGGCAAGGCATTGTGGGGGTTGTAGTTCAGTTACACACTTCCTTCTTAGTTCCTCTGTCATTCCCCAGCGAGTATAGGGCTAAGAATTGTGGTTGTTGTAGTTCACTGGTCCACTTCCTGTTTCTTCCCCACCAATCAACTGCTCAGCATTTGGGCACCAGTAAAGGAAGCACTGCCCCCATGAATCAAACGGTAAGGAAGGACACATTATTTTACTTAAAACGATTTATTAAAAGTGAAACCGTTGTATATAACTGAAGTGAGTTTTTAAAAACCTCAGATATACAACATTATAGGGAGTGCGTCATGTGGCCCAAAGAATTTTCATAACCCTTATAAAACGTTAAAAACCTAGCATGTAGATCGGCTCTGATTTATGAGCAAAACATACACCAAGGGAAAGAAGGAGAGCCCATGCAACACATCATCCACATAGCTCTCTGGGTAGGTGGCCTGGAGATCAGCCCTCCTGGGACAAGGGTTCAAGACCCACCCAGGAAGGGAAAGACTCTTTCATCAAGTAGCCAAGGAAAGAGGCCAGGACATGTAACAAATATAGCCACATACACAGGGGTTGCCCTACGATGTGCTTCCTAATTTTATCTTTAATAATGATTTCCACCAATTTACCTGGAACAGATGTTGCTCTAACTGGCCCGTAATTTCCTGGATCCCTTTTGAAAAATTGGCATTACATTGACCATTCTCCAGCCCTCCAGTACAGGGGCCAGTCTTAGGGACATGTTATATATTTTTACTAGAAGATCAGCAATTTTACATTTGAGTTCTAGGATAGGTATTATCTGGGCCTGGTAGCTTGTTAGCTTTCAATTTGTCAATAAGGTCAAGTGTGCCATCTCTTGTCACCACTATTTGCCTCATTTCCTCAGACTTCCTTCTTGGAAACATCGGTTCAGGGCAGGCACAGGTATCCACTCTACATGTGCTGCAGTGAAGACAGATGCAAAGAATTCATTCAGCTTCTCCACAATCTCCTTATTCTCCTTTAACTCTGTTTTCATCCCTAGCCAATTTCCTGCTTCTGATATATTTAAAGAATTCTTTATTGTTGGCCTTGATGTTGTGCCATGGCAGAGAGCTGCCTGGAAATTAATCTCCCCCAACCACACCAAGGACATCTCCACACTAGATCCTGCTATTTCCCTCCCTGGCATGTGTGCAAAGGAGGGGAGGGGAAGCCTTGTTTTCTTAGGTTAACTTGTGCTCTACTGTTTCCTTGCAACCCACAGGAAAACCAGGATTTACTTCTGAGTAGATGTAAGATTGTGCTGTAAATCTGCCACCCTAGCACACTTACTTGGGAGCAAACCCCATTGAACACAATGGGACTTACTTCTGAGTAGACATAATACCCTCAGCACACTTACTTGGGAGTAAGCCTCATTGAACTTAAAGTGGAGTGGGGGATCAGAGCTACCTCCCTTTATTTCAGGGAGGCACTTTACCCACTTCTCTCTTGATCCTCAGGCAAGGGAAAGTTCTTCCTCAGCAAGTTCATAGGGCAACATCAGCTTTACACACTGCTGATTTTGTGCCATTCATATAAAATGTTCACAAGAAACAGTCAAAAGAACTGATAAGCCTGAACAGAGTTGATGCTCACCAAAAAGATGACTGCTTGGTCAGGTGAACTGGTCATATAGTTCACAGCAATCAATGACAGTTTCATCATGAGAAAGTGGTTACATTAAAGAGCTTCTGTGCATTGTCCACAGAGCAGCAGCTGCCACCTCTGGGCACCTGGGCTAAATCTACATCCTGCTCCCTCTCCTGCTTTATCCTGCTCCCTCTCCCATAATACTAGAACCCAGGATCATCCCATGAAGCTGATTGGTGGGAGATTCAGGACAGATAAAAGGAAGTACTTCTTCACACAGCAAATAGTTTAATTATGGGATTCACTACCAAAAGATGTGGTGATGGCCACCAATTTGGATGGCTTTAAAAGGGGGTTGGATAAATTCCTGGTGGAGAAGGCTATCAATGGCTACTAGTTCTGATGGCTAAGTGCAACCTCTGGTATCAGATGCAGTAAACCTGTATATACCAGTTGCTGGGGAACATGGATGGAAGGGTGCTGTTGCACTGTGTCCTACTTGTGGGTCCCCAGTCAATAGCTGGTTGGCCACTGCATGAACAGAGTGCTGGACTAGATGGGCCCTTGGTCTGATCCAGCATGGCTTTTCTTACGTTCTTATGAAAATTTACTTTATTTCTTGACCCTTCTCCTTCAGGAGAGCTGTATGTGAATTAGCATGGCACTTCTTATGTTCTTATAGTCTTGTTGAAGTGCACTGATAACTGTTGGGACACCAGCGATTTAGTGCACTCTCGCCATGCTTGGTGTGCAGATTTGCAGCACGGTACTCACATGACGCCATGCCTGTCATGCTGACACCCCACCTCTTCCCCAGCCTTTCCTAGAATGATAAAAGTCTGGATTATTTTGCCTAAGTGCATTTAATGTGCCCTAAGTCTCCATGTAGTTTTAAAGGAACTGGGGGCTGGAATGGATTGCATCAGGTCCTGGCAGGGAAAAGCGATCTCTCCCAGCAGCCGGTTCCAAGCCAGCCTCAATATAAAACCCAAACCTTGCATCCCAGGCTCGAAAGCATTTTTTAAAATCATACAACACCTGAATCTCTGCAGAAACAGGATTGTACTTCTTCGATGCCTCCAAAGAGCCAGACTAAAGGGTTGTTCCATTTTTGCCTGGCAGAAAGGCGGTCTGGTTGAACTACTCATCTGCCAGGACCTGACTGGAGGGAGAAAGAGAAGGGGAAAGGTGGAGTGGAGTGGAGCGGAAGAGCTAACGAGAGAAGGAGCAAAGGAGCGAAAGAGTAGCTATTCAGGTGAAAGGGATCAAAAGCTTGACACACTTCTGCCTCAGAGGTAAAAGAAAACTTGGGGGCAAACCGGGGAGGGGGGGAATTAGGTGTGATGGAGGTCATAGTGCTATTTCCTGCTTTTTATTCCACATTATTCAAAATACCGCAGCAAATATTATTGTGTGACTTACAAGATATAAATGTGTGAGAGGGATATAGCGTTACAATGATAGGATCATAATGATTTGACACAAGGTGTAGATCTGGCCCAGGTTTGCTGACCACTGACCACACATGCTCAGAATTCTCATGTAACATTCCAAGCCAGAGAATAACTTCTAAAGGAAATGATCCTTGATTTATAATACACCATGAGCCGGACAAATGTATATAGTAAACCAGGTTATTATGAATGTCAGTCGTAGCACAGCATTCTATGACAGTTTATAAATAAACAAGCAAACAAACAAATGCACAGTGTTCTTCCATCCAAGAGTTTCACTCTGCATGCACGCAGACCAGCAAGAGAATGTCAGAAGATGGCTGATTGGAAAGGAAGAGCTGTTTGCACACAGAGGTCACAGGCCAAAGCAGAGTTAAGCTTCCTTAAGCCCACTGATTACAATGGGCTTATGTCCACCTAACTCTGTGCTGGATCGGGGCCAATGCAATGAAATAACCTGCCCAAAGTCACCAAGGCATTCAGCAAAAGAGCATTATATCCTTATCGCCAGAGTATTATCTAGTAATTTCACTTCAAGTGCATCCTTCAATTATAGCTAAGTGGCAATGTAATGTTTGGAATGTAAGTAATTGGGATATAATTACAACAATAACTAAGCCTGCCTCCTACCCCCACGCAAAGGTGAAGAGCCCTGACCGCAATAAGACTATTCTGTCCAACTTGCACATATTTTCCAAAGACGATTGTATACTCCCCTTTTAATAACTACTTGAAAAGGCACTTTGGAGTACTCAATGCAAGATGCTTCTTACCATCCGGGCATCATCATTCCCTTTGTGGCACCAGGCCTATCAAAAGAACTTTTCTTTTGCTGAAACATGCCCTGTTATTGCACAGTGCCCACTTCTCTCTCTCGTTATTTCAATCTCTCCATCCCTCCAATGTCATGCAGTGCCCGGGGGAGCTAATAAATGTCCGTGCTGCCATGAAGAGATTGCTGTGAAAGAATCCTCTCCTAATAGGCTCCGTTCCAGTTGGCTGCCTTAGCTTTCGACACATCCTCACAGTTCATCAATTAACAGTTGTTGAGCGCTGAGGTGAACAACGAAAGGTTGGTTACAACTTGGTTATGTTGGGTTAACAGGAAAGGAGGGACTAATAGGAAATTAAAAAGCAACAACAACAGAATACACCCAAGTGGGAATAGCTTAAAGGCTTCCATAAGTGTGTACATTCAGACAACATAAGATACCATTTTTGTCTGACATGGCCGGATTTTTTCACTCATGAATAAATTCATATTCAAAATGGGTGAGCTGGCCAGTCTCCTGTTGAGTTCCCAGTGGTTTAGGGTGATCAAGAGAGGCTGGCTATTGGGTGGTATAGAAATGTAATACATAAACAAACACAGTGAATGAATTGTATTGATATATGAAAAAGTTCTGATCTGGCCCTCCTCCAAGTGCCTCCTCTGAGGGAGGTTTGGAAGATGGTGACACAGGAGAGGCCCTTTTGGTGGTGGTCCACTTGGTGCCAACACTGTCATTTTTCAGTACCTGGATAAGACATTCCTCTTCTGGGCATTTGATGGTATGTGGTGGTCTTCTTAATTTAGTTGCATGCTTCAATTTGTTGTAAGACGCCATGAATATTTTCTGAGGAAGGTGTCTAAGATACATAATAAATAAAATATACTGCTAGAATGCATTGTATTAGTGCATCATTTTTGTTCATAATTGTTTGCTATGCATCTTGGTTCTTTTGTACATGTTTGCAAATCAATCCATGTATAGTTAAAGACTTTGCCTGTGTATGAATGCATTTGTGCTACTCTAGTTTTGGGGTTAAGAGGACTCTAGCTGCTTCATGTGAAGCAGGCAGCAATGAGAATCTAAATCTTCACTTCTACTTCCATGAACTTAATGTTCCCAAAAGAGAATAATATAATTAATTCAGACTGGGTAAGAAAATAAAGCAATATTCCAGATGAAACCCTTTATACTAGTAATCTGAGTTTATGGGTGTGATGTGCATCTCCCAACCACATTGTAACACGGACAGGAAGGTGCATTCTATCCACATCATGCACTGCAAAAAGAGATCACCTTGGATGCACCATGACCACATGTGAATCTGATATGCGCATGTGGTAGCTGCAAATGGCAAAGAAATCACTCATGGATGTTCTTTTTTTGTTTAATTGATTTTCAATATTAAAATAACTTTACAAAACAATTTTAACACAACATGGGTGAGTATACCAAACCATACATAATATCATACATTTTGTTATGATGTTCTTCAACTTCAGCAAGAAATATACAGAAATATACAAATAATAATATTAATAATAATAATAATTTTAAACTCATGCAGGTAAATTCAATATGTTATCAGTATACTTATTATTATTATTGTTATTATTATTATTATTACTATTATTATTGTGACCACAAATGTTGAAAGGCAGCTGGGACTTGTATTGTCCAGATCTCCCTAGATGGATTAAGTTGGGCTGAGGGACATGACAGCATTGCATTTTAACAAGAGACATCTCTGAGAGCTTTTCTGCATGAGGCATTTATTGTGAATTCATGATCCCTTAGTTACAGTTGTTTATAGGTTCTTTAGATGACTTTATAACGCTCCAGTTTCCCTTCTGTTTTATATTATTTTTGAAAGTGAAACAAAATGTAGTTTCCTACTTGTGCATTTGCATTAGTCTGCTATAAGATAGCACCACCTAGTATGCAGTGGAAGAGCAGGAGAGGCAAGGCTCTCTGTGTAGAGCCAGGATCTCAATCCTGTGATGAAACCAAAAGTAGATACAGTGATTAACAGCCTTATGCAGGAAAGCTCTGACGCTGGTTCAAATGCGACTGCTTCCTATCAAGATTTTCCATGGTGCAGAAGCTCCATGAAGAAATAATGTCTAAAAGCTTCTGACTTTAAGCAACAAAAGGGACATTTCTATTGCTTAGAGCAACACACCCACTCCTGTGCATGCTGCTTCTGAATCTCATCAAAACTGTGCCGGTCATTCTGCCTGGCATTACTGCAATCTATAGCTGAGAGTGCTTCCAGACGGATGGCTCCTATTGCCACCAGTCAAAAGACACGGTGCAGTTATTTCATTTCCCCCTCCTTCAGATATTTTCTGTAGTAAGAAAAGAGATGGACAAAGCAGTGGGAAAACACGGGGGGGGGCACAAACAGAAGACAGTGACATCTGCCCCTTCCCCTGCCATAAAATTCCATGAACGAGGCAGTGAGATTGTACCATAAAAACACTTCCAGATGACAACTACAACAGAAAAACTTTCTTTCTTTTTGTCAACACTTATAAAGGAGCCAGCCACCATGATGCAATATGCTGGAAAACATTTTGCCCACCCCTTCACCTGCACTATAGAGCACCTGCTGATACTGCTGCTGGGAAGGGAACTTCAGTGCAGATCCCTTTTCTGGTAAACTTAAAAGAATGCTTGCTGCTGTCATTGCTGCTGTTGCTGCTCAAGGGCAGTGTAAAGGCACTCTCCCCTTAACTGTAGTTCTTGCTAGCCAATGCAGCTGGAGGGGCTGTGGATCAACATGACAGAGCACCTGCTTTGCCTGCAGAAGGTCCCAGGTTCAATCCCTCACTTTGCCAGTAGGGCTGGAAAACTTCCCGCCTGAAATCCTGGGGAGCTGCCAGTCAATGCTGGCAATACTGGGATAGATGGACCAATGGTCTGACTCGGTATAAGGCAGCTTCCTAAGTTCCTAACCAATTCACCTGCTCATCTGTTTTCCTGCAAAAGCATCTAGTTTCCTAACGTCTGCTGCCCCAAGAGGAAGAAAACAAAGTGAAATTGACAAGGACGCTGTCAGTTTTACGCTGCCGCCGCCGCCGCCGCCGCCTCCTCCTCCTCCTCCTCCTCCTCCTCTTCTTCTTCTTCTTCTTCTGCCTCAAAACTGTAGAAGAGTGGCTGCAGGGGTGAAAAGGGGAACATTTACTCAACTTTAGGGTTGGGGCTTTTATTTTATTTTTTGCATCAACAACAGTATGGCTGAATTCAGACGACACAATAAGCAACTGGGGGGGGGGGACAATCGTCAGTTGCATTGACTATCCTGTCGTCCAATGCTGCCATAGTCAATTCAGCGCTGATCCTAATCCACACCACAGTTAATTATTTATTACCATGTTGTGGGGGGAGTTCCCCCTAGATGAACAACTGTAAAGTTGATTATTACCCCACCATTGACTATCGTGTTGTCCGAATTCAGCCACTATGTGCACCAGGGTATGTTACATATTTCAGTTTTTAAAAGTTAACTTGATCAGTTTCTCTTCCACCTCAACGTTCCCCTTAACAACATGCATAACTCACTTCTGAGTCCTGCTACAGTTTTAAATGTCAAGTTCTCTGATTTTTTTTTTAAAAAAATTGCCTTGAAACTCTTCAGGTACTCAACTCCATAAGAGTAGGATGGCATTTTAGAATAGGCAATGATGGAGAGGCAATCAGATAATGGAAAGAGGTGAGACTATATAACATCACGGAGCACATCACAAGACATGCAACCAAACTAGGTAAGAAATTATTGCTACATCAGTAGCTACAATTGCAAAGGATGCTCCAAAATTCACTAGAAACCACCAGCACCTTTCAAAACCAGCCAGGGGGCTGGGATGGGAAATTAAACTGTTTGGCCAGAAAAGTTGAATAAATGAGTGAGCAAATGGCATCAGTAATGGAGAAAAAGGCTAGTGCGGAGGATCCTCACTTTAGTGTGTGGAAGTGCTAGACGTCTGCAGCATTAAAATGAAGGCAGTGAGGTGGTGTGATGTGTCACGTTTCTTTGGAGTGGCTTATAGCGGAGCATCTGAACAGAAGACTGAAATGCCAAACTACCAATTAGCATTCCAACCAAATCAGAGTATGAAAGATTACCATATATCAGAAATGAAAATGGCCTTTCCAGCCTTATGCTTCCTAGTACTGCATCTCCTCTATCCCAGTTAACTTAAATAGGTCTGCTACCAGAAGTAATTTAATTTGTGTAAGGGGAAAATATCTAGTACCCATTTCAGATTCTGTGCTTACTCGTGCGTTAACTATGAATCTATGTATTTTTGTTGTCCCACTAATAAAAACAGAGAATTGGTTAATAACCTTCTCTCCTTAAAATTGATTATTAATAGCATATATTCTATATATATATATATATATATATCCCCAAAGAAAAAGGCTGAATAATTTATTTGTGATCCAAGGAAAAGAATACTAAATTTAACTGAGAATACTCATCTTATTAGCTGCTGTTTATGTAGATGGGGACAGAGTTTTTCAGGAGCATACACTAGCATTTATTAGTTCCCTTTGCTTCAAATGTTTCTCCAAATATACTCACAATACAACACAACGCAGTCATCCTTCCAGTATGCTTAATTATGAGCATATGAAACTGCCTCAGACTGAGTCAGATTACTGTCTACTCTAGTACTGTCTACTCTAGTACCGAGCCAAAATGAAGGGGCCCTTTTTATAAAACTATTCCAAGAAACCAATGAGTTTTTGTTTTTTTCCTAGGGAGGCTTACAAGCCAGGGCTAAAATGTTGACAGTCACTTAGCACTTTTCCAAGAAGGAGTGGGAAGAGCGTATTCTGTCAATCCCCCCTTCTTTAAAGTAGCAGTTTGAAAGAACTTTGGCTCGTTAAAGGTGATCAACAGTGCAATGCACAGCATGAACATTCTCACTCTCTAAGTAAAGTGCTTGCAAAATGAGTAGAGAGGGGGGAAATATGCTTAAGAGGTGTTCTATAGCATGGTCTATTCATCTCTCTCCTTAGTGTGCAAACCTTTTGGCTGTTTAGAAAGGCAATATATTCCTGATTGGTTAGAATCAGCCAACTAAGAAACATTGCTCCCAGTGGAATCACATGTGGTCCCTGATAGGCTAGAGTCACTCCAGGAATTAGAGATCAGAAGAAAATAATGGTATTGAAGCTGCAGAAGCAGCAGCAGCATCCACACAATAAACAATGGTTATGAAGAGAAGTTAAATAAAAGGTGTCCCTAGGAGCTATTCTGCCCCCCTTTAAAGCAGTGAATGTTTAGCACAACACGTAAATAATTTCCAGCCCTGTTATCTGATTTTTTTTCCCGGTGGGGAGCAAACTCTATGTTACATGGCAGCCATGTGAACAGAAACCCCAATGGGCCCCTGGGAGCAAAGACTCCTGGGAGCAGATGATTTTCATCAGAGAAAGGAGAGACTACTGGAAACTGCTTGATCCTTCCCTTGTCATCACTTTCTTCCTGAAATTCCCTCCCCCTCCCCCAGGTACTTTCATGTTGCCTGTAGTCCAGACTCACGTTCACCTTTATTGCCTATAATACCACAAAGACATGAGTATGGAATTTCACAGGGGTATGAGCAGTTGTGGCACCAGCTGCTCCTTGAACCAGGATTCTTCTGCAAGCAAAGCATGGGGGTCTATCGCTCAGCTATGGCCCCTCAACAAACTCGTAGAGATACTAAGCCCAGTGGAGGCTGGTGGCTTTGGTTTTTGTGGGGCTGTGAATCATTCTGGGATTCAGTCAGAACCAGCCAGATTTCTAAAGGAGATATCCATGGTGCTGAACCTATTTTGGGGTAGGGTTCAGAACCTTGGATAACGTCTGGCTGGTTCTGATTTAAACTCAGAATGGATTCCCAGCCCCACCAAAATCGGAGCCAACAGCCTCCACTGGCGAAGCCCAAGTCTCAGTTGATGTGTTAAAAAAACAAACAAAAAAACTACAACAGGATAAAAACCACAGCCTCAGTAGCCCACACACAAATAAGTTGCTAGACACCTGGAATTGCCGTGCCCCAGGGAAAATAGGGCACATATCCTTGTTCGGCATCTTCGATTACTTTTAAGTTAATGCAGGAACATTTTATTTATTTATTTGTATTTTGTAAACTGCCCAGAGAGCTTCGGCTATTGGGCGGTATAGAAATCCAATAAATAAATAAATAAATTTGAATTACAACATTGATATACCGTTCCATATCTAACACAGATTTCACAGCGGTGAACATAGGAGGTAAAATAGCAAAAAAATAAAAAAAAAAGACATTAAAATTATCCTTTTCTAATGCCCTGCTGTTGTTTGCATGTTAGCTTATCCTAAGATGGAACAGAGAAATTATACACGGGCTTGTTTTTCTCATTTCAGTCTTAAATTAACTCCTTCCCTCACCCCCGCATAGTGAAGCGAGTGAAGGGCTTGCTGTCTCACCATAAGAGATTGCATACATAATCTCTCAAACACTTCATATATGATTAAAACATTTCAATTTTCTCTGAGCAGGCACATACCTCCCAAACAAATCAATACACAATTCTTTCATCTCCAAAAAAAGCTTGCTTCAACGAGTCAGGGGTCTTTTGCATACACCCCAGCACAGTGGGTGAAAGACACAAAGGAAAACAAAATGTACTGCTGAACTACCCTTCGTGAGCTGTCAGGCAAAATATATTCTTATAGACATCAGCATGGGATGTCCTCTGCAGGGTGGGACATGAAACAAATAAGATGTTCCCAATCTGATCGCAGGGAGCGAAATGCACACTCTAGTCGAGCAACCTTTCTGTTTAACGTCAAAAATTTGCTCTCAGGAAGAGGATGGCCCTGTTCAGATGTAACTTGAGATAGGGGCGAAGGTTATTGCTTGGTGGTTAGCAATAACCATGGCGGGTGTTCCTGCTACATGTGCATTAACCACTGTGCCTCACCACCCTTTTTGAGCACGTGTATCTTCTCCTTGCACTGCTGGGTGTGGGAGTTGCTGCTGTTGTGTAACTGCTTGGAGAAGCATGGGATGATGTTTTCATGCCTCTTGCCATTGGCTGGGAAGACGGGGATGTTTTTGCTTTATGATGCAGCTAAAGGTATTTGTGCCTCAAGGTCACTGAGGCGTGACAGTGACATGGGATCGAAAACATCTTTGTTCCCTGCTAAGGATGTTGTGGACGTTTGATATGGGGGGTGGAGCACACTGGACTCCACCCCCACCCCCCACCCCCCGCTCGGACTGCCAGAATGGGGTGTGTGAAACCTTGCTGCCTGTTGCCATGCTGTGTGAGCTGCTGGATGGCTCAGCGAGCACCCAGGGAGAGTTGTACAGCTGCCTGTCCCCTTAGCAAGATGTCATTATGCGTAGAAATGGTGGCTGTATAGCCGCCATTTATGCAAGATTATTCACACCTCTAATGGCAGCTCTATGGCAATGTTCAGTTAAGCATGGGGTTAACCTTGGGGACCTGACAGAGGACATCCTAAACCATGGTTAGGGCCACTAACCCTTTTGCAGCACATGGTCAGTGAGGGTGATTAAGCCACTATGGTTAGGGAAAAACTCCTATACATCACACACTATACACACACACTATACACTATACAGCACACACTAACCATCATGGTTAGTACAAAATGCTTAATCATCATGGCTTAGCATATTGTCTGAACAGGTCCACTGTGTTTTGTGTATGCAGGACAGGAGAAACCTCTGCAGGTTGAAGAACAATATAAATTCTTCAGACTGGGGTGTAAGGGACAAATTGCATGTTACACACAAATGTGGGTAATGGGAGACCAGCATCCCTTTTCGTACAGGAAAAACTGCTTCGTGTGTGTGTGTGTGGGGGAGCAGGAGCAAACATACAGTGGGATAGTGCTTAAACTTTTCCCTCCCAAGTCATTTCCCCACTCCAAATTGCCTCCATCCAGACTGGCTAAACTGGTAGTTTTCAACCATGTGTTTGCAAAGTCAAACATGCAGTTGAAACTCTGTGGGGGATTAAGGGACAATTTGGGGCCCAGAAATAGCAGATGGGGAGAAGGTTAACCATACATCTCACACTGGTTGGCCATTCCCAGTCTTCCTCTACAGAAGCATTTCCCCAGGATAAAAAGGGCAATTGGACCGGTGTTATGAATCTGAGAGGGGGGAATGACTTCCCCTAATGGTGGACCCCTTCCTTACAAGGGTTTCTCCAAAAAGAATTACTAACAGGCTGCCACCACAGGGTAATCCTCACCTGAATGCTCTCTGCCGGGCTGAAGGCCCCTCCCTTTAGCCCAACTCTGGAAACATGTCTTTGCTCAAGGCTGAGAAAACACAGAACTTAATAAAAGCTTGTGAAATATCCTAAAAACACAAGGGGGTAGCTTAGCAACCATGCAGTCTTGCATTTGGGGAAGGGTTTAGTGAGAAATTTCCTTTAAAACAATACAGCCAAATGTCCAGATAGAAAAAGAATTTGGATGGGGGGGAGCAGAACCAAGAAAATAACAACATGGGAAAGCAACAATCACAGACATTTGTTTGTTTGTTTGTTTGTTTATTTCATTTCATTTCTATACTACCCAATAGCCGAAGCTCTCAGCATAGAATTCCGAAGGACAATCAATAAAGTCCATCTAACTTATTTAGTTACATGTTATCTACTTGAGCAGAATTGTGGGTTTCAGAACATATGCAGAGTTCATTTCAGAAAAGAGGCTCTAATAGAGAGCATCTTTGGAGTCTTGATGTAGATGATTTCGGGACACATGAGAATGATTTTTCATACATTTATGGGGATCTGAGATCAGTGAAAGACATCCCCTTAGCAGAGACTGCTGTAGTTTTGTCCAATAGTACAGTACCCTCCATTTCTGATGTCAGTGGTCTAGCCAGCAAATTAGAAAATTACTTTGTAGCTAAACTCACCTTTGTAATGACTCTAAATTTATGTCTCAAAAGAGCTAGCAGGTTCCAACCAGATGGGTTATTATGAAAAAAGAGATTAACTTCTGGATGCATATTTGGGGACAAAAACCAAGATGTTTGCTTATGCAGGCTTCTTGGTAGTGTTCCAAATTGCTAGATGCTCTAGCATCTGGCAAGCCTTATATTCCGAAGATGCATTTTTTTTTAGCATCTTCACAATATAGGGGTTTGTAATAGTAGGCTACTCTTACATGGTTGTGTGTGAAGAATGCTTAGGCCCCAAGATGCTGATGTTGATGTAACACAAATCCATATATTGGAACATAGTACCTTAAAACACCGTAACACTGTTTTATTGGGGTGTTTTCAGATGCCACCATTCCCAGAAACCCAGAAGCAGAACAGGATGAAAGCCTGTTATCACATGGGGTTGGCATTATTGTCATTTCTAGGCCTGATGGACTACTAACCATCAGCCTGGAAGTTGGCACAGTTGATATTTAGCTTTTAGGTACAAAAAGCACTGCAATTGCTAGAGAAAGGTGCATACATATCTAGAAGTATCCATAGAACATCCAGTACCTGTAAGTGTTAATTCCCTTCTCCATTTCCCCCCTCTACAGGTCCTATTCCTGTAAGGTTTCTTTCAGTTGTTTAAAGCAAATAAGTAATATGAGCTTGTAGGAGGCCATAAGTAAATAGCATACAAATACATGACAAAGAAAATGCATTTCTTCACTAGATGCTTCATATTATCACGTATCAGAGTTGGGCCATGTCTACATCAGCCATTTATCACGGGGTTATCCCTGTGCATCAGGTCATCCCTGTGCATCAATATGATGCACAGGGGAACCCGGGATCAACGGGGATTTCCCGATATTTCCGTGGTCCCGGGACCATGGCTGGTGTGGTTGCCACTCACAGGTCCTGAAAGGGGCACGAAGTTGCGTGGGGTGGCTCCGTGCCCAAGGGGTGGGGAGCAATTTCACCAACCCCAGAATGGCGGGGGTGGGTGGGCACCTTCTTTTTTTTTTTTTTAAACTTACCTTCTACCCAGATCGGGGCTGCACAGCTCCTCTTCTTTAAAAATAAATAAATTGGTAGCTGCGACATCCCTCTTCCCGTCCGGGACGTTGTGCTGCCATCTAAATGCTGGGGGAGGATTGCGGAAGCAGGTAAATCTGCGATCCTCCCCTCTCCTTCCCTCTACACCCTTAGGTGTAGATGAGCCCTTGGTTTACAGCTGGTGAGTTGAGTATGTGAGATAAGCAAAGCTATGCATTCTGTAAATGGGCTGTATGATTTCTCTGCATTGCACCTACCTTGTAAACCAATCCACATTTATTCCACAACTGCTCACTATGCTTTTGGGAACTTTTTAGTGGCATGGGAAAATGGGGTTGATTTGAACGCATGATAAAACAATGACATGTCTACTTCCTCATGTGCCAAATTCTGCATGATTCACACAAGCTACGTTCTCCTCAATATGTCAGTTTGGTCGTGCGACTTATCCAGCACAGCCAGAGGTTCCACTCCATATTTATTTAAAAGACATTAGGCTGCGTTAGTCAAACTATCACGGGTGGTGAAGCACCAGAATAAAACGTCAATTTAAAATCACAATACATAGAGATTATAGATATTTCAGCAACGTTGCACTTTTTTTCTTTTTTTTTTTTGGCATATTGCAACGCTTTTGAAAGCAAATATACAAAAATATACAAACAGAGATAAATTTGGAATTTCAATTATTATATCAAGCATACGAAATGTGACACATCCACAGACAAAAGCACAAGGAACACAATAACCCAAACAACCATATCTGAATGGCATAAACCTTGAAGAAAGGAGAACCTAGGATGATATTCAGTGTGCAATTAATTCTAATGAGGTATAATGAAGGAAAATTCAGGCTGATTACCATGAAATTAGATCTATTACAGTATGCAGCATACCATTTTCCTTAGAGAAGTGGAGAAAGCCATTTACTGATCTAAATGATTTCTTTGAATTATTTGTAATGTCTGTGATCCATAGGATGCTGGAGATGCATACAAGGAGGAATGAAGAAGAGCATTCAGTATATAGATCTATTAACATTTTGTTTTGTGTTGTTCTTTTATTTCCAACTTCATAGTTTCCTATTGTAATATTCTATTCTATTTTGTAATCCAAGTGCAATTCAATAACAAAAATTAGGAAAATGTTCCAAAGCAAATGGTTAGAAACTTTCTGGCAAACTACTGACTATAAAATCCATCTATGATAAAGAAACCTCCTTCCATTTATCAACCTTCAATGCAATTTCCTCTCTTATTCGCTCTCCATTAAGCTCTGCAGAGCAGCACCTACATCGTTTTACATAAAGTAAATACAGAAACTGTCAACACCACTGATTAACAATGAAAGGTGTTTCAGAATGGGATTGACTGAGATAGTACTAGTTGCTATGAAGGGAACATAAGGTCAACAACCTTGTGTTTCATACCCTTAATGCTAATAAGGGGATGAGAACTTGAATCAGTAGCCAGGAGATGTGCCTTCCATGGCCCACTGATCCTTCCACCCAGCTTGCATTTTCATTATCTCAGCAACCCCCACAGGGTTGGGACCACCCCATCAATTCCTACATAACATCCAGTTGTCTCCAGAACAACCAGCATATGTTTTAGATGCCACTCCATGCTATGCAGACATCTCATTGGGATTTTCTGCCTGAGACATTTATCTTCTGCTTATCATTCCTAACTCACAGGTTCTTTAGATATCCTCATGACATTCCAATTTTGTGCCAGTTTTTAAAGAGCACTTTGGTGAGTATTTTTAGAACAGAAGAAATGTGGTATTATTTGTGGAAGTGAAAGAAAACGCTTTCCCCACTTGTATTTTTGCACTATTCTGCTATACCAGAGTGCCACCTAGAGTTTATGTAGCAGAAAAGCAGGAAAAGAAATGCTTCTCGTGTAGTGCTCAGATACAGCCGCTTAACATCCTTATACAAAAAAGCTCAGCGTCTCAGTAGGAATATAGGAAGCTACCTTATACCAGAACAAACGAGTGGTCCCTCTATCCTAGTACCATCAACACTGACTGGCAGTGGCTCCCCAGAATTTCAGACAGGAGTCTTTCCCAATCCTACCTGGAGATGCTAGGACTTTTTGCATGCAAAGCAGGTGATCTTCCCACTGAGCAACAACTGTTCCAAAAGATGGTCCCTGACCTGGGCAGGATCTACACTACTGCTTTAAAACAGTTTATAACAGTAGTGACAACTGTTGGGCACCATGACACACTCTCTATATAGTTTTCAAATAATTTTCAAAGTGTTATATCCTGCTTGTTGTAGATCTGGCTGGGCCCTGGAGGTGAGACCACCAAATCCAAAGTAGTAGACCCCTATGGAAGTTGTCTTGAGTTATGAGTCATAAAACTTTTTTACTTTTGAGGCAAACAAGTTAAATTTCCCTTCCTTGGAGGGGAAAGGGCAAATGCCAAAGTGTTCCCATGTGGCAAAACTATTATTTTCACATCCTGGCAAATACTAGGCTTTTTCAAAGCACATTCCAGAGTATGTGGGATAAGTACCACCAGCTGAAGACTTCCTACGTAAAATGTGATGGTATAAACAGTGTTTCGCTTAGCATCTGTGGAAAGTATTGTCTTGTTCTGGTTAAAATGTCACCATCTTTTTCAGCAAGCTCAGTGAAGCAGCAAAGTCATCCACCTAGCACAGGAAGGGTGATTATTGCTGCCTTTGTTCTGAAAGAGGTTTGATTTGGCTGCTACCACACCCATGATGCCTTTTCAAGCCTCCATTTCAAATATCAGGGCCCTATGATGAATGAAAATGGCTCTCCCCTGTTGAACAGAGGATTTCCATTTTCCTCACAGTTATCTCTGCTGTTGTAATGTAGGATATTCTTCTGAGGATATATGATCACGTTCCTCAAGAATAGTTCTGTATCATGCCATCTGGCTGTTTGGCTATAAGATTAACTTATTATCCAAGCAATGGCACCAACCCACATGCTTTCAATACCTATGTAAGTTATATATTTAGGGTGACCATATGAAAAGGAGGGCAGGGCACCTGTATCTTTAACAGTTATATAGAAAAGGGAATTTCAGCAGGTGTCATTTGTATGCATGCAGCACCTGTTGAAATTCCCTCTTCATCACAACTGCTAAAGCTGCAGGAGCCCTGCCATCTTGACCAGATACAAAAGAGAGCATGGCTCCTCCTGCAGCTTTAACTGTCGTGAAGAAGAGGGAATTTCACCAGGTGCTGCATGCATACAAATGACACCCGCTGAACTTCCCTTTTCTATACAACTGTTAAAGATACAGGAGCCCTGTTCTCCTTTTCATATGGTCACCCTATATATATTGAGATGACCTGCTTTCAGAAGAACAGAAATATCATGACTACCCCCCCACAAAAGACCCCTATGAATATGGCTTGTACAAACAGGAAGAAAAGGCTCTATTAGGGTCTTATCAGGAACATTTCTCTTTCCAATCGAGAATTCCCTTTTTCTTTTTGTTTTGGAAAAACCTCTCACAGCCTTCTCCAACCTGGTACCCTCCAGATGTATTGGCCTGCAATTCCCAGAATCCTCCAGAATCCAGGTTGCCTGAGGGATACTGGGAATTGTAATCCAGCACATTTGGAGGGCACCAGGTTGGGGAAGGCTACTCTGACAAGTGTAATGCGTAGCAGGTGGTATCATTTCGTAGAAGCACTACCATAGCTTTTTTTTTTTGTTAATTTAGTGAGACCAGAAAAGTCACCTTGGACTTTTCAAACCAGGTCAAAACACAGATATTTGTTTTTAAATGCCTACGACAAAATCTCAGCAGAGATTTCACATTGAACTTCCCTTTCAAAAGTACATTAGGTCGTATCCAATGTTAGTCCTACTTAGGGTAGACCTGTTGAAATGAATGGGACCTAAGTTTGATGAACATTGGATACAACCCATTTCCCGAAATCAAAACAAACAACCCGAATCACCAAGTTGGCCCAATGTATAACACAGGTCTGTAGAATTTGTGAAATGTCCCTTCCACCTCCGCCATGTGAAGCAGAGTCCACCAGCATGGTGTGGCTGCCTATAATAGGCTCCGTTTTTGCTCTATGTTTGGCCTGCAGAAACGGGGGGGGGGGGGACACCAGGCAGGATGCCATAGACAGGCTACCTTCAGCTTGGTGGGGCACACACTGTGCCATCTGCTGTAAAGCAATAAAGTACTATTTGTTCCACTAAAAATAAGCTGAACTGCTTCTTTTCATCTTCATATTGTTTTTCTTTCTACTTATGCAGAATCCTCCAATTGCTGCCTAGCACAGGAGTGTCTACTGTGAAAATGTTCTCTCCTTCTCTCCTTCTATCAGAGTATGAAGCTCACATATCCTGCTTGGTATTGTGGTTTGCTGGCTCATGGGGATGTCATCAACAGCAGTGTGTCTGTAGAACTATGCCAGGAAGACTTTGGACATGTGCGAATGTCATTTATGCCCCTGCATGTGTGTGCCAGAAGTCTCTGGATTGGACTCCCTGTCTTTGGGATGGCAGTGCTAACCAGTACAAATATGGAGGTACAGCCATTGTAGTTCGTTGGGAAATTACTATGGGCCTATTCAGACAACATGCTAAGCCATTGTGAGGACGCTAACCCTTTTGCAGCAAATGGTTAGTGAGTGTGTTTAAACTGTGGTTATATGGCTACCATGGTTAGGAATGGCTCATAACACACTAAGTCACAGTTCACATGACACGCTAAGCCATAATGTTTAGCTCAAAATGCTTAACCACTGTGGCTTAGCATGTCATTTGAACAGGGTCACTGAGTGTAGCCCTGAGAAGCTCCTTGCATGGACTAACTGATCTGGAACCATATTTTCTGTCCTTCTAAATCAGAGGTGGAGAACTTATTTCAGGCTGAATTCCGTTTTGGAGAAGCTCTCGGGGTGGTGGGCATATTCCAGTGGTGGGGCAGGGCCAAAGGCGAAAGGGACAGGTCAAAGGCAAAAGGGGTGGGGCCAAAATATAAAGAAAAGAAACAAACAAAAATCCCAGCATATTTTGTTTAAAGCTCTTAGTGCCAGTAACTAAGCTTCAGGAGAGACATTTCAACCTTTTAGAATGGAGGGGGGAAATGCAGAAAAGCCAGGAAACCACCAAAAAATAGGTGGTTGGGGAAAAGGGGTGGCACCAAGAGAAGGGGGCATGGACATCTGAGGAACCCCAGAGGGTTGGTTTGGGACCCCAGAGGGCCAGATTTGGCCCCTGGCCTGAGGTTCCCCACCACTGTCCTAAATTCTCAGAAAGCTTTTTCTTGCCGGCAGTGTATGGGATACAGATAAGGCTCTTATTTCAGAGCCCTCCATCTATCAGGACACAGTTCAAAGGATTGCGCTGTAAGAGAGCCCAGTAACAGTCTACTGCAAATCAACAACAAATGTCCATGAAGAAAAAGCGATGTGAAATATTCTCCCCTCCCTCCCATCTGAATGCTGTCTGGCTGTTGCAGTGCTGGCCTAAAATGAGATGTTCCAATAAGGACAGATCATGTCCTCAAACCTGCTCCCCTGCTCCCCTCTCTCCCACTTTCTGAAGCCTCGTGGCCAGAGGGAGCTAGTTCTCACACGTTCTACACTCCTCCCCGGCCATTTCTCTACAAGGGGAGACCTCCTGTGGGAGAAGAAGAGGCAGTCCCTGGCCTTCCTCTTGCTCAGGCTGTGCTCACAACAACACCGTCTTGTGAACTCTCCCTGCCAAAGAACGTGTGCCTTGCCCTGGCACCAGCCTTAACTCCTCCTCCTCCTCCTCCTCCTCCTCTTCCTCCTCCTCCTCCTCCTGTTATTCCTCTTGTGCTGCTCTACCACTCCCAGCCAAGGAGTGGTCTTGCCCAACCTCCTTCTTGCACCTCCTCCCTCCAAGCTGCCACTGCCATTTTCCTCCTGACCCTCCAACGTGAGCGCTGAGTGCTGTGGCCTGACGTCAGGGAACCACAGTGTTCTAATCTCTAAGTCCGGTGGGTGGCTACTAAGAGGAGGGCCTTTCCTGTTGTGGCACCCCAATTGTGGAAAGAGCTCCTCCTTTAGCCTTGCCTGTTGTGCTCATTTCAGCACCTGGAGAAGACCTTATTTTCCTAGGCAATTTTGTCTTCAAGTTTCTGTTGTTTTAAAACTTGATACTGTATATTAAATTTTGGCACTGCTGCTAGGTTTTATTTTTTATTTTTTGTTGTAGTTTAAATGTTTAGATTGTGTTTTATTGTGCTTTATTTTATGGCTTTAATTTTTGCAAACTTTCAGTGATCGGGTGGTATAAGAATGCAACAAATAACTAAAGGAAATAAATAAACAGCTGGCTGTACTTCCTTCAGGTGCAGCTGGAGCTGGAACACTGGAGTCTTCTTCATGTCCATGATGCTGTGAGCACCGGTCATGTGTGTGTGGGGGGGAGATCGGGAAGAGAGCATCAGAGTGCCACAGTGCCAATAATGGAGCCAGAGGCTGGTTTCCATGCCCTGCTAGCCCCAGCCTGACTGTAGCCATAATACCAAGTGGATCAGAACTCTGGAAAATGCCAGAATATGTGCCACTCACCCTGGGAGGGAGGGTGCTAATGGCAGCTGCAGGGCAGGATCTACACTACTGCTTTAAAACGGTTTATAACAGTTTTGGCAACTGTTGGGGCCCACGACACACTCCATAAACAGTTTTCAAAATGTTTTCAAAGTGCTTTATCCTGCTTGGTGTAGATCTGGCCCTTGAATGTGGGGAGGGCCACACAATTGGATCTGCCCACATGGGTGCTTAATTCTCTCTTTGTCACTCTCTCTCTCTCTCTCTCTCACACACACACACACACACACACACACACTACTGAGTCTAAAAGTTGAAGATATAAGGAATTGCTGGGATTTGGATGCATTGGCATATTATGTATACCTAGTCGTATCTATCCAAAAGGGCCCCATATCCACCTGCAATGGCTATCTGTGGGGAAAATGAAAAATAAGTCTTACATTTTTCAGTTTATTTCCACTCAGATCAGGTGACAGGTGAGGAAAGGAGGGACCACAACCTAACTACTTGGGTGAAGGAACCTACTGAGTTGTGTTTGGTCACTCTTTATGAGCGCTTGGAAGGAATTTTTTAAAAATTGGCAGCTCTAGAGTGCATGGGCCTTCATATTTTCTCCTTCCCTTGTGTGTGCTGTCTCCTGAGTGAGTGCTAAATTGCTCATTAGAGCTTCAATTGACTACATCTGGATGTTTCCATTCCTATTATTATTATTATTGTTGTTGTTGTTGTTGTTGTTGTTGTTGTTTCATGTAGAATGTTGTTGAGCTCTTTCCCATCTGAAATACCATTGCTTTGAGAAGAGAGCTGAACCAACTAACGTTTGTTGAATTATTACAATATAATCAAGTGATTCTTAAGGTGTTTACTTCTGCAGCTTGAGAAATGGTTTCAAACAGCTTCTGTGAGGAAAGAATAGTAAAACCACAGGGATTCATTTGCACAGCTGGTGGTGGGCAATTGTCTTCAGGCGAGAGATACACCACTTGCTGATACAGGAAGGTTTCCTAGGAATTCTCTAAGGCTGCAAATTACTGAGAGAAAGAAGAATATGCTGCAATTACAATTGCTGATATGGTCTCCTACAGGGACTACAGTCATCACACAGAGATAAGGATATTCAACATATGTAAATTTGCAGGCCTGACATTATTATTGTATATTATATATGCTATGTAGAAACAAACAAGGGGAAACATTACCCTAAACCAATATTATACGTAAAAGCAAAGGGCTTACTCAAAATGACAACGGCATCATTTTAATAAACACAAGATGAAAAAGACTATAATTTCCAATATGCAAAGTCTAACACCAAATTCAGTCTACAGTATGATAGAATACAAGATCTTGTTTTGTTTTAAAGAAAAGCTTAACAAAGTATAATGACATAATTTATCACTTAGAAGCCCAGTACTGAAACTATTTACAAATCTTCTTAACTGAAGCCCAAGTGAAATCCCAGAGCATGGTTTGAAGGCACATGAGATAGCCACCTTACTGACGTTAAGCAAGTCTGGGTCTGGTCAGGGCTTGGAGGAGAGACCTCCTGGGAACCACACGTAGCCACCTTGAGTTCCACAGTGGAAGAAAGGTGGGATATATAAATGTAATAAAATAAATTTAGGTCCCTGTTTTGACTAAGGAGTTGTCAAGTCCAGCACTGGACTTCAAAGGGTATTGAGCAAGTATACTGCAGTACTCATAAGACTTCAGTGCATCAGAAAACAGGTTCCACAACAAGCTATAGCTATGATTCCATATCCTAATAGTGATATTGTTTGCAAGGGTCTTCAGTTTCTTCCTGTGTTCCTCTACCCTTTGCCTCAGAGCTAGAGGAAGTTAATCAAGGTCCATCTCTCTCATCTTCTGTTTCTTCTCGTCAGTTGGGCTATTTCCTTCTTAGTTGCCCTACCACATCTGCAAGCTGCACAGATGTGTGAGGAGCTCCCAAGCGCTCACGAGATCTCCAGGACCTCTGAAGTTACAACTATGTTGCCAGGGTAATCAAGCCACAGCTTGCCCTAGCACCTGTCTGCAGTGCTGATTGCCAGGCCAGCTTAGAGGAAGTGCTGTTGGAGCCGGCCATTCTGGAAATATCCCTCATTCTTTGTGCTTGATCCTGTCGCCCTGATACTTTGGATTTGTTGAGATGCCCAAGTACTTCTGTGTGTGAAGCAGGAGAGTGATCCTGCACAGGTGTGGTAATGTCCGGGCTAATCTAATTTCAGTTGTGGAAAATTATGATTTTCTAATTATTATTGTTATTATTATTATTATTATTATTTGATGACATAGGATTATTCTTGTACTTGGGCTGTTACTTATATTCCAGTTTTATCACTCAGGGGGACTTATAGAGGTATACAGGTGGAGCAGTTGCTTGAGGCCTACTGAGATGGTCTGAAAAAGCTGAACAAAACCTTAAGGGCTTTGATGTTCCTGTAGGTTAAACAATGCTTATTGTTGCCATCAGAGGCCAACTTTTGTACATATCTTTCCACAACAATATAGTATTTGACATGTGGTATTGCTTGCCATCTGGGCAGAGGTTGCTCTAGTTTCTGTATCCCACCCCCTTTTCCCCTCATGGGTAAACGTGGTGCCCTTTGTCTAGGGCCCCACAAAATCCCAAGGCCAGACTAGTCCTAGTGTGGTTTGTTGGTTGGACTGGAACTTGGGAAATCCTGGTTCTAGTTCTCACTCAACCATGACGCTCACTAGGTCACTGGCTCTAAGCCTTTCTACTTTGACAGGGTTGCTGTGAGGATTAAATGCAGAGGAGGAGGATTGTGTATGCTGCCTTGGGCTCCTTGGAAAAAAGGTACAGGATAGAAATGTAACAAACATCAACAGCATCAGGATTTTCACATATATGTGGCAAATTTGTAGCCAACAGCCATGACAGAAAGATGGATGTAGCAACTGAAATAAGCTAAAGGCAAAGTCTAAATATCTGCTTTTTATCAAATATTTTACAAAATACAGTCTGAATTTATTGTATATATAAATCAGGGACATACACAGCAATATTTGTCAAAGCCTTTCCTCAGATTATAGATTATGGAAAAGTGACTAAATATAATTGGTTATTATGAAGAAGCATTGAGAAAACCTTCAAGCAGCCAATGGATTCCACCTCTATTTTTGTCTGTAAAGTACAGGGGAAAATATGTTAAATGTGCGATCCTTTGTCGACTACTAGATTTAAATTCAATGTGTTTGTCACTGTAAATAAAAAAAATCTTTTTTAAAAAGGGGGAGTTTTGACTAGGGGTCCCCAAAGTTCCAAAGCCAGGCAGATGTTTGCATATATGTATTAAAATTTGACCTGCAGCTCTTTGGATCCAGTCACCATCGTTAGATATTGCTACTTTGACTAATCCCTGTATTTTATTTTGAACTGGATATATTATACAACAAGAAATGGTACAGTAAGCAAGAACAAAGAAAGAGCAGTGGAAAGCTCTGTGTGTGTGTTTAGAAGTGAGAGGTAGGGTGTTTTTGTTTTTTTTTTAGTATTGCATGACCTCCCAGAGAGTCCTTCAAGCAAACAAGATCTATTTTTTAAAGTTGTTTACCACTTTTAGAGAAAAAATGTATCTATTATCTTTAAGGACTATCCCAAAAGTATAATTTTACCAGCTTCTACAAAAACATGCACATGGCATGCTAATAGAAGAACAGCAGAAGTTCCTGTTGTACGCGTGATCTCACATGCCCGTATTAACTTTCCAAAGGGTCGTGGCAAAACATCAATAATGTAATGTAATAACTAATCAGGCAATGTTCACCCACCCAGACAGTCTGATGAAATGAACCTGCCAATATAATTTGCAAGACCACATGCTAAATTAAGAAATGTCCTTCCACTGTGTGTGAGCTTCTATTCACTCAAGATCAAATTTAACAAGAAACGGGAATGGAAAATTGTTTAGAGAGACATTGAAAACACACATGGTTCATGGCTTAGTTCACTGTTAAATTTATAATGGGCATGGTGCTAGGGGTGCTCAAATGAACGTGTACATCCAATGCATAGATTGGACTACACCAACTGATTCCACCCCAACATTGCATACCCTACTAGCCCTACTCCTGATGACTGTGCATTCAGCATGCCATTTGAAAGGGAAGCCTACATGTATACAATGAGCTTTTCTCCAGAGTTAAGCAGCTGTATCTACTTTTGGTTTTGTCACAGAATTCCGATCTGAGCACTACATGAAGAGCATTTCCTTTCCTGCTTTTCTCCTACATAACCTCTAGGTGGCATTGTGGTATAGCGGAATAGCACAAATACACAAGAGGAATATTTATTTATTTATTTATTTATTTTATTGCATTTGTATACCGCCCCGTAGCTGAAGCTCTCTGGGTGGTTTACATAAGATTAAAACAATTAAAAACAATATACACAACTTAAAACAGAAAAAAAATACAATATACACATAATATACACATACATTTAAAACCACTGTATAATAACTTTAAAAACCTAAAAACCTAAAAACAAAACAAACAACTCACACTTTCTTTCACTTTCACAAATGCTACATTTTCCCTGCTCTAAAAAAATTCGCCAAGAGTGCTGGTTAGCACAGCAGTAAAACTGGAAGGTCCTCTGCAGAGGACATGGAATGTAACAGTCAGGATTAAGAGGACCCCATTGTGTACTATCTATGGGGATAGACTGGGAAAGGTTTGAGGTTTCAGTGGCAAGGGGAAAGAACATAGGAGGAGCCATGTTGGATCAGACTATGGGTCCATCTAGTCCAGCATTCTATTGATAGTAGGGATGTGCACGCCCGAAAATATCGTATTTTATCGTTATCAGAATTTCGGACCAAAAAAATTATCGTCTTCGATAATATCGTAGGTTAATCGTATTGTCTTCACGATAATTATCGGAAATCTGATATTTAATTTGCAGCCCCATTGTGCCCTATAGAGCTGATTTTTTAAAAAACAAATGCTTATAACTTCTGTATTTTCAAAGCTACAGGCTTGAAACTTGGTCACAATGCTTATGGGTATGCCTAAGTATGTGTATGAAATTTGAGATCGAGCCCTCCAACCCTTGATTTTATATGAATTTATTAAAGAACATTTAAGTTCTGACAGGTCAAAAGTTGCACGATCTTTCAAAAATTCATATAAAATACAGAAGTGGAGGGATTGATCTGAAATTTGGCACATATGTGTAGCAACATGTGCTAGATATGTGTATGAAATTTGAGATCGATCCCTCTAACCTTCAATTTTATATGAATTTATTAAAGATCCTGCAACTTTTTGACAGGTCTGAATGAACACACGTGGCGTGCTGTCATTCTGACCTGTCAGAACGTAAAAGATATTTAATAAATTAATATAAAATCAAGGGTTGGAGGGATCGATCTCAAATTTCATACACATACTTAGGCATACCCCATAAGCAATGTGACCAAGTTTCAAGCCTCTAACTTTTAAAATACAGAAGTTATAGGTTTATTTATATGGCAGTCCGATAATCCGATATAATCGGCTTGAAAATTATTGGATTGGATATTTATTGGAGGCTTTTCTATCGTATTGTTATCGTTAAACGCATGCACTATAAAGAGCATATCGTATCGTTATCGTACATTTTAATGATATGATACACATCCCTAATTGACAGTAGCCAATCAGCTGTTGACCAGGAAAGCACAAGCAGGATGTGAGTACAAGAGCACCCTCCCACCCATGTTCCCCAGCAACTGCTGTACATAGACTTACTGCCTTGGATACTGGAGGTAGCACATAACTATCAGAACTAGTAGCCATTGATTGCCTTCTCCTCCAGAAATTTATCTAACTCCCTTTTAATGCCATCCAAACTGGTGACCATCACTATAACTTATGGTAGCAAATTCCATAATTTAACTATGCACTGTGTGAAAAAGTACTTCCTTTTATCTGTCCTGAATCTCCCACCAATCAGCTTCATGGGATGACCCCGGGTTCTAGTAGTATGAAAGAGGGAGAATGTCTCCTTATCCATATTCTCCACACCATTCATAATTTTGTACACTTCTAACATGTCTCCCTTTAGCCTCCTTTTTTCCAAGGTAAACAAACCCAGCTGTTATAACCTTCCCTCATAAGGGAGTTGCTCCAGCCCCTTGATCATTTTAGTTGCTTTTTTCTGCACCATTTCTTGCTCTACAATATTTAAAAATTTATTTATTTATTTATTTATTTATTTATTTATTTATTAAAACATCTGCATACGACTCTATTACCCCTGGGATATGGTGACCAAAACTAAAAACAATATTCCAGATATCATAGATTTGTATGAAGGTAGTATGATATTGGCAGATTTATTCTCAGTTCCTTTTCTAATTATGCCAGACATGGAGATTGTCTTTTTAACAGCATTCGCACACTGGATTGACACTTTCCTTGAGCTGTCCACCACAACCCCAAGATCTCTTGATCCTTGCTAGCTCAGATTCCATCTGGTCTGGCAACAATGACAACATTTGGCTGAGTTGGTTGCTGGACTCACTACTACTACTAAGTAAATGACTCCCCCACCCTTCAATTTCTGACCTGCAGGTTGTCCTTCCCCCATGTATGAATAACAGCTTGACACAGTTGGGACTGCCAGGCTAGGTTAAAATGTCAAATTCTTGCATACCACAGTTTGAAGCTGATTCTGCATGGAGGTCTAGATTGTTAGGTAAGGAAAGCCCTGGAGAAAGGATGAGCATTATGGCAGAGAATTCCTTGCTTGCTCTGTATTTTGGAAATGGCGTGCTCATGGCTGCCCCAGTTGGTTTACAATAAGTGCTACATAAGCATTGGAGTCTCTGATCCTTCCTTAATGCACAAGAACATGAATAAAATGAGTGTTCAGTCCACATTTTACACTTACATTGGTGTACTGACATTGATAGTTGAGGGAATGTTAAATACAAATATGGTGCCATTTACTCAAGGCCTTTAACTTTAAAATAATAGTAGTGCTCGTAGTATCCAATCCACTTTTGTCTCAGTACCTGAATTGATCATCTATCTTATAGGCCTATTTCCCCATAGCAAGCAGCCTTCTTCTATATTCCTCTTTATCAGACATTTTGTATTGGATTGGGTCTAGGATACCTAAAGGACCATCTCCTACCATATGATCCTACCCATCCACTGAGGTCATCTGGGGAAGTCCTCCTTGTGTATCCCACCCCTATCTGTGGCATGTTTGATAGGAATGTGAGACAGGATCTTCTACTGAGATGATAGAGACTAATATCGTCCTTTCCCTGAGGGGCCACTTATGCATCACTAAAAAAAGGGGGCAAATAAATACATAAAAATTACATATGCTAATTTATATATGCAGATGTACATTTAGAAATACTTATGTTAATTTAAATATCTCTCATCATTATGGCAAAGACCATGATGAGGTGACATGTGCCTATTCATTCTGCTGTCCAGGCGCTGACAGTTGATGGGTGACTTCAGGACCCCTGATCTCCCTTCTTACAGTTCTTTCTCTTTCAACCAGACTTAGGCAGGACAGTCCGTTCAATAGAGGATGCCTTCAAACATAGTCCAGCTGTACAAACAGAGGGGCTGTACTTTGTAGAATAGGATACATGGGTAGACCCGCTAAAGGGAATGGACTTAAAGTAGACCTGTTCATTTCACTGGGTCTTCTCAAAGTAGAACTTTAGTTAGATTCTATCCATGGCCACCATCCTTGTTGGTCATTGGATCATAGAATAATAGAGTTGGAAGAGACCGATAGGGCCATTGAGTCCAACCCCCTGCTCAATGCAGGAATCCACATTAAAAAATACCTGACAGATGGCTGTCCAACTGCATCTTGATTGCCTCTAGTGTGGGAGAGCCCACTCCCTCCCTAGGTAGTTCCATTGTACTGCTCTAACAGTCAGGGCGTTTTTCCTGATGTTCGGCCAGAATCTGTTTTCCTGTAACTTGAGCCCATTATCCTGTGTCCTGCATTCTGGGTTGATCGAGAAGAGATCCTAGCCCTCCTCTGTTTGACAACCTTTGAAGAGTGCTCTCATGTCTCCCCTCTGTCTTCTCTTCTCCAGGCTAAACATGCTCAGTTCTTTCAGTCTCTCCTCATAGGGCTTTGTTTCCAGACCCCTGATCATCCTCATTGCCCTCCTCTGAACCCTCTCCTTTTTGAAGTGTGGTGCTCAGAACTGGATGCAGTACTCAAGATGAGGCCTAACCAGTGCTGAATAGAGGGGAACCAGTACCTCGTGAGATTTGGAAGCTATACTTCTATTAATGCAGCCCAAAATAGTCTTTGGCAGGATCTCTGTTTTATTTTTATCTGGTTTTAGTTATTCTATAGTTTTATCTGCCACTCTTTCTATACCATCATAACTATAACTGTAAAAGTGATCAAACATCAGAATAATCTTGAAGCCAGTGAAAAATGGTTTTGAGATTATTTTTCTTTAAAGGATCACTATTTGCTATATTGCTTTATTCAATCGAATCTCCCTTTTGTTTACCACATATATCCTTGTCATATTAACTAATTATAAATAGTACAACTGGCTGGTCTTCAATTAGGAGAGGGAAAAAATCAGTCATGCATGAACTATAGGTTAATGTAGAACAGGGTGTAAATCATTCCAGCCGGCACTCGGCAGATTGTGTTCTCTTCCTTAGGCATTGCTTTGGAAAGACTATGTAACATAATTTAAAAAACCCACGTGTATTAGTATCTAATTAACAGGAAGCATTAAAAAAACTACTAAATAAATCAGTGAAGTGTTGAAGCAAGTAGATCTAATGCCTCAAGTCCAGCAGAAATAAATGACATATCACACAATGCTATTCTTGACTGTTCAGAAGCTGCATTCAGTTCAGTGGGGCTTATTCCCAGACAAGTGGGGAAAGGATTAGCCCTAATCTTATAACCTGCCTCAATCCTTCTGCAAAAGTAGAATTTCGAAGACAAAACAATATCTGCAAATAAAGTAGATTCATGCAGTTTTCCAGATGTGGGTGATTCTATTCACATGCTGTAATGATCTCCTCAGTTCCCCTGGTTCTATGGACTGGTGAAACCCACATTTTCAACAACATAAAAGGACAAATCCTTTTTCTTCATCTTTTGTCCTTAAAAAAAGGTTGATTCACATTTTTAGAACACAATACCATTGTAAAACAAAGCAAGAACACCACATGTTGCAGGTAGTCTAAAACTTACAGTGACCAGTTCAGATGCCACACCATAGCTTGTTGCTGTTTATTTAACCCACAAACAAGCCACAGTGTCCACAGGCACTACATTGCATATGTAGCCACCACTTGGGGATTGTATCATGACAACTCAGCGAGTGTGACTTATGTGAGGGTTAAACAACCCTCACATAACCCTAAAACATGCCATGCATCATGCAATTATTGTTTAACCTCATGTAACCCACTATTGCCATGTTTGCAGAACACGGCAACCTGAGTGGGGGGGGGTGCATATTCAAAATGGTGGCCCCCGCCCACATCACAGCCTCTCTGTGGGTTAAATAACTGGGCTGTCATGTCGTGTGAACAGCCCCAATGAATACTTTGGGACAAATAACAGCTGCTATTATCCAAAGTCCAGTTATCCGGCATTGATAATTAAGGACTACACTGGGCACTGTCACAATGAATTTTAGGAATACTTCGTGCTCCATAACTGGGATGCACATACCCTGCATGTTCCTTTGTACCTTGGATCCACAAGGGAACTCAATCCAGATCCCTTTCCCTAAAGAAATGACCAGTGCTGTTAAAAGTAATCAGAACAACATTGGACTGAGTTGCGTTGCAAACTTTTAGAGGGCACCTCATTGGGGAAGGATGCTTTAGAGCAGGGGCAAGGAACCTCAGGCAAAGCGTTCAAATCCGTCCCCCCAGGGTTCCAATCTAGCCTTCTAGGCATCCTTAGATGGCCCCACCCCTTTTCCTGGCCCCACCCCTTCCCCCCAACCAACTTTAGTTTGGTGGTTTCCGAATTTTTGTGCAGTTTTTTTCTGATTCTAAAAAACTGAAATGCCTCTCCCAAGACTTAGCTAGTTACTGCTGGTAAGAGCTTTCAGCTACAATATGCTGGTATTTTGGGGTGTTTTGGCCTTGCCCCTTTTGCCTTTGGCCCCACCCACCACTGGAATGTAGTCCTTGAGAGCTTTTCCGAAATGGAATCCCATCCTTAGACTGAAAGAGATGCCTGCTTCCCACCCCGCCAGCATGGCTTGGGCAGGGGATGGCATTTGCGGGTGGGAAGGATGGGAAATAGATGCTGCATGCGTGCAGTGTGAGGCATGGGTGGGGCAATGCCTATAAAGTCAAGCCCTGCCAGCAACCCAGCCTCTTTCAGGTTGTGCAGGAACTTTAGAATATTAGAATAGGTTTGGTGAGCACTCAATGGCACCTTTACAGTGATTGGCAGGTTTGGAGGTCTTGCTCCTCGGAGGCCATGTGGTTGTCATGTCAGGGTATGGCTTGCCTTCGAGGGCCTTCCTGTCTCACCTATTCAGAGCTGTGTGGTACCGGGCAGGGGTAATGCAGGTAGTCCTCCCACACTTTTATTAGGCTGACCAGATAAAATCCAGGTCAGGGCTCATGTAACTTTAACAGTTGTAGAGAAAAGGGAATTTCAGCCAGTGTCATTTGTATGCAATTAGTTCCTGGTGAAATCCCCTCTTCATCACAACTGTTAAAGGTCCCCTCTACAAGGATTCGCTTTTGCGCCCGGTTAGGCGATTATGCGCATAATCGCTGAAGTGCATTTACACCTAATACTTCTGCACGAGAGGCGGCGAAGCGCATTAATGGATGACCAAAATGCGCTTTACAAGTAGTTAATGCGCATAAGCGCTTGTTCACATAGTCAAAATGCGCTTTAACGGCCGGAGCAAAATAAAACTCGCGATTTAACGCGCATTCGATAATGCGCATAATCGGAGCGATAACGCGCCTCTACGCCCGATTTGCACTCTGTTCTTGTAGAGGTAAATTTTTTTAAGCGCCTTGAAAGAGCTTTAAACCTCTCTTGTAGAGGCAGCCAAAGTTGCAGGCACTATACTAGAGTGACCATATACAAAAGAAGGCAAGGCCCCTGCACCTTTAACAGTTGTGATGAAGAGGGCATTTCACCTGGAACTAATTGCATACAAATGACACTGGCTGAAATTCTCTTTTCTCTACAACTGTTAAAGTTACATGAGCCCTGACCTGGATTTTATCTGGTCACCCTACTTTTATAAGTGTAGCTTGAGAAAGAGGCCGGGTTGACCCAACTGCTGACTTTGGCAAAGTGGGTCGCCCACAAGACAGGCTAGTGGCCTTTAGAAAGGTTAATAGATACCTGGACTTTCACATACGGATCCAGGGTGGGGTGAATGACCCACATTAAATAAAGAAGCCGTAGTTTATCCCAAGCTCTGGTGTGTGTGTGCTGTTATTTCCTCAGTTTTTTCTCCACTGGCAATCAACACCCCTGCTTTAGAGTGTATGGCAGGAAAAGACATGAAAGATCACCACTGGAATTGCTGCTTTGCACTGTTATCTTTGCTAATCTAGCAAGTTCTCTCTTGTAACATGCATTCATTTCAAGTCAAGGATATTTGGCCACAAGCAAGTTATGTTCCATGATTAGCATGGCATTGTGTTTGCTGGGGATAAACATCCATATTCACACATTGTTGTTTTCCTGCTATCTTTCCCCCATACATGAATAACAAACCAAAGGGTAAATATAGTCTTGTATGGATGTTTTAAGAAGTTCTTTCGTCTGCTCCATTAATAAGGTTGCATTCCTCCACCACACACCAGTCACAAGGAGAAGAAGAAAAACCACCCAAGAAAGTCTAAATCATATTTTGATTAGTTCTTCACTCAAGAGAGTGGACATTCCCATATAGATAAAAGGGAACAGCTAAGTCTACACATGGAATGAATAAGCAAAAGAACACAAGACCATGAATGAACAGCTGTCTCTATAGAAAAGGGTATCTTTCACAACAAGTGCTTGGAGCATTTAACATTAAAATTATAGAATAGATCTTTGCCAGTTCAGGAAAACTTGTTATTATCGTAAAAAGCCCTGCTGATCAGTCCAAAGGCCTATCTAGTCCGGCATTCTGTTCACACAGTGGCCAACTTGCTGCCTCTGGGAAGCCCGTAAGTAGGGCATGAGTGCAACAACACATTTCCACTTATATCTCACAGCAGAAGAACACTGGGTCAACATTTTCATTGAGCTATTCAACACAATCCAAAGTTCTCTTCCTTGGTCAGTCGCTGCCAGCTCAGTACCCGTCAGTATATCTGTGGAGCTGAAGATTTTTTTGGATCACTTTCCATTGGCTTGCATTGAACTGCATTTGCCATTTGGATGCACATTCTCCCAGTTTGGAAAATTCCTTTTGGATCTCTTTGCAATTCATTTTTGTTTAACCACCTTAAATAATTTAGTGTTGCCAGCAAACATGGCCACCTCACTGCTTGCTCCTAATTCCAGTTCATTTATGAACAAGTGAAAAAAGCACCAGTCCCAATACGGATCCTTTAGGGATCCTGCTGTTTACATCCCTCCATTGTCAGAATTGACCACTTATTCCTACTTTCTGCTTTCAGTCTTGGTTCTACTGTCTTCGTGTCCTCTCCTCCTTCCTGCAATGAGGGAAGGAGGTGGGGCGTACAAAGGAGAAGTGGCTGAGTCCCCTTCGCTCCTCTGCTGGATAAACCAAGGGGACTTAGCTTTTTCTCCTTTGGGCAATCCACCTCCTTCCTGCAATGTAGTAGGGGGTTCTTTAAAATGTGAAATCCTCCTTTGCCTTCTTCATAGGGATCTGGCACCCTGGTAGAGCATAAGAGGAAAAGACAATGCAGTATCCTACACACGTATCCTACTTATATCTACACTCATATGTACACATTTATATCATCACAGCATTGTGAAATATCCTTTCCCTTATTTCAGACACTGTGGAAACAACTTGCAGGGATTCTCTTATTCACAGAAATACTGCATGAAGAAGAGGCTGGTTTACTGAATATGGATTTATTTTCTTTTGCTTTTCAGTAGCTACAATACAAAGTTAATATTGTTCATAGCCAACAGCATCCCCCGCCCCCCAAATCCTATTTTGTTTCTCCTAGAACACTGCTTGACTTCTTCCTTGATATTGAGTTTATAATGGGCAAGCAAAAGTGATAACTGGGGAAGAAAACTAGGATACAGGAAGTCTGCTAGAGGCACTACTCTATGAAATACACATGTGGCAATCTTTTGATTGATCTACTGTTAACTTCTTGTTGGCTAAGTTTCCAGTTAATGTGTTCCAAGTGTGTGAGTATTCTTTCTTTCTTTCTTTAAAGGGTGTGTGGGAACGTGTGTGTGTGAAATGACATGAGTCCCCAATACCTTGCCAGTTTTCCTGCCCCTTTCCCTCCTATTTTCCAATCTGCTTTGCACTCATGATTTTGAAATTACTTGCCTAGGTTTGCCTTTTTAGTGCAGTGGGCTGCTGGTGGAGCAGACAAATGTAGGCTCAAAGGAGTTCTTCTGCGCGGCTGTATGGGTCAGAGGCATGCCCACCCGGCCCTTTTGCTTTCAATTCACGCTTCTGAAATTAATATGCATTCCTCAGTTTGCCCTTTCTGTGTTATGGTTCCTGATGTGTAACAGGCTCCATGGTTATACCTATGGTTAGTTGCCCTTTCACTTTCCCTACCAGCTCCAATGGGCACCAGCTGCCATTTATTCCAGGAAGAGCAGAAAGAAGACTGGTGCAAACTCTTCATCTCCACTCTTCGCCTCTGCGCTCCAGCTGCTCTGCATTGTGCCCATCTAGCAGCGGTGCTTCGAAGCAGGAGGGAAGGAGGCTGGGTTAGGCATCGGAAACATATAGCCAATGCCGCAGTCTCCTCCCCTCTCCACCCCCAGGAACGCCCCCTTTTCTCATTTCCAAGTATGGAGACATAACCAGAACTGTGCTGGCTACAAGAGGGAGAAGGCCGGGAGAGTGGTTTCTGGGCTCTGACCTCGGAGCCAAGGTAAGCACCAAGCAAAAAGGCAACCTTCCCCCTGGGAAAATTCACCCACCCCTCTCTAATTAGGGGGCTGGGCAATTTCTTTTTGCCCACCTCACAAATGCTCCCCCCCAATGGCCAAAAGAATTGGAACAAATCTAGTTCAAACAGTTGTAATTCAGGAACTTATTTTACATATTTTATTTTAAAGTGCTTGGATGTTCATCAGAAAATCTGATTCTGCTAGCTGTGATTGCACCCCTAGGGAGATAATAGTGTTGCTCATAAAAAGGAAGGCAAACACTGACTAGAAGCATTGTAGGAGCTGCTGATAGGTATTAACATCTAAGTAATAAATATAACAGAGAAGGGGCAAAATCTGTTCAGGGGGATGGCTTTCAAATTCTTAAGCACTACCACCTTCAGTTTTCTAGAGAACTGAGCTTGGTGGTAGTTATTTCTTTTGAAAGACATTCTCCTGAATAAGAACGTTTGCTCCATACACAGTAGGATCTTTTCATTAAAGTTTTTTTCTCTTGCACTGATTTGGATCATATGAAAAGTAGCAAAAACTAGCCTCCGTGTCAATGAGGAAAAGGGAAAAGAAATGCTGTTATGGTGGCTGATCAAAGATTCCTTTTGTTACATAGATTGCTAATCAAAGGCCAGAATAGTTGGTTGATGGTTCGGAGGTAATCAGCGATCTCTATCATGTGTCTGAATATTATACCCATCAGAGTTTAGGGTAAGTGGCCCCTCTATCCCTCCCACTCTGTGTGTGTGTGTGCTTGTGAAGTTGGAAGAGAAGGCTGCATTCAGACAACATGATAGTCAATGGCAGGGTAATAATCAACTCGACAGTTGTTTATCTAGGAGATACTCCCCACACGACATGATAATAATCAACCGTGGTGTTGGTTGTTGTTATTATTATTATTATTATTATTATTATTATTTATTATACTTATATACCGCCCCATAGCCGAAGCTCTCTGGCCGGTTTACAAAAATTAAAAAGATTGAGCATTAAAATGACAATATACAAAATTTAAAACCATAAACATAAAACAGCTGTCATTAAAACACTTTAAAACATTTTAACTGTTAAGCCTGGCCATAATGTCAATCAAAACTCAACTTGAGCTGTTAAAATGCCTGGGAGAAAAGAAAAGTTTTGACCTGGCGCCAAAAAGATAACAGTGTTGGCACCAGGCAGGCCTCATCGGGGAGATCATTCCATAATTGAGGGGCCACCACAGAGAAGGCCCTCTCCCTTGTTGCCGTCCTCCGAGCTTCCCTCGGAGTAGGCACCCGGAGGAGGACCTTTGATGTTGAGCGTAGTGTACGGGTAGGTTCAAGTCGGGAAAGGCATTCCATCAGGTATTGTGGTCCCAAACCATGTAAGGCTTTATAGGTTAAAACCAGCACCTTGAATCGGGCTCGGAAACCTACAGGCAGCCAATGCAAGCGGGCCAGAATCGGTCTTATATGTTCGAACCTTCTGGTCCTTGTTACCAATCTGGCCGCTGCATTCTGCACAAGCTGCAGCTTCCGAACCGTCTTCAAAGGCAGTCCCACATAGAGCGCATTGCAGTAATCTAACTTGGAGGTTACCAGAGCATAGACAACTGAAGCCAGGTTATCCCTGTCCAGATAGGGGCGTAGCTGGGCCACCAGCCGAAGTTGGTAGAAGGCACTCCGTGCCACCGAGGCTACCTGAGCCTCAAGTGACAGAGATGGTTCTAGGAGAACCCCCACGCTACGAACCTGCTCCTTCAGGGGGAGTGCAACCCCATCCAAAACAGGTTGAACACCCTCCATCCGGTCAGAGAAACCCCCCACCAACAGCATCTCAGTCTTGTCTGGATTAAGTTTCAGTTTATTAGCTCTCATCCAATCCATTGACGCAGCCAAGCACTGGTTCAACACATCCACAGCCTCACCTGATGAAGATGAAAAGGAGAAGTAGAGTTGCGTGTCATCAGCTTACTGATGACAACGCACTCCAAGCATTGATCAGCATTGAGTTGACTATTAGTCTACACTGAGTTGACTCACTCATCCCCCACCCTCTCTCCCCTCTCAGTCCTCCCGCTAGCATCCCATCTGTCGTGACTCTGGCTAACTCTCGCTCACGACTTCAGGTACACTGATACACAACAATAACAGTGAGATTTCTTTTATTGTAATCACACGTAATTCAAAGCATAACAGTTTCATTTCTGCAAACACACACTTGAAGCTGAAGACGGACCACACAGCTTTCAGGTAGAACGGCTTCATGAGAACAGCACTCACTCAGGGACTGACATTTAGAGATTAACTCTAGTCCTTAGAGGGCAGGAGCGGCCACGCTGCACTGGAATCCTCTGGAACATAGAGAGACTCTAGGATTAGGCCTCCTAACAGTAGTATATCGGTCAACTGGCAACTAAATCTTCACTCAGCCTGTCAGGGAACGCTGAGCTGACCACGGAAGCCAGAAGCCAGGGAATGAACCTCTTCGACCTAGGGAGCCTTCCCAATTCACGTAGCTTTAGCTCTGAGGAAGGTCCTCTCACAGGTCTCACACACACACGAGTTTCAGAACAGCAACGATCAGCTTCTGCCTCCCTCTGCCCGTAACTTTGGCTCCATGGAGGGAGACAGCAAGCTATAGAACACGAATCCAGAACAGTAATCTCAAGTCCAAATCTATGAAAAGCCACAGTGCACTTTTCATGGCAGAGTTCTTTAGAAGTAACAAGTCCAAACAGCAACAGAACATGTATAGAGTGCATCTCACAATTCCAAATCAGATAGTAACTCACAGCAGCAGCAGAGCAGCAAGAGGATAGACGAGATAATTCCTAGCAAAGTAATTACTCTCAGGACAAAGGCAATATAGTGTGGAGGCTGGGCAATTCTAAGCTACTTTGATAGACAGGGCTTCAGGCCTGTAATCTAAACTCACGTGCCAACAGGGCGGCACGGTTCAACCTCTTCTGATGACGCCACAGTATGAGGAAGATAGCCCCCACCTTTGCAAAACATAGTTTAGTTCCCAGAGACTTTCAAGGCCTTCGGCCTACCATTTGAGATAAGCACATAACAGAGAAGCAGAGATACATTTTCTCATGACAAATTGCCAAGTCTTCAGTCTACAATTCACAGGGCCAGCCCTGTGAATTGTCTACGAAGCACCTGACACTCAACACCATCAGCAATTGCCACCAAAAACCTATCCTTCCAGCTGGACTAGAGTGACAGCTGCCGTGTTGACCACTCTTGCCTTGCAACTCTGTGGCTGATGAAATAACCAATGGTGGCCAAGGAAATAACCAATGGTGCCCTCCACACAACATAATAACCAACGGTGGTTCAAATAGCCAACTCTGCACAGCGTTGGTTATTTTTGCTGGTTATTTCAGCCAAATAACCAACTGTTGGTTAAAAAACTCCCTCCACAGAACATGATAAATTATTAACCGTTGACTATTTTAACCACCATTGGTTATGCTGTCTGAACCTAGTCAGACAGAGATGAATGGATTATGCTCTACTTCTATATGGAATGAAATACTTACATGGGTGGTTGGATCTCCATTGCTCAAAGTCTTCAAGCAGAAATTAGGGATGTACAAGAATTTCATTTCTGTTCACAAATTGTCTGAACTTGCCCTGTTCACAACCCTGAACACAAACAAAAATACAAACAGGAGCCCTTAAAAAAAAAAGTGTCCATGTGTTCCTGAATTTGTGATTTTGTAAGAAAAATGTGTATCTTTTTTAAAATATGCACTTTGAAATGCAATTTGTTTTTTGTTTTTTTAAATAAACTCATTTTTATACTTTACTCAATGGGGGTAAAGTGCTAATTTTTGAAAAATGCACAGAGAAATTCCTGTTCAATCCCCCCCCCCCCATAACCACAACTGGGGGGGGGGGGAAAGGATTGAGCCGAACTGAGCTTTGAAGTGAACGTCAGTGTTGTAAATGCTCAAGCTCTGGATTTCCTGCATTGATCCTACAAGGCCTCCTCCAGGTCTATGATTCTGTTCATATATTTGTAAACAGAGCAAATATTACAAAAATGCCATAGGTCTGTAGTGCTCTCTCCCCCAAAGTACCCCCCCCCCAACTTCTCACCTCCAGGGGATGAGGATGCATGCGACAATATTGTTTCCATTACAGGACACCTTGTACTTTAAATTCAAGGGTTCACAAAGTTAACATGATAGATATTTTTGTAACCATCTTGGGAAAGGTTTGCAGGAAGCATTTAGATCATCGGCCATGGTATCTTTCTGGATAGGTTGTCTGGGCTGGGAGTTGGAGGCATTGTGTTGCAGTGGTTCCACTCCTACTTGGATGGTCGATTCCAGAAGTTACCTTAGAAGCCTGCAGAAAGGCAGGATGTAAATATTTTAAACAAATAACCAAAAATAACCAAAAAAAGGTGCTGGTATTAACGTTCAAATTCCTAAAAGCTTGGGGCCACGTTATGTGAAGGAACACCTCCTCCCATATGTACCTGCCTGGACTCTAAGATCATCTTTGTGGGTCCTTCTCCAAGAGCTCCTGCCAAAGGAAGTGAGGCAGGTGGCTACTAGGAGGAGGGCCTTCTCTGCTGTGGCACCTTGGCTGTGGAATGAGCTCCCCAGAGAGGTTCGCCTGGCATCTACATTATACTCCTTTAGACGCCAGGTAAAGACCTTTTTATTTTCATAGTGTTTTAAGAGTCCTTCGGTTTGATTTTTAACCTTGCTGTTTAAATTTGTATTTTAAATCCTTACCAATTTCTGCATGGCTGCTCAGTTTTTATTCTGGTTGTGCTTTTATATTGTATTTTAAATTATGTTTTTATACTGTTTTATATTTTGAATGTTTTTTGTGGTTTAAATTTTTGTAAACCGCCCAGAGAGCTTCAGCTATTGGGCGGTATAGAAATGCAGTAACTAAATAAATAAGTTATGGGTGGCAATGATGGGGCCCAGTTTCTCCCCACTATCATCCTGAGCTGAACTTTCACTTGGAAATGTTCATATCTCCAAATCCAAGATCATCTTGGAAAGACTGTCCAGGAATCTTCCACCACCACCAGCCTGTCCTAAGCAAACATCAAGGGAGGTCTCCATCTTCTAGGTGACCATCCATGCTGCCAAGAGCTGGGCTGGAGTCAAGGGTCAGCATGGTTGGACGGGCCAAAAGCTCACACTCCAGTAGAGCTCCACTGACAAGATCTCCCAAACCTGCACCTCCTCTTTACTGTTGCAACCTGCTTGTTGACCCAACTCTTACTCTGGCCCAGACAACAGTGGTGGCATGAAGGAGGAAGACTAGATGCCACCACTGTTTGCTCATTGGTTCTCCTCGTGTTTGCTTGCAAACAAGCAAGTGGTAGTGACGATGAGGAACAGGAGAAGCAGCAGGCGACAATGCTGGTGAGGAGGTAGATTCATTGAAGGAGAGGGGCTGATTGAGGGTGTCTTGCTCAAGGACCTTCCAAAAGGGACAGCACTGGCCAAGAGAACTGAGGTTTCTGAAGCCCCAAACCTCTACTTTCAGAAAAGCTTTTGATCCATTTCTTGAAGCAGCTCAAACGCAAATGGGGTCATCAAAAAAACACAGTTAATATATTCATGCATTGCTCATGAGCTCCCAAGGGTGATCCTGTGACGAAAATGTCCCATTAGAATTAACTTGAGAATGATTTCATTTCGGAAGGTATTTTCATTTAGCTCCTTTAACTTGCAGAATTAACTAGTTTCCTATAAAACTGCTGCAATCTTTCAGAGTACCAGAAGTATTTCAGATCAGAAGCCTTGACACCCCGATGAGAGTTTTAAAAATGCTAATATTTAACTTGAGCTTTTAGGTCGCACCGAGCTTGAGCAAGATTATAACAAGCGGTAGCCTGTGTCATTAAACTTCCCCTTATTCACATGAGACTAATAAATCTTCCCAATCCTTTCTGGACTGAGTCAAATGATTACCATGTCAAAGCTGGGGCACATGAGCCCGAGGTAGAATACCAGCCTAGAAATGCTCAAGACAGATTACAGTGCCATATATATATATATATATATATATATATATATACATACCTTGTACATGTAACATGGATAAAATTTCTCACCTTCTGGATGGGAGCATAAAACACATTGACCAAACATGTAGTACTTTATATGTGAAGATGCCACTTGGTATTGGACTCTTGGGCTTTATATTTTCACCATCCAAGTTACTAAACACTAAGTGTGGGGAAACAAGCTAAAGCCATGTTCATGTAGTTCTGGTTTCAGAAACAGGAAAGAAAGTGTCATTTCTGATCTTAACTTTCAAGACCGACAGAGTGGTTATGCTAGATGTTGGAAAGGAAACAGTAAAATACAAGTATGGGCTATGCAATCTGCACAACTAGCTTGTTTATTCTTTACTAGAGGCCTGAAGCTGATATCTTGGTGAGAACACAGGAACCTGTCATATAGCAAGGTATTGTCCCATTCCAGAGCCCCTCGAGGGAAGCTGGGAGTAAGTTCAAGGTAGGAATGCAGATCAAGGCAGGAATAAAGCAGGGCCCTGGATAGCTCCAAATGAATCTTCCTGGCTGGGCAATAGGAGGGTGTTGCCTTAGCAGGTAGATAGAGGCAACTGAAGCCCTATGTAGACTGACAAGACCAGAAGTGTGGTCAGTTCTGCCCCTCCTGGAGGAACTGATTGGAGTATTAAAGGGCCTTTCCTGATTTTGTAGGTTGAGACTTCTGTGAGGTTGGAAAGATGGAGGTTCTGCTGGCAACACATCCTCTGAGACAGGTGATGGCAGCGCTGCATCCTTTGGCCAGGAGGGCCATGAAGAAGGCACTGACTATCCTAACTCTGAGGTAGGGCCTTGTCCTCAGCTGCTGCATACTGGAAGGCCTGTGGGTCATGACAGTTGGTTCATTGGACTCAATATTCTCTACACCAGAAGTGGGTTAAATCTGGCCTCTAGTCCACCCCGCCCCCACCACTGCACTGCTGAAAATTGGTGGCAAATTTTTTTGCAGGTGAAAACAGGCTAAATTTGTCCCTTTTCAGCCTCCAGCACAGTTTTCTGTCTGCTTATTTCTCTGCCTCTCTTCTACTGCTGCCTCTCTTGCGTATACATGCTGCTCATCTCCCCCTCCTCCTCTTGGGCTAACAACTAACAACTCATGGTGTTTCATTGCTTCAAGGACAGTACACATTATACTCCCTTCCTCCTCCAAAGAGCTCAGAGCACCTTACAAAATGGCAAGTAGATGTTCTCACAAATACCTAGTAAAGAGAGCCACTGTGATGCATGTTTAGAGTGTTAGACTGAGATCCAGGAGATCTGGATTAAGAACATAAGAAGAGCCATGCTGGATCAGACCAAGGGTCCACCTAGTCTAGCATTTTGTTCATGGAGTGGCCAACCAGCTGTCAACCAGGGACCCACATGCAGGACATGAGTACAACAGCAACCTCCCACCCATGTTCCCCAGCAACTGATGTATATAGGAAAATCGCCTGTGATCAGTATATATGCTTACTGACTCTGAAACTGGGTTCTAGACACAAATGGTCATGAAGCTCACTGGGTGACTTTGGGCCAGCCACTGAGGCCCTTTCCACACCGGGCTTTTCGCCTGGGATGGACCCTGGCTGCTCCCTATGAGTCCGCATGACGCACAGGGAGTACCGTGGGTGGGCACGGAATTTTCCTGGGAAAATAGAAAACAGAAAAATCCAGATTCTTCCGTGGTCCCGGGAAGTTCCCGGGATCGCAGAAGAATGTGTGCCCGCTCATCCTGGGCGCAGTCATACTTACGAGTTAGCGCGGCTGCAACCTGGGCACAGGAGGCACTGCATGGCTCCGTGCCCAGCAGGGGAGAGGGTGGCACCACTTTCGCCACCCCCGGGAGGGCAGGGAGGGGGGGCTGATTGTGTGGTTTTTTTATTTTCATACTTTTATTTTCATACCTGCGCTTTTCCCAGATCAGCCCCCCAAAAATGGCTGCTGCAACAGCCTGGGAGCAGCCCAGGTTGTTGCATTTCACCTATGTATTGGGGCGATGAACCTGGAAGTGGCTACTTCCAGGTCCGCTGCCCCTCCAGCCCGTTACACCCATAGGTGTAGAAAGGGCCTGACTCTCAGTGACTCCTCCCTCAGAGGATTGTTGTGAGGATAAAAGGAAGAGGAGTAGGAAGAAATGTCCACCGCCTTGGGCACCTTGGAGGTCAGGTAGGATATAAATGTAACAAAAACAAACAAGCCAATAGATGGAAGGCATTGGGTACACACTTAGAAGTGGTGGTCTAAAACCTGGAATTTGTGACAGAAAAGAACACAAAGGTGCCTGAGTTTCTGAGGGGACATCAGACTCTGGGATGTCATGGTTAACGCAGCTCTGATTTGAATGGGGACATACTAGCTATGGATGATGTAATCTTGGCCTGTGCTTGTGAGGGAAACTGCCGTCTTTGAACGGGACAGAGGAAGAGGCGGGGGCTAACTTCCGAGCTCTGGAAATCATCTTTCGAGTGCTGGAGATCTGAGGTGAGACAGTGACTGGGTTCAGATGATTGTGTTAAGGAGAAGAAGATACCATGCTTCTCTCCGTCCCTGTACGTGCAACTCCTATTTGCATAATTCACTGCAATGCAGCATGGGTTGGCATGTCTCCGAACCTGGCATGCAGCGTGGCGGGGGTGGCTTCCTAACCACCCTATAGCCTGTGCAGTACGGGTTCTAGGGTGGGCACGAGGCCACTCGGCCTTGATGCCAGGTTTGGATGACACTCCAACCCATGCTACATCATAGTGAATTACACAAATCATGGTTGCACATACAACATGTGCAAAGCCAGTGGGGGGTGGGGGGAGAGAAGCCACAATGGTTCTTCTCTCTATGCAATCGGCCGACATGCCCAGTGGAATTCACTCTTGGTAAGAATTCCACACGGGTTGGAGTGTCATCTGAACCTATGCTCATCCTGTACATGTGTAATTAAAACGCCAATAGTACAAAACACTGTAAGTCTCATTCCAGTGATTTCTCCATCCAAAGGAAAACACACTTGGTTAAGTGCAGTGAATCAGGAACTCCTTCCCTTCGCATGAGAAAGCGGGCACATGTAGCTATGCCGTTCCCAGGCACTCTCCCACCCACACAGCTTAGAGGGCTACACCCTCTGAGCTTCATCAGGAGATAACAACATAGCCCTCAGGCCATTCTCTGGCTATGAACCTGTTTTGTGGGGGAACATCCTATCTGCCTTTTCCCAGGAATTTTCCTTCATGTCTGCTGTATGGCATAATACAGGGATGGGGAATGTGTGGCTCTCCAGTTGTTGGTGGACTGCAACTCCCACCATATCTCACCACTAGCTATTCTCAGTGCTGGCCCCCTGACTATGAAATGAGCTCCCCCACTGAGGTCCGCCTGGTGCCAACGCTGTCATATTTTCGGCACCAGAGAAAGACCACCCTCTATTCCCAGGCATTTAATGACATATGCTGGTCATCTATGTCTGCTGTTTTGAATCAGGTCTGTTACAAAAAAGATTGTTTATTTAGCATTGCTTTTAGCTGTTTATATTGTTTTAATTTTTGTGTGTTAACATTTTTTTAGATTGTTTTTATCATGTTGTATTTTTGTATTATGAATTGTTGTAAACTGCCCAGATAACTTGGGCTAGGGGATGGTATAGAAATGAATGATGATGATGATGATGCTGGCTGGGGCTGATGGGAATTATAGTCCAACAACATCTGGAGGGCCACATGTTCCCCACCTCCAGTATAGTAGCTCACCAGGAACATGGAAAATTGATAGCTGGATATGGCCTTGCCTGATGTGCTCTTCACAACTGGGAAGTCCCTTGAAGGGTCATTGGAAAAGTAACATGAATGAGTGGGAGTGGCACAGAGTAGGATTCTGCAACCTGTAAATCTGAATGATGGACCTGGGTGAAATTGTTTATTAGCAGAGGTGCTCCACTGTAGACGATGTCCTGTCCTGTTGTATCCTGAGCATGAGGGACTGATCCAGTCTCTTGCCCATGACTGGGAGATACTAACACTTCCTTCTCAAAGGCATAAACGAGGGCCATTCCCAGTTTGATATCATTTTTCGTTCTGGATTCCTTCTGGATATAGCTAATGTCTAGGGCTTGGCTTACAAAACTGCCTGGTGCATGAAACCAGCCAGAGGATAAAGCATATCCCTACTGTACAGTAGGCAAGGATCAGGATCAGCATAAATTAGAGCTAGCACATGATTACCCTTCTGTGTGCAAAGGAGGATTTTCTTCCAAAGTAATTAGACTTCCCCCTCCCCCCAAAATCTCTCTCTCTCTCTCTCTCTCTCTCTCTCTCTCTCTCTCATTACTTGGATAGAGATGGCTGAACCCCTATTAATCTCAGTAGAATCTTCCTTAGCCTGAATTCCCTCACTGTTGTTTCAGTTTTCTGAGATTCACGAAACTGAAAGTGCTGCCTCTGTTTCAATCTATTCCCTCCTTTCTTAGCATGTGACCCTATTTTAAAACATTACATTTCTCTGAAGCATTTGTTGTACAGGCAAGACTGAAGTTTTCCTGTGTGCTTGGAATATTTACATTTTCGAGCCATGAAAGCTCATTCTTCTTCTTTCAGATGTTTGTAATGTTTCTCCTCTTCCAGGAGAAGGGGGTTCTCTTGTAATCAGTATTCAGTATACACATACTTTGGCTTTCACCCGTGTCCTAAAATTAGATGGCAGGACACGGGTGTGTCGCACAGCAAGTGGTCTTGCCTGTGTGGTTTTGATAGTTGTTGGTTAAATCTCCAAATATTTTCAAGTTCACTTTTCTGCCCAAACATCTGTGAGTGGGAGTTATTTTTCCTGCTCAGATTACAATACAAGCCGGAGAAGAAATGGGGGTGGGGTGAAGGCAGTGGGCCAGTTGAGAATATTGGTGCACTTTATGAGTGTAACAAATTCTTATTCCAAATTGTGTCATTGAAAAATTCAGTGACATCGCTAGACACAAATTCATGGCACTAGCCTGTGCTTCTGGGTATGTACTGTAGCATGCAACTGAAAGTGCAAGAAACATCTGTATGGCTTTGGTAGACTGATGAGGAGCCAGGTGTTGAACTGACACAGCATCCTATATGCTGTTTGTAAATGTATAGCCTATAACGTAGTCGGCAAATTTTAATAACCAAGTAGGCCTCTGTAACAGGCAGCTTCTAGTAGGCCTCTCGCATAAGATAATTGGCACCAAGCAAGTATAACCACAGCTACTCGGCCTATGCCAAGTGATCTCATCCACTGAGATAAGGACTCTCTTGCGGGGAGTGAAAGAGAGGCCCCCTTTCCCCTGAGGAAGGAGTGATTTTGTCATGACAGGCTGTGAAACTTAGCACAGACACCAGCATGCTGGTTTTGCTCTTTGCTCTCGTTCCAAGGGGGAAAACATGCACTGTCAGCCTGGAGAAATCCGTTGGTCCATGGGGTTGCATCTTGGGTACTGTGGGGATCCCAATACACAGCCAGCTGTGATGAAGGCTTGCTTTGATCGGCTGAACGGAAGTGTGAGCTAGCTTTGCATTTATTTCTGAACCCCATTTATCACCTGTGTGTAATCAATAAACGGTTAATCAAACACACATGTGACTTAGTTTCACTTTGGGGAATACTTGAATCTGGTTTGACTGTGACTTGACAGAACCAGGATCCCAAACTCTTTGCAGCATCCCTGGAGGAAACAACTGAAGTGTTAACAGCAGAAAGTCCGTTGTGCAGGTTTGAAAGGCTGTGCGGTTCTGTCATGTGTAATCATATCTAATCTCACAAATGAGTGTTGTGCAGATGTGTTCCTAGAAGACAACCCAACAATAATTCCAATTATTCAACTCCCCACTAACTTTCAGCCTAAGAGCCCTACCGGACTTCACCATTACAACCTCCTTGTTCTCCTGCCTCTTATTCTGGCCCAGGCAACAGTGGTGGTGAGAAGGAGGAGCAGAAGATGCCACAGCCCTACTTCCTCACTATCCATCTGGCCATCAAGCAAGCAAATGGTAGCAGTAATGAGGAAGAGGATTATCCAGCTTATTTTTGCCCCCTACTTTACAGAAATAAACTTTCAAAACGAATTCCAAGTTTCAACGTGTAAAAATGTATTGCAAAATATAGTATTTGGTCAGTACCTACCACACACCAGGCTTATTATAACATGTCCCTGCTTCTGTGCTCCAAGGCTGATTAAAAATCTGCATTTATTAGCATGTGATGTAAAATGGTGGGTTAGTTGCAGGAAATCATTGGAGGTGTCAAGGGCTTAGTGTATGGCCAATATTAACTGTATTCCACAAAGATATGGCTACGGCTTACAGGCTATTTATTTGGAAAAAGTAACTGTATTGTTGCCTGGAATTTTGAGCCATTTGCATGGGCAGAGGAGTACACGTTCCAAAAACGTGTTTTGTATTATATTCCTTTTGAGGTTTCCAAGGCAAGGTGTTACAAGAAAGAACAAAGACTGTACAGTCTTTGCTTGAAGACTTTAGCAGACGTGGGTGTTATTAAAATACTCCTTAAAGGAAGCTGGATTTAATACAAAAATCATCTTTTTCCTCCACCCCCAGGTTAAGAGAATAAAGACAACCAATTCATGAGAATGCTCCTGCTGTTGTTACTTTTTGCAGCATCACATGGCAAATGGTGATGCTTTAATAAGGTCATGAATGCCCCTCCTTTCTTATGGATCTTGTGGAGAGTGAAGGTTCTTCAGGCAGAATTCAGCTCTTTCCTCTTGCTCAGTTCCCAGTGCACATTTTCTTCATGGACACATGCTTCACTTTGAACACAGAGAAGGCTGGATCCCATTTTGCCCCCCTAAGTAGCTGCAGTATGTGATCCATGAGTTCCTCCTCATCATGAGCATCATCAGATGGGTGGATTTTCGCATTTCCCTACAGTTGCTATGGCCTCCTGCTGCTGTCCCACAATAGCGATGATCTCTTTACATGGAGAGAGAGAAAGGAAGCAGCAACTACCATGAAGCCTGTTTAGGGGTTGTTTTTATCGTGCCGCTTTCCCTGCACACAGCAGGAAATTATTATTATTATTATTATTATTATTATTATTATTATTTTATTACATTTATATACCGCCCCATAGCCGAAGCTCTCTGGGCGGTTTACAAAAATTAAAACTTGGACATTAAAAATCGATATACAAAATTTCGATATACATAATTTAAATCTATAAAAACATAAAAACTGACAACATATAAAAACAGTGTACATTTAAAATAGCTGAAAATTTTAACTGTTAAGCCTGGCCACAATGTCAATCAAACCTCAACTTGAGCTGTTAAATGCCTGGGAGAAGAGGAAAGTCTTGACCTGGTGCCGAAAAGATAACAATGTTGGTGCCAGGCGAGCCTCGTTGGGGAGATCATTCCATAATTCAAGGGCCACCACTGAGAAGGCCCTCTCCTTTGTTGCCATCCTCCGAGCTTCCCTTGGAGTAGGCACCCGGAGGAGGGCCTTAGATGTTGAACATAGTATACAGATAGGTTCATATCGGGAGAGGCGTTCCATCAGGTATTGTGGTCCCAAACTGTGTAAGGCTTTATAGGTTAAAACCTGCACCTTGAATCAAGCTTGGAAACATAGAGGCAACCAACGCAAGCAGGCTAGGGTTAGTTTTATATGTTTGAACCTCTTGGTCCAGGTTATTAGTCTGGCTGCTGCATTTTGCACATGCTGCAGCTTCTGAACCGTCTTCAAACGCAGTACCACATAGAGTGCATTGCAGTAATCTAACTTGGTGGTTACCAGAGCATAGACAACTGAAGCCAGGTTATCCCTGTCCAGATAGGGACGTAGCTGGGCCTCCAACCGAAGTTGGTAGAAGGCACTTCGTTCCACTGAGTCCACTTGAGCCTCAAGATACAGGGATGGTTCTAGGAGAACCCCCAAGCTACAAACTTGATCCTTCATGGGGAGTGCAACCCCATCCAGAACAGGTTGAAGACCCACCCACTAAAAGCATCTCAGTCTTGTCTGGATTGAGTTTCAGTTTATTAGCCCTCATCCAGTCCATCGTCACAGCTAGGCACCGGTTCAGCACATCTACAGCCTCACTTGATGAAGATGAGAAAGAGAAATAGAGTTGTGTGTCATCAGTGTACTGATGACAACATACTCCAAAACTCCGGATGACTGCACCCAACGGTTTTATCTACATGTTGAACAGCACGGGGACAAGGCTGATCCCTGCGGAACCCCATACTGGAGAATCCACGGGGCCGAGCAATGTCCCCCAAGCACTACCTTATGCAGCCGACCTGCCAAGTAGGGGCAGAACCACTGCAATGGTTCCCACTCCCAACTCAGCCAGTCATCCCAGAAGGATACCATGGTCGATGGTATCGAAAGCCGCTGAGAGATCAAGGAGAATCAACAGAGTCACACTCCCCCTGTCTTTCTCCCGACATAGGTCATCATACAGGGTGACCAAAGCTGTTTCCGTGCCAAAACCAGGCCTGAAATGGCGGCACATTTCATTTTTTTAAAAGACAGATTAAAAGAGGTCTATTTTGCCACCGAAAAACGAGCGGAAGAAACGAGAGGCACATGGGAGGCAGACATCATTGTCCAAAGGATGCACGAACATAAGTGGGCAATAGCGAGCATGCGATAAAACGCTTGTCTGATGATGCTCCATCTCTGCAAGATCTTCCCCAGTGATAGACAAGCTCCCCGCAGCTCGATTTGGAATTTGCTTGGTAACTATGAGCTTTCTTAATCATTTGAGAAAAGGCATCTTTTTCAAAAGTTCTCTCATGGTTCCTAATGTTGCTGCATGGATGAATATTATGGGATTACCCCTTGGGAATTGTTGTTTGGTTTCACCTGCCCTACACCCACACCACAGCACCAGGCATTATGGAGAGCCACTACGCAATTCAACCACTTGGGAACAAGAGAGGGTTTCAGATTTGGATGACAGATGGTGACAACATAAGACATTGGCAAGAAAGAAATCAAGATAATTGGCCCAAGTGGCAAAGATTAAACATTAAAGAATGTCAGAAACATTACCTATAAAGCAGTTGGCTTTGGTTGCCTGGTTCGCTGAAAGCAGAACATGCATGTGCAGAATCTCATTTTACATTACGAACCCGGGAGGAAATTCTTGAGGGAGTGGGTGCCCGATTCGTGATTCTGCCAAGTGTTTCGAACTGCAAAAATGTGTGTACCGAACTGGCAATTCGGAACTACTGCAACAAAGGCCATTCTTGAATCTACTGCAATAGAGGCTGTTCTTGAACAAGTGCTAGAAGTTTCCAGAGCCAGTATATGACTGTAGGGCAGCCCTATGGCCCCCAAATCCCTTGCAACATTGTTTTGGGGTTCCTGGTTGTGGGGAGGGAGGAGCCTGTCTGGACAGTGTCATGCACTCCAAATTTTAGTTGGGCTCTGAAAAAACAAGCTATTTTCTAAGCATTAAAAATGCTTAGTTTTGTCACACTCAATTCCGAATCGAGCTGAGGGGAGGTCACTCATCACTGATACACATTGCTTAGTTCCACTGGAACCCCTCACCCTCTGTCTTTTTAAGTCTACAGGCATAGTCAGTATTCCAGTGCAGTGTGGTGGCCAGAGCATCGGACGAGGACTGGGGAGACCCACACTCAGCCAAGAAGCTTGATAAGTAAATGAACCGGGCCCTGTTTTTCAGCTGAACATAGCGCACAGGGTTGTTGTGAAGATAACATGGTTCACAGGGTGGGGGAGAACCATGTAACATTAAAACGGTCAGTAGGGGGCCATAGATAGCCTGTTGGACTTGAACTGGGTCAATTTGATTACAAAACTCTGCTCAGTCATGAAACTCCCTGGATGTCCTTGAACTGGCAGCTAAAGTGGCTTTCCTCTCCACTTAACTTACCTGACAGGATTGTTGCAGGGATAAAATAGGGCAAGACCCAAGACATGCTTAGTCAGCTGTGTAGAGAAGAGAAGGATAGGTATGTGATAAATCAGCACTCCTATAATGCTATGCATTGTTTGCCATGTGTTCCTGGGGGGGGGGGGATAGCTCTTTTGTTATATTTGCCCTAACAGAGCTCTAATACAGGGGGGCCAAACCCACAGCACCATTCATTTCCATGGAAACTGAACTTGCCTGGGAAATGCAATATTCAGTGTTCGGGGTTACGCCAGAGTTCAGGCCTTGCTTTTGTGCAATAACAATTTAATTGCACACTGCAAAAATGCAGTGATCCCAGATGGGAAAGGTGGATTGCTGTAAAGATAGCATGATGACTGCTGACAGGCAGTCCATCCTTTGTCAATGCTGATCGTGTGCTAATAGCCAGAGATGTTATTGGCTGAAGTGCTCTCAGTGAGATGGTTGCCTGAATGGGCCATTCACTTGCACCGTTGGGGGTTTGAGAGACCAGTTCTTTACAACAGCCTTTCCCAAACTTGTACCCTGCAGATATGCTGGACTACAATTCCCATCGTGATCATGTTAGATAGGAATGATGGGAACTGCAATCCAACACAACTGGAGGGCACCAGGATGGGGAGGTCTGCCCTATAGGGTAGGGATGGGAGCAGGTGAAACAGAGAAACAAATAAAAAGGTTGGAGATTAAATGAACAACTAGCTATGTGCTCAAAATGCCTTGGGATTTCTATAGCTCATATTAATATATTTGTCTACTGCATTGGCTGGACTTCTTGGTTTTTGTTTTGCTTTTCCTGATGGTTTCTTTCCCAGACCTGGAGACTTGTGAAGACTTTTCCCCTCCCTGAATTGTCAACTTTTTAAAAAAACTAGTTAGCTTCCAGCTAGGGCCAGCCCAAGCCCAAGACTTTTTGCTGCTTGAGGAACACCAATAAATGTTATCCTGTATTCCACACTAGGGCAGGATCTACACCACTGCTTTATAACAGTATTGAAGTGCACTGACAACTGTTGAGGCCCGTGACACAGGGGATCATCATCAGACGGACGGGGGAGGGGGATTGCATTTCCTTACCGTTGCTCTTGCTTCCTGCTGCTCTTCCGCTATAGCTATGCGAAGAATTACACAGGAGAAAAGGGGGAAACAAGCTGCAACCAGGTGGCCCATTCAGTGTAGTGGGACAGCACCCTCTAGTGGGCGTGTAATAGTGAAACTTCTCTGCACACAACAGGAAATGGTGACCAATTTTGTTACATTTTGTTTGGACTATTTTACTATGAAAAAAATGGCAGAAGGAGTGAGAAACCAGCCAGAAGTGCGCAGGAGGCAGACGGCGTTGTGAGAGAGACCTGCAAAAATCTGTGAGTGCCCAGTAACGAGCGTGCTATAAAACACTCATCTGATGACGCTTACATTCCATATACCATTTTCAAACAACTTTCATAGTGTTCTATCTTGCTTGGTGTAGATCTGGCCTGTGATCTTGGGCCAGTAACTACCTCACAGGATTGTTATGAGGATAACAATGAGGAGATCATGTGTATTCCCTTTAGCCCCTGGAATCCAATAAAGGTAGTCCGTTACAACATGTACATCGCATACCCCATACATGAAGTATTACTGTTCCCCTTTTATTTCCTGAGACGGGCATGTGCTTGCAGGATATTTTTATTCTCTGCAAAAAATCTCGCAAATTGTGCCATTTCCTACAATTTGTTGTAAGATAATTCAAAATTCCCTTATGAGTGCCTCTGAAATTATAGTTAATAAAGTGGGTCTCATGAAAGACCTCAGGTTAACTTGACACCAGAGTTAAAGCACGTAGAGGAATTGCTAAGTAGCTACATTCCTAAGAGCAGAAAACAAAGGTTAAGGCAGGAACTGACATATCAATGAACCCTGTTTTCTTGAGAGACAGGCTATCTGATAAGGATTGCAATGTTTGTGTATTCCGTCTCTTAGTTAAAGAATGAGTTAACTTCATCTACATCAGAAGATTCTTTGAAGCCTATGTGTATTCAAGATAAGTTAGAAATCAGTTATTGTTTAACTGAGCAGAGATCCATGTATCCTTGTGTGATTTTTCTATTTAAGGTTGATCAAAATATGTATTCAGTACCATTTCTAGGTTTTGATTCCTAAATGGTCACTTCTTGCAAGAAGGAGAATTAAAGTTTTCGATCTTACACGTGTCTTTCGTCTGATTGGGATAGTGACGGTTGGGACACGGAAATACATGAGTCTGATTTCAAGACTCTTACCACAAATGGCGAGCCAGCCAGGAGGCCCAACTAGATGATCATCGCGCCCTTTTTCAGACTGGAACAAGCCCTGCCGGCATAGGTGAGTTTTTACCTAAGGGAAACTTACAGTCTGGGGAAGGACGGGCGGTCATCAACCAAGGCTACTCCCTTCAATGAATGTAAGATCGAAGGATATAAAGCAGGTAAAAGGTCTTCGGTAATATTTTTAAAGGGGTCTTCGGTGATATTTTGGTGAAAGCTTATAAAGAGGTGGTGAAAGATACACACGCAGCAAAACCAAGATATTGCGGGTAGTGAAGACCAGGGAATAGTTCAAGAGATGTGTTTTGGAAACACACTGAACTACAAATATTGCGAGTAGTGAAGACCAGGTTGATTATCTTCTAGAATATTTGGTTTGAGTTTTGCAACGAAATCAAATATTACTGGAGAGAAGATAACTGAATATTCCGGAAGGATCTCCACTGGATGTAGTCCTGGAGAAATAGAAAACTGTCCTGGGAAAATCTGATTTAAAGAAAAGTCGACTTGTTAAATTATGTGCTGAAACATGGCCAGAATTAGGATAAAAAAATAAAATAAAATAAAAAAGGTCACATATTAGATTATTTGAAAAGGGTATACTGAAAGATTTAAAAGGTGTTTTAGAGATATCATATCCTGGATATTTAGAAAATTTGTATGTTTGGATCCATGTTGCAGAAGGTTTTAAAATCAAGCCTTCTCAGGTATCTTTTTCAAAGTATTGATCAGAAAGTTTTTACTGCAACTGCACCCCCACCTCCTTATTGCCCTCCAGAGGAAAGTGCACTTCCTCAGGAGGGACTTTATCCATTGTTGAGTAACGTTCAAACTGTAGTAACAGCACCCGCAGTTGCGGCAGTTCCTGCAGTGGGGGGAGCTCCTGCCATTTTTGGCAGTGCCAGCACAATTACAGAGTGTTACATCGTATGTGCATACTCCTTTTAAAGTTAAAAACTGTAAATTGGTCAAAGGTAAAATTGGTGCTCCAAGATAAAGATGAAATGCCAGCTGACTATTTGGTTCGCCTTTCCCGTAGTCTCCGCATGTATGGTGGTATTGATCCTGAGGCAGTAGCGAATGCTTCCTTGGTGGTTGGAATTTTTGTAGATCAGGCAGCCCCAGATATTAAGGAGTATTTTGTGAAGCATAGATATGAAAGTTTTGGCAGAGGTGCTCACAGAAAGATTTGGTAGTTGCGTTTGTGGCAGGGGCCGTAGAAGATTTTCAAGAGTAGGAGAAAGAAATGTTGATGAAAGTGAGAAGGGATGTTGTTTTTTTTGTAAAAAGCCAGGACACTGGAAGAAAGATTGTATTTTGAGACAGCAGTCTAGTCAAATGCAAGGAGCTGAGGTGGTGTCACAATGACTGGTAGAAAGAGATTTAGGAAAAGAAGTGGAAAAAACGGAGACTGGGGAAATGCCGAATTCATGGAAATTAAAATTAAATAAACCATTTTTGACTTTGACCATTAATGGACAGCCATACAATTGTCTTCTGGATACCGGTGCGGCCAGAAGTATGTTAAATAAAACTGTTTTGCCTCTTTCTGGATATAGAGAAAGGGTGGTAGGAATCGATGGGATTTCTTCTTCCACTCCCCTTAGCACTCCGGTGCAAGTTAAAATTGGGCCCCTTACATGTGATCATTCATTTCTTATGATGTCTAAAAGCCCTGTGAGCTTATTGGGGAGAAATTTATTGGCAAAATTAAAGGCCACTATAAAATGTACTGCTGATGGTGTGTTTGTGTCCCTTCCTGCTGAGAATGTATTGGCTTTTATGAGTGAAACAGAAGAAATAGATGGCAACACACTCCCACTGGAGCTCCAGGAAATACCCTCTCATTATTGGGCAGAAGATTCTGGGGAAGTAGGGCTCTTAAAGTCAGCTGCCCCAGTTAAGATCACTGTTCGTAATGACATGGTACCCCCAAGGGGAAAACCATATCCCCTTTCAAAAGAAGCCCAAGAATGTATAGGAAAAACAATTGAGAAATTTTTAGAACAGAGAATTTTGGTTCCATGTTCCTCTCCATGTAATACTTCAGTAATGGCTGTGAGAAAAAAAATAGATAGAACTGGGAGAGGCTCCTATTTACTGTTTAGAAATAGATATTAAGAGAATTAATGAATATGTAATCCCCAGACATAATGTGGTCCCAAATCTTGCCACCATTATGTGTAGTATACCTGTTTCTGCATAAGTGTACACAGCTTTAGATTTGAGACTATTATGTGCAGAAACGGAGGAAAATTGTAAAATTGATTCAATTCACTTGATCAAGGCCTTAGGAGAACATGGACATAAAATTGCAAAAAGAAAATTACAATGGTGTAAAAGAGAGGTGGAATATTTGGGACATGTTTTGTCAGAGGGAACTAGAAAATTGTCTTGTAAGCGTATACATGCAATAACGCAGGCAAAGGTGACAAAAAGTCAAATTCGTGCTCTGTTAGGAATGTTGGGTTATTGTAGAGCATGGATCCCTAGCTTTTCACAAATTGTTAAACCCTGGTTAGAAAAAACGAAAGCAGAAGCCCCAGAAGAAATTGAATGGACTAAAGCAGATGAGAATGCCTGGAAAGAAGTAAAATCACTTTTAGTCTCTGCTCCTGCCCTAGGTCTCCCTGATTATCAGAAAGATTTTATTTTATTTGTACATGAAAGAAAAGGTGTTGCATCTGGGGTTTTATGTCAATATTTGGGTTCGCATCGGAGACCTATAGGGTATTACTCAGCACAATTGGATCCAGTTGCACAGGGATATGCTGCCTGCTTAAGGAGTATAGCTGCAGCAGCTTTGATTGTTGAAAAAGTACAAGATATTGTGCTTGGACACCCATTACAATTATGGGTTCCACATGCTGTTTCTGCGTTATTAACGCAAAAGAATACTCAACATTTTACAAATGCAAGATATACAAAATATGAGACTTTATTATTGCAAACCCCTGAATTGACTGTGTTAAGATGTAACGTACTTAATCCTGCCACTTTATTACCAGAAATGGATGCAGAGGCTCCACATGATTGCATTGAAGTAATTAAAGAAGTACAATTGCCAAGAGATGATTTAACTGATATGCCTCTAGTGGACGCTGAATTAATGTGGTTTGTAGATAGATCTTCAAAGATAATAGCAGGAGTCAGAAAGACTGGTTTTGCTGTTATCTCATTGACAGAAATTATTATTTCTGGACCTCTTCCAGGAAGTAAAAGTGCACAAGCTGCAGAATTTATAGCGTTAACAAAAGCATGTCAAAAGGCGAAAAACAGAAAATTAACGGTGTATTCTGATTCAAAATATGCAATTGGAGTATGTTTTGCAACAGGATCGTTGTGGAAAGAAAGAGGGTTTATTACTGCAGATGGCAGACCCATTTCCAATGGAGCAGAAATAGATGCCCTTCTGGGTGCTATACATCTGCCCCTTGCCCTCGCAATTGTTTACTGCAAAGCGCACGGTTCGGAGACTGATGAGGTGACAAGAGGAAATAGGAGAGCTGATGACGAAGCTAAGGCCGCTGCTCTTCGTCCTTTACCCTTTAATCTGATGGCGGCAGCAGAAGTGGATGTGCCCCCTTTGATGTCGAAAGATCTAAGTATTTGGTGGGAAAAGGCGGGTGCAACGGAAAAAGAGATATAGAGAGCAGCGGGCGCAGAAGAAAAAAGTGAAGGGCAGTGGGAAATGCCAGACGGGAGATTAGTATTGCCAAAAGCAGGATTGAGGGCAGTGGTTTCAAAACAGCATAATCAGGGGCATGAGGGACAGACTGGATTGGCATTAGCAATTGCAAGAAATTGGTTTGCCCCTGGGGTTCATCAGATGGCAAAAAGGGTGGTACAAGCTTGTACTGTGAGTGCTAAGGAAAATGCAAAACCTCAGCCTCTGGGCCAAATAGGGGGAAGGCCCTGGGTACAGCTCCCTTTTGAATCAGTCCAAATTGACTTTGCCCATATGCCACGCTTCCAAAAATATCAATGGATGTTAGTAATTTTAGACAAGTTGACAGGCTGGATAGCCTTAATGAGAGACTTGTCAAAATGCTTAGGAGAACAATGGGTTTTACATACTCCCTATCACCCACAATCCTCAGGTCAAGTAGAACGCATGAATGCTACCCTCAAGAGAAAACTTACAAAAATGTGCATTGCTTCAAAATTGGCATGGCCAACTGCCTTCCCTTTGGTTCTTTATTCTATCAGAACCACTCCAAGGCAACCTACAGGTTTGTCACCATATGAAGCATTGTATGGGAGGCCCCCCCAATAGGAGGAGAATATGCAAGGCCATATGTAACTTTACTAGGAGGGGATGAAGATCTTGTTGCTTATATTATACAGCTCCAGAAGCAGTTCCAGAAGATCAGGCGGCACGTGATAGATGCCCAACCTTTGCCATTGGATACTCCTGCACATCCTTTCAGGCTGGTGATGAAGTATACGTGAGAATCTGGACAGCAGACGGTTTGGAAGAGCGATGGTCAGGCCCTCATCTTGTATTGATGACCACTCATACAGCGTTGAAAGTAAAAGGAAAAGGGGCTTGGATTCATTACACGCATTGTGCTAGGAAAAACCCACAAGGACCTTTTGATCTCGCTGGCGCGGGAGGGGTCGAAAGTGAGGACGTCTCGCTACGAGGGATCAACGCGTGTCCTTCTCCGAATTGCGTGGACGAAGCAGGACAAGAAGCAGAGGCAGAGGAGGAACAGGATCATCATCCTAAAATTGACAAAACGTGGGCCGTGTTACCCACACCAGAATTACACTCTCCTTCAGTGGAACCGCAGTGGACAGTGAGATTTACTGATAAAGAAACACACCCTTTAAAGTTAAGGTTCCAAAAGAAATAAATATGAAAGTAATATTCATTTTATATTGTATAAAATTTTGTATACCAAAAGGACAGTCAAATTGGTTTAAAAGACATGCTTTAGAAATGTTTAATCGCTGGAGGAATGATTCAATTTTGTATTACGAATATCCAGCAGCAATAAGAGCATTTTCAGTATTACCTGCTCTTATTGAAAGTCCAGATGTAATAGTTGGAGCATTACAGCAAAAGAATACTTTGTTTTCTGATCCCAGTAATTTAAATGAAGTTGACTTCAGGAAGTTCAAATATAGCATATATACCCCTGGGATGTGTTTTTGTTGTCACCATTCAGGAATATGGAATGAAAAATGGAAAGATTGGATAAGACAAAGGGATTTCTTGAGGAATTTGGGAAATTACTCTACTTGCACAGAAAAGTTTTGGTTATGGGGAAACTCTAACTCCTCATATCATACTAAGGTACTGTTAAATGAAACTGTGTTCCATGAGATGTACCCTTATTATCCTATATTTCATCCCACCTATCAAGGAATAGGAAGTATTTGTTCAGGATGGCAACTCAGAGATCCAAATTTATGGTTTTTCTATGATGGATGGGCAACAAACTATCACTCAGGAAATTACCAGTGTGTAGGAGTAGGATATTTGACCCTACCGGTCCAAATAAGTAAATCAGAAATGAATAAAAGAAAAAAAAAAGGCAACTCAAGGAGGAGCTGGTGAATTGTTAGGAAAGCTTGGACCAAATTGCAATGATATGGTTATAATAGGAAAACAACTGTCAAAAACTGAAGGAGACAGAGTGGGCGGTGGATTAATAACAGGAATCTTAACCTTAGGTGCTTACCCTGGAATAATAGCACAAGAAAATAGAAAGAGTATTTTGGGTCTTACATGCCGTTTAGAAAAAACTATTAATGCAACAGGGATAATTGTACGGGCAATGCAGTCAGAGATTGGAGAATTAAATCAAGAACTTATTCAGCATAGGATGGCTCTTGATTACCTCCTAGCAAAGCAGGGAGGTTTTTGTAAAATTATCCAGAAAGGTTGCAAAGTAGTTTTTCATGATATGAATAAAACTATCGAAGATGAGTTGTCAAAACTACAACAAATGGTAATAGACAATTACTCTGGAGTAACAAATCCATGGGATTGGCTAAATTCCTGGTTGCCAAATTGGAATTGGTTAAAACAAATAATTATATTTGTATTGATTATAATAATGATTGTTTTAATTACTCCTTGTGTCTTTCAATGTATGATGAAGTTTTGGAAAAAAAAGAGTGCATAAACAGATGTTAATTATGTATCAGAACATGTCTGGTGAAAGCGTAACTGACAATAGGATGAGAGAGCTACAAACTTGGATTGAATTATCTAGTCTGGAGAATGATCCTAATGACGTTTAAAGACGCATTGGATCAAAACGGAGGAGTGTTGTAAGATAATTCAAAATTCCCTTATGAGTGCCTCTGAAATTATAGTTAATAAAGTGGGTCTCATGAAAGACCTCAGGTTAACTTGACACCAGAGTTAAAGCACGTAGAGGAATTGCTAAGTAGCTACATTCCTAAGAGCAGAAAACAAAGGTTAAGGCAGGAACTGACATATCAATGAACCCTGTTTTCTTGAGAGACAGGCTATCTGATAAGGATTGCAATGTTTGTGTATTCCGTCTCTTAGTTAAAGAATGAGTTAACTTCATCTACATCAGAAGATTCTTTGAAGCCTATGTGTATTCAAGATAAGTTAGAAATCAGTTATTGTTTAACTGAGCAGAGATCCATGTATCCTTGTGTGATTTTTCTATTTAAGGTTGATCAAAATATGTATTCAGTACCATTTCTAGGTTTTGATTCCTAAATGGTCACTTCTTGCAAGAAAGAGAATTAAAGTTTTCGATCTTACACGTGTCTTTCGTCTGATTGGGATAGTGACGGTTGGGACACGGAAATACATGAGTCTGATTTCAAGACTCTTACCACAAATTGCAGCACCTGTCCTGTTGGGTGTGTAACAATCTGCTCTGAAAATGCTGAATTAACTGTAAAGATAAAGAAGAGTCTCTTACTGTTTAGCTTCCTCGAGGGGGGAAAATCTTTATACACTAAGCAAGGCAAAGATTTTATTTCAATAGGTTATTATAATAAATATACTCTCAGCTAACTTCACTCTCAGCAATTCATTTTATACTTGTCAGTGATGTCAAGTTAATATGCTTGTAGATTCTTTAGTAAATGCACAGGCCTTTTATTGAATATTAAGATCCATATTTTCATACTTTTGCTTCTACAGCCCCTTCCCAACCGATCATAAAACTGCGAGTGATTGCTATTGATCTACTACCGTTTTCCCTTTTTAATCTATTTTTATCTTAGGCATTTCTGCTGCAAATTTCTCTACATTAAATTCTGCAGATACTGCTACATTCAATTTTCCCTCTTTGATCATAATGTCAGGCATAAAACTCACAAAATTGTCAGAGTGTTATTGTTTTCATTCTTTTATTTCCTAATTCATATCCCTAAAACTGTAATCTCTTTAAACTGCAATATAAGCATGCTTACTTAGAAACAGGTCTCATTGAATTCAATGGGATTTATTTCTGACTAAACATGTTTATATTAGATGCAGGCCATCTATTTATTTTAATACAGGTATAAATGATATGCACTGAGCAGCAGCCATCTCCAACTTGGTGACCTTCAGATGTTTTAGAATACATCTCCCATCAACCCCAGCCAGCATGGCCAATAACCAGGAATGGTGGGAGTTATAGATCAAAACCACAGTAAATCAGCATGATAGCTGTTGGGACACTTAGAAAGCAATGACAATGAAGTGAACTGAGGGGTTGGAATGCTTTTTATTTTTGCTTGTTAAGATGTTTATAAAAACTGACTTATCCAACATTCATTCCCTGAACTTATTGTGTATATTTTGCACACACTCTTATAGTTATTTCTCCCCTCTTATAAATGGCAAACTGAAATGCAGACATGAACTATCAGATACTCCAAACTATATGTTGACATTCTTATTGCCCATCTATTTTGAGTTGAGGATTCAGTTTGTTATGATCCTGAAATTGAACAGATTCATGAATGTGAACATAAAAACAAGTCTGATGCCTGTGATCCTATTCATATTAGAGTATATGACATTAGTCAGGTGTTAGAAAGGTTTGCAGGTTGAAGCCTTTGTCTCAGCTCTAAAGAACTATACAACTATTTCAGCATGCCCAAGAAACTTGCATCCAGATCTCAGTCGTTATCTTTTAAGACATTCTAAAGGCATTCCAATTGGGGACTGATTGGTTCAATGTACCTTAAAAAAATCTTATCCTGCCCTAGGAAAAAACATGGTATGCTCCAACAAGCCATTACTAATATAGCAGTTATTGCATATCTGCAAACTATGAAAGAGTAGCCATCTTTTCCCCCCTTTTTTTAAAATCAGAAATAGGCTGAAAAGATTGCTGGAAAGGGAAGCAAATGAGTGCCTTTTAGAATTTCAAAGAGATTGATGCCATTATGGATGTCAGTTCTCAGGCTCAAAATACTTTTCTGTTGCTATGGTGCACAGATCTATAGATTTTTGTAAAAGTTGCTGAAAATGCACTATCTTCCACAGTTTTGTCTCAGCCAGGTTGCCTGATTTGGCAAAATGAACTGTCCATTTAAATCACAGTTGCAAAATTGGTTTTAAAATCATTTGAATGTATTTAAGATATTTATCAGATATAAAGTTGCTGAGGAATCCTATATATATATATATATATATATATATCACACAAACACACACAAACACACACACACACACACACACACACACAGAAAGCTAAATATGTTCCTGATTATTTCAAATTGATAATAAATTCATACTCAGAGAGAGGTGTGGGAAGAGAGAGAGAAACAAACCATTTTTAAAATCTTCTCTGGCCTTGCATGTACTGCTGGATGGATAGAGAGATGGATGGATCTGCAATATGAATACTGCATTCCTCTTTTCAATGATGAATATGATTTATTCATCAGATTCCTGAAAAACTGCCACATAAAAAGAAGCTAGTCCTCATCATTTCTAGGGCTAGGGCTGGGGCTGGGGGGTTGGGAATTTGAGGTGATTGCCAGTTAATTTACATAATTTATTTCACTGAAGCAGAGAGAGATGACCCAGAACTTTGGGGATGGATGTAAATACGTTGATGCTACATTTTGTTGGCTAAGGGCAAAGGAGTAGCCACACCTGCACTACAAGGCTGTGTTCAAATGAATGAGATTAAAGAGGCTGAATTTGAATCCAGAAAACACAGAAGTGGTGCTCTTTAGAGAATTCTTTGTGATAGTTGTGGATGCGATTTCCCAGTCTGAACATGTCTGGAGTCCAAGAGAAGTCCTGAACCCCACTTTGCTGCTTTTTATCAATGACATTTCCTCACATTTTAGAGAGGAAAGATTTTGCTACATGTGCCCATGTTTTAGCCACTAGAATTGACTACTGTAATGGAGCCACCTTTGAAGTTGACTAGGAAGCAGCAGCTGCTGCTGCTGCTTCCCTCCCAATGGATACAGGGAGGTGAGAACATATTTAGTCAGTCTTAAAGTGAATTGCATTGACTGCCCAATTAGCTTATGGGGCCAATTCAAGGTGCTGGTGCTTAGCTTTAAAACCCTTCACATCCGGCCAGCTAGATATCTTGGAGCAGCCTTTGCCAATCTGGTGCCTTTAGATGTTTTGGATGAAAAATCCCAGCATTCCTGACCATAGGCCATGCTGGCTGGGGCTGAAGGGAACTGAAGTCCAAAACATCTGGAGGGCACTATGCTGGAGAAGGCTGCCATAGACTGCATCTTCTAATATGAGCTGTGTCCTGCAGCTCAGGCCCTGCCCCAAGACTCTTCACATGTGATATGAGGACATTAACTATAAAGAAAAGGGTCTTCAATGAAATGACCCTGAAGCTGCAGGATGACCTAATGCAGAAGTCTGAGGCAATTCTTCACTCATATTTTAATCCATTCATTCCAGAAGGAATTTGACTGAAGAGGGTTTCTATTGTGATAGCTGCTTTATTGTTTTCAACTGTTTCTATTGTTTTCATCTGTGCATTTTATTCTTTTATTCCTAAAGACGTACCTTGTGAGCTGCTTGAAGTTTGGAAAGGTGAGATAAAAAAGGGGGGGAGCATGATGGCAGAGGGCTTCAAAAACCAAGGATGCTGCAGAACTGCTCCCTATAACTCATCATCCCCTACCCCTACTTTTCTCAAATGGTACATTTGTATTCATTTGCAGTTATAGGAGAGTGCCTGTTGTACAGGATAGCATCAAAGTTCTTCTAACGCAGACCTGAATTGTTGTCCACAGTATCATACTTTTGATTGCTTGATTACTTCATCAAGCAACATTTGGATGATTTGGCTTCCTCCATTGCAGAATGTTGTTTTCTGGCTTGCAACAGAATAATGTCTCTGCATACGATAACACTGCAACCCACTTATGGGTCTCTATCCAGAGGGTGGTGTGTCTACCTGTATGCATCCTTAAGGGTGGGGGTGGGCAACCTATGGCCCCAGAATTACACACCCACACAGTTATTTATTTATTTAATTTCTATGACACCCAATAGATGAAGGTCTCTCGGTGGGTCACAACACACACTTCCTCCCACCACATTGTGCTCCAGACCCCTGGGGTGGAAGGCGTTAGCCTTGCCCTCCTCCCAGAGTTCCGGCTGAAAAGAAGGTGTGTGGGATGCCTCCTCTCACATGCCCTCTTTTCCCAATGCTTTTGGGTTTTCTGGGAAACAGCACGCAAGGAGAGTCATACTCACGTACCCTGATTGCCAGCAGAATTGGGGGCCCACCAGCCCACCAAACAGCTGTGGCTCTTCCCACTGGGCCAGGAACGCCACCCCCCAAGGGCCCTGTTTCCCTGTAGAATTGCCTGTACTTCTTCCAGTGGAACAAGATGCAGGGTAGGAGAAGTGGTTTCACTCTGCTAGTCCTTCCTGATGGGAGAAGACTCACATGCAGCAAAGATGGCCTTTGGCAGACATGCCAGGATTATCATCGTCTGAATATGCCCTCCATGGACCAAATGATGTCAGAGGTGTGGCCAAAGACCCTTTTGACATCATTCGGTGGAGAAGGGCTGGGGGAGGGGTCATCTGGCCTCCCACCTAATTTTGGCTGCTCCTCCCTGGCCTAAAGTGCCCCCATAAGCCCCCTCAGTCTGCTTTTTAAAGTCCCCGATGCATTGTTTTAAAAGCACCTTGGGGGATTTGCCCCTATTCTGATATAGCACACAGACAACCTTGAAGGTAAGAAACAAGGAGGCTCCCCTCATCCCTGCCAACAGCATCCTGCATTTCAAACTGAAATGAAAGAGATCAGCTCAACTCTCCATCGGGTTCAATGGGAATTTGCCTGGCAAAGAAGGAGAAGGGAGGGAAGAGGCATTACAGCCCCTCACCCCTTGCAATTCAAGGCACATATCTAGGCCTCAGGATGTGCCTGTTTGTCTGACCAATACATGGATCCTAACCAATACATAGATCCTAAACTTTTGTGTGACTGAATGTGTCCTCCCAATGATATACCTATAGGTCTGTCTCCATTACCAGTTTGACAATGTTCATGCCTAGACTACAGATTAAAAAGACTAACCTATCTTAATATTCATTTCAATCCAACACACACACACACACACACACACACAGGACAACCGTGCTTTGTTTTTTTTTTATTAAAAAAAAAGGTTTGGCGTATATCCAAATATTCTGGCTATTCAGAAATTTTGAGTGTTGTTTAGAAGATGTTTGACACTGAGCTCTGTAGGGAGAGCAAGTGCAAAGAATGAGAAATTCAGATATTACTTCGGAGTTTGAAATCATGCCTATAATATACACAAACTACCATGCAAAGCCTACTTCTGGTTGGAGTGTCGGGTGACAGCATTTGATCCAGTGGCCACAGCACTTGTAAGAATCTCAATCTTGAGTCCATAATCCAAGAACCACCGCAGCCAATTTGAGCCAGGCTTTCTTCAGAACCAACACAAAAGCTGGGCTGTTAAAACTGTTAAAACAGGCATTTGCCTTCAATGCCTTCAGTTATCAGAGTGATGACATGCTTCCAGACATACATGCAGCAAATCTGTCATCGGCATGCTACCCATTGCCAGTGTCATTTTCACATCGGCTTTTGCTCAATCAACCGTTGGCTAAAAGCCATAAACCTAATGATTGTAGTTTCAGAAAAGCCACTACTGTGGAATGCATACAGCCTTGAGCCTTGACGATTCATAGCAAGTAACCAAGATTGATTGAACTCTCTGATAGATGGACTGTATATAAAGATTTCATGGACCTTAGCAAGACTGACACATCTGTTCTCATAGTTTCTAGCTTCAAACTCCAAATCACAAGAAGGAAAGTAAAAGGATAGCTCTTTACTTAATATGCTTGTGATGGGGAAATCATTTAAAGCTGACCTTCGTAGCTTAAGGGGGCAACCGTATGCATGATTAGACAGGGGAAAAATCCTACAACTCCCAACATTCCCCAGCCAGCACGGGGAACTCTGGGAGTTGTAGGTTGTTGTTGTTTTGTCTAAACATGCATAGCATTGTGCCCTAAATGTGTGCATGTTTGTGTGATTTTATACTCTAGATACATCTACAAAGTAAATAGCATTTGTTCAGGATGAAGTTGAGCATTCCAGCAAAGAACAATAATCTAATAATAAAAATTGATTTTCTTAAGTCTTAAGAATTATTCACTAGTTTTGAGAAATAGTGCCCTTTAAAAAATAATCAACTAAGATGTTCTAATCTGGACAAAGGGTGCTTCAAAATGGGTTATCATGAGGGCATACGAAGAGGAAATGTAGTTGGATACCGATTTTGTTGCTAATGGGTGCAATTCAATGACTTTTCTATGGACTTAAAATTTCCTTTAAAGCAGGGATGGAAAACATGTGGTCCTCCAAATGTTGTTGGACTAGGGTGACTAGGGCTGGTGGAAGCTGCAGTCCACCGACATCTGGGCCATGTGTACCCCAGCCTTGCTTTAAAATCATTCAGGTATAAGTAAACATTATGTAGATGGCAGCCTAGATGGAAAAGATGTAGCAAGATCTGATGCACACACACACACACACACACACACACAGAAACACTAATGCAACACAAGGTCAGAAGGAGGAGATTGTGGGAACTTTGGACATGGCACTCACCAATTGTGCAGTCATGTCTGCATTGGGCTGGCTGCTCTTGTTATTCACATCAAAAGAGATAAAGTGTGCAGAGAAGGGATGAACAAAATCTGTCTGAACCCTCATGCAGCCACAAGCATTCCAGCTGCCCCCACCCCTGGCTATTTGTCATTTAGAAGAAGATTGCTTTGCCTCCTATGGAAACTCCTAAACTCAAAACAAACAAACAAAAAACCCACTAAAACAAAAGATACCAGAATGTTTAAAAATGCACACAAAAACTGCCAAGGAGCACGACGGAAAAGAATATGTTTCGAAAGAAACTAATTTCTTTCCCAGGTGAAGAGGAAAGCTTGCAGACTTTAAAAAGCAGCAAGCAGGTCAACTGTTAACCAAAGGATCATTTCATTAATTGTTAATTTTGCTCACTGTGTTTAAAATTAAATGTGTTATGCAGTCTCAGAAAGTACAAGAAGTTGCTGTTAGCACTCTTCATGATCTGAGAACCTCCAAATGTAAACAAAAAAGGATGATGTACCATCTGTTGCAACATGATTTTTGCTGATTCCCTTTTCCTCTGCCATCTCTTCACCCCTACCCCTCAAATCTGCTCCAGATGTAGGGAACCCTTTAGAACAGGGGAGAGATGGAATAGGGGAGTGCAGGAGAAAGGGGGGAATTTGCAAAACCCGCATGCCCGCCTTTCCACTCTCGAAAGTTTTTGCTGGAGCGAAGGGCTTGTCTATATGCTCTATATACCCCATTGTGACTGTGCAGTTGCGCCCTGTTGTTTATATGATGCAGCCGTCAACTCATAGCCACATCACGTTATTCCTCACAAAACTGCGTTTTTGCATTGCTCCGATGTCAACACGGTCGTTTGTTGTCTGCCAGTGGTGACTTCAGTTGAGATTAAGAGAGTGGTTGTAGTTAGGGGGTGGATCCCTGTACAGGGTAGGCACGGGAATGCAAGGCAGGGGGAGGGTTCAACAAGCTTAGCAATGGCCACCATGGCAATATTAAAGTCTGGGGAATGAGAGTAAAGGCAGTTATGATGAATATCACATAAACTCAATGGACAGTAGCAGCGCATATGAACTGCTACAGGCTTTCAATGTTGCGCAGAGTTTCCAGGAAAAAAAACGGTTTCCACAGTTTCCGGTGCCCCGATATTTGCTGCCCATTACCGCCATCGGACAACAGCGCTGCGGTTTTTCCTGCCTGGATTGCCCATGCTCACTCCTGCCATATAACCATATCAGTGCTGCTTCGCAGCAGCGATGTCATGGGGTTTGGGGGAAATTAATAGGCAAAGCTGTGTCATATAGACAGCCCCAAAGTGTCTTCTGTAAGCAGAGGCACACAACTGGATACAAGTCAGTGGGACTTACTTCTGAGTAACCATGCAGAGGAGTGCTCCGAACATGCCGCAGGGACAGTGAAACAGCCAATCAAGATATGTCTGGTGAACAAACAAAGCAGAGGCCAAGTGATTATGCAAATGGGCTACATTCAACTTTACTTGGTCTAATTGTGGCGATTGCCTCCAGTTTACCCAAACACAAATTGCACAGCAAAGCCAATGATAACAAATAAGATGCTGGCAATTTAAGTCCTTCATGAAACAACATACCATAGACACAAAAGAGAGTGGATGACTTGTGTTTCTAGTATGCTTTTAGTCACTCAGGAGCAAAGGGTCTAGCATTATGAAGTGTCCAATGGGCTACTAAGTGGCAGCAGATCATGTTGTTTTCCACGACTGTCCGGGGATTGTGATTCTTCCAGATGCACCATGGCATGCAAGAAGCAGGGGGAAAGCGCTTCCTGTTAATGTTTGAATTGTTTGTGCTCTGGAGCTTAAACCTGAACATAAAATTGCAGAGGTGTGTGATTTGGATACCAAGTAGGTTTCCTGCACTGATCTGTTTGTATATGTCAAAGAACACAATATTCAGTCACCCATTAGCAGTGCATAGGGGCTAGATTTAGAAATATACTGAAATCTGGTCAAAATTTAATTTAGGGCAGCCAGTTATACCAGTATAAACTAAAGCTTTTCTTATAAGCATCTATGGAAGCACATTCACATCCTCCAAAAACAAGCAAGACAACCAGAAGATAGGTAATCTGCATTTGAAGAAGTGGGAGGATTTTTTTAAGTTGAAGAAAACTGACCTTGTATCCTACATATCGAACTCTCAACCATATCATAACTTCACACACACACAGTGAAAATCAAAAGCAAAACTCCACTGATTTCCTTTGCTCACATTGGGCTCTATCACACCAGCATTTTATCGCACTCTCGTTCCCCCTGGTTTGCCATTTTGAAACATGATATATGATGTCATGCCTGTCCTGCATTCACTTCGCGTCTTCCCCTCCATTTTCCATCTGTTTCTAGGGTGGGGAAAGTGCAATTTATTTTCTCCACGTGAAATAAAAGCACCCTTCAATCCCGTGTATTGCCGTCCTTGTACTATGTTGCTTTTGTTGGGGGCGGTCCTGCTGACGAAAGAGGAGAGCGGGGCGGTTCTCCTCCAGCTTGCTGAGTCTTTTGGTTGAACGAACGGACTTGTGCTGAGCTCATCGAACCAACTTTTGCTGCTCCAACCCCACCCTCATTGCCCACAGAAACGGTGCCCAGCCGATTAAACACTGCATTGGTAAAACCCTAGACAACAAAACTAGAGCAAGGGCGGAAGGCAACCACGTCCATCACCCAACAAGAACCAATGAACTGGAGGGGGAAAGAGAAGGGGCGGGGTGGAACAGGCACAACAGCAGGAGAGAAAACAACAGTGGCAATCGTGAAAGGGCCAGCACTTGCTGTGCTACTGAAATGGAGGTCAAAATCATGGGTGCATACCAGGAAAAAAAGTAGGTGTGATGGAACCCACCATTCCTTTTACCCTTGTCTTCCTCTCTTCCTCTCCCCACTACTTCCTTTTCTGTTATTGACTACCTCCCCACTGGCACAATTTAGACTAGTCTTCCTCAGGGCAGAGACATTCTCATTTGCTTATTGATAAATGGGATGGAGGTTCAAAACATTGTGAAATCAACCAGGGAAACATTTTTTTCGAATAAACTTTACCTTCACACAATTGATCACTGATTTCAGAGGTGATGATGAAGGCTACCTGTGTACTGATTTTAATAGCAATTGTATTAGATATACAATGTGTTGGACTGACTGTAATGGTAATATAAGCAACTCCTCCAACTACTAGATGTTGTTGTTCCACATCCAAGTGTTTAGCTAAGGTTTTACTTCTTGCCTTGTTGTTTTGTTTTTAAAAATTTCTTGCAAAGGACAGATCTATGCTGGAGTCCTGTGATATTGGTTTTACATTTAGCAGATCTTTTAACCAAGTTTTATTATATACACAAGGAATCCTTGATTCTCCCTGTTTCCCCTTGTGCCTTCCTTCATTGTGTTTATTTACCTCACTAGCCCATCAAAACACACAATAACATACACAAATAACTACCTTTTTTTGAAACACACACACAGAGACCAAACACGGTGATTATTGCTTTCGGTCCACTCTGTGTATGTTTTTACACCAATTATGTTTCAGTATTTAGACAGTTTGCATAATCTTGGACCGAACTAAAATTGGTAACACGAGCTGCAAAACATTCAGTCAAGAGAAGTAATGGAACAGTGGAAAGACTTAGAAGTGTGTGAACAAATGTTTGGAAGACACTTAAAAAGTAATTCCATGCCAGTGGCCAACTTCCAGCTTCTCAGTCTACGAGTAACTGAGCTCTTTCAAAGAAGGAACAGAGTGAGAAAATAGAGGATGGAGAAAAATAAGCCATCCAGCCTTTAGATGCTCTGGTACATAACTCTGCTTACAAAAAGATTAAATGATGATTCTCTATAAATAGTGAGTCTAAATATAATAATATACCCAGTCATCTGCCAACAACAAAATACCAAATTATGGTCAGAGCAGAGTTCTGTAAAGTCCAAGCCTAAAGTTACAGAAATCACATGCAAGCAGTTCCCAGACATGTGAAGAGACAAGCAAGTAGGACATCAGCCCAATTTAAGCAGTGCAAAATGTTCCATACTGAGCATCTCCATGGAAGCAAGAGTATGGAGGAACATCTGACCTGGAGCAGTAATGCTAACAAGTGCTGTTTCTTGGCAGCAATTCACATGAACATGGTAGATAAAAAAATGGGCCTCCGCACTCACTTGAATTGTCACCCAGGTGAAACATAGGGTGGTTAATTAGGAATTGCCAAAAAACACAATACATCATCAAAAAAAGAGAACAACAGAAGACACCAAGTCGCATATATGCATTTGCTCATTTATATGTAGAAATGCAAATTTAGAAATAATAATTATCATTTCAATAGAAATACAGTACATCTCACCATGTTGTGGTGTGACCAGGTGACTTGTGTGTCTATCTGCTTTCCAGACCCTGAGTGTTGATGGTTAACAGTTGTTATGGTTCTTTTTCTTCAAACTGGAATTGGACAAGATGACAGCCTTTCAAATAGAGGATGGTTCTTTGTCAACCCTTTGAATTAGAGGACTGTCCTCTGTAAAAGAGGGCACATGATCACCCTATGTTAAACCAAAATGGTTGTGGAGGTTAATTTAGTCACATAGTATGGTTGAGAACACAACAGGAGTGCAATTCAGGATGGAGGAGGGCAGGCCCGGCCTACTTAGTTATCATAATATATTATTATTTAAGCGCTTCCTTGTGTAAAGTTAACAGAACATAGTCCTTTCTACATCTAAGGGTGTAGAGGGAGGGGGATCCTGGACTTACCTACTTTTGGGATCATCCCCGACTTTCTAAACCAGAAGAGTGACATCCTGGGATGAGAGGGACGTCGCGCTCGCCTTTTTGTTTCATTTAAAGTAACAGGAGCCCTCATCGTGCAGCAGAGAAAGTAGGGAACCCCCTGTGCACCCACCCCACCCTGCCATCTTGGGGATGGTGGAATTGCTTCCCTCCCATGGGCACAGAGCCACCCCGCGCAGCTCCGTGCCTATTTCAGGTCTCGGGATGGTGGGGAAACCAGGATATCCGTGGTTTCCGCTATCCTGGAGTTTCCCTGGGGTCATCCCCGGGATCCATGTACATAATTTAGATGCACAGTGTAGACAAGGCCACAGTTAGAAAATCAAACTTTTGTTTATATATTTCATTTTAAAGAAAAGAATATATAGACTACAATAGGCTCTGGAACTCATCAGAGTTTTTGTCATATGTTTGTGCGGCTTGCATCTTGGCCTCAGTATTTAATGCTGAATGGCAGTCTGAAAGAAACAGAGGCCTACCTTTTTCTTCAGCTAGGATTTCACACCAGGACACCATGTTGTAAATCTAAGGGCCATGTAGGGTGTAGCTGAAAGTTACCTTTTTAAGTATTCTAGTGCAAGTGTGCATGGTCCTGATATAGATTGGGACCATAATGCTCAGTGAAAGGAGGATTGAACCTTCACCACCATTTCCCTCCAAAATCTCTCCCCCTCCCTGCCACAGAGATGTTAAAAAAGGGAGGGAAAGGGAGTCCATTGGTGTTAAGGGAAGCTTTTTTTTGTTTTGGGGGGGGGGGACGGTGCGAGGTATCCTTTTCTTCTGATGCACAGTATTCCCAATCTGAATTGGGCAGATGCGTGCTTACACTAGAGTAAATAAAAAGCTAATCTTTAGCAACATACTATGCTATTAAAGTAATGTATACTTTGACTCTAAGTGACCCCAAAGAAGGAGTCTTTTAAACCCCATTGGGCCATTAAATCTTTATTTCTATTTTGTTTATTCATTTTAAATATTTATACAGCACCTCTGAGGCAAATGACTTCCCAAGGCAGTTTCCATAAAAGAGTTAAAATACACATGAAAATGAAAGAACCATTTCAAAAGTTACCATAAAAAACAACAGTATGCCATGGCATACATGACCCAAAACCATAAAAATAGCAAAACCAACTAGCATAAACTAATTTTAAACCAGCAGAGCTAGCAGAGACTATGCAAATACCATTTAAAGCAGTAAAATAAATTGGAGCTCAGAACTTATCTAGAAAAGGCAACCTCAAATAAATAAGTCTTCACTGCCTGCTGTGGACTTGTAAAGAAGAGGTCAAACATACTCCACTTGGGAGAAAATTCTATAGTTGACTTTGAAAATCCTACCATCTTTTCCAACACAAACACACACACCCTTTGAGGTAGGTCCGCAATTACTTTTTCCCCACCACCATATCCATAGGGATGATCACTCTGGAGGATTTCCTAGCTTCTGAACCAGGCCAAATCTCTCACAATGGGCAGATCCAAATATTATTTTGCCGGAATATGTTCTACTAGTTTGTAGACGTTCTGACCAGAAACACATTATACAGCTTGGCAAGCCAGAAGCAAGCAAAATAATTGGGGGAAATAGGGCAAAATCTAGAAGCCATGGACAATTCAAATCTCTGACTTTAAATCACAGAGGCTAGGACTGCATCTTCATGACATGTCTTTGATGTTGCAGTGGCGGCGGCAGGCGGAGCAATGCGCATTTGCGCTCCCTCCGCCCTTCTTCACTGGCAGCAGCGTCGCAGTGGGTTTTCTTGCCGCCGCCGCTGCCCCCGGTATCCGTGCGTCCTCGAAGGTAAGTGTTTTTGATTTTGTTAAGTGGTGGGGAGGGCAGCGCAGGTGGTAAGTAAGGTTTTTGTTTTTTGAACTTCAAATGGGGGGGAGGGCAGCGGAGGCACGTAGGTAAGTTTTTAAAAAAACTTAAAATGGGGGGAGGTCAGAGGAGGCGTGTAGGTAATTTTTTTTAAAAAAAAATTAAACTTAAAATGGGGGGGAGGACTGCTGAGGCACGGTGTGGAAGTGGTGCAGTGAGCTTATGGCTCGCTGAACCACCCCCTTCCCTGCCCAGTCCATGGCGACCAATCAGGACTGGGCAAGCCTCCCCAGATGCGGCAGAGAAAAAGCGACAGATAGCAAAAGCCGTCGTCGCTTTGCCGCTAACTAAAAAAGTCGTGTTAAATGGCCAACTTTTTTTAGTTTGCGGCAAAGCCCCTTTGCCCCTAGATGGCTTCGGATTGGCAGCCGCGTCACAGAACGCAAGTGCTGCCATTCCGAAGCCACAGCGACGGATACTGTCCGTCCAGAGGTACCCGAGGATTACAGACCAAATCTTGGTGGTGAGGAGATCAGAGCTAAAGAGATTTAGGTAGGGATGTATGGATTTCATTACATCTGTTCTGCGTTTCATGGATTGCCTTTTGTTCTATCATTCGGTGATTAGCAGAATTGGATTTTTTGAAGGAGAATTTCATTCTACGCATCCTAATCCACATTTGTGCACAAGTGTGCAAATGTGCTCTTCCACATTAACTAACACTAATCCGCATTAACTAATGAGCATTAGTATTAATCCTCATTAGTTGATGCAAAATTGCGTAAATCTGCCCAAAAGTGGGAACCTGCATTTTCACACTTTAGCTTATGGGGCGATATGCATTTTTGGTTGTTTTTTTCTTCTTCTTTGCACTTTTGGATGACTAAATTTGCATACAATTCCTGGAACATTAAACAAAAAAAAGGTCCAAAAGTTTGCAGAATCTGTGCGACATGGAGAAAGCCCGTCCGCTGTGGAATCTGTGGGATGGATTCACAGAAATCCAAAATCATTTGAATCCGTTGCAGATTTCTCCAGCATCCCTAGATTTAGGTAGAGTCAGGTGCCATAGATGACGTGCAGATTATGGATGATACAACTGTTGCCATGGGCATCCCGAGATCCAGGATTTGTGCATACTGGAGCCAAGTAAAGGCAGTTGAGCCACATTTCAAATTCCTTTTACTTCACATCTTGAAAAGCTAGACTTTTCCCAGCCCAGGAGTGTTCATTCGTAACATGTTACTTTTAACACGCCTGATGCTCAGAACACCTGCTGATAACACGCTGTTAGCTACAGAATACATTTCCTCGAGATTTACGTAGTTCTCCTTACATGTGGAAACGTTAGAGATATTTTCTATAAAAGAAGACAGTAAGGGAAATTAATCATGAGAAAATAGCTAATGTCAAAAATGCACAATTACACCATTAGTCATTCCAACAGCTTCGGACATTTCCTTTTATTGCAGAAGGAAAATACAAAGGTTGACATGGCGAAAATTAATTCTGTGATGCCTTCATAAGGTCTTAAGAGCACTTTCATAGGCAGCCCAATCAAGCAGAGGGCACATATGGGGTCCCCTGGAACCCTTCAAAGATCCTTTACCTCCCTCCTTTAACCTGGCATCCCAGGGGGTCACTACATAAGCCAATTTGAATGGGTTTTGACTTGCTCCAGTGTTATCACTGGGACCAAATTTACCCTAAACTATCTGTACAATTTAGTAGCTACCTCCACCTAATGCAATAACAGGGCAATAGGGTTCTTAAGATCTGATTGGAATACTGATTGTCCACACTGTAAGTTTCCAGCCTATGGAGTTAACATATATCTGTTCAATAGCTTGGTTGAGAAGCACATGCCAACAACATGGGGTGAGGTATGCTGATTCAAAATATACCCAGATCAGTCAATTCCCATTCACAGAAATTTTATAGGGGGGGGGGGGGCAAACAATAAATGCATTCCATTTGTAGCCCCCCTATGGTTTCCCACCACTTCTTCTGTCTTTTTCTTACTGTGGAAAATCTATTAAGAAAAGACAGAATAGTTGCATTGCATTCTCTTTGTTAGCACTAGGACCTTTCAATCTGGAAGCGCCCTTATTAATGAGAGCAAACAGAATGTAACATTTCAGTCAATTACATAAATCATTGTTCTGGATCAATGGACACATTTGGAATTTTGAAAGTATGTCATGAGCGCTCTCACAAAATGGCTGCTATGGGGTGGGGCTTGCCCAGTCATAAAATAGTTGCTAAGGTGGGCATGGTTTGTCACAAAACACTAATTTCCCACAAGGCAAACTGGTGAGAAAAAAAAAGTAACTTCCCCCAACCTAAGTACAAGGCAGACACGGGTTCTGAGCTCCAAAACACAAACCAACTCTTATGAACCCATATAAAGATGGAACTAGAGGATAGCACTTTACTTGGCAGTATGCTAGCCTCCGAGTTAAACATTTTTAGGACACAGTCCTATAACCCCTGGAGAGTGTCCCAGAGAGCATAGGATTTTTGGATTTCCTCTCTCAATGCAATAGACACTGCTACGACTTCAGGAGAGGGACTCCAAAATCCGATTACTCCTACTCTCCCTCCCAGCCACCATAGAAAGAACCATGGCACCTGCTTTCTGAGGTCACAAAAGCAGCCTCAGAGACCTCATACAGGTCTGAATGAGAATATAAAATCCTATAGTCTCTCTAGCCCTACATCCACCAGCACACCTCTTTTAGATAGGCTCAGACAGCCATCTAGAAGAAAAATAAATGAAATGTGAAAATCGCCTCTGTCCAAATCAAATGGGTGTTCTCTATCTTCCTGACACAGGAAAAGCATGGACTTCAATGAGCGTGGCTAGCTATCTCTAGCTGAACACTGGAAATTAACCAAAAAGAAAATCTGTACTTATCAGAACTTACCTGTGAATTTGACAGGATATTAGGTGGGGATAAACAAAGCTCAACAGATATTGTTGCCCCCTCAGGAAAGAAAACAGAAAGGCAGGAAGGAGCACCAGGATCTGGAGGTAAAAACAGATCAAACCTATGCATTTTATATGTCTCTTCTATTATTTAACCCATAACTTCCCACCTTTCCGTGGCAGCAAGCTATGGCTGAAAACTAGATACTGGAGTGCTATTCAGGCAAAACTCCTTCAGGAGGGTTAGAGCGCTGTTCTCCCTTAAAACAGCTGTGCAGGATCTCCACTCCTGCTGATTTGGAATGGATCCCAAGGCTGCCAGATGAAGTGTGATAGAAAGTGCTGAGGCAGCTTTCCAGTGTTTAATAGGTTCTGTAAACAGATTGACCATGACAGCCAACACACAGCAGAACGCTTGGATGTACCCTGCTAGAAACAGAAACTTCATGTTCAATTGGCCATATTTACTGCTATATGAAGTTGATGTTCTCTGGAAAACCTATTGCACCAACATACCCTATTGGTGTAGTGCTACATCAATGGCGTAAGTGGAATGGCAGCACTGGATACTGCCCAATAGTACGTTACATTGTTGAAATTTAAGGAAAAAGGAAAGGTACGGAAAATTCCTGACATACTAATTAATCCTATCAGCCTGGAGAGTGGCCCAAGGAGTACATAGGATTGTTTGAATTCTCCCTTCTGAAGCTGCAGACACTTCACAAACCGATCCCTCCCCACTCCCCTGCCTCCTCATAGCTGCTGCAGAAAGAACAACGGCACCTGCTTTCTGAAGTCACAAAAGCAGCCCCGTAGGACCTTGGAAAGGTCAGAAAGGGGGCATTCCATTGGCAGGGGAGAAGAGAGGCCAGGATATAAAAAATCCTGGGGCCTGCCCAACCCCCCTGCAGCATGCCTCCTGTAGACCAGGTCAAAAATTGCTTCCAGCGTTACTCTGCCCCACCGGCTACAGCTTGGCAGGGCATTTTATATCTGAAAGCCTCTGAGAGGAAGCCCAGTTTTGCTGAATGATACAAGATTTTTGGATCTCCTCAATCTGTCTTCCCTTTCGCTCTGAAAATGTCTTTTGGTCCTAGGGTGCTTCCAGACAGAGGGGTCTTAGTGCTAATGACCAGAAGGCCTTGTGCAGTGATTCCACCCTTTCTTCCTTTAAGTACTTTTCCACTGTAAGAAAAAAACAGCTGTCTGAAAACACAAGAGGGTTGCAAGTAGAAGTTGACGATGTCTGGATCAATCCCCCCCCTCCGTCTCATAAAAATCCTTGAATGAGGCAGGGCTATTATACATTAAAAGTCTCATCTGGAAGCACTCCTAGGATACTATGATGAATTCTCTTCCTGTCTGGTGTAATTTGTTGCATATAGGAACAGTGGATCTTTCTATGAGCTTTTGTGTCAGACAAATAGTCAGGGCTAGAAGTGGGGCAGGGAGTCCGTATCAGGCTAGTTCCCCCCCCCCCCCAGCCCAAAGGTTTTGCTAATGTTCCAAGTGTAAAAGGGCAGGAACCTTCCTGGATTACTTGACCGATATCCAGATGAATTGGTTTCTAATCCTGATCAAGACCTTAGACTAAAGCCAAGGTACAAACATGTCATAAGTCTCTGCTTCTCCATATGTTGCTTTCTCCCTAGATATCAGCATCAGCTGGGCACATTGTATTGTACATTTAAGAAAGGGTTTGTATTATAAGTGTAGCAAGATATGTAGATTTGTTTTCCCACACTTCTCCCCACCCACATATTTCTAAATACAGCTCTGCGGCATTTCCTCATATTCGTAACTTGGACAGCCACAAAACATCCTATGGCCTCATTTAATTCTTGTGCTTGCTGCATGCAAACTCTGATTTAATCTAATCCAATATAATTTCATAGGATATAGAGCTCAATCTCTAAGAAATGTGTCTGACCTAGAAGTGCTGTGCAAGAATATTGTTGCACAGCACTTGACTTTTTACAGCTGATTGTGCCAAACAAAAGATGCTACAGATGTAACAATGATGTTAAAATGGATAGTTTATGATTATTCACACACTATCCATATTCGTATTTTCCATCGCTTAAAGTGGACAAAACTCATTTGTAGTATCGATATATAAGCACACCACACATTAGCAGATCAACAGCCCTCTTTTTACGGTAAGACATTGATAGAAATATATTTGTTGCAGTGTACAAGATGTATGCTTTAAGTCCCTCTTTGGAGCTTCTCAACATGTTACGTATTTAACGTAAGTTTGATCCTTGGGATCTAAAATTGTTTCGTGTTGGGTCTAGCTGAGCCTCCCCATGGAAGATATCCTTCAGGGTTGGCACCACCACAGAAAAGGTCCTGTTGTTATAGATACCTGCCATATTTCACCCAGCGAAAGAATCCAGAACAGAACCTCAAATGTCAAATAAAGTGCTCAGGAAGAAACATAGTGGAGCAGAAGGACAAGAGAGGGCTTCAATGGCAAGAATCAGTACCTTAACTTGGGCCTTGAAATGCAAGAATATGGGAACTGCAATCTAGCATTTTCTAAGCTAAACTTCCCTTGCCACGGTGCACTGTTTTCTTGAGAAAACTGGTTGGTGCTCATTGATGATTAAATCTTGTTACAAGCGGCTTGTTGTTTAGTTGGGTGGGAGGTGAATGTGTTTTTCTCCCCAGCTGCTGCTTCCTTTGGGGGAAAATCCCAACCTGCTATTCCAATGTGGGTGTATCATCTTTCCTGGAAACCACAATCTTGCAAACAGATTGCTGTACTGCAGCCCTTCAGATTTAGAGCAAAACCATTCTTACTTTGGCAGGTTTTCTTTTCAGGTTGCTTGGCAATGGCAAGAGTGTGGGTGTACAATTCTCTTCTCTCTCCAACACCTTTTGCTTAAATTTGATTTTGTCTTTTCATTATTATTATTTTTGGGAAAAAATCTAGATTCTTGGTGGGTTCGCAGTTTATCCTCTTCAATATTTCTATCTTAAATTGATCGCTTTGGGTATATTTAACTTCTGCGATTATGGACTTTTGCCAGGAAGTAGGTCTTATCAGCACTTGTATTCATATGTTTGCAACACCCTTACTGAAAAGTAGACATTAGCAATTCTCCAAAAAGCTATAGCATAATAATAACTTTTATTATGACCAACTGTGACAGGCTATAGCTCAGTGGTAGAGCACGTACTTTGCAAGGAAAAGTTCCCAGATTTATTTTTAGGTAAGCAGAAAAAACTCTTGCCTGAAATACTGAAAAGCCGCTGTCAGTTAGTGTTGACAATTCTGGAGATGGACCAATGGTCTGACTCAATATAAGGTAGCTTCCTATGTTCCAAAGATGTCATGAATTGTTCTTAAGAATTATTGTCATCCTTTACAGTTGTTCAACTAGGGGGTACTCCCCACACAACATGGTAATAAATAATCAACTGTGGTGTGGATTAGGATCAGCGCTGAGTTGACTATGGCAGCATTCGGATGACACAATAGTCAAAACAACTGACGATTGTTTCCCCCACACCAGTTGTTATTGCGTCGTCCGAATTGAGCCAACGTGTGTTGAAAGCATCTGCTCTGGATACTTTTAAAACTTTATACAACTAGCAACGGATACAGGAGCTCACAGATGGCCCGGAACACAGAGAATAGGAACAACTAACCCTCTTCTCATCCCTAAATAGCGGCCCTGGATTCCACAATGGTGTATATATGGAAGCTACTAGTTCAAACAAACTATTCATTATTTTTTTGCTATTTCTTTGATGCATATGAATTATTTGCATGCAGGTTGCCAAATCCACAGAAGTCTTCCGTATTCAGAACGAATGGCAAATCCCTTCACATGTGTTTCCTTTATGCATGATTGGCACATTTGAATTTGGAGATTATCTGAAATTTGGAATTCATGATAGATTGGCCGTTGGAATGTAGAGACAGGGAAATTCTCCATTTCTTGATTGAATTGCGTATCTAAACACTGTAGAGCATGATTTTTCATTATTACCCATTAATCATCTTGCTGCTGAACGTATGGAGTAACAGATTGCTTATGATCTGAAGCCAGTCTTCTCCTTAGAGTGCGTATGCATATCAAACAGCAACTGTGCATCATGTGATTACCAGAGGATGACAGCAGGCACTGGCACCCGTGTCGGTGTCGCATGAAAACCTCCATCTCTCTTGCTTCCATAGGAATTCTCGCAGGTGGTCCATTGTTTCACTTTGAGCCTCACACCTGAAATACGGTTTTCAAATGACAGACGACACTGTGCTAAACGTGATTCTCCTTCAACCACCCAGGAACATTTTTTTCCTATTTGGGATTAAGTAGCAAGTTGCCTCACTGACTGTGGCTCAAATGTTTTCAGCAGAATTTCTTGCAGTTTTTGTTCTGTTTTGTTTGTCGACAGGCATGTTAAGATACAGATCTAATCATATTTTTTTTGCATTATGCCAGTTTAAAAATCAGGGGTTGTATCTTTCGTGCTTTTTCCAGGGATTAAGTCTGGCCCTTTTTGCATGCAAATAAGTGTTCTGCCCCAGAACTACAGCCCTTCCCCTAACTCGGGGGCGCTGAACCTCTTTCAGCACAAGGGTCAACTTCCAGGCAATGGGGTGGAGCCAAAAACACCCTATTTTAGCTTAAAGCTGTTTCTGCTAGGCTGACCAGATAAAATCCAGGTCAGGGCACATGTAACTTTAACAGTTGTAGAGAAAAGGGAATTTCAGCCAGTGTCATTTGTATGCAATTAGTTCCTGGTGATATTCCCTCTTCATCACAACAGTTAAAGGTGCAGGCACTATACTAGAGTGACCATACACAAAAGAAGGCAGGGTCCCTGCAACTTTAACTGTTGTGATGAAGAGGGAATTTCACCAGGAACTAATTGCATACAAATGACACTGGCTGAAATTCCCTTTTCTCTACAACTGTTAAAGTTACATGAGCCCTGACCTGGATTTTATCTGGTCACCTAGTTTCTGCTAGTAACTAAACCTTAGAAGAAGCATTTCACCTTTTGTTGTTTGCTGGGAAAATAGCAAACAATCAATGGTTAGGGCCAGGGGTGGGGTGAGCGGAAAGGGGTATATCCTTCTGGAAAACCTGAGGGACGGATTGGGACCCATGTAGGCCAGATTTGGTGCATGGGCCTGAGATTCTGCACCCCTGCTCTAAGTAATATGAACAGAAAAACAGTGACCCTATTCAGACAACAGTGCGGGTGAGGCTGCGTGATGGCGGCAGTAGCAACAGCATGGGGCGATGGTCGCAGTGATTAGCGAAGGGGCAACAACACTATTTAATTTAATAGAAAAATTCTTCCCCATGGCGTCCGTGCAGTACATTTTGTGCTTTTTTTATTTGTATTTTTAAAAAACTTTTGTAAGTTGCCTGACTCACTAGCATTCTCCCATTGGCCTGTGTTTATTCCAAAGTTGTTGCTTTCCCTTCCAAAGGGTTGCTTGAATAAAACCCCCTAATGAGCAAAGTCAGAGATTCCTGGTGCTTTCTATGCTAGCGCCATAATATATTTATTTATGTTCTTACAAAGAGCTTGCTCTTCTCATTTTTATCAGTTGAGCTGCACTTTTGGAATTAATATAAAGTTAACCCCAATTTAAACTGAATTCAGTGAGTCTTTGCAGAATCACATTTAATTGCATCATTTAGTAAGTTAGAGCATTAGTTTATTTTTTAAAAATAAATGGCTAATTTGTTTGGATTCTTTAAAGTATAATTATGAATGTTTATAAATTGCTATGTTTTAGTGCAACAATCCAGCATCACACGGCAATCTATCATGTCTACTCAGAAGTCCAATAGGTTTTACTTCCAAGCAAGTGCGTACAGGATTGCAAACGCATTGGTTCATTCTGCATGGCCATAGGAAATCATTGGAGAATCTTAGGGATCATCTGCAAATCAAAATACATAAAGAGGATAAACATTTATTTTTCATACAAAACAACACAGAATAATAATACAAACTAATAGAGTGGTTTTATGAAACAATTCCTATGACTCCCCAACACAGTGGTTTCTAGGGATCATCTCTAAATACAAAAAGAAATCAGAATGCAATAAACAGAGGGTAAAGTCAGTTTTATACAATGCTTTCTTAGTCTTAAAAGACCCAGATATGTGGAGGAGGGTTTGCCAAAAACTGCCAAAGGTTATTTCCATATTTCCATCTGCCTCCGTCCAGCACCCATTCCTTACAACAGGCCTGTATTTCGGAATGGCCATAGGAATGCATGGAAAAGATACTACAACACCCTCAAGAAACAATGAGAGCCCCCAAACTGATTGTGGAGGTTCAAATTAGCAAGCATCCTAAGAGTCTCTCCTTGATGCATGCTCTATTGGAAAGGGCCCATGCTTGCGCATGGCTACAATATCAGGTATCACTTAGAATGGCCATAGGAAAGGATTAGGCTGTGACAAGCACCCACCAGAAAAGAGCAGGAGCCCCCAAAGTGCTCATGGAGGTTCAAATTAGCACCCTAAGCATCCTATCAGTGTCTACCAGAGGTAAGCTCCTTTGAATTGGCCCCCTCCTTGCGCCCGGCTACATCAGGTATTCTTCAGAATGGCCATAGGAAAGCATTGGGCTATAACAAGTACCACACAGAAAAGAGCGGGAGTCCCCAAACTGCTCATAGAGGTTGAAAATAGAACCCTAAGCATCGTAAATGTCTCTGCTTGAGGCACGCTCCTTTAGATTGGCCCCCTCCTTGCACACAGCAACAGTATTAGGTGTCCTTCAGAATGGCCATAGAAAAACATTAGGCTGTCACAAGCAGCCCAACAGAGAAGAGCAGGAGCCCCCAAAGTGCAGTTACATTTTGGAGTTAGCACCCTAGCATTCTAGGAGTGTCTAGTTGATGAATTCTCCTTCGGACTGGTCTCTTGCTTGCGCATGGCAATAATAATAACAATAATAATAATAATAATAATAATAATAATAATAATAATAATGTATTTCTTACCTGCCTCTCCCTCTGGAGATGGGGAACAACATCAATGCAAAATATATAAAATACATAAACTAATTAAAAGCATATAAAATTAATACATCATTAAAATCAACAAAGTCTGAAAATTCGACTGGGTAGACCTGCCGGAAGAGATCAGTCTTTATAGCTCTCTTAAATTCTTGAAGACTGGTAAGTTGGCGGATCTCTCCCGGCAGGTCATTCCACAGTCTGGGAGCAGTAGAAGAGAAGGTCCTCTGGGTAATGGTTGTCAGCCTAGTCTTGGCCGACAGTAGTAAATTCTTCCCAGAGGAACTGAGCATGTGGGGCAGATTGTATGGGAGAAGGCAATCCCGCAGGTAACCTGGACCCAAACCATGTAGGGCTTCAAAGGTAATAACCAACACTTTGTACTTCACCCAGAAACTAATTGACAGCCAGTGGAGCGATTTTAAAGCTGGTGTGATATGGTCAACCCTAGGTATACTGGTGACCAACCTGGTTTGCTCCGGAATAACCCTAACAATGCATTTGACTGAGATGGGCAGCCCCACAGTAAGGCATGGGGAGCTCAGTTTGCTCATAGGTGGCAGAGGGGGTACCTCCAAACACTCAAAGTTTCACATTTTTCTGCATGATCTGTTGAATGCCCCCCCTTCTACACAGCCATAATTTTCAGGCAACTTTCTGAGTAGCCATGGGAATATTTTGGACTGAGGCTTGCAGCCCCAGAGGGAACAACAGGGAACTGTTGACAGGTAATATTATTAGTTCCTACATATTCCCAAGTGTCACTATTTTAGGCTGACCATATGAAAAGGAGGACAGGGCTCATGTAACTTTAACAGTTGTAGAGAAAAGGGAATTTCAGCCAGTGTCATTTGTATGCAATTAGTTCCTGGTGAAATCCCCTCTTCATCACAATAGTTAATGTTGCAGGCACTATACTAGAGTGACCATATACAAAAGAAGGCAGGGCCCCTGCAACTTTAACAGTTGTGATGAAGAGGGAATTTCACCAGGAACTAATTGCATGCAAATGACACTGGCTGAAATTCCCTTTTCTCTACAACTGTTAAAGATACATGAGCCCTGTCCTCCTTTTCATATGGTCAGCCTACACTATTTCATGTGTATGTCACAGAATTGGCCATCCTTCAGCATGGCCATAACATTCGGGTGTCCTTTGGAAGAACTATAGAAATGCATGAATTGTAGGACTTTTTCAGTCTAAATATGCTTGGAATTGCACCCTTATTGATTCAGTAGAGACTGTTGCTTGGATACAGAGGTAGTCATGTTCATAGTACACTCATTGAAATCAATGGGGCTCAAGTTAGTTATTGTGGTAGGTGAATTGCATGTTGGGAGTTGTAGAGGAATGGGGAAAAGCTGGAAGGAAGGAAAGAGGAAGGAAGGAAGAGGAAGTGAAGGGTAAGGAGGAATGCAAAGGCATAGTATTTGTTTGAGTTTCAGTTTTAGGCCCCCTCTACAAGATTTCGGTTTGACGCCCGGTTGCCCGATTATGGGCATATACGGAGAAGCGCATTTACTCCTAATACCAATTCACGAGAAGCGGTGAAGCGCATTACAGGTTATATGAAATACGCTTTAAAGTTGTTTACATGCGGAGAATCGCATGTTTACATGACCATAAGGCGCTTTAACTCCCGCAGCAAATTAAAATTCTCTATTTAACGCGCATTCGAAAATGCAAATAATCGGAGATAAAAAGCGCTTCGACTCCCGATTTGCGCTCTGCTCTTATAGAGTTAAAATTTGTAATGCACCTTGAAAGAGCTTTAAATCGCTCTTGTAGAGGCACCCTTAGTGAAGGCCTAGAATAAAGAAGCATTTACGTATCTGTCTCTGGTTTCTTGGTGTTCTTGCAGTAAAACAATTTGGCAACAAAAGTGGGATTGCTCTTTTACCTTTGACCTTACCACCACCTTTCCACCAAAACCTAGGTGAGCCAGTGATTCTATTTATTTCTTGGACTACAATGTTTGATTCCTATTTGCTGGTTTTTCATGATGAGGAACTTCCAGAGGCAAGGAAATGCAGGTTGCTTACCTGTAACCATAGTTCTTCGAGTGGTCATCTGTGCATTCACACATATGGGCTCTGCGCCTGCGTGGAGCCTGTTTCGGAAACTTCTATAGCTAAGGCAAACGTTTTTGGCGGGAACCCCTCCCCCACTGTCTACTGACTCCATGTTCCCACCTTTCTCCTCAGTTCAAAGAGACCGACTTGCTGGCCCCATAACTTGGAGAGAAACCGCTCTGTATCGACAGTACATTTACATCGACACCAAAGCGGGGACGGTGGGTGGGTTGTGTGAATGCACAGATGACCACTCGAAGAACTATGGTTACAGGTAAGCAACCTGCATTTCTTCTTCGTGGTCTCTGTGCATCACACATATGGGCGATTAACAAGCTAAATTCCTGGTGGAGGGTAGGTGTAGATCAATGTTCCCTCACAAGACAAAGAAATTGCTTGCCCCAAATTCCAGTTTGTCCTGGTACAAACAATCAAGTGGTAGCATGTAATGAAGTTAAAGGACTTATACCAAATAGCTGCCTTACATATTTATTTATTTCATTTCTAACCCGCCTCTCCATCTAGATCGAGGCGGGGAACAACACCAAATATAAATATATTAGCAGGGGATCGACAATCCCCTGCTAAAGATACAGACTTCGATGCACTGCACATCGACTTAGCTGTTACTGGACCAACAAGCTGCAAGCCCTTCAACTTGTAGGGCAGTTTAATAGCATGTACAATCCACTCCACGAGTCATTGCTACTCTTGCGTCTTATGGAATTTGTCAGTTCTAGCCCTGTGTGGAAGCCCAGGTAGGGTGCATCAATACTGAGGCAGCTAATTCACTCAATCTGCGTAGTGTTGATATAGCCATCAGAAAACAACTTTCTAAGAAAAATAATGTGATATCTGAAGGTACCATTGGTTTAACTGGTTTCAATGTCAGAGATTGTGGCATGACAGAGAAACTCCATGCCAGAATGAAACTCCTAATTAGAGGAGACAGATTTGTAATGCCCAGAGGAACCCCCTAACAATGGGGTTGGTGCAAAAACACGTAAAGCAGTCAAATACCTGCATATCGACAACTATTTTAGCCCTATAGTGTATAGGGGGTAAGTGTAAGGACATCGTTAAGGAGGCTGAATGGGGCTTGAGGCCCTGAAGATCCATGTATTTAGAAAAGAATCCCATTGTGCAGTATATGACTTCATTGCAGGCTGCATGAAAAAATGGAATCGACCTCATGTCGAAAGTAGTTACGGTATTGGGATACCCCATGCCATGGGTCTGAGCATAGGCAGGGGCATAAACTATGGGGGGAGGGGGGTAGCAGGGGGGGCAATGTCCCCACTGGGATTTCCCAAAGGGGGCAATGCCCAACTAAGTAACATCAGTAAGCTCACAGCCTGACTGACAGATTCCTCAGTCAGTCTCCAGTTGTCTGTATTCTTATGTGTTTGGACGCAGTCTAAATTACATCCAAGCACATCCTGCTTCCTCATCAGCTGCCCAGCAGATCTCCTTGCAAGACAAAAGCCACTCTCCTGTTGTGTCAGGGTCAGGCTTCCCCAGATTTATTTTCTTCTACCCACTCAGGCGCTGTAAGACAAAAGATTGCCCATTTAGGAATTACAGTCTGGGTACATCTTGACGAGAGTTTTGCCTCCGGTCGGGGTGTATCCGGAGTGGCAGCAGGTCATCTATATGATGCAGCTGGCATCCCGAAGCCATCCAGGAGCAAATCCCTGAAGCTCCGGTTTTAAAAGTTGGGTACTTACCACGACTTTTTTTTTTTTTTTTTTAATCTTTTGAGCTGCAGCGGAGCTGATGGTAACCCAATTGGTCGCCATTGGCTGATATCTTCAGAAGTAGAGTGAGCCACACCTGTCTCGGCCACCAAGGGGTGACTATGATGGAGACTGTGTGGACTACACAATATTAATATTATCATACCACAGTACTCATGGAATGAGAAGAAAAATGAGGGCTGCAAAGACATTCCCAGTTGAACAGGAAAGTGTTTGTATGAGGACTTGAGATGGGGGAGGAAGTGGGAAAGCGCATGCCCCGTAGCAAATAGTCTGTGCAAGTACACCAATGTAGGGTTGTTAGATCCAGGGGAGTCTGGATTCTGTGTTCACTATGAGGCCCAAAGAGCTCAATAAATTGAGTCGTCACCTTGCCTTCAATAGCATTTCCTTTTAGGAAGCCACCAGAAGCCAGTTGTCTAAATATGGGTAGATTTCTACCCCTTGAAGGCAAATGAATGGAAGGAGCAGTGCCATACATTTTGTAAATATTCTGGGGCAGGGCTTTATGTGTCATCAGAAATTTGTGATTCTGATGTACGTATGGAGCCATCTCAAATCCAGAACAGGTTGAAGAGATCTGTAGAGGAGTGGGCCAAATATTAAATCAGAGAGTGATATAGGTCTTCCAAAGGAGGCTCCACTCTGTACAGCTACCCCATCAACAGGCGATGCAGAACAGAACAATGTTGAGTCCAACTGAGAGCTCTCTAAGGATTGAGGGGAATCAGGTTTAGTTCTATGATTAAACCCATCTTCTCCAAGCTGAACTTTTTGACACCCCACAGAGTGGGTCTGGAAAGGAGAAGAGCTAGGTGGACATACTGACGCATTCACGACGGTATCATGAGGCAATGGTTGAGCCCTGTGGACAGGTCACAATGACAGTGATCTTGGTAGAGCTAGAGGGAGTTGCAAGAAAACTTCCTCCAGTGGCAATCACGATACCGATGGAGCTGCTCAGTATCGAGAAAGGCGTATGTACCAATATAGGGGTTGGTATCGATGCCTGGTACGGGAGTTACGGACCCATTGCAAGAGGTGTCCCTCTTATAATTGATGCCAATCTCTGTACTGGTATGGCATTCTCGGGGGAGGCAACCCAGTTGAAGTTCTGTCCCTCTTTTTTTTTTTTTTTTTTAACAGGGACCCGAGAATGATGCCCCTAGACATTACAGGCATAAAAAAACTCTCTCTGTTGAAATCATAGCACTCCAATTGTAGCCGCTCTAGGGAGCAGCCCTGTAATTGGCAGCTAGCCTGTAATGGCTGTGCTAATTAACTTGGTGGGGAGATGTCTACTTCAAGCTGCATGTTAGACGTCTCTTCTTGGTACCAAGAGATTGGTACCAAAAGAGGCAGTTGAGTCTCACCCTTTGATGTCGATTCTGCCTGCTAGACATCTCATCTGGACGTCAAAGCTGCATGTTAGACATCTCATTTTGGTACCAAGAGCTTTGCACCGAGGAGCTTGGTACCATGGCGCTCGGTACCATGGCGCTCGGTACCATGGCGCTCGACACCAAGGAGCTCGGTACCATGGAGCTCGGTACCAAGGAGCTCGATACCAAGGAGCTCGGCACCATGGAGCTCGGCACCATGGAGCTCGGCACCATGGAGCTCGGCACCCAGGAGCTCGATACGAAGGAGCTCGGCACCAAGGAGATCGGCACCAAGGAGCTCGGCACCAAAGACGTCGGTACCAAGGAAGTCGGCACCAAGGAGCTTGGTACCAAGGAGCCTGGCACCAAGGAGCTCGGTACCATGGAGCTCGGTACCAAGGAGCTCGGTACCAAGGAGCTCAGCACCAAGGAGCTCGGTACCAAGGAGCTCGGTACCAAGGAGCTCGGTACCATGGCGCTCGGCACCAAGGAGATCGGCACCAAGGAGATCGGTACCATGGAGCTCGGTACCAAGGAAGTCAGCACCAAGGAGCTCGGTACCAAGGAGCTCGGTACCATGGTGCTCGGTACCGAAGGAGGCAGTTGAGTCTCAGCCTATGATGTCGATTCTGCCTGCTAGACGTCTCATCTTGACATCGAAGATGCATGTTAGAAGCTCCAGTATCGAGAGCTTAGACCTCGGTACCCAAGGAGCCAGTTAAGTCATCGCTGCCAAAGGGGCCACCCTCAGTATCGGGGGGGGGGGGCTAACAGCTGCAGAGGAGTTGGAACCTGGTCTCTCTCTAGCTGTAGAAACACAGGTAGAGAGTATCCAGATGTTGGAAGATCGGAACGACCTATGGTTAGGGTGGGGTCCGAAGACACTGAGGGGCTCTCATCCATAGAATCGCTCCAAGCGATCAGTCCCCAGAAGTCCTATGTAACCTGGCCTTCTTAGATATCCCTTTCACTGTAGAGACAGCTAGGGAGCGTCCAAACATTGGACGATCGGAATGACCCATGGTCAGAGTCAGGGTCCGAGGACGCAGAGGGGCTCTCCTCCGTAGAATCTCTCCATGCGATCAGCCCCAGAAGGCTCCTGCCTTCTTAGATATCTCTCTTGCTGTAGATTCAGCCTGGGGAGCGTCCAAATGTTGGAAGATCGGAATGACCCTTGGTCAGAGTCAGGGTCCGAGGACGCAGAGGGGCTCTCCTCCGTAGAATCGCTCCATGCGATCAGCCCCAGAAGGCTCCTGCCTTCTTAGATATCCCTCTTGCTGTAGATACAGCCTGGGGAGCGTCCAAATGTTGGAAGATCGGAATGACCCTTGGTCAGAGTCAGGGTCCGAGGACGCAGAGGGGCTCTCCTCCGTAGAATCGCTCCATGCGATCAGCCCCAGAAGGCTCCTGCCTTCTTAGATATCCCTCTTGCTGTAGATACAGCCTGGGGAGCGTCCAAATGTTGGAAGATCGGAATGACCCTTGGTCAGAGTCAGGGTCTGAGGACGCAGAGGGGCTCTCCTCCGTAGAATCGCTCCATGCAAATAGCCCCAGAAGGCTCCAGCCTTCTTAGATATCTCTCTTGCTGTAGATACAGCTAGGGAGCTTCCAAATGTTGGAAGATCGGATGAGGCATGAAGCGGCCATGTCTCCAGTAGATCGAGGAGCCTGTGCCATAAGTGTAACAATTGTCTGGAAGAAACCATGGCTTCTAGAGTTTTTATCCATAGACCTGGCGCCAACACGGTTATCTTTTCAGCGCCAGGTCAAAACTTTTCTCCCAGGCATTTCAACAGCTTAAGTTGAGGTTTTAACTGACTTTGTAGCCAGGCTTAACAGTTTAAAATGTTTTAAATGTCAGCTGTCTTATGTTTATGGTTCTAAATTTTGTAAACCACCCAGAGAGCTTCGGCTATGGGATGGTATATAAATGTGTAAATAATAATAATAATAATAATAATAATAATAATAATAATAATGTAGCGACAGGTTTTGATGACCTGAGCCTCTCCCAAAACAAATTAAACAGAGAAAAGTCTGTCTGCTGGGGAAGCTTGCTGACACACTTAACACATTTTGAAAAGGGGCCTTAATGGCTGTGCGATCCCCCTCAAAGTGATCCAAGATCTCTGGAGAATAAAATATCTAAGAATATAATAACAATAAATTATATTGTTTTAAATGTACGTGTGTACGTTGTATGTTTTTGCTGCTTTAATTTTTGTATATTGTTTTTAATTGTTTTAATCGCACGTAAACCGCCTAGAGAGCTTCGGCTATGGGGCGGTATACTAATGTAATAAATAAATTAATTAATTAAGACTAAAAATGAACTAAAACAAAGTAAAATAACTAAAAACCTTAGCACTCTAAAGCTTTCTCCTCAGGAGAAAGACAGAAGTTCCCAACAAGACATCCTTTCAGCAAGGCGGTCGAAAAAGAACTGAGGAGAAAGGCGGGAACATGGAGTCAGTAGACAGTGGGGGAGGGGTTCCCGCCAAAAACGTTTGCCTTAGCTATAGAAGTTTCCGAAACAGGCTCCACGCAGGCGCAGAGCCCATATGTGTGATGCACAGAGACCACGAAGAAGAAGTGTACATTACCATTGCTTGGGAGCAAAAGCTCAGAAAATCTATAATTTACCTGTTATGGATGATAAATGTGAGATCGCTTTGGCTGATTTAAGAAAATATTTTTGTGCCTAAAGTTAATATTGTGGCAGAACACTACGAATTTTGCCAGTGGGAACAGAAACAAGGAGAAACTACAGATCAATATATTGCTGCTTTGAAGGAAATGGTTGTTATTACTTGGAATTTTGGAGATATGGCAGAGGAAATGATTTGGGAGGAACGTAAGTCCAAAGAAACTAACCGTTGGTCGGTCAAAGAGAACTGAGGGAAGTGGGAACCAGGCTGCACATGTGCAGTGGATGGTGGAGGATGGGTTCCCACTAAAATGCTACTCAGCTTAAAATGTCCGACAGAAGCTCCGCGCAGCCCATTGTGTGGGAGTGCACAGAGACCACGAAGAAGAACAGAGGCAAAGCTAAGGCAAGATAGAACCATTGTAGGCTGTTCAGCCTTTCCAAACAGTCTCAAGGTCTTTGTAGAACTTTACTGATGGTGCAAATAAGTGCCAGCAGCTCTCAAAATGTGTACAGTATGCTGTTGGACTCAATGACCATTGAGTTTCCTTCCAATTCTATGTTGCTATCAATGTTTGTGGAGGGCTCATGTCAGTTAACCAACGGCAACTCTTCGCAAGTATCTTTCCTTCCCATTTTCTTGTTGCTGGATCCAGCCACTGAAAGCAGTCAGATCATCTCAAACAAGCAGCACAGAGGCCCCCTCCACAAGGATTCGCTTTTGCGCCTGGTTAAGTGATTATGCGCTTCATCCTTGAAGCGCATTTACCCCTAATACCTCTGCACGAGAGGCAGGCAGGGAGAGGGGAGGGGGGAGGCAAGACCCCTGGAGGCAGGAGCCGATCTCGGCCGGGGAGCAACGGAGGGGGCAGCGAGAGTCCTCCGCCGGCCTTTCTCTCTGCAAAGGCAAGAAACCGGGGGTGGGGGGGCGCTCAGGGGAGCCGGGAGGAGTTGTCACTGCTGGACGGGGAGCGTCTCCTTCCCGGCGGGGGCGGGGGCGGCGTCGGTGTCGGGGAGAGGGGGGGCGGCGGCAGGGTGACCCCTTCTTCGGCCACGCGAAGCTCTCCCGCACGTGCTGGCTGCAGCCTCAGCGCTCCGCTCCATTGCCTGCCTGCGTGCCTGGCTGCTTCGCCCTCCTCCGCCGGAGGGAGGGAAGTCTGTCGAGGGACGTGGGCGGGCGAGGAAGGCAAAAGACGGAGCCAGAGGAGCCGGCTAGGGAAGCCAGGAGCCGAGCGGGGGAGCGAGCAGCAGCAGCAGCAGCAGCACATCCCGCCGCAAAATAAAACTCGCTATTTAACGCGCGTTCGATAATGCGCACAATCGGAGGGATAGCGCGCCTCTATGCCCGATTTGCGCTCCCTCCTTTCAGAGGTAATTTTTTTTAAGTGCTTTGAAAGAGCTTTAAACCTCTCTTGTAGAGGCAGCCAGAGAGAGGGAGGAAGAAGGCATCTCTCTCAAAGGTCGCAACAATCCAAAGAGTCCATTTAAATGCATGTCAGGGCTTGCACATTTTTACTGTTGTTCAAATAAAATTAGCTCAAGTGGATTAGCTCTTCTTTCCACCCTGATGTCCCATATTATGTCATAATTGTGACATTTCCATATGAACACATTCCATCACAAAATTAAAGGTTACAATTTTAAAATCTAGCTTAAAGAAACTCTACATCAGGAAATAAAGCTCTCCTTCATGTATTAATTAACAGCAGAGGAAATAGATGAACATTGGTTCTCTCTATTAATACCTTCTTTCAGATTAGTCCCAGTAGGAAACTGAATAATTTCCTCAGTAGAATTAAAGCCCTTCTATTTGTGCTAATGATGGGGTGATTTATAGAATATTATTAAATTATGTAAAGTAGCAAAAACCAAGCAACATTAATGAGAAAAAATAGAGAGCAATCATAAAACACATTGTGACTTTATAAACATTTTTTTAGTTTTCGTGATAAAACTTAGAGGAGGCTTACATCTTGAATCTATTATCAGAAACGTTATTGTAATGTAAGTTTAATAAGTGTAGCATGTATTGGTGAACTATGTAGATAACAGTATGCGAACATCCATTGGATGAAGAGGTGAATGAAAAAGCTGAATATTTCTAAAGTATGCTGGGTTGATTTTTATGCAGTCACCAAGGAGGAGGTATCTAACTTTAGCCCTCTTCTCACCTCATTTTCCATAGTTCTGTGCTGAAAAATTCTTCCACATTTTTTCCTCGATCATTCTCATTTAATTTTATAGAAGAGAAATTGCTTTTGAAAAGAAATTTAAAGAAGAAAGTTTTGGAGAAATTCTCATGGGTTCAGTTCAGTATTCTTGTGCTTGCCTTACTTACGAGGCAGCCTAGGAGGATGTGTAAGTGTGCTGTACAATCACTTCCTCAGCTTCCCACACTACAGTTAAAGCCCAAAGGGAGACATCATGAGGTAATTTGTCCTATAGGCTTTTTCAGATTATAAAGGGCAGGCAGCATGGTAGGCTGCAAAGCAATGGAGAGATATAGAATAGAAAGAAAAAATACACATTGCTCTCTTGGCCATCACCAAATTTTCTCCACTATTTCTGTGGTGGCCTCCTTCTCCCCCTCAGCACAATGCCCTAGAAAGGGGCATGGTGAAGGATGTAAAATGGTATGGGACATGGTGAAGGGTTTAGGGTATGGGAAAGTATGGAGCATGGAAGGTGGCGGTATGGTGGGCATGGTGAAGGATGTAAAATGGTGATCAGGCTGCCAACAGATTTGCTGCTGTTGCCACTTGCAGACACAGCACAAGAAACAAAAACCCTGAGGAAAAAACAGCCACTGTTAATGATGAACTCCACTGCCAAGAAACTATTTGAGAATTTCTCCCCTCCCCCCAATTTCTCTGCCCACAAATAAGATGGAGAATTTCAAGAGGCCATCTGTGCTCAGTTCTAATTCTCCATGCATTATTATGCAATGAATTATACCCAAGGTCTGCTCAGGTATATCACTGCCACCACTCCCTGTTTGCCATATTCTCCTGGCTGGGCCAGGAGCACCCTTGATATTTATAAATCTGGACATGGTTAGCAGGGTTGAGGGTAAAGTATCATGGGGGCAGAGAGGGTCTGTGAGGAAGGAAGCTCTAAAACAGGGGTGGAGAACCTCAGGCCCAGGGGCCAAGTCTGACCCCCTGGAGTTCTCCAGAAAGCCACACACCCTTCCCCTCAACCACCAATTGTGCAGGAACAAAAGAAACCCCCTACACTAACTCTAACACTGGGGGTCACACAGAGGGTAGAGACACAAGCTTCTTCAGGTATTCCTACCATGCTAAAAGACCATGTAAGGAGAGGAGCACTCCAACCTCAACCCCCTCTGTTGTCGCATCTGCCATCCTGTGCACTGGAGAGGGTGACAGTTTGATCAGGAGAGCCTCCTTTACCTGTGGAGGCTCTGCCCACGATTAAGAACCCTGGTAAATCACATACAGACAGGCTTTGACCAAATCCACCACCTTCTCTCTCCCTGGTTAACTGACAAGTTCCAAATGTCAAATCTCAACTGTCAGTGAGGCTGTGCTCTCTTCCCCTCCACTCCCTGATTCTACCATAGAAGAGGGGCCTCCCTCTTGACAGACAGCTCCTTAGGGCCAGCTGCCAAGCCTGCTGGATACATTTGTTATAGAGGATGATAATCCTTTTGCTTGCTTTGATGTTGGGATAAATAACTGAGCAGTACAGTGCCTCTTGGGTGGAGATGTATGAGGGATGATGGCTTGACTCTCACTGAGGAGGTAAGTCTGTGTTCTGGGCTGCACCACTTCAGACTGCTGATGGGACTCTGATGAGTGAATGCTCCCCCATACAAAATATATCTTCCACATATGAAACTTGATGTCAGAGGGAAGGCTTCTAGGCTAGCCTTCTTGCTGACAAGCTAGATTTCTCTGTGCAGGGGTATGCATGTATGTATGTATATATGGTGGAACATTAAGTCATGTGCACTCCCATGTGCAGTCTGGTGACAGAGCTTACCACTTTGGTGTGACCTATTTCTGATGAAGTTCAGAAGTCTCAATCTGCTTATACTCTTTTGCAAAATCTAACAAACCTAGTACGATTCATTTTTCTTTTTCTTTTTACATGAGTCAAGATGGCAGACAGGTAGTGGTTAGTCACTGGAACAAGGTTGAAAATCTGAAGAAACTCATTTGGCATGCAACCACTTATTTGCTGGAGACTAGCAAATGGTCATTGAATAAAAACAGTATAAAATCGAACTTTGGAAAGTGACAAATAGCCTCTCTGGAGCTGATGTCATCTATGCAAAATATGAGGATCCACTCATTAGCCCGCGGTGTAGAGGCCCTAGAAATATGGAATTTGGTATCAGTACTGCTGTTCATTATGAAATTAGAACACAGTTACTTCATAGTTATGGATTATAGGACTACAAGGGAAACATGACTGGAAGAAAGCACCAGTTTGGAAGATTAAAAACAACTACCAGCCCAGCTCCTTCCCTCAACTGTCATCTAGCAGCAGTTATACTATCAGACTGTAGTACAAGGAGAAAGATGGGAAGCAGAACCAACTCCTTAGCCCAGCTCCATCGAACTCTCCCACTCCCTCAGCTTTTTCCATTCAAGCCGATTCTTGTAAGAATTTTGTAAGTTTAAGAACTGGTGAGTGAAATTGATTGTATTCCTCCTTCCTACTCTAGGGTGACCAGATAAAATCCAGGTCAGGGCTCATGTAACTTTAACAGTTGTAGAGAAAAGGGAATTTCAGCCAGTGTCATTTGTATGCAATTAGTTCCTGGTGAAATTCCCTCGTCATCACAACAGTTAAAGTTGCAGGGGCCCTGCCTTCTTTTGTATATGGTCACTCTAGTATAGTGCCTGCACCTTTAACTGTTGTGATGAAGAGGGAATATCACCAGGAACTAATTGCATACAAATGACACTGGCTGAAATTCCCTTTTCTCTACAACTGTTAAAGTTACATAAGCCCTGACCTGGATTTTATCTGGTCAGCCTATCCTACTCACCCTTTTTTCCTTTTATATTGTGTCTTTTAGATTGTGATTCTGTTGAATGGGCTTTGTTTTTGATATTATGTGAGCCTTTTTGACTGAAGAGAAAGGTTAAAAAATGCTTTATGTAAATGAAGCTGAACCAGCAAGGGCTGCCCTATCCTTAAGCAGAGTGAGGCGGAAACTGATTTTGAGTTCCCTGAAAGAAGAAATTGTTATAGTTATTGTATTTGTAATGCCATGGAGGGAGAAGAAGCACTTGTGATATTTTCTGCCTAAGATGGCAGACCAGACTTGGCAGTGCCAGGTTCAGATTTTTGAGGGACCTTGGGCAAGACACCCTCAATAGATCCCCTCCCTCAGGCAGTCTATCTCCCTCAGGCAGTCTACCTCAGCCATTGTCACCAGCTGCTTTTGCTCTTTATCATTGCTTCCACTGGGTTGCTTGAGAGGCAAAGAGCCAGTGAGCAAGTTGGCGGTAGCATCTCCTTCTCACCGGCACTGTTGTTTTGGGATACAGGAAGAGGTAGGTGAAGAGGCATGTTGCAATCGCAAAGAGGAGCAACTCCAGGGAGCTCTCGTCAGTGGGCCCCTTCTAGGGTGTGGGTCCTTGGCAAATGCCCAACCAAGCCTTCCCTTGGCACCAGCTCTGAGTCTTGCCTGCTGTATATCTTGACTGGGGGTGGAGGTATCATTTGATGCTCTGCCTCAAGCAGCAAAATGTCTTTAGGCAGTCCTGTGAACCAAAGAAACCAGCATTCCTAGTGAACCTATTGGATAGATTCTATAAAAATTCCTGAGCAGCAAGGATGGAAGCCAGAACAAATAAAGGAACCAAAAATCATCTTGGCCAGTTTCACAACTGGATATAACAGGGTAGGAAGAATATGGTTTTTGCAGAGGGATCTATATATCTTCTCAGCATATGCAATACTCCAGCACCAGACATGATCATCAAAAGCTATTCTTCAAATCTATAAAATGTATATATTTCTTAATAATATTTTCCTGGGAAATAAGCCACAATAGACATTTTATGTTTATCTTTTGCCTTTTTAGAAATCTTCAATTCCATGTTTAATAGCTGCATCTAAACAAATGCATACTACTCTATAGTGTTATTGATGTGGTATGATGTAAAGTAAACATGAGCAGGAAAGATCAGTTCCAAATCTTTTCTATTTTAATTGCACACTGTCCTCTGATTCCCCTGCCTTCGAGGTTAGGTGCGTAAGATTTTACGGCACAATCCTTTTCATGTCTACTTAGAAGTAAATTCCATTATATTCAATGGGACTTACTTCCTGGTAAGTTTGTATAGTACTGCAGCTTTAGTTATTTTAGATCACACTCTGAGAAGGACAAAAAAGTCAAAGAATTATTTATTCCAACCCACCATTAGATAAACATAGTAATAGCACTACTAAGCTCGCTTTAAACTAGCTGCCAGAGACTGCTAGACTTAAGCATCTCTTTCAAGTAGAGATATGAATCTGCTGGTACACATTTTTATGATGATCCCAACCATTCTTTTTTTTTTTTAAAGGAATTAAATCCTACACGGCATGTAGTTGATTCAGGAATACCATATATGTAAATGTTTTGACTGGACATATTTACATTTGTGCAATTTTCCAGATGCAGCTCAACTGTAGAACTTCAACTGGCAAGTAGGGCCAAGGATAAACAATCAAAACAGAGATATCGCAGAGAGCTTCAGCTATTGGGTGGTATAGAAATGTAATAAACAAACAGCTAAATAATTAAATACATAAAATAAAGTGACAGAGATGCAAGATTTGCAGCAGCTTTGCTCTGAGGAACAGAGGTGCAAGGTTTTTTTGCAACTTTGTCATGTGCCCTGAGGTAACTGAGTTGCTTTTAAGATCAAGGGAAGGAGGATTCCACTTCCTCTAAATTCAGGATTCTGTTTGGCCTGTCAACAAATTAGCACAGAGGAACAGCCAACCAGCCCCTCTGACATGGCTCATATTGCTTGGAGGATTTGGGTTGGGGAAAGTTATGATGACACAGGGGGTGCTTGGGAGTTGTTCTTCCCAACTTTTGTGCTCATAAATATAAAACAGTTCACTTATGGAAGGGAACTGAAGCAGTAGTCCGCTGAGGCATAAATACTAGTTAAATACTCAGATGTCTAACAAAAAAGAATTTCCAGAGCGCAGCCATATTAGCTTATTGCATCGAAAACAACGAAGTCTTATGTCAAAGACTAACACATTTATATTGGCATAAGCCTTTGTGGATTTATTTGTTAATCTTTAAGGTGTTACAAGACTCTTTATTGTTTTAACAACCCCCTCCCCCCAAAAAATCAACCCTCTTTATTTTTTTTAGTGATTTCTGCATCACATTTCCTCTCTTCACTACATGACCAGCTCTGAAGTCTGTACTACAGTTAGCATTCCATCCATCTGCCATACTAAATGTCATTTTTAACAACTTGTCCATTCTGTTACTATAAAAATTTAAACCTTTCTGCAGAACCCTGCTAATCCTGAATTAAATGTGCAGGCAATGTTTAATGGCACACAGTGAGTGAGATTCCGTGTGCCAGTTCACTTACATAAGACAACCAACAGCACAAGCTGGCCCTTACATGCAGGGATTAGGAACCTCAGCTGTGAGTATAACTCAGATGGGGAGAGAAGGCATCGAGAGGGAGATAGTATTCCTGGATGTCACTCCATGTCTAGGAACGGGTAGGGATGAGGCATTAGGTGGGTAAATTGGTGCACAGTTAATAAATGCAGGCTAGGGAATACTGGTCTACCCAACACCCAGCATGCAGCCTGGTAAGACCAAGTCCAAGCTTAGGACTAAGATACGCAGCCCATCTCAGGATGCCCCTCTTGGCAAAACCCTTATATCCAGGGTCAGCAAAGCAGCACCTGTGGGCATACTGCCAGTTCACCAAGTGTGCCCACAATCGGGGTTTTCCCTGCCTCTATTAAAGTCACCCATTTTCTTTAATACAGGTAGGGGAAAGGGTACCCTGCCAAAAAGAGCTTGAGCCCCTGAGCCCACCCTCTATATTCTTCCTTCCCACCAGTGTTCCACTGCCCAGTTGCACCTTTGCACTTGTCATGCTCTGTGCTATTACAGCTTAAAACAACAACAACCACAACAACAACCACCCTGTGCTCAAACCAAGGTGCCGGATACCTTGGTGGGCCAGAAGGGAATTCTTGCCTTACTACACAAGACTTGCCCTGGCTTTAGCTCATAGGTTCAGAACTTCAGGTCTGGCTCACTTGGGGTCTCATTTCAGCCCACCTGGGGTCCCAGTTGAGCTTCCTGGGGTTTCCCAGATGTCCATGCCACTTTCCCAACCCCTTCTGTCAACCACTAATTGTTTCGTGGTGTGTTAGATCTGGGTTCTGGTTCTGCCAGGTCCAAGTCATCAATCAGGTTCTTTTGATTACCAAGATGAAACAAGCCACTTGTGCAAAAAGATGACAGTTTATTGATAGAAAAAGGATGCAGAATATATACTGGGTGTCTATTGGCCCCTGCACAATAGACAGAAGCTGCTCCTTGAGCCACAGAAGTTCTCTAGGCTGACCATGCACGTTGCCCCCTGAAGCAAGAGCAAAGCATGATGCCTGTGGATTGGATCTTATAGGCTCCTCTGCTAGATGCCTCCCTCCTTCTCAGGAGCTGACAGGCTACATTCCCCCCCCCCCCCAGAAGGAGCCAGGGGGCTCCCTCTCATAGGTTCCCAAAGCATCTCAGCTTGGGAAACTAATTGCCTTTCTAGTGCCTGGATAGGAGTGAAACCCTCCCAGCTCATCTTGAGATAAGGTAGGCTGACCAGATAAAATCCAGGTCAGGGCTCCTGTAACTTTAACAGTTGTAGAGAAAAGGGAATTTCAGCCAGTGTCATTTGTATGCAATTAGTTCCTGGTGAAATTCCCTCTTCATCACAACTGGTAAAGGTGCAGGCACTATACTAGAGTGACCATATACAAAAGAAGGCAGGGCCCCTGCAACTTTAACAGTTGTGATGAAGAGGGAATTTCACCAGGAACTAATTGCATACAAATGACACTGGCTGAAATTCCCTTTTCTCTACAACTGTTAAAGTTACAGGAGCCCTGACCTGGATTTTATCTGGTCAGCCTAGATAAGGCTCTATGAAAAAAGGGTGACATAACTATGAGAGGCCATCCAGGGAATTAGGTCCACTCTTGTCAGCTAAAGCCTGCTAAAATCTGTTCACTGTGTTAGGCTACACAGGTCTCTTAGCAGCATTTTGGAACTCTGTAAAGTCCATATTTCTACTCATAACAAACTCACTACAGGTGGTTTCCTGGCTATTGTGCAATTCCCCCCAGCCCATTTTAAAAGGTTGAAATGCCTCTTCTAAGGCTTATGGCTTCTTTAGATTAAGGGGAAATTGTGTTTCCTTTAGGGGTGTGCACGGACCCCCCGGATCGGATCGGGACCCGGATCGGGACCTCCAATTTTGTCCCGGACCGGTTCGGACAAAATCGGAGGCCCCCCGGACCGGATCGAGTCCGATCCCGACCCAAAAATCGTACATTTTTGGATCGGCCGCCATTTTTTTCCCCATAGACTTGCATTGCAATGCAAGTCTATGAGGAAAAAATGGCGGCGGGTGGGTAAGGGGGGGCCTAACTCCCTCCCCCCCCCCGGGGCCGTCCGCTGTGGACGGCCCCGGCAGGTAAACCCCCTCCCCCGCGCTCCCTACCCCCCCTGGGGCCGCCCGCTTCCATCCGCTGGCGCCCGCGGGCGCCAGCGGATAGAAGCGGACGGCTCCGGGGGGGGGTAAGCCCCCTTCCCCGCCACTGCTTACCTTCTCGGCCCGTCCGGCGCCGGCGGCTACTACCAGCGGGCTCCGCGGCCTACTCTCGAGTAGCGCGCCGGGTGATGACATCACCCGGCGCGCCACCCTGGAGCAGGCCGCGGAGCCTGCTGGTAGTAGTAGGCGCCGGCGCCGGACGGGAGCCGCCGGGCCGGGCAGGTAAGGGCCCCCCTCCCCCCTCCGCGCGCCCCCTCCTCCCCTCCACGCACCCCCTCCTTACCTTCCCGGCCCGGCGGCTCCCGTCCGGCGCCGGCGCCTACTACTTCCAGCAGGCTCCGCGGCCTGCTCTAGAGTAGCGCGCCGGGTGATGACATCACTCGGCGCGCCACCCTAGAGCAGGCCGCGGAGCCTGCTGGGAGTAGTAGGCGCCGGCGCCGGACGGGAGCCGCCGGGCCGGGCAGGTAAGGGCCCCCCTCCCCCCTCCCCCCTCCGCGCGCCCCCTCCTCCCCTCCACGCACCCCCTCCTTACCTTCCCGGCCCGGCGGCTCCCGTCCGGCGCCGGCGCCTACTACTTCCAGCAGGCTCCGCGGCCTGCTCTAGAGTAGCGCGCCGGGTGATGACATCACCCGGCGCGCCACCCTAGAGCAGGCCGCGGAGCCTGCTGGGAGTAGTAGGCGCCGGCGCCGGACGGGAGCCGCCGGTCCGGGCAGGTAAGGGCCCCCCTCCCCCCTCCCCCCTCCGCGCGCCCCCTCCTCCCCTCCACGCACCCCCTCCTCCCCTCCACGCACCCCCTCCTTACCTTCCCGGCCCGGCGGCTCCCGTCCGGCGCCGGCGCCTACTACTTCCAGCAGGCTCCGCGGCCTGCTCTAGAGTAGCGCGCCGGGTGATGACATCACCCGGCGCGCCACCCTAGAGCAGGCCGCGGAGCCTGCTGGGAGTAGTAGGCGCCGGCGCCGGACGGGAGCCGCCGGGCCGGGCAGGTAAGGGCCCCCCTCCCCCCTCCCCCCTCCGCGCGCCCCCTCCTCCCCTCCACGCACCCCCTCCTCCCCTCCACGCACCCCCTCCTTACCTTCCCGGCCCGGCGGCTCCCGTCCGGCGCCGGCGCCTACTACTTCCAGCAGGCTCCGCGGCCTGCTCTAGAGTAGCGCGCCGGGTGATGACATCACCCGGCGCGCCACCCTAGAGCAGGCCGCGGAGCCTGCTGGGAGTAGTAGGCGCCGGCGCCGGACGGGAGCCGCCGGGCCGGGCAGGTAAGGGCCCCCCTCCCCCCTCCGCGCGCCCCCTCCTCCCCTCCACGCACCCCCTCCTTACCTTCCCGGCCCGGCGGCTCCCGTCCGGCGCCGGCGCCTACTACTTCCAGCAGGCTCCGCGGCCTGCTCTAGAGTAGCACGCCGGGTGATGACATCACCCGGCGCGCCACCCTAGAGCAGGCCGCGGAGCCTGCTGGGAGTAGTAGGCGCCGGCGCCGGACGGGAGCCGCCGGGCCGGGCAGGTAAGGGCCCCCCTCCCCCCTCCGCGCGCCCCCTCCTCCCCTCCACGCACCCCCTCCTTACCTTCCCGGCCCGGTGGCTCCCGGCCGGCGCCGGCGCCTACTACTACCAGCAGGCTCTGCGGCCTGCTCTAGAGTAGCGCGCCGGGTGATGACATCACCCGGCGCGCCACCCTAGAGCAGGCCACGGAGCCTGCTAGTAGTAGTAGGCGCCGGCGCCGGACGGGAGCCACCGGGCCGAGAAGGTAAGTGCCCCCCTCCTCCCCCCCCCGCTGTCCACTTTCATCGGCGGGCGCCCGCTGGCGCCCGCCAATGGAAGCGGCGGTGGGCGCCAGTGGGCGCCCGCCGATCCGCCGATCCGCCGAACCGGTTCGGAGCTTTTTCGGACCGGTTCGGATTGGATCGGCCGATCCAGCTGCGGGATCGGAAATCGGATAATTTATCCGATTTCCCACTGGACCGGACTCGGATCGTGGATCGGGTCCGATCCAGTGCACATCCCTAGTTTCCTTACCGGGGCTTTGCTTCCTGCTTCTATTGCGCAATTGTAACAGGGCTGCATTAATATGGCTGGAGAGGGATGACCATGTGGTCGTCCCCTCCTCTCGCTATTCATAGCCCTAAATAGGACAGCATACTTAGTGGGTGATATGTAATACAACTTCTGCTGTACATGGTAGGAAATCCTGAGATATTTCACCAGAATCGGGATATCAAAGTTTTGTTTTGTTTTTAAATGGAATTACTTGGGGAAGGCATGGTAGAGATGAGGAGGTTGCCAAATTCGTCAAAAGTACCAGCAAATTTCTGGGAGTGGCCAATCATGAGTGTGCCTTATTTTGCTTGCGTGAAGAAGCCCATAATTATTGACAGTAAGAGCTTTAAGCTAAAACATGCTGGGTTTTTTGGCTCCACCCCTTTTGCCCTTGGCCCTGACAACCCCTGGAATGTGCCTTTGGCCCTGGCAGCAATTTGGCCTTTGGGCTGAAAAACTTGTGCTAGCACTATGGCATGGGCATCACATATATATTGCACTCTGGGGCTGGCTGGAGCAGGCATGCACAGCAGGCTCCTATGAACTCCCAATGGGAGGAAGCTACGTACTATATCACCTACATGCATTTTGCAGGGGGAAATTGTGTCTATAGTGGATTTATGTCAGAGCTGTTTGTTTGTTTGTTATAGTCCAGGAAGTCTAATGGCTATGTGTGCCATGTACACAATGTACCAAATACATTACAGATTTAAAGGATCTTTCCAGATCACATCAAAGTGACAGCATCTATTTTTATTATTGCATTTATATCCCACCTTTTTTCCTCCAAGAAACCCAAGGCAGTGTACACAATCATCCTCCCCTCCATTTTATCCTCACAACAACAACCCTGTGAGGTAGGTTGGGCTGAGAGTCTGTGACTGGCTCCCGACTCCCAGTCCAACACTTTAGCCACTCTACCACACTGGCTTTTAGATCTGTGAAATAACCAAGTTCAAAGAGATTTCAGAGATTTATATAGTCAAAGAAAAGGATTTGACACCACAATAGGTTGTTGTACAGTTTATCCAATAAACAGAGAAAGACTAAAGCAGATGGCCTGTGCTATGATACCTGATGTGAAGGGCATAACTTGAAAACACCAGTTCAGCTCTAGTTAGATCTTAACTGTGGCACTTGGGCTGTTGACCAACTTGATTAACAACAGGCATGTAATCAGAGAAACTCAAATGAAATACAGCTTGTTGTTGTTTTCCTGAAAAAGAACAAGACTTCCTGCCCTGCAAATATTAGTTATCTTGAAAGTCATTTCATTCTTGTGATAAGCAGCAGGAGTCATGGAAACTTCCTAAACTGAAACTTTCAGATCCTGTCTATGTTTCATGATACAGAATGTGCTCTTCCATGATTGCTGCTCTGCTACTACCATTAACACCTACATATTCTCATGTGATTCATGATATTGGATATAATTTCTGTGATACGTAATCATATAGTCTGTCATAACCACATGGGTGGAAGACTTGCAATATGGGAGACAGCCATTGAGAAAGGAATGGCTAATAGAATAATAGAATTGGAAGGGGCCATTTAGGCCACTGAGTCCAAACCCCTGCTCAGTGCAGGAATTCAGTTTAAAGGATTGTTGACAGATGTCTGCCCAGACTTTGCTTGAGTACCTCCATCAGTGGAGAGCTCACCACCTCTCTAGACAGTTGATTCCACTGTCTGACTGCTCTGACCATTAGGAAGTGTTTTCTGATGTTCAACCTAAATCTGCCTTCATGTAACTTGTGATCACATGTACTTTACCCAGCCAGGTATCCCCTACTTATACCTGTGTGTTTGATTTTAAAAAAAAACTTACATGAAGAACTTTGCTAAATGCCTCTGTTGAATTTCATTCTGCTGTTTCCTCCCCAGTTTTCTGACCAAATCAAGGTAATTTTGAAGTTTGTTTCAGTCTTCTAAGTTATTAGCTATCCCCGCCAATCTGCAAACTGTGTCATCTGCAAATTTGATAAGCATTCCTCCCCCTTTTCCTCCAAGCCATTAATCAAAATGTTGAAGCAAACAGGGTCCAGGACCAAGCCCTGGACCCTATTTGATACCTCCCTGCAATGTGATGAGAAACTATTAACATGCACTCTTTGAGTAGAGTTCGCCACCTAGCTGTGGATCCACCTAGTGGCAGTGCCATCCAGCCCACACTTAACTAGCTTCTTAATCAGAATATTGTGGGGCATAATATCATATATTATGTCCACAGCATTTCCATGAACTACTAAGGAAATTACCTGATCAAAAAATGAAATAAGATTAATCTGGCAGAGCTTGTTCTTGACAAAGCCATGTTGGCTTCCAGTGATTGTGTCAAGGTGCTACTGATCAAGCACTTTATAATCTGTTCTACAATCTTCCCAGGTATTTATGTCAGACTAACTGGTCTATAATTCCCTGAATCTTCCTTTTTGAAGCTAGGGAAAAGATTTGGCCTTCTTCCTCATCCAGGCTATTAGTAATCAGTATCAATGGCTACTAGTGAGGATGGCTATATATTACCTCCATCAATACCCGTTGTTGGGGAATAAGAGCAGGAGAGTACTATTGCGCTCATGTCCTGCTTGTGGGCTTCCCATAAAGCATTTGGCTGGTCACTGTGTGAACAGAATGCTGGACTAGATAGGCCTTCCTGATCCAGCAGGGCTCTTCTTATGTTCATCTTTTAAATGAAAACTCTAAATCTCTCCTTTGTTGCTTTTGGCTCTCTCATCCCCTACAGAAACAAAGGTCCTTTTCATATTACATCCCTTTTAGCACTGCTCTTGCGGAGTGTAGGGTGCAAATAAAGAGCTGAGACAATAGAAATTGGGTTTAAAATGGGCCACTTTTATTCAAGATCTGCAAAGGGTGAAACCTAAGCGAGCATCCCCACTCTTGGCCTCATCAGGCCAAGGATTGGGCGAACCATTCTCCGTCCTCCAGGTGGCGGCAATCTTTTGCCACCCTGTGGTCTTCCCCCATATGGGGTTGGGAGGCCTTCCTTTGTCACCACTCCCGTGCTGCAAGGCTCCGAGTGGATGAGTAGAGTTGGCCTCAAAGGTAAACCTTATTCCCATGATCTGGTGCCGCAGGGCTCCCAGATGTGGGCCTCAGGTATTACCCGTCACCTCAACGGTGCCTGAGAATGGTCACCAATTGAAAAAGCCCCTAAGGATGCCCGCACCTACCGCCAAAATTATGTGACCAAATTAAAACAGATTCACCTAATTAATACACCCCATCTGTCTTACTGCCAAAATTATGTGACCGAATTAAAACAGATTCACCTAATTAATACACCCCATCTGTCTTACAGTATGAAGTAGGCGAAAAAACTCTTAACCAAATTAGGGTAAGAGCAAAAAATTCCTACTTGGCCTCCTAATGACGACCAGCAAGCCCATACTGTCTACAGGGAGGGGAGGGAGGGAGCCGCGCAGGAACAAAGAGACCGGGCGGGTCCGTTAGCCGGCTTTTTAAGCCGCACGGTCCTTTCCCCGCCTAGTGGCACCACTCGGAGGCCGCCAATCGCGAGCCTCCACATCGACTCCTGCTCACCCACCCGCAAATGTCCTCTCCCGCCCAAATTGGGCTAGGGATTTACACTTGCGGAGTGTAGGGTGCAAATAAAGAGTCGAGACAATAGAAATTGGGTTTAAAATGGGCCACTTTTATTCAAGATCTGCAAAGGGTGAAACCTAAGTGGGCATCCCAACTCTTGGCCTCATCAGGCCCAATCTTAGGATTGAGCGAACCATTCTACGTCCTCCAGGTGGCGGCAATCCTTCGCCACCCTGTGGTCTTCCCCCATATAGGGTTGGGAGGCCTTCCTTTGTCACCACTCCCGTGCCGCAAGGCTCCGAGTGAGTAGAGTTGGCCTCAAAGGTAAACCTTATTCCCATGATCTGGTGCTGCAGGGCTCCCAGATGTGGGCCTCAGGTATTACCTGTCACCTCAACGGTGCCTGAGAATGTTCACCAATTGAAAAAGCCCCTAAGGATGCCCGCACCTACCGCCACGGGGACTGACAAGCTACTTGATTAGTCATGTCCCCCCCCCCCCAAACCTGGCCTCTGTCACTTCCCTTAAACCCTTTTGCAGATCCGTCAAAAACAAATCATTACTGCAGTCTGACAGATGAACACCATCTGCTCGGTACAGCTCCCTCCGAGAACGCACAATGTCAGGATGTTGTATACTGACATCCCCATATTTGGATAGCTCCCTGAAGATTTCGGACTTCACTTTTCTGCGAGCACGCTCCAACGCCAGAGGGTCACTACCCTCTCTCCAGGCAAGCCTGGGCAACAAGCAAGACCACATGATGAGCACGCTGGGCCAACGCTGCCGAATGATTCTGAAATCGGCAATAGCTTGCAGGATCAGGGTCTTGCCTCTAAGCAAGCCCAAGTCATTTCCCCCCAGATGGACCATAAGGATTTGCGGGGGGGGGGGGGGAATGACTATGCACGCTGCTGAAATAAAGTGGGTAGAAGGTGCTCCCACCGCATGCCGCGTCTGCCCAACCAAAGAATGGAAGCACAGTGACTCAGACCCAGCTGAGATCCAAAGCTGGAGCAGGATGCTCGCCGGCTGCCTCAAAAGACCATACTGTGCCCACAGATGATCACACTCACTGAGGTCTGCCTTCTCCAGGAATCTACAATCAAACATGGGAATGTCAGAACAGGAACAAACTGACTACTTCGTTGGCAATTTCCTAATGTATGTCTTAAATGCGGATGACCGCCATCTCCCCACGGCTTGAATCTGCATGGGAGAGAAACCAGCGCTGGCCGCCATAGATGCGGCACCAATTCGAAATGAATGTGTCCCAAACTGATATGCTAGGACACCCAACTGCCTCAAGGCTCGTTTCGTCACCGACCAGAACTGGTATTTGGTCAATGGTGACCCCTCTACATGACGAAATAATATTCCAGCTTCATTCCCCCTTAGTGCGATAAATGTCCGCAATGCATACACTGGACATAATTCCTCCCATGGTGCGGGAAAAATAGCAATATCAACCCCTTTTCCCCTTTGATCCGTTTTAGACTGTCGTAACCTAATGGTGACCCCTGCGTCCGAGAAACTTACATCCCTATACTGCAGTGCTCTGCCTGAGCTATCATTTTTAGATGCTGCCAGTAATTCAGAAATCCTAAAAGCTCCAAAGAATGCTGTCAAGGCAGCAGCATGAAAAAGAAGAGCCTCATAAGTTGAAGTACATAACCCAGACCAAGACGTTCTTAAACCTATTAGAATGTCAAGAGATAGGGGGATCCTAGCGTCTGGAGCTCTCGGTAACATTCTAGACCAGCCTTTGATGGTACACTTAACTCTCTCGTCTGCAGTAGAATCCGCAACACCGCGGATTTTAGCCAAAAATGACAAAGCGGCTAGTTTACCTCCTATAGTAAAAGCTAACCCTTTTTTATGCAGCACCATGCAGAATTGCAATATGTGTTCAACTGGCATTGGCCACTGATCCCGTAAATTTTATGTGTTCAGAAAATCCTGAAACTGCCTACCTGTCTTGTTATAGACTGTCCTGGTGCTAGGTGCCACGGACTGCCACATGGCCTGTTCTATGTTGACCCTCCAATTTCCCAGAGCGCTGTTGGCATCGCTTCCGGCAGTGGCCGAACCCAAGGAGACAGTTCTCGGAACCTCTGAACCTGATGACGTGATAAAGCGTTGGCAATATCGTTCTTGATTCCAGGCACATGCCGTACCCTAAACCAAATGTTGTGGGTTAAACAGTGTAAAGTAAATGCCCTGACAAGCACCATTACCCTGGGGCTGCGAGAGGACAGCGTGTTAATCACATGCACGGTGGCATGGTTGTCGCACCAAAAATGGACTACTGAATTTGCCATTTCCGCCGCCCAAATGTGAGTTGCTACAAAAATTGGAAAAAATTCCAGAAACGTCAAATCTCTGCAAGTACCACTCTGGAGGCCACCTCTTGGAACACCAACGATTGTGCCAAATCACCCCGAAACCAAGGGCGCCTGAAGCGTCAGAATGGACCTGCATTTCCGCCTCGAGAAGCAGGTCGTGTCGCCAGAAGGACACGCCATTATAATTATGCAAAAAGGTCACCCACATGTTCAGGTCTTGTCGCACCTGGCTCGACACTCGAACCCTATGGTGGAGTGAACGAAGGCCCTGCATGGCGGTGCACAAGCGCCGGAGAAAGGCTTGCCCTTGCGCAATGACACGACAGGCAAAATTTAAATGCCCTACGATCTCTTGTAACTGGTGCAGCGTAGCTTTATGTGAACCAATCAAAACCTGGAATTTATTTAGAAGTGTCTGTAACTTATCCAGTGGCAATCTAAGGGTAGTAACAGGGCCTTCTGTCTTTTTGTGTGCAAGCGGGACCCCTAAATCACTGGCCAACTCCTGAAACTGATGCATCAGGAAGTGGCACTGACTGGAGTCCGCAGGACCAATGAGTAAAAAATCATCCAAATAGTGAGTCACGTCATCAATTCTGGTCCTGTTCCATGAGGCCCATTCCAAGAACGAACTGAACCTTTCGAACATTGCACACGAAACAGAGCATCCCATGGTAATGCCCTATCAATGTAAAATTGCCCTTGAAAACAAAAACCTAACAAATTGAAGTCACCAGGGTTGATGGGCAAAATGCGAAATGCAGATTTTATGTCCCATTTGTCCATCAAAGCGCCTGCTTCGTTCTTACGCACCAAGGCTACTGCTGAGTCAAATGAGGCATATCTAACTGAGCACAGATGATCAGGAATTGAATCATTCACTGATGCACCCTTAGGGAAGGACAGGTTATGAATTAACCTGTACTCCCCTGGTGCCTTTTTAGGCACTATGCCTAAAGGAGACACCCGCAAATTAGGAATAGGAGGTTTGTCGAAGGGACCCAATACCCTCCCAGATCTAACCTCTTTATCAATTTTTTCCCGTACCACGGATTCCATCGAATGTATGGATTTCTGATTTTCTGCTATAGAACCAAACCTCGGACCTTGATAAGGAATAGGGAAACCACTAGTAAAACCTACATCCAAATACTCTGCGTCTTCCCTAACGGGGTATCGTGCCAATAGTTGTCTAAGGGGTTCAATTTTGACTGGGCTGGTACCCTTTGGGAGGCGGCTGTTGTCCTCCAGCTCCCCCAGATTTCTTAAAGTTGGATCCCCCTCTGAAACTGCCCCTTCCCCTTCTGTTTGATGGACAGCTCTGAGTGGGGTGAAGACCTCTGCAGACAAGGCACTCATGCCTGTATCTGCAGGGTGATCGAGTACAGAAGCCACGTGAGCCAAATTCCCAACAGGGCGGACGGGGTTGAACCCCCTGCCCCGCCGGCCCACTTAAAGTGGCGGCGGGTTGAGTCTTTTCGAGTAGGTGACAACTGTCTGTCCGATCTCCTAGACCCGGTTTGGCTGGAGTCATAAACTGCAGCCATAGGTCATGGTCTTTGGCATCCCACTGTAAAGTGTGATCAAATGCGGCCCTCCTGTGGAAGGACTCATCATAGGCCAACCAGGCCCCGCCCTCGTATTCCCTATACGCCCGATAAATCATATAGAGGTATTTTGTGAGGATATGACCTTTTGAGGGAAAACGTTGTTGAATAATGCCTATGTAAATTAAGAAACCCTGCAGCCAATTCGCCCAGGTTCTGGCAACCCGCTTTTTCCTAAGCTTCTCTGCTTCCCGCTCTATCCTTTTCTATGTTCTCCGGTTCCCTGAACAATAGCGAAAATACATCGATAAATTCCTCTTTCAGTATCTTCTCCCTGGTACCTGGCAGAAGATGGTAACCCAAAGGGGCAGACATGCTCTCTGTTGGAATAGCAGCTCTTTCTGCTCCTGCCAGTTGGTCCCTGTTCACAACGTTGGATGATGCAGAGGAACCAGCCGGACCCTGCCAAACCTCAGCGCACGCCGCTATAACAGCTGGAACCTGCGAAGCTGGAGCTTCTGCTGCTGACGTGCCAGCTACCTCAGACGTTGAACTAGGCTGAATATGCATGGATGACCCAGATGGAACAACTGATGCCCCAGTAGCGGCGCTTAATAAATTGTTGCTAGATACATCTAACGCTGTCTGGTTATTTGTTGTAGCTGAGGCAGAATTAATATGACCCAAGGCATGGACGCCCTGTACTGTTCCACCATCCCCCGAAGAAGAAGGCAGTGGAGCAGTCGGTTGTGCTGTACCTGGTAACATACTACCCATGTGCAATGTAGACAATGTCATCCTGGGAATCCATGGGTACCATCCCCAAGGTGGGAAGGCACTTGTAGGTTGTCCCGGAGAAAGTGTGGTGCTAGCCAACTGCTCACCTTGGCCCTGGGATGGAAGACTCGGGACTGCCAATGGAGAAAGCACTAAAGGTCACGCCCGCGCCAACCCCCCGAGGAACCAGCCAGTCCTCCCGCTTGGGCGAATAAACCTGGAGCCAACAGCCAAAGCTACAGCTGGGGTGGCAACTCCCTGGAAGCAGTGCGTTCGCGGGGGGGGGGGGAGGGCCAGCCGGCCCACCCCTCAAACCTGAGGGCCGAAGGCCCAGAAGAGGTCTGCTGCCTGCGCCTGGCACTGGAGCCCGGATGCCTGGAACCCCGTTGTCCGCCGCTCCTTGCTCCATGCTCCTCCGAGTAGCCCGGTAAGGCCGACAAGGCACACGCAGCCGCGCACTTCACCCTGCCGCAGCGAGGTGGAGACAAGCCACGCAGGAACAAAGAGATTGGGCAGGTCCGTTAGCCGGCTTTTTAAGCTGCACGGTCCTTTCCCCGCCCAGTGGCACCACTTGGAGGCCGCCAATCGCGAGCCTCCACATCGACTCCTGCTCCCCCACCCACAAATGTCCTCTCCCGCCCAAATTGGGCTACGGATTTACACTTCTGCAATCAGCTAGAAGCAGAATTAAAACTGTGGTTTTAATTAAAACTAATATAGCACTACATTTCCCAGACGAATCCCATAATGCCTGCTCCCATATAGATCCTGTTTATTCGGAAGCATGTTTAGGACTGCAGCCTTCAATCAGCAAAATTCTCCACGGTGATTTCAAAAGCAGCTTGTTTTTCTCCCAACTACTGATCCTTTAATTCAGGGTTGGGCAACTTCAGGGGATCCAAAGACCACTTTTGACAACCTTGCACCCCCTCATGGCCCCTATTCCTGCTGAATGTAGTGGTGTCAGGGCGCAATCAGTGGTTGGCCATTGAATTTTGGCAGCAAACTGCTATTGTTGGATAAAAAACTGGTTTTCAAGCTAAATTTGCCCTTTTTCGCCCTCCATAGTGATATGCTGCTGACATTCATGGGCAAACTTGCCAGGTTATTTCAGAGAAGAAACCAGGCCAAAATGGATGCCCAACAGAACAAGAACTTTATTACTAAGAACAATCTAGAACAGTAGCATAGATTACTGTCTCAGTTTGGACACAGTGCCACCTATAGTTAGAATAGCAACTGATCAGTTAAACTCCCCATCGCAAACTTTGTTCCTTTTACCCCTCCATAGTGTTTTGCTGCAGAAATATGGTGCAAAATCACTGATTTCCTTGCCATTACCATGAATTTTTAGCAGGAGGCAATAGTGACAGCCACCCCTGCTTTAATTTGATGTTAATTCCCAGCCCACTTCGGGATACGACTCCCCCTGCTGCTCATACATAACTCCAAAAAATGGTGAGCACCAACAGAAAGACTAAATTGAGAATTTCCAATTGAAAATAAGTAGCATTCTCCCTCACTGTTCACTGTAACAGCTGTGTTGAATAGCCATTTAAATCCAAGAGAAGTTTTGAAGTTGTAAGTGCTACAGATCTCCTTGTTCCTGCTCCCAAGACAGCTTGTAATCCTTTCTGCTTGTTATATTTTAATTTCATTCAGGATAAAATGTTTAATTAAAATACACTGTTTGCTGAACTCCTCACCCATTGTACTGGTTGCCAAAGAAGGAAGAGGGTCATCAAAGTCTTCCAGATTATCAGTAACAATTCTTTCCCTCCCTCTTTCAGAAATGAGACTCCACTTATATTGCCTCTCTGCTCCAGTGTTACATTGTATTCTTAATGCCTTTCTCCATTATCGATCTAGTCAATGGCCCTTTAATTACCTGTTTGCTCTTTGCAGGCAGAGCAATTGCTGGTTCATTTATTTCATTTTATTTAGTACTTCAGTGAAGAAAAAGTGGCAAGCAATGCAGAAAATGCTGCTGAGAGACACGGAGCATCATCAGACATGCGTTTTATAGCACACTCTAGGGTGACCAGATAAAATCCAGGTCAGGGCTCATGTAACTGTAACAGTTGTAGAGAAAAGGGAATTTCAGCCAGTGTCATTGGTATGCAATTAGTTCCTGGTGAAATTCCCTCTTCATCACAACAGTTAAAGTTGCAGGGGCCCTGCTTTCTTTTGTATATGGTCACTCTAGTATAGTGGCTGCACCTTTAACTGTTGTGATGAAGAGCGAATATCACCAGCAACTATTTGCATACTAATTACATTGGCTGAAATTCCCTTTTCTCTACAACTGTTAAAGTTACATGAGCCCTGACCTGGATTTTATCTGGTCAGCCTAGCACACTCGTTACTGGTCGCTCACAAATGTTTGCGGGTTCTTGTGACGACAACGTCCACCTCCTGCACGTCTCCCGCTCCTTTTGCTCTGTTTCCCATCAGAAAATGAGACCCAGAAAATCTGATTTTTATTTTACTATAACGATACCTGCCACTATTTCTTGTTGTGTGCAGGAGAAGCAATGTGATAAAAATGGCCACTGAATGGGCCAAGTGGTTGTTGCTTGCTTCCTCTTTCTTCCCCTTGTGAAGAAAGAGGAAGCTGTTTGTCCCTATTATGGGACAGAAGCTGGAGGCAAAGCAACAGTAGGGAAATGCGATCCCTCCCCAGGTCTGATGAGGCTCACATAAATCCCCACCAAACACATCCCTAACTGCCTCAGGGACCACCACGTTTCCACAACAGCACTTCACCAGTCCACACTGGATAGTCTGGTTGCACAATTAACACTGAGCACAGGAAAATTGCCACAAAACAGATTTTTAAAAAAGACAGGTGGACAACAGGGAAAATACTGGAATACAACTGTTCATCAATGACTTCGTCTAGATTCTTTACAATAACAGAGTGAATGAAAAATATAAATTCCAGAGAAAATGGCGAGTGTGGAAGCAATCTAAGCTTAACAATGTACAACTGCATTTTCCTTCTGCTGGTACCCTTTCTTCTCACCTCTCCATATTAGGTAGAGTGCAGGGCTGGCGTCAAGGGTAACCATGGTTGGGCACCTGCCGAGGGCCCACACCTCAGCAGGGACCCACTGATAAGACTCCTTGGACTTGCTCCTCCTCTTCACCATTGAAACCGGCATATTCATCTGCCTTTCACTCTGGCCCAGGCAACAGCGGTGGTGAGGAGGAGGAGCAGTAGATGCCATGGCCTACTTGTTCACTGCCTCTTTGCCTCTCAAGCAAACAAGAGGTAGCAATGATTAAAAAGAGGAGGAGGAGCAATAGCAAATAGTGATAATGGTGGTGAGAAGGCAGGAGCCCTGCGAAAGGAGGCCCAGTGAAGGTGTCTTGCCCAAGGGCCTCAAAAACCTGGAAGCAGCCCTGGTGGAGTGACTTCATAAATACAGACCACCTTAACTTCTTTTGCCTACCGTAGAGTATATTTTCCTCTTCTAGTTACCCTGGCAATAGCATTTCTGCAGTTCAAAGTTAAGGCCAGAACCTGTTGACAGACATACGTCTCTTGCCTTTCAACTCAACTGAACTGTTAGATTACTTAAATCAGCTAATGGGTTCTTGGCTTGAAGCATGGTCTTATGCATCTTGGCTCAGAAATACATCCCACAGTTTTTGATATGTTAGATAAGTGTGTGTGTCAGATTGTACTCTTAAGGAATTGTGCCAACAGGACAACTTGAATTGGGCAAAGAACTTGAACAAGCATATCATTTTAGGGATTAGAGAAATCAGAGCTAAGTGCCCCCAGTTAGGGATGGGGGAGGATTATGCTTTGTGCTTACCTAATTCCACACTTTAGAGCCAATATACAATCTGAAAAGCAGTTATCCTTCAAATTTCCCCGTTCTCTGAATTTTGCAATGCAGGCTTCCAAAATAAAAATGCATTTGCAAATGTGTATAATAGAACTATGTGCGCACAAACATGTATATATTGGTGAAGCTAACATGCAAAAATGTGTTATATTAGGGGGCTTCCCAAAATGCTTATATTTGGCAAAATTGCTTACAAAAATGTATATATTAGGAGAAACATGCACAAAAATGTGTACATTTTTTTGTTCATAAAAAAAAATCAAATGGATGCAAAAATTGGACAAACCAAATTAAGACTGTGAAAATGAGAAACTGAAATTTACAGACTTGTCCATCCCTATTTGCAATCCAGTTCAATTTAGGCACTATAAAGTTTTTTTAAGAATCAGATTCCGAAGATCTGAAAAACCCATGAGGATGGATCTCTGAAACAGAAACATGCCTGTATCTTGTATTATCAAGACATTTTAATGGACTACTTACCAGGAGAATTAGGAGTATGAGGAGAACTACACAATTTTCTGTAAACGTAGCGCTGAACGCTTTTTAAACACACACTCTCACACCACCAGGATGTTGCATCTATAGAAAAGAGGTGGGTGGGGGCAGTGTATTGGGGAAATCTAGCCTGGTTTATAGGGCTCAACTGAATTATAAATTCAAGGGGGATGCTTACTTTTCAGTCCGATTACTTAGATTACAGTTTCTTTTCCCTGTAGGAAATACGAGTCCTATTCTAAGCAGATATATACCCACTACAGAAATCAAGAATAAATAAGCTCTGAATTTACAGTCTACACCTTATAATTTACAAAGTGAACTATTACTATACTACAAAACGAATGAGTATTAACCCCATCAAAAAAGTGACAAAACCATTAACATGACACATATTACTAACATAGGAAACAGTAGCAGTGTATTATTCATTTACAACAAATGGTTCCTTTAGCAAGTCTAAGAACAAGTTGAAAAAGAAGACGTAAGATCTACGATAAAGCAAACCAAACCTCTCCATCATTTTCTTTTAAAAGGAAGGAGTTCCTACCTTTATTAGCTAGTTTTAATATCACTAAGACAATCAAATCAGTTCTCCAGGAAACCAGAATTAAACCAAATGTCTTATATTGTATTCAGAATAAAATGGTAACTAATACAGATAATAATGGGAGCAATCAGCAGTTTTAATCAGTTTCATGTATTTTATATTTATTTGATGTTGTTCCCCACCTCAATCCAGAGGGAGAGGTGGGTAAGAAATTATTATTATTATTATTATTATTATTATTATTATTATTATTCCGGATAAACAGGTTAATACAGTCCTGAGCAACCAAGCACAAACATGGATTTGCTAGTAGATCAGTTTAATAGAAAATAAAGTTTCAAATATCTCTCACATAAATTTTAACATGGCAAAATCTCACAAATATGGCAAGAGCAGGAGGCAGCTAATAGGCTAGGATCAAAACATTTAAATGCTAACAATGTATCAAATCTGACACATTGGCCCAATTCCCATGTTAATTATTTGCTATGGTAATGTTTCTGTAATATCTTGTACCCATTATGTTAGATGGTAAAATTTTGTCCTGAATGCTCCCTCATTTTGTGAGACTCCACATTAATATCTTGCAGCTCTGCTGAAAGCTAAAGTTTCACATGGCAGATCATCATGTGTTAAAACATATAAACTCAGTCATGAAATAACTTCCAGACTCACTTCTGTGAATTTGATTTATTCTATTATTACAGTTATATCCTGCCTTTTTTCCTCTTTCAAGGAACCCAAGGTGCCTTACACACTCCACCACCTCCTCTCCATTTTAGTCTTATAACAACTCTGTGAGGTAGGTTGGTGAGGCTGAGAGTCTGTGACTGGCCCAAAGTTACCCAGTGAGCTTCATGGCTGAGTGAAGACTAGAATCAGGATCTCCTGAGTCCCAGTCCTACACTCTAATCACTCACCACACTAGCTCTTAATTGTGATAGAAGGCTATATAATATGCTTTCTCTCTTTCTCTCTCTCAGGTTTTTTTACGTCTTTTCCTATTTATATCTGACTGACAGTGCTAAAGGCCAATAAGACAACCTTTCCAGGAAAGCTTAAGACATATCTTTCTGATTTGTTTCCATTGGGGAAGGACAAATAGCTCAGTGGCAACATATTTGCTTTGTATGCAGACTGCTCCCAGGTTTAATCTCTGACCTCCATCCAGGGCAGTGCAAAGCTGGGAATATGCCCAGGCCAGATGGGAATTTCAAACTGCTCATTAAGTATTTTTTAATCAGTGGCACTGAGTCAGCGCTAAATACATATATGAACTAGAATGATTTATAAAAAAGGTAATGGGAAGCACTTTTATTCAAGATCTAAGACATCACTATTATAATTTCACAACGGATGGCTTCTACACTGTTTCTGCAAGGCGGGCTCCTCGCTTCTCGATGGGCGCTTATGATACGGAAGCAGTAGCATAAGCTGGGGGGGGGGAATCTCCTCATCGGAGTGCCCCCTCAAAATTGTGGGCCCTGGGCCAACTGGCCCCACTGGGCCCCCCTCTGCAATCCCTGCCTCCATCACACCGAATTCCGCCCCCGCCCCCCGGTTTGCCTCGGCGGTTTTTTAAAACATCTGATGCAGAAGTGCGTCAAGCTTATGATCCCTTTCACCTGAATAGCTGCTCTTGCGCTCCTTCACTCATTTGCTCTTCCACTCCACTCCACCCCTCCCCTTCTCTTTCTCCCTCCAGTCAGGTCCTGTCAGATGAATACCGCCAGACCACCTTTCTGCTGGGCAAAAATGGAATGACCCTTTAGTCTGGCTTTTTAGGGGCACCGAGGGAGTACAATCCTGTCTCTGCAGAGATATAGGCGTATGATTTTAAAGAATGCTTTCGAGCCTGGGATGCAAGATTTGGGTTTTATATTGAGGCTTGGAGCTGGCTGCTGGGAGAGATCGCTTTTCCCTGCCAGGACCTGATGCAATCCATTCAAGTCCCCAGTTCCTTTAAAACTACACAGAGGCTTAGGGCGCATTAAATGTACTTAGGAAAAATAATCCAGACTTTTAGCATTCTAGGAAAAAACAGAAAAGGCTGGGGAAGAGGGGGGTGTCAGCAGGACAGGCATGGCGTCATGTGAGTACCGTGCTGCAAGTCTGCACACCAGGCATGGCGAGAGTGCACTAAATCGCTGGTGTGATGGAGCTCTCTGGCATCTTCAGTTCAAATGTTCAGGTAGTAGACCTGGAGAGCAGCTGCTAATCAAACTAGACAATCGTGGGTTGGGTGGACTCAGAAAAGGTTGGTGGCTCCGAAGTGAATCCATTCTGGGTTTCAGTCAGAACCAGCCAAAACCCTAAAAAAGCAATCCAACATGCTATACCTATTGTGGGGTTGGGTTCAGTACCTTGGATAGCTCCTTTAGAGTTCTAACTGGTTTTTATTGAAAACCAGAGCAGATTCACAACCCTACTAACATTGGAACCACCAGCCTCCACTGGGTGGACCAAATGTTTGGGGCTAACTCAGTACGAAGTAGCTTCATATGTCATTGATTCGGTTTAAGCACTTCATTCTTGACAAATCCGAGGCTCACCAGAACACCATTTGGCAATCACCGATTTGAAATGTCAAGATTGCCTTGCAAAATGCAATAACTGATTTGGAACCAAATAAGCCCTCCTGTTATTTCAATAGATTTAAAAGCAGATAGTGGGAGAAAAAGGGGTGGTTCCGACACAGGGAAAAATGCATGAAAGCATTTGCTTTTGACTTCTGTAGCCCCATGCAGGTAAACATTGCTAGGATATTTATGAGAAATTCCATAACAATGGATGTTCCTCAGAGAAATATGAAAACTCGGACATACTTAATCACCAATTGGTCATATGTTGTAAAATACATATTTTTAAGTACTGATTGCTTGAAAGTGCAACAATATATCGTTACTTGTTTTCTATATGTCCAATGTTTAGCATATTTTAGGGGGCTGGCTGCACTCAGAGAATATGCTAACTTCAGCCTGGCCTGGGAAGAGAGATAGCAGCTGGGAAGGCTTCTCTTGCTTTTTACAAGCCTGCCTGGACTATTTACAAGACTCAAGTATCCAAGAAAGAAGATTCGGCAACACTCAGAATAAGAAACTAATTCCAGCTTGAAATATAATCATATCATGTTTCATCCCTAAACCCTCTCGAGCAGATTTTGAGGGTATGGGGGGGGGGGTGAAGGGGAGGAGGAGAAATCAGCCCACCCCGATCCACTGACAAACACCACTCTTTTGGCGGAGGGGTTAGTTGGATGCAATCCATCATTCATACAGCTATCAGAAATCTGTTGCAAACACAGAAACTCCTTTGCATGTGGCATAAGTGGTGCAGATTCTATAGAAATAAAACAGAGCCACATACATATAGAAGATGAAAATCTGCCCTTGTGGTTTCTCAGTGCTACACAAATGCTGCTTTCCAAGATATGTGCTTGCAGGAGAGATAAGACGTCCTTCATAATATCTCACACTCTTTTACATATGTCTGAACATGGCGGCACTTTGAAAAGGAGGCTCAAACATCAAACAGGCAGAAGATGCATGCCATGCTTTTCTAGTTTGCTGTGAAGAGTTGCCAAGACTAAAAGAAATCCGGATTTTCAATAGCAGAAGCCTGTCACAATTTCAACGTATCTGACTTCACAGCATTTTTAGAAACTTGAAATCTAAAGAGTCTCCCCCACTCCCTCTCCTGCTGCCCAAAATTAAAATTTAGGAAAGTATATTGAGGCTGTTCCTCCTATTAGGATTTTGCCGATAGCACTTAAAGGAACAAGTGGGATTGGCAATTAAATGTTGCAGTATGAAATGCTCCTGCTTAGTGCTCTACCCAGCTACCCAGCCAGATTTTCCCCTTTCCAGGAGAATCCATTCCACCTCCCCCACTTTTCCGTTCTTTTCCCTCTCAATTGTTGGTCAGTGTTCCTTGGCCACTGAGCATGCTCAGTCCTCATGGAGCTTTTTTTAGGGGGGAATCCCAGGCCTCTAGCCAGGGGTAGCTAGATGGGCCTGCCCCCCTAAATTTTCTCTGCCCCTCCTGTTTTGTTTTAACAAAGAAACAAACACAGTTCCCAAATTTGTCTTTAAAAGGTCTGCAAACTGCCTTTTGGGTTCCCCAGAACATTTAGGCTGGCTATGGGGCTGGGGGCTCTTCCTTTTTTTCTTTAAAATAATTTGCCCTTCTGCAAATTTTGGGGTTCACCAGAGCGTACTGGTATCTATCTCTTGTGTATGGATAGTGTCATTTTGCCTACATCAGAATCCACACAGAGAATGGGTTCACCAATGCCGTATAGGATAGACTTCATGTCTAAATAGAAAATTCTGAGACACACAGTATACATTGCCTTCCCCCACTGTATCTCAGGACAAGTTTATTAATGGTAACAAGAGACATGGGGAGGTGGGGAGGAGGGTTGGGGGGAAAAGGGGAAATTTACCATAGCAACCACAGCATTAATCACAGTAAGAAATCATGTCTCTCAAATAGCAACAAACCCAAATGACTGTGCAGCTTTTTTTTTCTTTTTTCTTTTTTTACAATTTCAGGCTGCCAACATTTCTGGAACTCTTCAAGAGAAGAGCATTTCAAGGCAGTCAATCACACGAGCCTGTTCCATTTGATAAAGCTACGCTTTCTGAACAACCCTTTACAGGAGTACCATATTCTAGTATTTTAAAGAATGCCTCTGTCTTGTGCAATTTTATCATCTTATTTCAGCACTTTCATACATGCTTTACAAAGTATTTCTGGAGTAGAAGAAGCGGACCAGAGAAAAAGAGGTGTCCATATTCAAAGGAGTCATTGCTAGGGCTGTGAGTATTCCATTAATTTGGTGTTCTGAGAATCTCATATTCAAAAGGTATCACCATGTTTCTAGCCCTTATGGATACAAAGGCAGGCATAAAGGTGTGGCCAATCCTGGAGAATTCTCAAAGTGGGAGCGAAAACTGGATAAGATCTCCAATGATCAGGGGCAGAGCTCCTATGAAACATCACAAAAGTAAAAATTAAAGTGTGGACAAATATTCTTAATTTGGGGAGGGAGGGGGATGAAACAGGTCATGAAATGTGGCTTTTGCCAGCACAGGATTTGAATTATTTTGATGCAGAATTATGATTTGAGACGGAACTTGCCGCTATCTCCTGCTGTGTGCAGGAGAAGCAGCATGATCAAAATGGCCCTCTGAATGGCCCACACACACATTGGCTCAATTCGGACGACACAATAAACAACTGGTGTGAGGGAAACAATCGTCAGTTGTTTTGACTATTGTGTCGTCCGAATGTTGCCATAGTCAACTCAGCGCTGATCCTAATCCACACCACAGTTGATTATTTATTACCATGTTGTGTGGGGAGTACCCCATAGCTGAAGAACTGTAAAGTTGATTATTACTCCACCATTGACTATCGTGTTGTCCGAATTGAGCCAATGTTTACTTCTTCGTTTTTCTCCCTGAGAAAGAGGAAGTAATGAGGGACAAAGGGCGGGAGGAGAAGCGACGGTAAGGAAACACGATTTTCACCCATGTGATGTCGCTACAGGAGCTGAATTAAAGGGATGAAAAACTCTTTATTGCTTAGCATTTGGTTTGAGTATGGAATGGGTGTAAATGGAAAGGGTTTCTTATGTTATTTTCATTTCCACTCATGATTAACTATTCAAACTATTTTAAAGTTTGGTTCCCTCCCACCCCCCACCCCCCGATATCTTCACAATAAGTATTTAAATTGCTCCCTTACAAAAAAAATCTTAGTAACTCCCCATGTGGTTTTTTTTGTTTAGCATTGTGTGAGACTTTGTCATTCACCCCATCCCTAGTTGCTCTACCACACGACCCAATACAGTTGGCAAGGCCAATAAGCAATCCCCAGATTTTAAAAGGCTTTTTACAGGAGACAGATAGGGAATCAAGATGCCCACTTGGTGCCAGATGTGAGTACCAATGGAGGAGGAGCTGGATTGGCTGTTTTGCTTCCCTCCCTCTCATGGTAGTCTACAGCCCACGAAGTCACAGTACCCAAGTATGCTCATGACCTGAAGGACTTTCTTATCATGCATGCTCACACATGGTCATTCCTTTCGGAGTTTCTATTTCCTTGTAACTCACTCTAATCCCTTCTAATTTATATAATAATATATCCTATGATTTCAACATCCCCAAAACTACAGAATTAACCAGAGGAGGCCTTTCATTGAGCTCACTCTCTTTCCAACTTATTTATAGAACACTTGAGGAGCATAATTTTTCATAAGCAACAGGAAAGATGTGCCTTTTCACAGAATTGTTATTTAAGCCGCCTGCTGAACATATCCTGACCAAATGAGAGGCTTTTATTGATTTGATAGCTTGTGAGTCATCGCCAAACATGCCAAAACCCCACAAACCCTTTGCTAGTCAGTCCTACACTCACTAGGTGACCTTTTAATTAGAACTTTCCTCCCTCACACATACCCTGGCCTACATTGTACATTGTATATACGCAAAGAGCTCCTACTAGAAATAGCTCTGCATGAGCAAGACACTTGTAAAAGCAAGAGAAAGGGAGGGGGGAATTCAAGTAGCACATAATGCTGCGTTTTCATTCCAATAACAATCAGAATGCATGCCTTGCTGAACAATGCACTGAGATGAAGGCTTTTTTTTAAAAAAACCTTCAATGTTAGCATTATTGCATGATAGCCCAGCAATCCTATTGCTATATTATACCCAAAGGGAGAATAATCAGGTTAATTTATTAACACCTCTGTTTTCACGGGGTTTTAAGTTGTCAATGTAAGAGATGGATACGGTGTGTAAAAGGGCCTGTAAATATATTCTTACTTTTTGACAGCTGTTGCAGCAGAGGTTGTCTTTGTGGTTATTGCCTATTCCATAGAATGTAAATTAAAATACGCTTAATATGACTAGTAGATAAGTATTCTCACATTTCCATCCAACAAACAAGGCACCTTTAAATCATTTGCATTTGAAAGCCCTGAGCTATTTCAGTGTCAAGAGGGTTTAGCCCACAGATATACATAGTTTCATATGGTACTTGAGTGCTTCCTCCTCGGCTTCAGGTTTCTTTTGCCTTCATCTTCTTTTGGTCCTTGCCATCTAGCTTTGTCTCCTCAAGGCTTTCCAGGAGGACTGGTTAAAATGCAAAGAGAGAAAGAAAGAGCCCAGCTTCTGTTCTATATTCCTCCAACCCAGTTAACTCGCGCCTTCTGGGGATTATGCATGAAAAATAGTTTAAGAATCAATTTAGCACATCAATCTCATTTTGGCCCTGTGTGTTATTTTTTAAATCCAATTAGCAGTTGAACTTGCAAAACAAAAGCCACTTTTCACAATTGAGCTGGTGTGGGTTGGGGGAGGAAACACAGATCTACTGTAAATCACGCAGGAGAAAAGAGTTTGCCTCCTGATTAGTGGCCCGTTTTTCTATTGTATGGTGTAGTCAGAAAACTCCAAGAGCAGACAGTGAGAAGAAGTACCCTATATTGCTCTTTTCCCTGTCCCTCTGGTTTTTTGTTGTTGCTCCGACCCACTAGTAGCCCTAGAATCCCAGCTGCTGTGACTCTTTATATGTAGCAGACATATGTATGCCAGATGGTTACCACACAATAAAAAATGCCAGGTGTTGAGGTAATGCTGCATCACACACATACATATCCTGAATCAAACATTCATGTATTTAAGTGATATTTACCTTGAGAATTTACACGAGTGTGGGGCCCACTTAAGTTTATATCCTGAAGCCTGACAACATGGAAACACTTTTTTTTAAAAAAAACCATCCACGTGTCAAGTGTTAAGAATGTAAGAAAAGCCAAGCTAGATCAGATCAAGGGCCTATGCAGTCCAGCATTCCGTTCTCAAAATGGCCAGCCAGAAGCCTGTGGGAAGCCCGTAAGCAGGACATGAGTGCAGTAGCACCCTCCTGCTCATGTTCCTCAACAACTGGTACACAGAGGTATCCTGCCTTTGATACTGGAGATAATATACACTAGGGGGATAATATACACATATGAAAAGGAGAACAGGGCTCATGTAACTTTAACAGTTGTAGAGAAAAGGGAATTTCAGCCAGTGTCATTTGTATGCAATTAGTTCCTGGTAAAATTCCCTCTTCATCACCACAATTAAAGTTGCAGGGGCCCTGCCTTCTTTTGTATATGGTCACTCTAGTATAGTGCCTGCACCTTTAACTGTGGTGATGAAGAGGGAATTTCACCTGGAACTAATTGCATACAAATGACACTGGCTGAACTTCCCTTTTCTCTACAACTGTTAAAGTTACATGAGCCCTGACCTGGATTTTATCTGGTCACCCTAATATACACCCAGCAGAACTAGTAGCCATTTGTAGTCTTATTCTCCATGAATTTATCTAATCTGTTTTTAAGGCCATTCCAAACTGGTGGCCAGTAAACTCCTATATGTTGATGTAGCTCAGTACTGCCTCCTTGAGCATCTGGTGAATTGGCATCCTGCCAGGACTTTTTTGTTTTCTCACTTTTTTGTTTTCCAATATACATCCAAAAGCTTGATTTGTTATAAATAATAATAACAATAAGCTAACCGGCTCAAGCTGTCTGAGTCACTTGAGATGTAAGTTTAGAACCATTAAGAAAGTGGGTCCAGCCACTAAATAAGTTTCTGATTTGGTGGCTAGACCACCGACCTCAGAAATGGAGGCTATCACTTTAGTGGACAAAAGAACCATCAGTTAGCTCATTCCTCAAAAGCCTTCCCATATACCAACTGACTGGAGGCCACAATGCTCTCTCTCAGACCATCCTCTCTCAGACTATCCACATGGAGAACATTCCAACTTTAAATTGGCATTCAGAAGCAGTTTGGATGAAGAGGCTTTTGTGTAATGTTGCTGAAGATGTAACATGGTGCTTCTTCTGAACATTTTAGCAAGTTTTCTGCCTTGGAACAGGCCTTCATCTTTTGGGTATGCTAGATTAACTTGATATTTGACAGACAATATGTTTCCAATAGACATTATATGTTGACTACTTCAGGTGCAAATGCTAATGTATTAGCAAGGTCCATCGTTCGAGGGACCAAGGTTTTGTTTTCACTCAGGTAAATAAATACAGCTATTTTTTTAAAAGCAGATTGGTGAGGGAGCAGTCTTACCACTTTCCTCATGTTCCTTGATTTCTAAATGCTATTTATTTACATTTCTATACCCAGAGCTTTTTGGGTAGTTCACAAAAATTAAAACCAAAAAATACAGCATAAAATGCAATCAGAGAAAAACCTAAGAGGTAGTGCAGAAGTTTAAAATGCAATAGCAGATTTAAAATTGCAGTGCTAAAAAAAACCCTGGAATGCTAAAAATGCCTGGGAAAATAAAAAGGTCTTCATCTGTCACCAGAAAGCACAATGTAGGCACCTGGCAAATCTCTCTAGGATGCTCATTCCACAACCAGGATGCCACAGCAGAAAAGACCCTTTTCCTGATAGCCACCTGTCTTTTGGCAGGGTCTCCCAGAGAGGGACCGCTGAAGATGACCTTAGGGTCCAGGCAGGTGTATATGGGAACCCCTACTACTCATGCCGGTCATTATTCTCAGGCAGTGATGTTAGTAACACCATGCCTCAATCCAGTCTTCCCACATAGACAGGGAAGCAGTTGAGCAGTTTCATTAGGCAAGTAGCAAGTTAATGGTTCCAGACCCTCAAAGATAAGTGAGGAATTGCCTCACAGAATTGTTGCACCAGAATTTAGCAAGAAAGGACTGAAAGGCCTTATCCACACCAGCCCTTTATTCCAGAATAGTATCGAGGTCATTCCTTCTGGGCCACATGACACACAGCTGATCCCGCTGTGATCTAGGGACAACCTCTCAAGTTTCCCCGGGATATCGAATTCGCCCTGGAACGGCTCTCCTTAAATTGCAGGCAAATTCGCTGGCGTGTGCCCCGTGAGTGACAATTGTCATAGCAGTAAACTCTGCGATCATCCCTCCCCCCTCTCAAAAGAGCTCTAGGTGTAGATGAGCCCATAGACTCACTTCCTGGAACTGCTCAAGGCCATGACCTAGAGAGCTGTCTCATCTACATATACTGCTCATATTTCTTTGTACATATTTCAAAATCCAAGACCAGATCAGATCTTGGAAACACTTTTAATGGATAGGTCATGTTACCCAAATCTAGATGACTGATCTACTAGTGTGTAGTAGTATGACTGGTTGGTGTGTTTAAGCAGTGTATCTCCATCTGTGCTCAACCTGCATTTTGTAAATAAACACAAATATTAAAAATTATCAACGTCTCCATTGATCTCTTTTCAAAGGAAGCCAAGCCTGGATACATGCTGTACCCTGGAACGTCTCACTGATTAGAGAAGTGAGCTGCATGTCATAATACTAAACTTCCATCTTCCATCACTTCCTCTAATTTAGGGTCATGCCCAATCAATGCTACTCGTTAAAACTAAATATGGAAACACATTCAGAGCAGAACTATTGATGTTGAAATATAAACTAAAGGTCTAATGTTCTGGTTGGACAAAATTCAGATTGGGTTGTATTTCTTTTTCTCTTCTGTCTCTCTAAAGCAGACTATAGCTTAGCGTAATTTACAAAAAGAAGAGAGTCAAGGTATGGTCCTTTAGTTTATGAGTGAACAAACAAGCAATACAATCCTATGCATGTGTGCTGAGAAGTAAATCCCACTATGTTCAATGGGGTTTACTCTCTCCTGAGAATGTGTAGGATTGCAGCCAAAGAATACAAAACAACAATTTTGAAACACCCTTATAATAGTTCACCTGCTTTGATGACATAGGCCACAATATTACAGGCCAAGAGGATTTTGTATTGATAGCATCAAGCTAGGTATTCAGACATTAATTGCTTCTTAGCTAGAGGAGTTATACATCTAACATATGTATCTAATTCCTCCCCAAAAATGTATTAATGCAGAGATGAAAGAGCATTCACATTCATATAAGAATTATGGTGTGGTACTTAGCTATTTCAGGATTGAAAAGTTTAAAGAGCTCCCTAAGTTTGAAATACAGCATCTTGTGTGCATGCAGAGTTGCTATGGATACATCACTTAGGACTTGCATCGCTAATACTGTTGTGGTCTCATAGCCATATTTCCCTTATGTCTGTTGCACTTTACATAATTGTTGCAGACAAATGACAACAAGACCCAAAGGTGCTCAATATCACTCTACAAATATTTCTCAGGGACAAATATGGCATAATAAACAGTGAATGTGCAAATCAGACATAAAATTGTATTGTGCAATGAACATCTTTGTTAACTTTGGACTACTCTTAAAACATGCACATTTTGTTGAATTAGTATTGAAATATGTGTTCTATCAGTATACTAGATTTTCTGGTTTGTTTGTGTGTGTGTGTATTTTTTTTTTAAAAAAAGATAGTTTAAAAAATCAACAGTGCAAAATAGTGGTGCATAGTTAACTAGCCAGCTCATTCAACTGGTTTTGTAAGCATTTATCCTTCTAGCCACCCAATTATTAGGATCAAGCTGTCAATAACTACTTATTAAGGAACAAGTACTGTCACATTAGGCCTTTATCTCACGTACCATTTCCCCCCCCCCCCACCCAGATTGCTTCTGTGGGTTCTCCCTCTGTTTCCTATGTGAATCTAGCGTTTTGAATCACATGTGGTTGGGATTGCTGCGATACCTCAGCTGGGCCTGTTGAACTTGCCTGAAAATAGACTTTGCCCATTCAGGGTTAAATCGAAACAAAAATGAAAAAATGGAGCACTCAGGGTGCGAGAACAGCACGAGGGGATGATGTCATGCGAGTCCTGCACTGAAGAACTGGATCAAAGTCACGGTGGGTGTGCTTAAAACTAGGGATATGTATCGTATCGTTCCGATGTCCGATTACGAACTGACATCCGATTAACGATAACGATACATAGTCCTGGAGGCCCTATCTAATTGGATCCCAAATCCATATGTCCGATAACTATTGGACATATTGGATATTTGGACTGCCATTTTAGGGCCGGCCCTCCTTCCCCCCCTCGCGCTCCTTACCTGCGGCCTTCCCCGCTGCCCTCCGCTACTTCCACACTACTGAGAACTAGGTTTTGCGGCCTAGTTCTCAGTAGAGTGATGACGTGCCGGGTGTTGTCGCTCTACTGAGAACTAGGCTGCAAAGCCTAGTTCTCAGTAGTCCGGAGCAGCGAAGGGCAGTGGACAGCAGCAGGGAAGGCAGCAGGGAAGGGTGGACCCCGGGGGACCCCTCCCTCCCCCCACTCACGTTCCTTACCTGTGGCCTTCCCCGCTGCCTCTGCCCTGTACTACTGCTAAACAGGCTTTCTGGCCTGTTCGTGATGACAACATCACTCAGCGCTTCTCTATATTGACGAACAGGCCGGAAAGCCTGTTTAGCAGTAGTACGGGGTGGTGGCAGCAGCGGCGACGACGACGGGTAAGGAGCGTGAGTGGGGGGAGGGAGCACGAGTGAGGGGAGGTAGGGAGTGCTGGCCCACTGTTTTTCCGCATAGACTTGCATTGGGGAAAAGCTTTCTTTCCCCCAATGCAAACCTATGGGGAAAACACCGTAATCAGGTCGGAACTTCCAATATTTATCAGATATCGGATCCAATCAAATCTGGGTACCCCTGATATGATCGGACCCAAAAATTTTTTATATCGGAATTTCCGATAACGATACGATGATTTCGGCCAAGCACATCCCTACTTAAAAACACCCATGTGATAAGCTTTGAGCAATTCTGTAATTGAAGGGTCTACAGCAACTTCAGGTAAAGGCCAATTGTTGTAGATCAGAATGGCCAACTGAGAAGGGCTAAGTGTTGTGAAAAAGTTTCTCCACAAGTGGTAGATCTGAATGAGATAGCCACCAGAGCTTGAAAAAGATGGAGCGATGGGACAGATATAAGGTGTGTGTGTGTGTGTGTGTGTGTGTGTGTGTGTGTGTGTATGGAGGAGGGGTGTAAGAGAAACAGCAGTTTTGGCAGCTGGAAAGAGGGAGTGCTACAAATTTGCTGAATGTGAAGCTCCTTGTGCCTTTCTGTGAGGAACTGATGTGGAGTAGCAGATCTGATGCCTTGTAGGAGTCTATTTGGCATCATGTATGCTTTGTTTGTATGGCTGTAAATAAAGCAACTATTATAAAAATACCATAAGGGCTTTTTATATGAGGCATTTAACCCTCCACTTTACCAAGGCTTCTGCTTTCGGGTTCTTTATGGGATTAAGATGGGATCCTTTACATGTTTTTTTTCCTGAGGTTTTTCTTTCTCTGTCTTTCTATATGTTCTATTACACAATCAATAGGTGGCACTGTGATATAGCAGAACTGTGCAAATACACGAAGGTTTCATGCTGCCATTCAGGGATACTTCAGACATTACTAGTTAGGGAAAGAAATGCTAAAATGGTTCCAAAGAATGGGAGAGGTGCTGGAGGTTGATGATGTCATGCAAAACACCCAGAAACTACTGAGAGCGAGCACACAATAAATGCCTTGTGTAGAAAGGCATTAATAGTCTCCAGCGCACTCTCAGACAAAAGGACATTAAATCTGGAAATACTGCCCCTGGAACTTCACACTGTTCAAAGAAGTGGAAGCACTGAACAGTGGTAGAGCACATGCTTTGCATGCAAAAGTTCCATGTTCAAACCTCAACATCACCAGGTAGCATCATATTGAAACAGAGTGGTAATTTAACTTAAGTATTCATTTTAAGTACTGGGTGAGTGACTAAAATGCTACTAAAATAAATATTACCAAAATTTTTGGCACTTCAGCTGTGTCCTTAAAAATTGAGGTATAAGAGATAGCTCTAACTCAGTGGCCCTGTTTGCAACTTTATAAACAATTGTGATCCAAGCTTATTTCCCTGGCTTGTTAATTCAACAGAGTTCCTCAGTTTAGATGCAACAGGAAACTCTGGCTTCATACAAACCACAATCTTTATGAAGCTTCAAACAATTGTCCGAAATGGGCCAGTTTCTTTTCTTCAGTATGTTTTTGAAATTATACTTGCTTTCTAGTTTGTGATTTAAAATTTTGCGGGATGGGTAATAATTGGGTAATCAAAGGATCATGAAAGTAACTTCTCCTGCAAATTTCTATTCAACCAAAAAGATGTGCACACATTTAGATGTGAAATATTCAGTTTCCAAAGCAACAGTAACTAAGTAGTCCAGGAACCCAGGCATTTTTGTAACGGTTTCACAGTTGTGAAAATAAGCACACAGGCACTGCAGTAACAATAGCAGATAAGCAGTAATTCTTTTGTACTATACTCAAAGTAAGCCTTTTGACTTCAGAGAGATTACACCAGAATGGTTGGTCAAGGGATAGTGTGTAATTGCCTCTAGGTTTGGAGCCAAAATAATCTAGCTAAATTTGGAGCAGCGATTGTTTAAATGGAAATTTCTGATTTAACTGAAGTATACAGATATTGCACTGCTATTCCTTACCTGAACAAAATGGATTTTAATTAAGCTATATGTTCTATTATGTGGTACAAGCAGTGATGAGATTTTAGACCAGTTCCTATTTGTTTTTTACAATGAAATCTTTGATTTGGACAATCAAGGGTGATAATTTCTCATTTGTAGTGCCGTCACACCTGCTTCCACTGGACATACTTCCAAGTAAATATGCTTGGAACTCCAATCTTAGGTGTGCAGGCCCATATCTCAAAGGACCGTTTGAGAAGAACAATTGAGGAAATTAATTTTTTCCCCTAAGCCCCGAGTGTCAGCTTTTGTGAGCCTATGAACTTGAAGCAGTCCTCTGAGCAAAATCAAGGTCAAAGTGTCATCTTTGTGGCTTGCTCCAACGGAGTGGAAAGCAAGGAGCTTGGGGAAATGGAGAAAAGGGAAGGTTTTTAAAGCTCAATGAGAACTTGTGAGCAGAGCTGGGTAGTCAAGCTTCTGGATAACTAGCTGCCACTGGAACTGATAGACAAACCTTTCCCAATACGAACATCTGGGTGGCACATCCCCCAAATAGGCAGAATAAACTTTGAGAGGAAAAACTAAAAATATTGTATACCCCAGGTAACCAACAATGTACAGTCAAATGCCACTTTAAACCTGTTCCTGGAAGGGAGAGGAAGGACAGAAGGAAAACACAATTATAGAAATGCTTTTTAATTACAGAAGTTATATTTTGCACGTACCATTGGATAAGACTAGGCTGACCATATGAAAAGGAGGACAGGGCTCATGTAACTTTAACAGTTGTAGAGAAAAGGGAATTTCAGCCAGTGTAAATTGTATGCAATTAGTGAGTGGTGAAATTCCCTCTTCATCACAACACTTAAAGTCGCAGGCACTATACTAGAGTGACCATATACAAAAGAAGGCAGGGCCCCTGCAACTTTAGCTGTTGTGATGAAGAGGGAATTTCACCAGGAACTAATTGCATACCAATGACACTGGCTGAAATTCCCTTTTCTGTACAACTGTTAAAGTTACATGAGCTCTGTCCTCCTTTTCATATGTTCATCCTAGATAAGACTACACACATTGGGTAGGCTGACCATATGAAAAGGACAGGGCTCATGTAATTTTAACAGTTGTAGAGAAAAGGGAATTTCAGCCAGTGTCATTTGTATGCAATTAGTGAGTGGTGAAATTCCCTCTTCATCACAACAGTTAAAGTTGCAGGCACTATACTAGAGTGACCATATACAAAAGAAGGCAGGGCCCCTGCAACTTTAGCTGTTGTGATGAAGAGGGAATTTCATCAGGAACTAATTGCATACAAATGACACTGGCTGAAATTCCCTTTTCTCTACAGCTGTTAAAGTTACATGAGCCCTGTCCTCCTTTTCATATGGTCAGCCTAACATTGGGCCTATTCAGACAACCCACTAAGACATGCTTAGGCCACTAAGCCTTTTGCAGCAAATAGTGAGTATGTTTAAACTGTGATTATGTAGCCACTATGGTTAGGAATGGCTCACATGACATGCTAAGCCACAATGTTTAGCTTAAAGTGTTTAACCACTGTGGCTTAGCGTGTCATCTGAACAGGGTCATAGGGTTAAATCCAATGTTAAGCCTACTTAGAGTAGGCTCACTGAAAAGAATGGGACTTAGGTTAGTCATGACTAATTTATGTCCCATTTGTTTCAATGGGTCTACTCTAAGTAGGAATAACAGTTGTTTTAACCTAGTATGATTGTGTATGTCAGTTCAGAGATTTATATTGGTAAGAAATGTAATTCATGGGAAATGTAATTCATGGGTCATAACCTGCAAAAGTGGCAAATTGCTTCTTCTGCCTACTTGATTGAAGAAGTACATTGATTGAAGCATCAAAGTTTAACGGTGTTGTTTTAAATACAAGCTGAAGAGCCACATTCCAGGTTGCAATCCAAACTGTGAAGCACTACACAAATGTAGTGTTTGCGTTAACAGAAAACCCAGTGACCAATTTTAGGATTCAGCTCATTTTGGGCCCACGTCTTGAAACGTGAGATGTAAAAGCTTAATGGCAGGCAGATGCTCTGTAGGCGATGGACATGGCAAATCAATTCTGCTCATGACATGTTATATTAGATCCTTTCTAAACTTGGAGGTCTCCTAATTCAAGTACTGGCCAGAACCAACCAGGCTCAGCTAAGATGAGCTGACATGCTTGCAGCCCAAAGCTGTGCAACCAGTATCTCCTTTGGTCAATGACCCTGTATATATAAGCTCTACTAACCAAGGTAACTGGATCAGGAACCTTCCATATATCCACTGAACATGACAGCATCTAGGGCACCAAGCTAGACATTACATAAAGAATTTTATGTAACCATCACTATATTTTCAAGATAACCCATTTCAATATAACACAAAGTTATTAGAGCTCCCCAAGTTGTGTAAAAATGCAACAGCATTACATTATTAGGAAAATTAGGCATAGTGCTATTCAGAGAGTGTGTGCACTGAATAATTATGACTCCTTTAAATTTATTTTTTACCAGAGTACTTTCAAATTTAATGTTCCCATTAACAGTGATATAATCAAGGTTATTACAGCCTGATTCTGCACCAATAATGTCAATGGAAATTTCTTTATTGCATTTAATTGAATGAAGACAGAGTTGTTTTAAAGTTCAACTGGCTCAGCTGCTTTGGCACCCTCTAGTGGCAAACGACCTTTGCTTATATCCAGATGGACTAAAGCAGCACCGGGTGTTTTAGATTCATAAGAGAATCAGTTGCTGGGGGTGTCAGAGCATTAAAATCTAGCCATTTCACTCACTTACTGAGAAAGTTTGCAGACGACATCAGCTTCATAGCAGTACCAATACTGATGTTTATAATGATTGACAAAGAAGCTTGGGAAGTTAGATCAAATATATATAAAGCAAAAGTTATAATTGATCTAAGGTATCAAGAAGTGTGGTATGCTGAAGTAGAAAGCAAGCAGCGCAGTTGGTGAGAGCTGCAAATAAATAAATAAATAGCTTCAAAAAAGCAGGAAGAAACAGGGTAAACAAAACATCCAGTAAATTCAACCTTGTAGATAGTGAACAATCACTATATACTACTTGATGGATTCAGACAATTTGTATATCGCAAACTAGTCAGTAAATTTCAGGGTTTATTCTTAAGATGCATGCTTTGTGAGGAAATGAACTAAAGTGTGGAACAATGCCCACTTTAAATTCCAGAGAGAAATTGGCAATATGATTGTTATTCAGAACTGATATCTACCAGGTACAATTAATTTTATTTTTTCTTAAAACAACAACAGCACTTTTTATCACAAAACAGGTGTCTCAAACATCCAGCACAAATAGACCCATAAACTGTACAAATATCATACAGAATCTTAAAGCAGATGGTCTTCTTCACCCAAGTAGATCAGATTGTACAAACATTTCTAATTTCATGGGCTGCAGCCACATATAAAGATACGCACAGATACACTTGTCTTTATCTGATATCTGATAACAAAACTTCACCAAGTCATTCCTAGCCAAAACTCTACCCAGAAATACAGGCAGGAATCTCTCCCAGGGAGCCATATAGGATGGTCAGTACAACATTGCATTTATCTTCAACAGCCTTTTGTGTACAATGCATGTACACTGGTTTTACAGGATCATCTAATCTCTCTCCTCCAGATAGGCTGGCCTTTCAATACAGAGGATAGTAAAGGCCTTTCTCAGGGGTAGTGTGTGGCAAAACCCCAATTTTAGGAATCAGTATCAATGAAAGAATTGTGTAGCCGCTGCAGTTGGAACCACACCCACTAGACCAAAGAATGTGAGGCAGGTGGCTACTAGGAGGAGGGCCTTCTCTGCTGTGGCACCCCAGCTGTGGAATGAGCTCCCTAGAGAGGTTCACCTGGCACCTACATTATACTCCTTTCAACACCAGGTGAAGACCTTTTCATTTTCACAATATTTTAACAGTCTATTATCATAGTCTTTTAACTCTGCTGTTTTAAACCTGTATTTTAAATATGCATTGCTGTGTGGTTTTTTACTCTGGTTGTGTTTTATTTTGTATTTTTATATCGTGTTTTTATACTGTTTTGTTGATGGTTTTAATTTTTGAGAACCGCCCAGAGAGCTTCAGCTATTGGGCGGTATATAAAGGTAATAAATAAATAAATAGACCTTCTCATCCCCAAAGATCCTCCTTCCTGCTTTGCCCCAAGTTCAGCCCATGGAAGCCCCTCTCCTCCTATAAGCCATGACTGCTAAGTGGAACCCTCATGTTGAGAAGGACAGAGGCAGCCTGCTGGGGATAAACAGGAAGATGTGGCTTCTTTCAAGCCTTGCTTGTAAGGTTCCCAAAAGCTATTGGCTGGCCACAGTTGGAAACAGGACTGAATGTCTTACTTCTGGGATGGGCGGGGGGGAACTACTGCATCCCAATTTACAGGCCAATCCTTTCCCTCTAGTCTGATTAGGGTTGCAGCCTTAATTATGAAGTACTAGGCAGGATCTACACTGCTGCTTTATAACGGTTTAAAATGGTATTCACAACTGTCGGGGCCCAGGACATATTCCATATACAGTTTTCAAAGCCCTTTCAATGTGTTATATTCTGCGTGGTGTAGATTTGGCCATAATGACTGCATCAAATGAATGGGTCAATAGTATTTTTGTTCTTTTTTATGGCTAGGGACTATAATATGAGATGGGAAGTTTGCTGCTTTTTTAAAGAAAATAAGTAGTCCCACCCACCACAATCCGCTATGCAGGGGTCATCTTCTTCTGGTGCCGTGTTATTAGAGAGGGAGAAGAAATGTGTTTAGTTCACCTTTTAATAACTGTGTAACTGCTGCTGCATGAGGAAAAGCCATTTCGATGCAATGCAGTGCATTTCAGATTCCCTTCCACCAAGTATAGTTGGTCCTTATGTCATCAGCCATAAACCAATTCTGGGCACATTTAGCAAGGATGCAACACGGACAAAAAATGTGCCCAAAATGGCTCATGGTTTGGAGCTGATGCTAAGCAGAAGCGACACCATGCATCTCCTGCATCGCAAAAGACTCGTGTCAAGCCTTATATTCAGTATGCCACGGGTGGGGAATTTCTTTAGCCTGAGGGCTGAATTCAAATTCAGAGAGGCTTTTGGGGGCCGCGTTCCCAGGGGTTGGCAGCACCAAAGTCAAAAGGAGTAGAGCCAAGCATATTTTAGCTTAAAGCTCTTCCTGCTAGTAACTAAGCCTTAGAAGAGGCATTTCAACCTTTTAGAATGGGGAAAAATGCACAAAAGCATCATATGATTGGCAGCCAGGGGAAAGGGTATGCGGCTGTCTGGGGAATCCTGGAGGCTAGATTGAGACCCCAGGTGGGCCAGATTTGGCCCACAGGTCTGCCATTTAACACCCCTGTTGTAAAGCCAAATAATTGTTCAGTTGCATTGTTCGTGAAAGCAATTCTCTTAGGAAGAATATATGTCTTGCAAGTAAAGGAGCATGAATGGTGAACTTAGAAAAATAATGATTTCCAATGAAACGGATGAGGCAGTCTGTGCTGTTAGATATTTGAGCAGATGAAGCGAACCTTAAAAATAACACATCCCCTGCTCCCAACTGGGGTTGTTTAAAATCACATGCAGAGGATGAGGGCATGGGGGAAAAAAAGAGACCTTCTCCACAACCTGTTACTTGAAGAGCATTGCTTTACCTTCAAGGCCAACTCTGCAGGTAGCTGGCAGAAATTGTTTCATGCAGCAGGAAGAATAGATGTCACATTGAGGGTTTACAAATTAATCCATTCTAATCAGCTTCCATTCTTTCAAATTGCTGAACTGAGAAACAGCATGTAAAGAGCTCAAGCTTCATGCAAATAAAACTTGCAAGCATCAGGTTAGTAGAGCTTGAGATCCAGTCATAAGAATGAGTTCTACAGCCCCCAAACCACTCATACCTTGGGGTGGGTTTTGTCTGTTTTCACTCAGGCCCTTTCTGCATCTACAGGCTTTCAGGGACGGTAGGGGATTGAGAGCGGAGTTCTCACTGCTGGGATTGTCTCGGAAGGACCACACCTGAGCAACGTATCCCAGGAGGGAAGGAGAGGTGATGCAGGAGAAGGTGTGGCCATTTACCCGGTTTCCCAAATATCTCGGTAGAAGTGGGAGGATTTACCCAGGTCACGTGGTGCCTGATCCCAAGAGGAGAGAGGGATGCGGGGCCACACCTGGGTAGTTTGTTGGAGATTTTTTTAAAAATCAGGCATTTGACTTGTACAACTGCGTGATTGTGCTAGATCTCAGAGTCGGAAAACATCTGGTCCCCTCCTCCTCCCACCATCTTTCCCGTTCCACATCTGCTTGTAGTTGGTAGAGGGAACAGTGTGACAGAGCTTGGACAGCCGCTGGGTGGTGCCCCACTGCCTCTGTGCTTTGGATGGGAAGGGAAGGAGAGTGGGGTGTATGATTGTGAATGACACGGATGGAAAGCAATCTGGACATAGGCACGATGTCCTTGTTGGTAGCTGCTGTGGCTGCATATTGCAAGTTTCGGGCCGCGGTTGCTACACAACGTCGTCAAAAGCAGGTACTGCAGTGATTTAATTGCCGCCACAACATACTGGCCAAAGCCATTTGCAGGAGGACAGAAAGTGTTCTCAAATATGGTGACAACATGGGCCATACAGTGGGCTGTCATCGCTACTCGTGCACCCAGTAGCAAGGACTGGTGGGAGAACTTCGTGCTTAAGGAGTGGGATGATCAACTATGGATCAAGAACTTCCGAATGAGCAGGGGCACCTTCTTCGAGACTGTAGAAGAACTGCAGCCACTTCTGGAGAGGAACCCTACAGTGACACGGCACCCTATTCTAATAGACAAAAGAGTTGCGATTACTATCTGGAGGCTTGCAACCCCTTCCGTGTACAGGGCAATGGCACACCAGTTGGCGTAGGCCGTTCGACTGTGGGAGAAATATTCCTGGAATTCTGTCTGGCACGCACTGTCCAGATTGGGAATGTTGGGGAGGGGAGGCGGGGGGAGGGGAGCGGCAATGGGGTGGGAGGCGGCTGTTTGCGCAAGTGCAATCGAGTGCATTGTCTATGGGTATAGGCGACAGTAGGCTGTACTGTGTCTTCCACAGATCATGAATGGTTTTGGGGAGCTGGGGTTACCCCATTGCGTGGGTGCGGCTGACGGGATGCACATTGCGATCACAAGTCTGGTTTGTCAAGCAACGGATTTCGTGAACAGGAAGAGCTACTACTCAGTGGTGTTGCAGGGACTCACAGACCACCGAGGCCGATTCATCGGAGAGCTGCATCACGTAGCAATCCACACACAGCTCTTCAGGGTGCCATGGGGAGGGGAGGGAGCAGCAGCCCAGTTTGCAATTAGACACCCAAGACTGGCCAGGTTTGCAGAAAGGGGCCATGTGTGGGGGTTTGCCCTAGAAATGCAGTAGAGGAGGGGTAGGGGCACTCACTTCCCTTTGTAGCCTGCCTGCTGGTGCCCTCTCCAGCATCATTGCCACCACCGGTGCCTCCAATACTTCCCACATCGTCATCTGAGGACGCAGAGGACAAAAGACGGAAGCGATGTTAAGGGCGATGCCTGCCTGGAGCACTGCTGCTGTGGTGGCGAGGGCCCACAGTGAGATGTACTGTGCAGTACAGGTGTATTACAGGTGCCAGTACTCCCACAGGTGCTTAGGAGTTTGACAGCCGTAAACTCCTTTTACTGCCATCATTACCTGGCATATGAGTACTGTGCCATGCTGGGCGTTGCAGTAATGGCTCCCTCATTGAGAGCTGGTATGCAGAGGGGTGGGGGGGCATAGAAGGGTGAAACATACCAGATGAATCCTCCTCTTCATTAATATCCAGGGAGATGCTGCTCTGCTTGCTAGCCTCCTCAAACAGGTCCTGTGACCTGTCAGAAAGCAAGAGTGGAATAGTGGGTTGGGAGGCTGTTTTTCCAGCCAGTGTCCTGATAATTTTGAGACTGCCAGCAACCTGTTTTGGTCTAACAGTGGCATCTCCATGCAGAATACTATTTAACTGCTCAAAGTAAGGGCAAGTGGTGGCATCGCTGCCGGACGTAGCATTGTGCTGAACAACGCGCAGGTACTCCTTCCGCATGGCCTTGGTTTTGGCCCAACACCCCTTAGTGGATCGGTGGTGTCCTCTCTTCTCCATTTCCTTAGCAACCTGCTCAAAGGTGTTGTAGTTTCGATGGCTAGCCCTCAGCTGCTCTTGGATCTTCTCCTTGCCCCATATGTTCAAGTCATCTAGGATCTCCTGATGCTTCCAGGTGACTCCCCTCACTGACAATCCAGCCATCCTTCACACCTACACGTGCGTAAAGAATGCAGTTTGTCATTTTGTGCACAGTCGATAGTGCGCGATCTATTGTTCAGAGGAAAAGGTAGCTGCGCTCCCCCCCAGGTCCCTCCCCTGTGAATCTCTGGGCTTTACCACCACCTCCAACTGCACCCTGCCCCAGCCAGGGCTCTGCTGGGGGTGGGATTGCTCCGAGCCACAGCAGGCGCCATAGGAAGGAGGGAAGATGACCGGCCACCTTCACCTGTTGTATACTTTGAAGCGATGTCCACAGCAGAGTAGACAGTCACCGTAAGCACAGACCCTACCCAAAAGTAAGAGCACAGATGTTCCTGCTATGAGAACATATGCTGCAAGCTGCAAAATTGTGCCCTGCTATACCATGTTTACCACAGCTAGGAGACCACCAACCCTTCTCCTCACCCCAAGAAACCTACCATCCTTATGCACCATCCACAGATTGAGGGACTACCCCAAAATCAAAGCAAATTTAGGCCCTGCTCTGAATAGTTTTTCTTAGTTCTTCTTAGCTGCATAATTATATCCAAGCTGCATATAATGTTCTATATTTCTCCACAATGCATCTCTCAACTGTCCATATTTTGACCCTGATGGGTTTGCTACTATCAGGAATTCCTTGTCAGTATCCAGCTATTGCTAATGATGTGCTAGCACAAACTCAAACTAGCCTACTAAGAAAAGGGGAAAAGGGACAATTAGGCAGCAAATTCCTGGGTTTTTTCCTTTACCTAGCAAGTGCTAATGATGTAGCAATTGCATGCATTTGTGCTAGGATAGTGACAGCATTGGATACTGCCCTAAATCCAGAAATAAAATTGGTTAGTTGCAAGTCTATTGTAACCTGGTGATGTTATGTTCAAGATTTTCACAGATACTTAATATTCAGTTGTATCAGGTGTTCGACAGAATCCTTTCATTTGAATGAATTTAGAGAAGGAAGTGAATCATACGTCCTATTCCATTATTTTCTAGGAAATGGGCCTTGTCAATGTCTGAAAAGCAAGATACAGTAAAATGAAACATAAAAGCTCTTTTTTATTCTTTGCTTTAACAATAATCAGCATATTGTTCAGCACATTGGTTTACTAGTATATAATCCAAAAAATGATACTTGAACTGTACAATATGACAAGGCTTAAATGGACAGAAAAGCCATTTAGCAAAACTGGCGAACTGATATTTCTGAAGTCTTCAATCAAAACTACCTGTATAAATACTGCAAAAAGCAAACAAACAGCTGAACACAATGGGGTGCCAAATCTCTACTCTCCGTCTTGATGTCCCAAACCTGCTCCTAGCAGAGCAGAATGCCTGTGGCGAGTGTGTGTGTGTGTGTGTGTGTGTGGTGGTGGTGGTGGTGGTGGTGAAACCCAGGATGGGGAGCACACAAACAAAAACTCACAAAAAAAAGAGAAATTGAGAAAGTCTTCCAAGGCACTGGGATGGAGGTTGAAGCTGCCTGAAGCAGTGAGGAATAGTAGCACAAGAAAATACAGAGAGAGAGAGAGAGAGAGAGAGAGAGAGAGAGAGAGAGCACAGAAAGAGGACAAGGATAGAATTGTTGGTTTCTTATACTGATGCTAGTTATATCTTTCCATTTCTCAGTGAGAGGGGAACTGCTGGCAAAAGTTATGAGTAGACCCAGGCCTACCCTGGAAAAGTGGTGGGCAGGTTCATCCAACCTGGGACTACTCTGAAATTAAAACCTGATGCAAAGTTCCAGGAGCCAAGTGGGCCCTGCTCTCCTTTAATTCAATTAAGTATTTGGCTGCCAATGATTCAGTTAAGGCAGGGATGGGGAATGTGTCGCCCTCCAGATGTTGTTGGACTGCAGATCCCATCATCCGACTTCTGAGTTAGTGTAAGTCAACTTCCTACGTTCAACTAGCCCTATTCATATGTTCTATAACTAACTAAAAATGAGAGGGGGATCAGGGATGAGCATACTAGCTCTGCTTCACCTTTGTCACCATCCCCATCTCTGTACCTGTGTCCGATCCCCACACAAATAAAGAAGCTTGGTTTTCCAGGGTTTGTTACTGCATGAGGAGTCTACATGGGTAGAAAAGGTTCCCTGATACAGTTCACCCTGAACATGAGGAGGGCAAAAAGGATGGTGACGGAAGGGAGGCGGAATTGGTGTACTTGTCCCCGTTCTTTCTCCTCGTGTGTTCATTAAACTCAGTTATAAAATGCCTGAATAAGGCTACTGTTATATTGGATTGCGTCCAATATAAGTGAAGTATGTTTATGATATAAAAGGAATTACTCCACTTGTAATACGCATGACCCACCACAACAATATTGAAGTATTAGCAGCCATACATGCAACAAATAATATTTTTTCAATAGCTTCTCTTGACTCCTGGATATTAGCAGTGATGGGTTATGATAGGTTCCAAAACATCAAAGGAGAATTCCAGAGCTGTAATACTGTTACAGATAACATCCCACTCGGCAAAGCCACAGTCTTAACTTCCAAGGAAGATAAAATTCAGAGCAGGGACTCATCCAAAGATCTCATATGTTCCAATGACAGAAGGTATTCCATAAATATCAAGAAAGTCATCCGTTTTTCCACCTGATGAGCCATTTATGAAGTAGCAAGAACTTGAGGGAAAGTGCTGTCAAAAAAATCTGTCAGCCTAAGTTAAGTCCTGAAACTATGATTTCTTCAATGAATTGTAATGCCTTGTGAACCCACTGTAGTATTTTATGTCAAAGATACAGCATCAGAACATTATATTTTGCACTTGAGATTACAGGTTTCAAGTGACTGTATCTCCTGCGCACAACTAAAAGTTCATAAGCTGGAGGAATTTTTTTGCTCATATTAATTTCATTTTATATTCTAAATCAAATCCACATCTTTACAGGGTTTTTCCTCCTATGTATTAACAATATTATAGTCATGGGGATTAATATATCCCCATGATACTCCTTTGCCATGTGGATTTTAAATAAAGCTGGAAAAGGATTTGTCATAAGTGTTGACTCATACACTCAAAAATATCTGTGAGTAGGAGGACTGGGCACTGAAATCACTCCAGCATACTCTGATCCATTACTATGTGTTCTTTGAAACTATCAGCATACTGGAAAATAAGTCTACCATATGCCAAGACTTGTCTCTCCCCCCCACTCCGTTCTGCCTAATTCAAAGCATATTAGAAGACTATAGTTGGATTAAATGGCATGATGCATTCCCAAACCCCAGTGCAGGAGTCTGACTCAAGGCTATGAACTTTCCCGTACAATTATGAGCCGAAAGACAGCATGGTAGAGAATCTATTGATGGCAACAAACTTACTCAGAACAGGATGTAAAAAAATTGGATCCTTTGACTAGACTACATTTATATTAAAAAAAAGATATTTGAATAGACTCCAGTACACAAGTACAAAAGCCAAAGAGCTGAGTTCTTAGTTGTGAATGCATTTTTTTAATCATCTCGTGATGGATAGACCCAAATATGAGAGCATTTTCACCAGTGGCATCCCAGTTATGCAATTCCCTCCCCGAGAAAGTTGTTGCCGACACTGCTGTCTTTTAGGTGTCAGATGAAGACATGTTTTATTCTCCAGGGGACAATCTTATGCATGTTTACACAGAAAATAGTCCTACAACTCCAAGGAAAAAAGACCAGGAGGGCTGAATGCAGACCACATGCTGCTTACCCATGCCTTGAACTTATCTCTGTTACCACATTATTCAAACATAACTCCAAATTATGTGGACCAAACTATTTAGAGAGTTAAGTGAATTCAGGAAAGGCCAGCATGATCCAAAACCTGAAGAAAAAAAGAAAACAGGGAATGATGACCTATTCCATTGTCAGGTGCAATTGCTTCCCCTTCTGATACTGTGTAGTCCATCAAAGCAGCACCCATATAGAAGGAAAGCCTTAGAATAGCCTATTGAAATGGAAGATAGCAGAGAAGTAAACTGAATGTTGCAGAAATGGACGGTTCCTTGTTATTTAAAATTCTGCCATCTCTTGACTTTGATCAATCATTACCTCCCAGCCAGATCCTTAAAAAATGGGATTATTATTGTGAGAACCAAAAAACTTGCTAAGCCTGTAGACATAGGGATTGCTATATTCGTGTTGTTCCATTGCAGCAATCAAGTAGCAAACTTCTGCCTCAATCATTTAGATGGCTACTTGAAAAGCTTCACAGATCCTTGTAGTTAAAAAACTGGGACCAATGCTACAATAATGAAGTACCCCCTTAAAAAGTGGATTTATAGTGAAGACATTTCTGTTGGAGCACAGGCATCATTAAAACAGTTTGGTGTTGCGTAGGAGTTCCACTTCTTAATATTGAGCCAATTATTCAGAGGAAAAGAAAGCCTTCTTGTAGCAGCAATTTTGTGAATACCTCTTGTGCACTGAGTCATTCTACCCTCTAGCTGTTACTGGCTGTGAACAGAACTGCAGACATCCATTATTTTAGATGCCTGCTGGGCTCCAATGTGACTAGAAGGTGCTGGAACTGAGTCAGTTTCATCTGACCTTGAGTGTTAGGCTTGGAGCATCTTCTGTCCAGCACCATGAAGGATATCTACCTAAACTAACCCTCTGTATACCTCACTGGATCTACAATTTTACACAACAGGAGATAGTACATTCCCATCACTGCACACTATATATCCATTACTTTGGAGTTTGTACTGAAAGCTACACTGGCTCAGTTACAAGCCCCTTTGTATAATTTATTATTTAATCCTAAGGAACTCAACTCTAAACAAAACAGAAACAAAAATGTCTTCTGAGCGCCTGTCAATGAGGAGGAAAGAGCAGAGTTATGACTTCAGCATATCCTATAGATGTAGGTTCTATAGTTTTGTTACTTTAAAATAGTCATTCCTCAACCTGGTGCCCTCCAGATGTGTTGACTACAACTACTATCATTCTTACAAAATCAACGAATATCATAAAACACATTAAGATTCTATACAATCTAATACATTGGAAAGCACAATACAACAAATTCATAACACTTCAGCCTAAACGAGTCAGAAAAAGTATGACGAAGAGCAATACCTTCAGCCACCCAAACCAAAAGCAGACGGAAACAGAAATGATTTCAGGGCCCATTTTAAAGAAAACAAACATGGCCCCAAATGTATCTCTCAGGAAAGGAGTTCCACAGATGGGGAGCACCCACCAAAAAGGTCCTGTTTCATGTCCTCACCAACTTGACTGTACCTCTAACAAACATTACTATATAATAAGCATGGGAATAGGTGTGTGGGTGAATTTCCAATGAAAAGAGCAAAGGGAATTGATTTCAATCCTGAACAGTGGAACTTGCTTGCCCATTAAGATGAATTATTATTGCCTCTCATAGGGGATACATTTTCGTGAAGGCCAATGAAATAGCTATGTCTCCAAACAAAGAACATTGCTGAGATGCATGTATGTGCACATGCATTCACAGTCTTGCTAGAATTGGCTACTTAAAAGCTAGGCAAGTTCTCCTGTGCTAAGTGGTGCAACTGGGATACATAGAAATACAAAGTTGGCAGGGACTCTCATCTTTTAGAGCATAAAAATGATACACTGTTTTAAAAAAACCAAGACCACAAAATCACATAAATGGGGGAGGGGGAAAGGAGAGTCATGTTGCTTATTATTGCCATAAGCAAAATGCAACAGGGATTTATGCCCCTTTCAACAGTCACAACACATACCACAAATATAGTAGCCGCCGTAGACCTTCAAATTCCTCATACTTTAACCTACATAGACAGTTTGCTTTTCTGGCTGTAGTGATGCTACTACGCAACTTTTGAAAGAAACCTGGCAGTATGCTCACTTCCCTAACAACAATAACAAAACAACATTTCCCCCATTTTTTATTGTGAATTTAACAAAACAGAACAGAAAAGAAATCATGAAAAAGAAACAAACAAGCAAACACTACATACATAGGAATGTCATCATTTTTTTCATCAGATATACCTTTCATATATATAAAAAAGGGAGTTATGCATAGGTTTCAAGAAAAGCAGACCAAATATCCATTTATTTATCCACTCCAATTCTCTATTCCAACAACAGTAATAATACTTGGGGGCATGGGGCGGGGTGCTATCAGTATGCTGATGACACCCAAATATATTTCCCTATGCCTTCGTTAACAGCGTCAGCTAAGGATAGTGTGTCTCCTCTGAATGAATGCTTGAATCCAGACAAGACAGGGGTGCTTACTGTCAAGGGCCCTAACCTGGGTTTGGAGGTGTCAACCAGTTCTGAATGGGGCTACACTCCCCCTGAAAGACTGTGTTCACAGTTTGGCGGTGCTTCTGGATCCGTCACTCCAAATAACAGCCCAGATAGAGATGTGATGGCCAGGAGTGCCTACTATCAGCGTTGGCTGTTATGCCAGCTGCACCCTTTCCTAGAGTTGGAAGACCTAAAGACAGTAGTGTATGTGCTGGTAACCTCAACGCTATACATAGGGCTACCATTGTACCTAGTTCGGAAACTTCAACCAGTTAAAAATATGGCAGCAAGGTTGGTCACTGGTACGTCTAGGGGTAACCATATTACACCAACGTTAAAATCACTCCACTGGCTGCCAATTAATTTCTGGGTGAAGTACAAAGTGTTGGTCGTGACCTTTAAAGCCCACATGGTTTGGGTCCAGGTTACCTGCGGGATTGCCTTCTCCTGCATAATCTGTCTCGCACACTCAGGTCCTCTGGGGAGAACTTACTTCAGTCAGCCAAAACTAAGCTGACAACTGTTACCCAGAGGACCTTTTCTTCTGTCACCTTCAGACTGTGGAATGGCCTGGCAGGGGAGATTTGTCAACTTAATACTCCAGCTATAAAGACTAGTCTCTTCTGGTAGGCCTACCCAGATGCATTTTAAATCTAAGAATTTAAGATGTCCTGATTGTTATTTTAATATTCTATTGGTTTTATATGCTCTTTTAATTCATTTTATGTATTTGATTTATATTGAATTGTTGTCCTAATGTTGTTCCCCGCTTTGATCCAAAAAGGAGAGGTGGATAAGAAATAACATATTATTATTATTATTATTATTGTTGTTGTTGTTGTTGTTGTTGTTGTTATTACAGCAGTTCAAAGATATTTATGATGTTCAGATTTCCTGGTAACCATCAGTTTCCCGCATGACTTCAAATTATTGCACTCTTCTGTAATTCCAATTCCATGTCATTCCAGAAATATCTAGGAACAGTGCCCTCTAGTGGGCATTTTATAGTGCAACTTTCCTGCACACAGCAGGAAATACAGTCTTATTTTAAAAAATAAATAAAAAAAATTGGCTTTTCTGTGGATTAATGGACAATGCGAAAACCGGGAAATAGAGTGGGAGATGCGCAGGAGGATCACTGCATTGTCAAGTGACCCACGAAGATCTGTGAGTGCCCAGTCACGAGGGTATGATAAAATGCTTCTCTGAAGAAGCTCTACGTCTTGTTATATTTAAAAACGTTGTATGGCTGCTGTGAGGCTATAATGTAACAGAGCTCTTTCAGATGGGGGAAATTCACATTCCCTTACTGTTGGCTCTGAAGCGGCATCTCTTCTGCTTCTGCAATGAGCTGCAATTGCATGGAGGAAGAGAGCAGGAAGAGAAGCGACCACGTGGCCCATTCAGTTCAGTGGGACAGTGCCCTGTAGTGGGCGTTTTATAGCGAAACCTTTCCTGCACACGGCAGGAAATCACAACAAATAACGTTATAGCTCAGAAGAGTCGCATTTAATAAAAATTATTTTATAATGAAAAAATGGCAAAAGGAGCGGGAGACATGCAGGAGGAACACAGTGTTGTCAAAATGACCCACGAAGATCCGTGAGTCACAAGCGTGCTTTAAAACGTTCGTCTGAAAAATCCCTGGCCAGAGGCCTACCTTTGTTACAGTGGTGGCCTCGTTTATGAGAGAAGCTACCTTTTTTTTGATTGGTCAGTGGGCCAACAAAATTGACTGACAATTATAAGTTCTCTACGAAACACGATTGGCCAGGATTTTAATAAAGGTCAGAAAGAAAGGGCTGTTAGAGATTAGTAGAAGGGAGCAGTTTAGTAGAAGGGAGCAGTGTTCATTGTTTAGGAAAGCCAGTCCAAGAGAACTCTCCTGGAGGAGGACTTGGAATCTGGGCTGTGAGGTGGTGGTGAGACTTCAGGCGAGCAGCAGAGCCCAGCACCAGGGGGATTCAGTCAGAGGTCTGAGAGAGGGAGCTTCAGCCACTAATCCCTGATCCAATATGATCATCCCCGAAGCTAGAGGCAACAAAAGAGGCTGAAACAGTGAATTTGAGATACTGGCTGAATTTGGATGACACAATAAGCAACTGGGGGTGGGGAAACAATCATCAATTGTATTGACTATCGTGTTATCCGAATGCTGCCATAGTCAACTCAGCGCTGATCCTAATCCACACCACAGTTGATTATTTATTACCATATTGAGTGAGGAGTACCCCCTAGATGAACAACTGTAAAGTTGATTATTACCCCACCATTGACTATCGTATTGTCCGAATTCAGCCACTATCTTTGGCTGCCTCTCTGTAAAGGAAGTAACCTCACGGAAGAATACTAGATTGACAACATCATAGATGAACAGAATAGTGTTTACTTCTTAGGTGTTCAGTTCTTTATATTGACATAATAGAAAGATGTCCAATTTAGAAGCTTTTGAATATTGAGTCAACTGAAAAAGAATGCCTGGAAATAGAATGCGTACACAATTTTTTTTTTGTCACAGATATAATGGGAATTAATTTTCTTTTGTAATCATTTGCGCACTTATAGCATAAACCTATCCATGTTTACTTAGAAGTAAGTTCATCATGTTCAGTAGATATTACTCTCAGACAAGTGTGCATAGGATTCCATCCTTCAATAATAGTAGCGGGAAGACATTATTGCAAAGTGTCCTTTGCTTGTTGCCTGCTATCTAAAATTAGAAAAGGTCATCACAACATCTGTTTGGAGAATTGACACCTCCAACACGTGTATGTAAAAGGTATCTGTTTTTTATAAGAGAGATGACCATGCATTTGCCCTTTAAAAGGAAGTTCTGGCTAATTTTAAATTGTCAGAGTGAATGCCAGTCAAAAAGCATGTCTATAGGGCACTTAGAAAGGATGCAGATGTGGCTGAGTTGGATACGAAGTGTTTGCACATGTCTATGATATCATTCCATGTTGTTTTCCTTTTAGCCACATTTCAGGCAGCAATGAGGATCGTCCCATTTGCAAAGCACATGGAAAACTATTACTGATTTGTTTATTATTTATGTAAACTGCTAATATACCACTTGATTTCATATGATCTCTAAGCCATTTACATAACATACATTATCAACACCAATGTAAAAATAATTTAAAATCCACACTAAAAGCGTTACAAAGGCAGTATAACAGAACATTGGGATCATAAGTGAGGGAAACCCTGAGCAAACAGGTGTGTGTTCAAGAAGCATCTAATACCTGTCACAGTTTCTGCCTCTCAGACCACAGGTGGGAGATTGTGGATGTCGCTACCAAGAAGGTCTACTTACATGTTGGGTATCATCAGGAAGGGGGAAATCGTGTTTCCTTACCGTCGCTCTTGCTTCCTGCTGCTCTTCTGCTATAGTGATGAGAAGAATCACAGAGGAAAGGGGAAACAAGCTGCAACCATGTGGCCCATTCAGTGTAGTAGGACAGTGCCCTCTAGTGGGTGTTTTATAGCAAAACTTCTCTGCAGACAGCAGGAAATGGCGATCAATTTCGTTATAACTCAGAAGAGTTGCATTTTGTTTGGACTATTTTACTACAAAAAATGGCAGAAGGAGCGGGAAACCAGCAGGAGGCGCTCAGGAGGCAAAAGGCATTGTGAGAGGGACCCACGAAAATCAATGAGAGCCCAGTAACAAGCATGCTATAAAATGCTACTCTGATGACACTCATTGTTACAAGAGCGGAAGGGGGGACAACTTTTCCTCTGGTGGACCCCTTTTTTATATGGGCTTCTAGGGAAAAGGAATTTCTTGTAGGCTGCCACCAGTCAGGACGAACCTCCTCACATACCCTAGTCTGTCCAGCTGCTTGGGGAATTTCTGAGCCCTAACGTCAAGGACGCCTCTCTTCAGCCCAGCGCTGGGAAAAGTGAAAACAAAAGGTACTTTGGACTTTCCTTCCCAAAGCCCAGGAAGAGAGAGCTTAAGAAAACACTTTAAGAAATCTTGTATGAGGTGGGCGATGAGCAGTTGGCACCCTGCTCATCATCCACCATACCTCATTCAGCAGGGGCACCTGCAGAAGAGCCTTCAGCGATGATCTTAGTGTATAGACAAACTGGTGCAGAGATAAGCAATTCTTTAAATACTCTGACCCCAAGCTGTGAAGGCTTTAAAAGGTCAACAGATCAGCACTTTGAATTGCACTCAGAGATGGAGAACCAGGGTAGGTGTTCAAGGATTATCAAGGTACTCCAGTTAAGGCATCTATACATTCCTCAGGAATTCTTGGAGCATATCCAGTACTTGTTTCAAGAACCAAGGAGTTAATTGCATTTGGAACAAAATCTGTAATTACTCCCAGAAGTATCAGTGTTTAGCCAATTGCTGGTATCTTCAGACAAGCAGCAAGTAATATTCCACCTCTTCCCCAGAGCTTCAGTTAGAAGAAGGCTAACACAATAGATGGTTCTGAAAGAGCCATTTAAGACTCAAGCTGTAATAGCATCCAGAGGATTAATCAATAGTATAATAGCATAGTGAGTCAACAATGAACAACCAATGGTTTTCAACACTTTACATTTGAGATACTTCCACTTACTTTTTCATGCAGTTCTAATCATTGTGAAGGGAGTCATTTTCAATCCTACACAGAAGTGGTACCGACTAGCATGGGAATGGGCTGTTGCGAAGAGCAATATGGCAACCACACTGGAAAAATGTCTGATTAGCAAAACTCCTGGGCAACAAAGGTGACAGTATTCAATATTTATCCAATTTACACATGCATCGTGTTCAGCCTCTCCACTGCTACTAGCTGTGCAAAAACAGTGCCTAGAAGCAGTAAAACCAAAGGAAGAACTGAGGTTCTTTGTGAAGAATACGAGTATGCATCAGCTTCAGACTTTCTTCTGCCTTTTAGAGACAGATGATGAATATGTTGACCCTGATGCTGAAATACATGTTTAAATCTGTGCAGAAAATACAGGCTTTAAAAAATCTAAATCAAACCAGAAACAAGAAGTTGGATAAACTAGAAATGCGATGTGAAAGAGGTCTGAACATCTTGTTCAACACTGACAGCCAAATTGGAAAAGTATCATGAGCCAGACAGGTGCATATTGCATTTTCACTGTCACATTTCAAGAACGCCAAACTAGAGTTGGGATTCAAATCGACTACACTTAGGAACATAGGAAGCTGCCTTATAATGTCCTCCATGACATTGGGCTGTCTCAATTTGTCACCAGCCCAACACATGGGGTAGGGCATACCGTTGACTAGGTCTTTGCCTCAGGGTGTGAGGGGGTGGTCTGAATATTGGGGGGATGGAAACTACCCCGTTGTCATGATCAGACCACTTCCCAGTGAAATTTGGTCTCACGGTGTCAGTCCCTCCCTGCAGAGGTGGGGGATCCATTAAGATGGAACCCCCGCCCCCCCCAGAGACTTATGGAATCTGAATGATTCCTGAATGCTCTGGGGGAGTTTTCAGCAGCAAGATCTGGCGATTCTATTGAGGCCCTTGTCACACTATGGAATGGTGAGGTGTGAAGCGCCATCGACACAATCGCCCCTGAGCGCCCTCTTCGACAATGTGGAGCTCGGAAGTCTCCCTGGTTTAGTGGGGAGCTCCGGGCAATGAAACAGGTCAGAAGACGGCTGGAGAGTAAGTGGGGTAAGACTCGTCTTGAAGGTGACCGAACATGCGTAAGGGTGTACGATCATGCCTACTGAGTGGTGGTGAAGACAGCAAAGAAGGCTTATTTTGTTGCCTCCATCGCATCCTCAAGCTGTCGTCCAGCTGAGCTTTTCCAGGTGGTACGGGGTTACTTACCGTATTTTCTGGCGTATAAGACGACTTTTTGACCCAGGAAAATCTTCTCAAAAGTTGGGGGTCGTCTTATACGCTGGGTGCTGAAACTCCCGGTCCCCCCCACCCCCCAAAACACCCCCCCGCCCACCCGCACCGCCCGCCTGCCCGCGCAGCACCCCCTCCCCCCTGCCCCCTGCTTACCTTGCAGGGACGTCCGCTCCCGACTGGCGCTGGCTGCTACAGCCAGCGGGCTTCGCGGCCTGCTCCAGAGTGGCGCGCCGGGTGATGTTTAGTGACCTACAAAAATGTCAATGGATTGCCAGAACAATTTCTCAGTATCTAAACCCTTAAAATAAAGAGTGTACTGCCAGGGGAAGAGAGAGTGCCGGCTGCTGCCTGCTGCTTGCCAGCCTGCCTGCCTGGCCTCGCTCCTGTTGCTCCTGCTGCCACCACCCTGTAGACTTCTGCCTGTCAGATTGCCACTCCCTGCAGGACCAGGCCCCCAGGTACTGAGACAGCTGCTGTGGAGTGCTCCATCTGTCCCCCTCCCTTGGAGGGATATATAAGCTGCAGGAGAGGGAGGCCTACTGCCAGGGGAGGAGAGGGTGCCAGCTGCTGCTTGTAATTATGTGCCTGGGAGGGCCAAGTGGGGGGAATCTGAGGGGCTCCCAGTTGGTGTAGTGACGGGTAGAGGGAGATACAGCATTGTGAGGAGGACTTGCCAGGTAAGGGGAACAAGGCCCAGACAGTTAATGCCTGTGCCTTGTTCCAGTCCCCCTAAACTCCACAGGTCTGTTGGTTGCCCTATCAGCCAGCCCTCAGGTGCTACTTTTAAATGCCAGATTGGTGCAAAATAAGATCCCTCTCATCCATGATCTAATAGTGGATGAGGCGGCCGATCTGGCTTACATTACCGAGACCTGGGTGGGAGAGCAGGGAGGAATCAGTCTCTCCCAGTTATGCCCACCGGGGTATTTGGTTCAGCATCAGGGTAGACTTGAGGGCCGGGGAGGGGAGGTTGCTGTGGTCTATAGGAACTCCATCGTTCTCTGTGGGCTCCCTGTCCATGTGACTACTGGTCTGGTTTGCACCTTGTGTTGGGCCAACGGAACAGATTAGGGATTCTGTTGGTGTACCACCCACCCTGCTGCTCAACAGACTCCCTAGGTGAGCTGACAGAGGTGGTCTCAGGTGCACTGATGAGGTCCCCCAGACTCTTGGTTTTGGGGGATGTCAACATTCACGCCGAGGGCACTTTATCTGGGCGGCTCAGGATTTCATGGTTTCCATGACAACCATGGGACTGTCCCAACATGCCACTGGCCCAACGCATGTAGCGGGGCACACTCTAGAACTGATTTTTTCCACTGGACATGGAGATGGTGATCTGAAAGTGGGGGGCTTTACATCAATCCCTCTGTCATGGTCAGATCACCACCTGCTGAGGTTTAGACTTACAGCAGCTTTTTCACTCTGCACAGGTGGGGGACCCATTAAGATGGTCCGCCCCTAGAGGCTAATGGATTTGGATGATTTCCAGAGGGCTCTGGGGAGTTTTCCAGCTAATAGGGCTGGCTCTCATGTCAAAACCCTGGTTGATCTGTGGAATGCAGAAATGACCCGGGCAGTTGACACAATTGCTCCTGAGCACCCTCTCCTATGTAGAGCTCGTACGGCTCCGGGGTATGCCCCGGAGCTGAAAGTGATGAAACAAAATAGGAGACGGCTTGAGTACAAATGGAGACGAACTCCTGGTGGATGCAATCAAACACTGGTAAGTGCATAAGGTAAGCTGTATTCAGGGGCTGTGAGGGTAGCAAAAAAACAATACTTTGCTGCCACTATTAAATCATCTGAGGCCCGCTGTAATATATTTGCTAGGCACTTCCAGGATAAAATCTTTGGCATCTGCCAGGACTTAGACTCCAGTGTTATAGCAAGTGAATCTAGTGAGGTATCCAGAGCACAGGTTTGTCCTGTTTTCTTGGATGAGTTTCAGTTGGTACAGCTCGATGACGTGGACAAGGTGCTTGGACAGGTTCGTGCAACCACCTCTGTATTGGATCCTTGCCTCTCTTGGCTTATAAAAGCTAGAAGGGATGGAACAGCCGGCTGGGCCAAGGAAGTGATTAATGCCTCTCTACGAGAGGGAGTGGTCCCAGACCATCTGAAAGAGGCAGTAGTGAGACCACTCCTGAAGAAAGCTTCCCTGTACCCAGAAAATCTTAATAATTATAGGCCGGTGACAAATGTTCCATTCCTGGGCAAGGTCCTTGAGCGGGTGGTTGCTGGCCAGCTCCAGACACTCTTGGATGAAACTGACTGGATCCATTTCAGTCGGGTTTCAGGCCTGGTTTTGGCACAGAAACAGCTTTGGTCACCCTGTATGATGACCTATGTCAGGAGAAGGACAGGGGGAATGTGACTCAGTTAATTCTCCTTGATCTCTCAGTGGCTTTCGATACCATCGACCATGGTATCCTTCTGGCACAACTGGCTGAGTTGGGAGTGGGAGGCACTGCATTGCAGTGCTTCCACTCCTACTTGATAGGTCGAGCTCCAGAAGGTGGTGCTTGGGGGACATTGCTTGGCTCTGTGGTTCTCCAGTATGGGGTTCCGCAAGGGTCAGTTTTGTTCCCCATGCTGTTCAACATCTACATGAAACCGTTGGGTGTGGTCATCTGGAGTTTTGGAGTGCATTGTCATCATGACACACAATTCTACTTCTCCTTTTCATCTTCACCAGGTGACGCTGTGGATGTGTTGAACCGGTGCTTGGCTGCGACAATGGACTGGATGAGAGCTAATAAACTGAAACTCAATCCAGACAAGACTGAGATGCTGTTAGTGAGGGATTCCTCTGACCAGATGGATGGTCTTTATCCTGTTCTGGATGGGGTTGCACTCCCCCTGAAGGAGCAGGTTCATAGCTTGGAGGTTCTCCTAGAACTATCTCTGTCACTTGAGGTTCAGGTGGCCTCGGTGGCACCGAGTGCCTTCTACCAACTTCGGCTGGTGGCCCAGCTACACCCCTATCTGGACAGGGATAACCTAGCTTCAGTTGTCTATGCTCTGGTAACCTCCAAGTTAGATTACTGCAATGCACTCTATGTGGGGCTGCCTTTGAAGACGGTTCAGATTGGTAACAGGGACCAGATTGGTAACGGACAGATTGCAGCGGACAGATTGGTAACAGGGACCAGAAGGTTTGAACATATCTGGCCCGCTTGCATTGACTGCCTGTACGTTTCCGAGCCCAATCCAAGGTGCTTGTTTTAATCTATAAAGCCTTACACGGCTTGGGACCACAATACCTGATGGAACGCCTTTCTCGACATGAACCTACCTGTACACTATGCTCAACATCAAATAATAATAATAATAATAATAATAACAATATATTTATTTATTACACGCCTCTCCCAACAGATCGAGGTGGGGAACAGCATGAAACATAAAATACAAAACTGATTAAAACACTTAAAACCAATACATCATTAAAATACCAATAAAACACCAAGAGGACGGCAACAAGGGAGAGGGCCTTCTCTGTGGTGGTCCCCCAATTATGGAATGATCTCCCCGATGAGGCATGCGTGGCGCCAACACTGTTATCTTTTTGGCGCCGGGTCAAAACATTTCTTTTCTCCCAGGCATTTTAACAGCTTAAGTTGAGGTTTTAACTGACTTTGTGGCCAGGCTTAAAAGTTTAAAATGTTTAAATATCAGCTGTTTCATGTTTTATGGTTTAAAATTTTGTATTTTGACTTTTTAATGTTCAGTCTTTTAATTTTTGTAAACTGCCCAGAGAGCTTCGGCTATGGGGCGGTATATAAATGTAATTAATAATAATAATAATAATAGTTGTTTGCCTGTGTTATGATAAATTCAACTATATTACAACTATTACTAATTGCTTCCACGACTGCCTGACTCAGCATTTAAAAATCAATATTATGTTAGCTCAGTACAAGTGATGTTTCTAGTGATAGGCTAATTAACTGTTTGATGGCTGCTAGTTTGACAGATAAATCAGTTTTATGCCATAGACTTCACCCGTTACCTCTCCCACAGTACTCCCCATATTGGTAGAGTTAAATCATAGTAATTCCTGTGAAAAATGGTGATTGTTGAAAGAAAATGTCAACAATACTCAGCAGTATTTCATTCGCGTTATGCAATGGGAACAAATAGCCTTCCCTAATGTTTTGTAAACTGGAAAAAAAAGTTTGTTGTATTGGATCTTTGATTGCTAGGAAAGCATATTTCTTCATTACAGAACTGAACAAGATAAATAAACCATTAACGCAAACAAATTCCATTATCTCTCATTCAAAGGGAAGAAAAAGATTGATGGATTTTGATCGGTATCATTCACTGGATGCTTTATTCCAACTCAAGAGTAGAAACCGATGGAAGAAGGCCAATAATTCCTTTCAAAATCACTTTAAAAATAGGGTACATTTCAGTCAAGATGTGCATTTAAGAATTAAGTGTTGCACAATGGAGATCATTAGATTAAGAATTAAAACCCAGTGCCACTATCTAAATTCCTCTGATACCAAAAGGTTAGTAATTACTAAAGTTCAGCTTTGTACTAACATCATGTCTCTTGCCAAAAACAAATGTTAACTCAAATGAAAACTTTAAGTACTTTACAATGTAATTCACAAACCAGCTAATAAAAATGGGACTGCAACAGCTTTAATACAAATACTCCATTTTAGCTGGCTTCCAGCTATTGAGTTGGGAATGCTTTAGGGCTGAGGGTTGAGCAGCCTATTCAGTTCAACATGATGGTTATAGCAGCTTGAATAGGTAATTGACATACAGAGAGGTTTCAACCCAGGTGAGTGCCCCATCTAGCTATACTAGAGACAGGACCCATTGTACAACCGGTGTAAATGCAGTCAAGTTGGCTTCTGTGTGTCAAAATAGGGGCACCCCATCATTTCTACCATACGTGTCCAGTGTAAAACCAAATTGCTGAACCAAGGGTATAGGAAGATATACACTCTCCCCATCCCATGAATCATTCAAACATAACTTAATATTTATTATTATATCTCATCCTTAGATGAGCTTACACTGGAGGGGAGAGGAATGACATCCACACCTGACCAGCTTCATCAATGCTGCAATCTCAAATGGACCCAGATCATTCATTGGGTCCTATTACTGTAACTTAAGTCAAAGGCTTATATCACAACTAAGTTGCACCTACAACTTACACGATACTGTGTTTTAATTTGTACAGTACTGTGTAAGATCGGTGCAAAAATACCATCATAAATACTATCTCATAAACAAGTAATAGATAAAAACATCATATACCTTTCAAATTAAGAAAGCATTGAAAACTGAGAGAAAATATGGTCACTTTATTCACAGCACATGGGCATCCTACAGCCTGCCTTTCCTTAGACTGTTGCTAAATACACCCAGATCAAACACTCTCTGCACATTAAATTGTAGCACATCTTTGAGATGGGCTGTCCCTTCGTCTTCTCTCTGACATGGCAGTGTTGCATTGACTACATACCAGAAGTGTTTTAATATACCCCTGAGCGTGTGCCAGTTTTAGCATTAGCTGATGTCACGGTCAGCCATTGACTAAGAAGCCACCCTGATTCTGCAATTCCAGGGCCATAATCGGGTTTCAAGCAGTACAAAATCATCTGTCACAAACTACACCAGGGGGAGTGAAACATCTTTCAGCCTGAGGGCTAAATTTCATTTCAGGTAAGTTCTCAGGGGGCACGTTCCAGTGGAGGGCAGTGCCAAAATACCAGCATATTTTAGCTTCAAGCTCTTAGTGCCAGTAACCAAACATTTTAGAACGGGAAAAACATTGCACAAAAGCCAGGAACAAATGGATGATTGGAGGTTGAGGGAAAGACGGTAGCCTTTTGTGGATCCCTGGAGACCCAGATCTGGTCCCTGAGCCTGAACTATACCATCCTTGGATTACACCAACGTAGGAGGTACTATGTAACTGTAATTCATACCATCTACAATAACTTTTCATGTAAACAACCAATACCCAAGGGCATACTTATTTATAGTTGGCAGATTTGAACCAACACATCCTGCATCAGAATACAGGCACAATATGATTGCTCTCCTCAAGTAACAAATCTGAGCCAAGTGGTAATATGGCAGGAGGCTACTCTTCTCTCACTCCACTTCTACTTACGCTGTGATGTAGCGCACTAAAATTGTAACCTGGAAAGATTATAGCATATCTATTGCTGAGACCCAATAAAAAATGGCACCCTATAGCTCTGAGGGCTAGGTGCGTAAACTTACATTAAAATATACTTAAATAAGGCAGCAATCCTATAAATTATCTGGGTGCCAACTCCATTGAACTCAATGTGACTTAATCCTAAAAAAAACATGTGTAGGGCTGCACTGCACATCTGGTGGGAAACTGCTTTGCTTGGGTCTACATCCAATATTTCATGTGTTTTGCCCTTTTCATATAAGCAGGTCATTTATCCTATTTTTTCAGGTTAGTGCAACAAAATACTGACAGCCATGTTAGAATGTATCGGCGAGAAGGTGGTGGGGGGGAAGCTCTGAACATTAATATTATGTTTAAACTAATACAGCAATTCAGAATACGAACACTGAAGGTAGAAGGATGAAAGCAATGCAGACCTATATATCTAAAGGTTCCAAGGCGTTTACTTGGAAGCAAATCTCAATAGCTCAGAACAAATAATGCCCCCATATTAAATATTTCCTCCTCCTCCTCCCTCCTCTCCCAACCACCAACCATTACAACCGCGAAGAAAAAAAAACGCGCCCACAGCGGCGGCTAAATAGCAACCGAGTACGCATGCGCAGTCAGAAACGGCAACTCTCGCCTACCAACCGCTCTACCGGTGCGGCATTCTCGCAAGAAACGCCAATCACATCCGGGCTTCACAGGCGCGCGTGAAGACCAGCCCTCCTCGCTTTAAATCTCGAACATAGACGTATGTTTTAAGTTTAAAAGACTGGTGACTTCCGGAGTTCTTTGATCGTTTTTTTTTAAAAAAAAACTTCGTTGGGCTGGTCTTAAGAGCTGCGTATAGAAAACGTAATTGGGATTGGACAGCGCGATTCACCGCTCCGTGACCTGCTGTTAGCCACAGCTTCCTCTTACTGTGATATGTAGATAATGCATTGGCACGAGAGGACAATTACTAAAGACACACACACACGCATTTACTATAAGAAATATTGGGAGGGGGAGAATGAAATCCTGTCTTTGCCTGGGGCTGGAGGGGCGGATCATATTGCTGTCTAATCACAGGGGGGGAAATGTTGATTCCATTGTTTTTTATGAGCAGCTTCTGTACTTCCACCATGGTGGAGGACGGGAGGGAGCGAAGGAAAAGGGTTTGAAGGAAGCAGGAAGTTGTGTCTCTAACCGAAGGTCTTGCCAGTCTACTTTTGCTTCACGCATGCGCCCTGGGACTACGGTATCACGGATGCGTGCGCAAGCTTGCGCCCGGATATACCGTTCCTCTAGCTACGTTCGTTTTGCGCCTTGTATCGGAAAGTCTCGCGGCAGCGTATTTGGCCGGGGCCACACTCCAGGGCCGTCACCATGACCTCCGCGCTGGAAAGCTACATTAACCGTATCCTTCCGCTGCCGCGGGGGCTGTGCGAAGCCACTCAGGGCTCCACAGTCGCGAGTGGGTTGGGGGAAATTCTGTGGTAATTCCGCCTTATTCCCTCAGATTCGACGGTCCCATGTAGATGCTGCCAACTTTCTTCGGTTGGCTGCGCGCGCTCAGGTACAGTTTTTTGGGAGCGGGGTGGGGAGATGGTTCGTTTAACGGCAACGAACCCGGGATTTTCGCCTTCCTTGGGGAACGTTCTATCATCGTACGGAGTAGGGGCGGGCTTTGCTTCAGACACGGTCGTACCGGCTGGGAGGTCTCGCCTGCCCAGCGAATCGGAGTCTTTGGGGGCGGGGCCTGTTCGTTTGATTCTCAGCAGAAGCATGTCCAGTAACGGCCGCCTTGCGTTCCTTGAAAAAGTGTGGATGGGTTGAGACCGATGCAAAGGGGGGGGGGGGGGGGTCGTAAGAATAACGGATTTCGTTATAGTGTAGTTGACCGCCGAGGGAAAACCTTAGTTACAAGTTTCAACGAGTTTCTGGCCAGAAGGAACCTTCCCCTATCTTTAGTAGCTGTTAGGTAGCACAGCTTCAGGAATGAATATACTCTACGGTGAACTATATACTACCCAGGCAAGCTGGATAAAGCAGCCTCGTTAAATCAAGCTGGTAAAACCTCTGCGCTAAAGGTGCTAAAGGGTTGGTCTTGGATGTGGGAATGCCAGCTCCAAATCCCATCTCTACCATGTAGCACACATACCAATGGTCATGATCTGTAAACTGCATCAAGTGGTGAGGTTTGTTATGAGGATTAAGTTCAGCTTCATAAAATATGCAGTGGCATAAGACTACCCCAGAGTACCCACCTTAATATTGTTAATGTAACTTAAGACTGTTCTTTAACTTGAGTCTCAGGTACTGTTGCTGTAATTACTTCAGATGGTCGTATGATTGTGGTAAGCAGTTCCCTTAAATATAAATTCCATCCTTTCTAACAGTTGTTTGTTCTGTAACATTTGGATATAATTGCTGAAGACATACTTATGAGCCTTGCTGTTGTAAACATAAACTACTTCCTATTAAGACTGTAGTTCTATTCAAATTTTGGAATAAGTCTCATTGAGCTATTGAACTGAATAGGATATTTGAGTAAACATGCATAGGACAGATATGCTTGCTTATGTTTTGAAAACTTGGATATGTATGTAGCATTAAAGCACACCTGTTAGAAAAAAGCCTCTGGTGTCAGAGTCTGTCAAGTATCCTTACATGGGAGAAAGCTGTATTAAATAGTGAGACTTCTGAGTACATTAACGTAAGAGTAGCCCTGCTGAATCAGAACAAAAGTTTATTTAGTCTAGCATCTTGTTTCATACAGTGGAAACCAGGTGTCTTGACTGGTGTGGAGAATGTGGATAGGGAGATATTTTTCTCCCTCATAATAGTAGAACCCGAGGTCATCCCATGAAGCTGATTAGTGGGAGATTCCAGACAGATAAAAGAAAGTACTTCACACAGCATAGTCAAACTATGGAATTCTCTCCTTCAAGCTGTAATGATGGCCACCAATTTGGATAGCTTTAAAAAAGGGTTCACCAAATCCCTGTAGGAGGCTATCAATGGCTACTAGTCCTGATGCCTCTATTCTACCTCCAGTATCAGTGACAGTTTGCCTATGTACACCACTTGCTGCAGAACGTGGGTGGGACGGTGCTGTTGTACTCATGTCCTGCTTGTGGGGTTCCCGTCGACAGCTGGTCAGCCACTGTGGCTGAATTCGGACGACACAATAAGCAACTGGGGGGGGGTGTAAACAATCGTCAGTATTGACTATCGTGTTGTCCGAATGCTGCCATAGTCAACTCAGCGCTGATCCTAATCCACACCGCAGTTGATTATTACCATGTTGTGTGGGGAGTACCCCCTAGATGAACAACTGTAAAGTTGATTATTACCCCACCATTGACTATGGTGTTGTCCGAATTCAGCCACTATGAACAGAATGCTGGACTAGATGGACCCTTGACTTGATGCAGCATTGCTCTTATGTTCTTGTAACTGCACATGTCTCTTGACTTTCACTGGAATGCAAGTCGAATTGAACTGGAATTAGTATTGTGTGGTTAGTGATTATCTGAAGTGAAAATTTCACATTTACAGGAAATAACTTGCGAAACATCTTTTACAAAATATGCCTACCCTTGTAGGAGGAGTTGGACTGTTTAAACATGAAGGGATGAAAAGTTTGATATATACAAAACACCTGATAGCCGAATACAATGATTATTATTCTTTATAACCATATTTTCCTTCCTTTAACACTGTTATTGACGGAAAGCTGCAAACTCTTATTGGAGGAATTATGTTGATAGTTCATAATAATAATTTAGTATAAATTCTTCTGAAGAGTTACTTAAAAATAATCTGCTTAAGCTTTAAAGCTGTATCATTGCTGAGCAGTGTAATATTGTAATTTACGATGTATTTAGGAACGAGAATAAATGTAAAAATTTAAAACATCTTGTTTTTTAAATGTTTTATAGGGTACTCTCAAGGGCTTTGATCAGACCATCAATTTGATTTTGGATGAAAGCCATGAAAGAGTGTTCAGTTCTTCACAAGGAGTGGAACAAGTAGTATTAGGATTGTATATTGTAAGAGGAGATAATGTGTAAGTTTGGCTTTCCTCCCTTCTGATCATATGTTAGTACAATGTGAGCTACAGTAGAAAAACACAAATCTAGCTCTCAAGATTTGGTTGGACTGTTTGAAAGCTAGATACTTGATATATGCTCTTGGTGCCTTTGCTAAGGCTCTCCATTGATGCGCAATCTCAATGTCCAGTTCTTTTATTGTTGTGGACACGTGGCTGCTCTATTTAGGATTGTCACAACTATGCAGAACCATAAAATCTCCTCTCTTCCCCACCCTCCCTGTGGTCTGGCCCGATACTTACATGATACAGCCAGTGTTATCCCTCCCATATGCTTTGTACATTCCTGTGCTCCTGAAATAGTAACACTATCCTTCCACAACACTAAAAAACAAGCTTCAGACTCATTACAGCCAGTAACTGGGCAACCAGTGTGTGGCTTTTCACCTAGAACTCAGTATTTGCCCTCAAACTATTTAAAGTACGCATGGGCAACTTGTGGCCCTCCAGATGTTTTGGCCTATAACTCCCATCAGTCCTCCTAGTAGTATAGGCAATAATGAGGGATAATGTGAGTTCTAGTCCAAAACATTTGGAGGCCCATAAGGTGCCCACTTCTGACTTAGGCTGCATGTTATACCCTTGTACCTTGCAGTAAGCCCTATTGAATGCAATGACTGACTTCTGAGTAAACATATAGGGCAGTGCTGTTAAAAGCTCAATCTTTTGAATGTTTTCTCAAAGTCTCACTGAATTCCATGATACTTAGTCCCAAGTGGGTATACACAGGATTGTGATTTACCCTGTGAAAGATACAGTAGATCGTGGTTGCTTTGTTAGTTGTAAAAGGTAGGCCACATTTTACCCACTTTGTAAGTATCCCAAAAGAAGGTTACTTAAAAAAAAAAAAAGTCATATCGTACATAAACTGTCCCTTTGATATATACCAGAGCCTGTTTCAACAAAAATATTTGTTTTGCATAACATTTTGAAAGTTAGTGCGTGGTAAGCAGTAGCCAAATCATGTGCTATTAATGTTTAATGAAAGTGCAGTCCACTTTTTCATGCTGTATATATATTGTACTTACTTCATTTTTGATGTCTATGTTTTGGTGTAAGTAATCACAACAATACTTTTTCTTTGCTACAAGTTAATATTAAACAATATTAAGTAGAACTGACAAATTTTAGAATGGTGGAAATCTTGTACCATTGTATGAATTTGTTTCAGAATTTAACACTTCATCTATTGCAATTATTTCTTTTACAGTGCTGTAATTGGAGAAATTGATGAAGAGACAGATTCAGCACTTGACCTGGGGAATATTCGAGCAGAACCTTTGAACTCAGTTGTACATTGAAAAAACAAGGATATAGAAGGACTTCATATCTCTGACTGTACAGAACTATTTATAGGATAGCATGGCTACTATTTTTACAAGTTACGTGTAATACCCTGGATAGTTTATACTTTAGTTTGAATGTTATAGTTTGATATGGATATTAAAGTCAACATTTTATTGAAGACTCCGTGAGATTTTTACAAAGCTACACATGCAAAGAATAGTTATCTTTGAAGCAGTCTTACACTCACTCACATTTGAGTTCATGAAGTGAGCATACCTAATGTTTTGCCTTTGAAATTTCTATAGTAAATTAGGCCAGATGTGGTAGGCTAATCCTAAGTATGTTACTCAGAAATAAGTCCACCTTACATTAGGGAGATGGAAGAAATCCAAATGGATTCATATGACTGGATTTCTAAGACTCCAACTCAATGATTGCACAGTGGACTGACATCTTCCAAGTCAGTCAGTCTTGTGGACCATTTTTTTACTTTCAGAATTGTACACAAATTTAAGTATGAAAATATGGTAATATATAAGCCAATTAAAAAGCCAACAGGTTTTATACATCTCTTCAGCTGCCACTGCGTAGCATTTTTTGTGTATGTTCTGCTCATTGCTTGTATGCTGAGCTAAGAGGAATACACAAAATGTTAAAGCAAATTGTGGTGAATGTATTTGCTTATATTTTTGAAGGGAGAAAATCAGATTCTGTCAATCTTTACCTTATGATCACTGTGAAGTACAAACATATGGGATAGTAGTTGTATTTATCCAAGTAGTCACATTTTATAGAAATATGCCGTGAACTGGCCGCGGGAGAACAGCGGCGGTGTGAGTGGGGGGAGAAAGAGAGACAAAGTGCAGCGGACATCTTTGCACTAACCCCCGCCCCCTCTCTTTCTCTCTCTTGTGCACGCGAGAGAGACGGGACAACCGGAGGCAGCCGTGAACTGGCCGCGGGAGAACAGCGGCGGCGTGAGTGGAGGGAGAAGGAAAGACAGAGTGCAGCGGACATCTTTGCACTAACCTCCGCCCCCTCTCTTTCTCTTGCGCGCGGGAGAGAGACGGGACGACCAGAGGCAGCCGTGAACTGGCCGCGGGAGAACAGCGGCGGCGTGAGTGGGGGGAGAAAGAGAGACAAAGTGCAGCGGACATCTTTGCACTAACTCCCGCCCCCTCTCTTTCTCTCTCTTGCGCACGCGAGAGAGACGGGACAACCGGAGGCAGCCGTGAACTGGCCGCGGGAGAACAGCGGCGGCGTGAGTGGGGGGAGAAAGAAAGACAAAGTGCAGTGGATACCTTTGCACTAACCCCCGCCCCCTCTTTCTCTCTCTCTTGCGTGCGAGAGAGAGACGACGGGACATCTTTGGAGGTGACTGAAATGTGTCTGGGAGCATCAATATCTGTTGTATGGGGCAGAGGGAGATATGGCGATAGCAGGACGAAATGCCGTTACAGGGGAAGGAGAGATGGATATTTAATACCCATCTTACCTTCCGGTCGCCCTGCTACCCCGGGGATCTTGGGGAATGATCCAGGCCACCCACAGAACCTTTCCTTGCTCCTATGCAATGCCAGGTCGGTTAAAAACAAAACAAGCATAATCTATGACCTCCTCATAGAAGAGGAGGCCGACCTGGCATGCTTCACAGAGACCTGGCTGGGAGATGACAGTGGCCCGATATGGGCTCAGGCTCTCCCAGCTGGGTACTGTGTTAGTGAGCAGGTGAGGGAAAGTGGGCGGGGGGGCGGAGTAGCTGTGGTCTACAAAAATCATCTTAACCTGACCAGACATCCTGTCCGGCAACTGAATCACATCGAGTGTGTGTACCTGAGTCTGAAGACCAGGGATAGACTAGGGATTCTGTTAGTGTACCGGCCACCCCGCTGCCTGTCAAGACTCCCTGGCTGAGCTCACAGAACTGGTCTCAGAGCTGGTGTTGGATTCGCCCAGGCTCTTGGTCCTGGGCGATTTCAACATCCCATTCGAGGCCGGTTTGTCAGGTGGGGCTCGGGAGTTCATGGCATCCATGACAAACATGGGCCTATCCCAATTGGTCTCTGGACCCACACATTCAGCAGGTCACACTATCGATGCTGTTTTCAGTTCCGAACAGACGGATCTGTGGGCGGAGGTACTGAATACCTCCGAATTGTCATGGACAGACCATTTTCTGGTCAGGGTTAGTATCACGGCTACCACCCGTCCCTGCAGGGGTGGCGGACCAATTAAGATGGTCCGCCCTCGAAGGCTGATGGATCCTGCTGGATTCCAGAAAGCCTTGGAGGGTTCCATGGCTGGTATCGTCGACGATCCTGTAGAAGCCCTGGTCAATAGATGGAATCAAGACCTAACTAGGGCTATCGACACGATCGCCCCCAAACGTCCTCTCCGGCCCGCTTCTAATAGGGTGCCCTGGTATACGGAAGACCTCAGGGAGTTGAAGCGGAAAGGACGACGACTGGAGCGCCGATGGCGGAAAACTCGACTTATATCTGACAAGACACGACATAGAGAACATCTTCGTTTCTATGGAGTGGCAATACGTGCAGCGAAGAAAGCTTTCTTCTCTGCACGCATTGCGTCTGCGAATTCACATCCAGCAGAACTGTTCAGGGTGGTGAGGGGTCTAACTCAGGCTCCTTCTCCCCTGAATCCGATTTTAGAGCCTTCGGCAGTTCGCTGTGATGCCTTTAACGATCATTTCTCAGATAAAATCTCTCGGATAAGAGCCGACTTAGATGCCATTGTTATAGCAGAGGTTGACAGTGGAGTGTCCAGTGACTCCGCGAGTAGGATTACACTTGATCAGTTTCAGTTAGTGAGTACCGAGGACGTGGACAAGGTACTTGGATGTGTGAGGAAGACGACTTGCCCTCTCGATCCCTGTCCTTCCTGGCTGGTCGTCCAGGGAGGAGATGCAGTTAGATCACATCTACAGCATATCATTAATGCATCTCTCAGGGAGGGGAGCTTTCCATCATGTTTAAAAGAGGCGGTGGTAAGGCCGCTTCTAAAAAACCCCTCCCTAGATCCCCTGGACTTTAATAACTACAGGCCAGTATCAAATCTTCCATTTTTGGGCAAGGTGATCGAGAGAGCAGTTGCTTTTCAACTCCAGGCAGTCTTGGATGACACTGATTTTCTAGACCCATTTCAAACCGGCTTCAGAGCAGGATACGGAGTTGAGACCGCTTTGGTCGCCTTAGTAGATGATCTACGCCTTAGTATCGACAGGGGGAGTGTGTCCCTGCTGGTACTCTTGGACCTCTCAGCGGCTTTCGATACCATCGACCATGGTATCCTTCTGGAGCGCCTGGGGGAATTGGGAATCGGGGGCACTGTGCTTCAGTGGTTCCGATCCTATCTCTCGGGCAGGCTCCAGATGGTGATGCTTGGGGATAGCTGCTCTTCAAAAAAGGAGCTGCTATGTGGTGTACCACAAGGTGCCATCCTTTCCCCAATGCTGTTTAACATTTACATGAAACCGCTGGGAGAGATCATCCGGAGGCATGGGGCAGGGTGCTATCAATACGCTGATGACACCCAAATATATTTCTCTATGCCTTCGACAACATCGTCAGCTAAGGATAGTGTGTCTCCTCTGAATGAATGCTTGGAGGCGGTAATGGGCTGGATGAGGAAAAACAAACTGAAGCTGAATCCAGACAAGATGGAGGTGCTTGCTGTCAAAGGCCCCAACCTGGGTCTGGAGGTGTGTCAACCAGTTCTGGATGGGGTTACACCCCCCCTGAAAGATTGTGTTCGCAGCTTGGGGGTACTCCTGGATCCGTCGCTCCAGATGACAGCTCAGATTGATGCGACGGCCAGGAGTGCCTACTATCAGCTTCGGCTGATACGCCAGCTGCGCCCCTTCCTAGAGTTGGAAGACCTAAAGACGGTAGTGCACGCACTGGTAACTTTGAGGCTCGACTTCTGCAATGCGCTGTACATAGGGCTACCTTTGTGCCTAGTCCGGAAACTTCAGCTTGTTCAAAATATGGCAGCCAGGTTGGTCACCGGTACACCTAGGGGTGATCACATTACACCAGTTTTAAAATCGCTTCACTGGCTGCCAATCAGTTTCCGGGCGAAGTATAAAGTGTTGGTTATTACCTTTAAAGCCCTACATGGTTTGGGTCCAGGGTACCTACGGGATCGCCTTCTCCCGTACAATCCGCCCCGCACACTTAGGTCCTCTGGGAAGAACTTACTCAAGCCAGTCAGAACTAGGCTGGCGGGTGTTACCCAGAGGACCTTCTCTTCCATCGCTCCCAGACTATGGAATGGTCTGTCGGAGGAGGTTAGACAAACTGACAGTCTTCATGAATTTAAGAGAGTCATGAAGACTGTCCTCTTCCGACAGGCCTATCCAGATGAATTTTAAGATGTTTTTAATGTTGTATTTTTCTCTTGTTTTTAATTTTTTTTAACTGTTGTGATTTTTATGTTTTATATTGTTGTTGTTCCCCGCCTCGATCCGGAGGGAGAGGCGGGCTACAAATAAATATTATTATTATTATTATTATAGAAATATGCTGTCATTTTAAAGAAGAAAATAGTCTCCCCTCAGTATAAAATGTCACTAACACTAGACTCCTGTAACTGTTGAAACCATTAGAGCTGTAGAGAGGTATTCCTAGCTTGTCTCCTTTTGCTATGTTACTCCTGAAGGGTTTTTTCTCAGAATTGTTTCCAAAGTACCTGGTGTGAGCCTTCCCTATCCTACATCTGGCCTTAGCATTCACTCAGGCTGAGGTGGGAAACACTGGTAATTATGTGATCCTTCAAATCTGGAGCTTCCGGTGTCAACTTTGAATAAGTATGGAGAATCTTTAGCCCTAAAACTTCCCTGCTTCATATCTGATAAAGTGATAGTTTCCCCTTTTCAATGTAGCGATAAGGCTTTAAAAAAGCCATATTGCAACACGAGGGTGCATTGCCCTCCAATGTGAGCACTGTAATATCACCCCATTAGCACCAATAGAATCTTTTAAACCATTGCAGTGGGGGAGAGGTAAGGCTTGAGTGTGTATGAGCTACATGACAGTAGTGGGATGGACCTGCCCACTTTGGCATGCACCCCCACCCACATCTAGCATGTGGCTCCTGCCATGGTTGCTCAGTATCAATTCCCCTAAATCCCCACCTGTATCCTGGAATTCAGACACACAAACACCATCCACGCTTCAGATTTCCTCTGGTTGGGTACCTTTTCCCCATCATACGTATATTTGAGAAGTCTTCCTCTTGGTAATAGGAACTTTTCTAGAATAATTGTGGAACTATAACTGATTCCTTCATTTCTCTCTTCTACTGTACTTAGCCTTGGGAATATTTACAATCTTGAAACTAAGGAGTTATAAAGGGTTGTGAATCCAGAAGCTATTGTGTTAAGATGCCCAGTACTCTCTTGTATAAGAAAAATGTTAGAAGCTTCGAAATGTGTTTAGGGTACTGAAGCACAACACCAGCCTGCTGCAACCTACATGATTAGAGTACTTAACCCTGCTTCTTGCTGCTAATTCACAAAGCTTATGCAAGATCAGTACATGTAATACAGCTGCCATGCCAAGAGCAAGGTAGACCGTAAGCCCTTGCCATGTGGTGTTCTTATTCTATTCTGTAGTTGTGATTAAGCAACAGAATTGCATGTAGTTAGGAACACAAGAAACTGCCTTACAGTCAGACCACTGCTCTATATAGCTTAATATTGACCATTACATTGGCAGCAGCTCTATAATCTAGCAGCCCTACATGGATCTTTGAAGGACTCAGCCTAGGACCTTTTGCATGTGCTCTACTGCTGAGCTTCAGCCCTTGCCATTTTTTGTTGCTTTCAACAAAAAAGCTACAACGTGGACAGAAAACCATGCTTCCAGATGGGAGTGTCAGTTCATCTATGTCTAGGCCATAACAGGATAAACATTTGGTGAGAAAAATTCTAAACTGTTCAAAGAAAAGGAAGATTTTTACTGTAACTAATACCTATAATAGTCAAGTAATTAAGATGAAAAACACCTTGAAAAATTTATTAAATATAAAGTTGCATTTAAATACAGTACATAGATAATGCAAAATTGTCATATTTCCTTAAAAATGGGTGAGGGACCTTGAAGCCACTTTCATTTAACACCCAGTTTTAAATAACTTCAAATCCACTAGCAGTTTGGGGTAAAATCATGGGACCATATCCAATGTTATGCAAGGGAAACTTCCCTTTCCCCTCCTTGCCCATCTGTTCCAGGGAGTCCCCCAACCCGCCAAAGAAGATTTTAAGGGTAGCAGGGGGGTATAGGGAGAAGGTAGAATCCATTCTCCTGGAGGATGGCTACAGTTAAAGACAGCCTGTGAAGTATATCTTGACTATTATGCAAGCTTATCAGGATTTTTTTTTTTACATCTTCACTATTGTCAACTTTGCGGGTTGTTCAAAATAAACAAGAATGGGTATATCAGTTGACTAGACTGGCTGTATCACTGAAGCAGACTGACAGCATTACCTTTGGAAAATATTGACAATTGGAGGTAGAAGATGAGTCATTATTAACTCCGAATGATGTACCAACAGCTCCATATACCCCAGTTTTATTCAATTCTAACTTCAGTGCATTTTATGTACCATTTAAAAATACAAATAACGTCTCTTGGCACTATTGCCGGTATAGCATTTCTAAATACTGCAGTAAAGTCACTGATATTGACAGCTCAATGTCGCACTCCTAACCTCTGCAAGATTATTAGTGACAAAAGTAAAAATGTTGCATGAGCATGGAGTTCAGAAGAGGGTACAAAGCAAATGTACCTGAAAAGCATTTTAACTGCTACCTGACAATATACAAATCCATTTAAAAGTACAAGCAGCAAATGTATGCTAAACATTCAGGAAATGTTTTGGTTTTAAATCTACATATGACAAGACAAGACTTGAGCCATCTGTAGCAGATAACATGGGCAGTTTTGTAAAACATATAGCCTAGTGTGAATTTGCTAAAGAAAGAAATATGGCTTTTGTAACAAATGTAAGAGACTATATGGCTATGCAGTATTTCTCCAGATACAAGTGCAATGTGCCTGATATGTTTATAACTGCATTCAAAGAATAAAAAGTTTTCACATTTTATATATTCAGTTCATTATAAAGTTATGTAACAATGTCACATCTACAAGCTTTCATTAGAGTTTATTCAAATCATATAGTTTTTCTTTAAAACATCAAGATACTGTTGTGTAGCCTTGGACACTAGATCTTGTTCCACATTTAGATTTTTTGAAGATTCGTCAACTGATCCTATAGGGGAGACTCTAACAGATCCAGCATCAAGTTCAGCTTTAGCTATAAAATAAGAAAAGCTTATGGTTTCACAGAAAACATGATCTGACATCAAGGAGGCAACAAAACAATAAGGTAACTATTTTGTCAAGTTAAATATAAAAGCTATTAAAAGAAGTGCTCTTAAAATGCAGGATAAAATGCTGACATAGCAATTTTCTAGTAATCTATGTTTGCAAAAGTTGCACTTATCACAGGAATAAGGGCAAATTGTCTAACTCCAGTAAAAAAAAATGCTAATACATATTAACTACATTGAATATGTTATATTGGACAGGTCAAAAGGATTGCTTTGTAACTATGTAGCAGAGGGCAGCAGGATGGTGAATCACAATAAACGCAGTAATTTTCCAGAAAATTTTTAATCAATTTTTCCCACTGTCCTAAAATTGACTTAGATTTGATTTATATTCAGTATATTTACAAATAGGGTATATACACATTTCACACATTTTTCTAATAGCCAAAATATGTGCTTAGGGGAAAATAAAAAGTGCAGCTGGTATGATTTAACTGTTGTATTAAAAAAAATAAAAAAATTACCCAAAAATCTTTTACGACATTAGCATACACTTCTATTACATTGGGTTGGATCTAGACTTAGTTATGCTTACAGTAGATCCACTGAAATCAAGGGAGCTTGTGGATCCAACCCATTATTTATATCTTAAAAAAAATGAAGCCATTGAAATTCATTATTATATTAAATTTTAGCAAGTCTGAAGAAGTGTTCACATAAATGTGTGCTTCCTAGGGACAGTCACCTGAAACAAAGTGAATTCCACTTTGATTTTAGATTTGAGAGTACTCCCATCAATTCCAGTTGCCCAACATGTATTCATTCATTACATTAATACTTTTATGAAACAATGCATTTCTAAAAAAGGAAATGTGAGTGCAATATATACTAGTTTTACATTTGATCAATCCAATAAGAAAATATACAATTATGTAAACAAAGTCAAATATACCAGTTTGCATAAGTGTCTACAATAGAAGTCATCTAACTATTAGTCAACTCTTTAACATGTAACAAACAGAATGGCTGATACAAATTCTGATGCAGGATGGTAGCTAGAAATAAAGCAAGAAACATTTAATTCTCCATCTTACCATCCACCAAGAGTTGCAGTGGAGAAGTGGATATCCAACTTGATATCCACCTCAGAATGTGTGGCCTTGGGCAAAAGTCACTGGTGCTGGATTCATACTAATTTAATCATACTTTAGTCCCTTTGAAATTAATGAGACTGAAATTAATAACTCAAATTCAATTGATTTCAATGTGACTAAAGCATGACTAATACTGATTTTTGTAGACTAATGGCTGGTTTGAACTAAATGTATTTCATCAGGAATCTTTCTGAAAAATCCATTATACTCTTGCTTTATCTAAAAAGCATAATATCCTTTAACCATAGTAGTATGTTTGCTAGTTATTTGTATAGTCTTTTAAAATTGTATGTTGTTCACCCACACAATAATCCTGTGGGGCTAAATCAGTATAATTATCAGTGTTTTTTTATGTCTTTAAATATCGCAGGACTATTTGAAAATGGACGTGTTTTCTTGAGAAACTGCTTAAAATCGATCTGTAAAGATACTTAATAATAAATCCTAGTATTAGCCAGCCATTTGGCTATAAATGGAAATTTTGATTTAAGTAAGTTTTCCAAAACAGTTTTTAAAGATACCACCTGTAGAAATCTACAAGCCTTTGTTAGTGATATCAAATAGACTGATCAGTGATGAACAGCAAAACATTTCATGGGAATTTTGCCCACAGGAAAATCCAGCATTCTTATATTTTACAATATTAGTAATTGGTACTTAGCAAAGGCATGAGATGGCTAATTTAACCACAGCAATATGAAACATGCAGAAAAACGTGATATTGGCCAATAGGAACTATCATATGAAATTATACTAATAAAAAGTTCATGAAAATAGTTCTTTGGTATATGTATTATTACTTTTGCACCTAGTTTGCAAACTACAGAAATATAGCAGTAGTTTTGGCACAAGTCACAATACCACTACTATCATTTTTGAATTTTAAAATTGTTAGCATGCATTTGACTTACCTTGGTCTAGTTCCTTGGTGATATTTTTTTCTAGTTCCATCTGCATCTGAAATTATATTTAGATTATGGTTGAGATTTATTAGCTATAAAACAAAAATTATCATGAAATGTTAGCACCATAGCAAATTTTGTTGTATTACATATTCCATCTCTTCTTTTGATATTTGCCATCTTCCAGTTTTTAGCTAGCCTTGAGCAAATATTTACTGACAATCAACTTTTTATGAACAAAATTTGACTGTATGCTATCGTTGGAAGGTAATGTAATATATAAAAATCAAGTTTTGAATAATGGACCATTTCTGTCACAGATGCCAAGTAGAAAAAGGAAACAAAGGTTATTGTTTTAATGGCTGAAATAAGAACTAGAATCCTTTCAGTTGCTTGCTGCGTAAGTAGTTTGGAATGGTGTTTTGAGAAGCAGGTCATTTTAATTACTTGGAAATCCTTGGGTGAAAGTAGTAAAGAAAATGGAACTATTTTTCATGCAATCTGAGTAAATTAAGAAGAAGCAATTGAAAACCCTATGACTAGCTTTAAAAAACCCTAAACAGTCCTCATAGTGGTTTTGAGTGTTTTTACTTGTTCAGGGTCTCTTAGATTGTAATCTTACTCAGAAATAGATCCCACTGTGTTTGGTGGGGTTTTGTAAATGTGCATGGGATTTTAGCCTAACTGGGAAGACAGTTCTACAGGTCATTCATCTTTGCTACTTATAAACAGCCATTCTATCAGATGGAATCTCCATTTTCAGTGCCCAGGTAATTGCAAGGAAGCACTGGTAAAACATTATAAAGAAGGGGATTTCTAATTGAGAGACCAAATTAGAAACTAATTGAGGTATATAAATGACTATAGCTAGTTTTAATTAACTTTCAGAAGTTAAAACAAACACACTATAAACAAAAAAAGAGTACAGCTTGGCTTATTTACAAAGTTATTCTACCTATATCTGTAATGTTAGTTAGTTAATTAATTCTTAACTTGCAGTGCAATATACAATTTTAACTTATCTGTCACAGAATAGTCATATTTGTCCAGTACAACACATGGCATCAAGCAATGCTGACTACACACCTTGTTAAGTATCTGGTTGCAGAGAAGAGAAGGAAGAAATAGACTTTTGATCAAGGAGCTGAAGAAGTAAAGAACAAGCCATAAGTGTATAGTTCTTATAGACAGAAATGAAAATGACCAATTTATAGGAGTGTCAGAAAAGGGGAACTTACCTACAATATGAGACAATTCAGATCTACTCTGGGGATACTATTATGCACACTTAGGAGTAAATCCTACTGAACTCAGTGTAACTTATTTCTCAGTAAACATGCACAACTTCTGATTATAAGACTGTGGGCTCATCTATACCTAAGGGTGTAGAGGGAGCGAGGGGGGAGGATCGCGGACTTACCCGCTTCCTCAATCTTCCCCCAGCATCTAGATGCCGTGCGACGTTCCAGAAGGGAAGAGGGATGTTGCGGCAGCCATTTTTTTAAAAGAAGAGAAGCCCCGTTGCATGGTGAAAAACGTAAGAACCTCCCTGCCAAACTCTGCACCCCACCTGCCATCCTGGGGATGGTAAAATTGCTGCCCCCCATAACCATGGGCACAGAGCCACTCCGTGCCCGTTTCAGGACCCGAGAGCGTGCGACACACCAGTTTCCGTTATCCTGGGGTCATCCCTAGGTCATCCCTGGTTAATCCCAAGATCCTCTGTGTGTCATATGGGCACACAGGGACGACCCCGGGATAAATGCTTGGTGTAGACATGGCCTGTGAAAATAGGATTAGTCATGTTTTGGTCTTATTAAAATTAATAAGGTATGTTAGTCATGAGTAATTGAGGTTCCACTGAATTTAGTTAATGGGACTAAAGCGCAACTAACTTCCTCTAAAACCAGTTTATAATTTGTAGTTAGAAAATATGGAGTTAATAAAATCTGGAAACTTTGTTGTTTACTTCCAAATGGCGAATAGATAGCTAAAATCTGGGAAACTTCAGAGATGGCAAAATTAACAGATGCTGTACAACTGTGGAAGTGGGGAGGAGAAGCAAAGATTTGAACAATGCTGTTCTGTTATTTTTTGGTTAGTGCTCTGAAAAAATGTGTTATGCTTAGGATAAATGGAATGAAACTAGAAAAAGGAATGATGAGATATATAACCTAGTGTACATTGCCAAACTGACAGGTGTAATTGAAAGATTTAACTATAACTTATACTACCTACCTTCATTAGCTTCTAGTATAAAGTTGTAAAGGTGACCTTTATTAATATATTTGGAGCGTAATCCTAAGGGATTGATGCTTGATGGACAGAGGATTTGCTGGCAACAGGGAGGGACAAGGATGGAGCTTTTACAGCCTCGCATTCCTCTACTTACAGTCTCCTCTCAGGCCATCTGACTTACCAAGCTGTTGATGGGAGGCTCTTGGATCAAGCAGATCTAGGCCTCTCTTCCTCCCTGCCCATCAGAACTCTCCCTTTTCATGCTCCCTGGCCTCTTCTTCAGAGGATGCTGTTGCATCCTTGGAAGAAAAGTCATCCTGGTTCTCTCCACACCAGCTGTGAGCAGTGTGGGGAAGAAAAACAGACACGGATTACCAACCTCAAAGTCATAGCTGTGTCTGAGAATGCATGGGATTGGTCTGTTAAAATCTTTGCATATATGGGTATATTTAGTTTTAAGAGGCCAATCCAGTTAAAGAATGTGTATAGATTCAATGTCACTATAGCGGATACTTACCCAAACCAAATGTTAAATGGGATGGATTTTTATTATTTTAAGACTATGGGTTCGATCCAGATTTTGTTACATGCAACTGGGCTGGGAAAAGTGGATTTTCCCCACCTCCTGCTCCCCATGGTAGTTGTAGAATGGAGAAAATCCTCAAAATTCAGGCAGAGGACCCTTCCATAAGCGATTTTCTGCTCATTCCCCTAACCCATTTCTCCAACCCTTTGTTTAATATTTATAGAGGGGCACAGCACTCTGCACATCTGGAGCCAAATGTTTATGATGTGAGGAGAGGGGATGAGCTCTGGCTATTGGGTGGTATAGAAATGTGATAAATAAATTTATATATTCCAAAAGCTGAGCTTGTTCATCCATTTATATGCACAGTATAAATAGATTTCTGCTTGATATTGCAAAACACCTATGTTATGTAAGTTCAGAAGTCATGTTGTGTAATATCAATATCAATATAGATATTAGACATTTAAAAATGAGACAGAAGCCATTTTCTTCTAAAATGTTTGAGATGTTAATACAGCCTGCAATCCTTTCTATAGAACATTAGTGTCTAAAATACATTTCAAATGTTGCATAAAATATGCTGTGTAACAATTTTTGATTTACTGGTGGTGTGTCTTAACATGTACACATCTGTCAATCCTACCTATGACAGGAGTCGATCTAGAAATATATTTTAATTTTAATTACTCAAAATTCTATGTGCCATGAGTTTACTATTTAAAGTAAACTCATAATATAAATTAATCTTTAGCAATAAATAAAAAACACTTATAAGGGGCACTTATAACCCTAGACACCTTATTTTATTATTCTTACCATACATGGTTCACCTGGATTATTTCCAAGTCAGCTAAAAGGCACTTAGTACTTTAGCACTTGCTCTTTTCCTACCATACTTTGTCTAGTATGTCAGATACACAGACAACCTCAGCAGAAAGGGATAAAGCTGATAAAATCAGCATGATTCCAGGAAAGTAGTATACTCTTAGCAGATGGCCTCAAATTGAAAAGGTTTGACAGCCATTCCTCTCTACATAAACACATCCAAACTCTGATTATCGGAATATTTTAGACATATCTAATGTGATTCACAGATCATCTAACTACAAATCCAAAATGAAAACAAAAACATTGTGATAATCTTCTATTATACTACCCTTTATTTAATTAGGGTACAGCTAATCTGGAGCAGACATCAGTTTACCTGTCAATATTGCAGCAGGTACTAACAAACATCATGTAGTAGCTTCTCTCCAATAACATTTGCTTATGTCTTTTTTAATACTATGCATATATTACAGATATTCTAAAAAAATGGAGCTACATTTTTATTCCTTGAATTTTATAAATGGTGACAGTTTATTTTGGTGGCAGTGGATAAAATTTTTATAGTTAATAAGGGCCTATCTGAGAATGTTATTAAACATTTTATTAAACACTATGGAAGGGAGTTCCATAGATTCAAGCCTCAACATTTTTAAAAGGCAACATAGCCATGTTGCTTCATCAGATGTGGTAGGAGAGGGAGAGAAGAAAAACAAATCAGTTCAGCTGAGAAGAAGGCTTTATTAAGCTTCGCTTCTCCCCAAACGATCATCATCAGCCATTCCATTAGGTTGCAGCAGGGGCAGAGAAGAAAAGAAATGCCACCATCACCTCTGTTGAGAAATGATCAATGTTTGCTCCTCTCTGAACTATTTCCATTCGAACTAGTAGTGATAAGATGGCAAACAGCCCTAACAGCTTGTTGTTATAAGATCCATATAACATTAAGAACTGGAGCCTGAGCGTTCTTATTTTCCTTTTCCTCTTTGTGTTGTGTCTTTTTAAAGTGAAAGCCAAGGACAAAGATTGCCTTGTTTTCATTGATTTGGGAACCTTTCTGACTGTAGAGTGGGTATAAATACTTTAAATAAACAAACAAATAAAGACTACAGAAAGGAAGGTGGTCCAACGCATTAGTCTTTTCCTTCTGCATGTAGCCTTTTCGTATGAGCAGTGATTAAGCTAGGAAGTCTCTAATTAACCAGCTTCCCATCTCATCTGAACCACAAACTATGGTTATGAGTTTTAGAACAAGTGTGGTTTTAAAGTTACCATGGTTTGAAACTGATTTAATATCCTGGCTTTTCCCAAATCTGCTAATTATAATTTCTTGGTTTGGATGAAACACTAAACTATAGTTTATTAGAGACCTCTTGGTTTGATTATATTGTGCTGCAAAGCAAGGAGCTGTGTGCATGGGCAAATGGTTCATGCATATTTCAGTTTAATAAGCCAAGTTATATTCACCTGAATGTGGCTGCTGTTAGGAGGAAGAAGACTGCAATCACATTTTCAGCTACTTAATACAAAACTTCTTGATGAACAGATAGGTTTATAATTTAGCAATTATTATTGTGTTAATTTATAGATGAGCCTGAATACATTGCATCCTCAAACTGCCGCACAGCTTGGCATATATCTGATAGCAACTTTCAAAACAAGCTGTCACAGTATTTTTGAATACCTATTCAAAATCATTTACAAAGTCAGGGAATGAGATGAATCTAGCAACCATTAATTGAAATTAACATGTTTTTAAAATGTATTCCAGAGGAACGCTATATAGTGAAAGTAAAGAATTACTAACCTACTTGCATTCTCTCTCCCTGCTTACATGCCTTTATTCTCATTCTGCCTCCTTCCATTTTCATTTTCTTCCTTGCTCCTCTCTAGCTTTTCTTTCCCTTCTCTGTCTCTCTTTATTGGTTTCTTTAAGACAAAGTAAGAGGCTTATCTATTTCCTCTACTCAAAAAACAGTATTGCTCTCATCACCTTTTTGAAATAATTTCCTTCCTTTACATTCTCTTATTATTTCTCTTTTATCCTCATATCTAACTCTTTTAAAGCATACCACTTTCAAAAGAGATTGCTTACCCATAATAAACATTCTTCAAATGGCCTTCTGTGAAGTCTATCATATGGGTTCCACACCTGCACAGACCAACATCTTGGGAAGTTCTAGCACTTTAGAAAGGAAGAGCTGGCACTCATCCCCTTCATTTGAGTGGGTTGGTGGAGCCTGCACTGTGCACAGGCCTAGAAAGGCCTAGAGAGGCAGCAAGTGTCTTCCTACTCAGTTGGGAGACCACCAAGAATAATTACTTATGTTAGGCTTAACCTTTTATATTTTTGGAGTCACTCCAGGCTCATCCTGTAGCAACAAGCACCAGCATGAAGTAAATAAACACTGAGACACATTAGTGCCACTGGCAAGGCATCAGGGATAGAAGTGCAGGTTGGTATACTATGAGCTTTATTTGGCAGTGGTATGAGGAATACACACTGCTTGTTCATCTGATCCTGTCAGTATCCACACTTTATCAAATTAAGGTAACATTAGGTAATTTCATTGTTACTTGTTTTGCTGCCCATTTGGTGACTGCTATGTTTTCTCCCCATTGACTTAAACTGTTTGGCCTCATTTGGCACTACACAGCTTTTTGAAACAGTGCAACAATTGTGAAGGGAAGGTTCTCAACATTGACGGACACAAAAAGTGTGCTATGTGTCTGGGTGAGGTACACAAAGTGGATTTATGCTCTATTGGCCCTCAGTTTACTAAGTTTACTATTGGCCCTCAGTTTACTAAGCAAGAATGTAAGAAAAAAGCCTCTCATGTGAATACCTTCTGTTTGGATCCACCGCCTTGGGGAAGGATCAAGTGCCAGATTCTACTTTCTAAAATTCTAGAGCTTTCCAAGAAGCTGCTCTGAGCAGGCATAGAACCCAGAAGCACGACTGCTTAAAGAATTTGAAGAAAAATATTACTTTTTAAACCTCTTTCTACCTCTACTGGATGTCTGACATTTTTATTTCGTCTAGAGAGCAATACTTACTCTGAGACTTGATATGACTTTTCCCTCACTATATCTGAAAATCAGCAAACTGTACAGTGTTGCCCCCATCTTGCTATTCATTATTAATACTTGATTGCTCTACATTATCAAATATGTGTGTGTGTGTGTGTGTGTGTGTGTATCTCACATAGATCTGACTATGCAAACTAACTAGAATACAGTAAATGTCACTGCTGAGGTAATAAAATATAAATGTCAAATTGACATGGTGTTAAATTTGTTCAGTCTGGATATACAACAATTGTCTCTTGTTTCCCCATCCCTTTATCATCTCTCACTTGCTCCTGAGAGTAGGAATTCTTCTCTGTATAATACAACATGTACAGTAAGACTGCAACCCTCTTTCCCTGGGAGATGCCTCAGGGGCCATAGGAAATATCAGATCCCCGCCACACGCACACACACTCAGAGGGCAGAGAGAGTTCTGCCCTTGGAAGGGAAGATCCAATCTTGGATCTTCCCTTCCAATCTCTGCAGAAACGTATGCAACCCTTCCCTGCCCTCCCTGACAGAGCTCAGACTTCAGGGGAGGTAAAAAATGGGTGGCAGATCAGGGGATCCATCCCCCCAACATAAGGGAAAATTTGAGCTGGCCCTGGCGCTGGTGTAAAAAAAAACCTCTCCCATTTCTTACAATGATGGAAAGGCAACAAGTCAAACCCTCTCACCTGGAATTGGAAGGAAAGGAGGAGAAAGCCACTCCTCCCTTACTTCTGCTATGTTGGGAGGCTCGGACATCATAGCATTCCGACGCATCAGGTAGGATTGCCCTCCCATGATATTGTATAAATAAGAAGCAATAATGATACAAGTAACCAATGTAAAGTAAATGAGGCAAGAATGAACTTCTTAAATTCTATTAATAAGAGAACATATACCATAAGGTATTTTCATATTGCTGCAATACCACACAGCATAATTCCACATAGTAAAGTAGGTGTAGATGGAATCCAGTAGATTAAAAAAGACTATGGCGGGGGGATGGACAAAAAACAAAACAGAGACTTGAGGGGGGCACCTAACAAATGGCGGCATTATGTCACAATAAATACATTTTCTTAAATCTTATTAAGTTCTTCAGAACACATTGCCTCAGGAAAAACAAAACTTGTGAAGCTGGAGATGCCCCTCTACCTGGGCCCAAAGATCAGTGAAATGTCCTAGTTCCCGAAAGAAGTGTTACACTCTGTTCTAATGGTCCATACAGGCAAGTGTGAGAGTATATGATTCATAAATGTTATGAGTTTCTTATACTATGGAATAAATTTCATTCTAGCTTTATAGAGGGTATCAAAATAGTTTCATTTCCTTTTTATGGCTGCGTTATGTGTGGCGTTCTTCTTGAGCTTAAATTATACTCAGTGGTAAAACGGTTGTTTCCAAAGCATAAGATTAGCACAATTTAAACGTCAATAGCAAGGAAACAAACATAAAATTAACTACACTGTGACATGAAGTAGTGAAAGAAACAGAACTCTGTAACCAGTCTCAGAATTAATTAATTGAACACCAAATATTCACAAATTATTTCTAAGTTATAGTTTAAAAATATAAACCTATTTTATACTTAGATATTCCTAGATTTTTCATGTTTCCTTTTTCTCATAGTGAATGTTTCCTTTCTGAGGGTTGGATTAAACAGAGAAGAGCAAACTATTGCTGGATGGAAGGAGAAAGCAAGCAAGACTAAAAGAACTAGCAAAAGCGGAAAACAAAGCCTTTTGAAAAAACCAAAACAGAGCATCTTATTGAAACAAGTCTATCAGGCTGGCCACTTAAGGCAGGAATTGCTTCATTACTCAAAAGAAGGCTAGAAGTTGCTACTAGTTGTTATCTAATAATGCTATGCACGCAACTGCTTACAAAAATAGTCAAACATAAATAATTGCAACCAATAAACATTCCTGTAATCTTTCCACTATATGAGATGAAGGTAGTTAACTACTGCAATTAAGCCAAGGAAGCCTGACAAGCAGTATTTATTGAGTACAGCTGGCCCAAGGCGATAGCAAACACCCAGGAGCAGTTCAAGGCAGTATCTAACGGGAGACAGGTCCGTAAGGTAGTATCTTTTAACAATTAGGATAACTCATGGGATAAGGGAAATAGACTAAATGTTTCCTCTTTAACTAAGCAGGTATCTGGAAAATAAATGAAATTATATGTGAAGGTCCCAGTATCTAATACCTGCTTGTGAAAGCCTGTTGCCTAAATGGGGGTGAGTGACTCATCATATTAAGAGGTATGGGTGGGGAGGACTCATGGTTTCAATAACGCGGGTGTGATAAGACTTCAGTATGTCAATTGTGTTTACAGAATGCTCAGCAGTAAGAGAAATTTCTGAAGAAGAGTTCGAAACGAGACACTACCGGATACTCGTTAAAGCAAACATCCTCTACTGTTATATAACCAATTAATGTTACAAACTGAATATCAAATGCTGTTATAAATTTGAAAACTTGATAACAAATGTTGTTTATGTATTTATGTAGCAATATTATTTGTTCAGTAAAAGTACATGAGAAAGTGGAACCACCTGTTGTTTTTGAGGAATTGCTTCATTACCTCTTTTTTAAAAAAAAGGTTTTCCAAACTCTATGATTTACATTAACAACGACATAAATGCACACTATAGTAAAGTATTTCTAAGCGATGCATACTATTTATCTTGTACTGGATTCTACTGTCACTTGAGCTGCATATTCTCTGCTCTGGGGTTTTCAAAAGATCTTATTTTCTGCTTTTGAACCTGCTTTTGTCTTGTCCTTTTTCTCTTCCTTTAACACATCCCTCAAGCAGTACCTAATACCAGATCTTTCGACAGTTTGCGAAGACTCAGTCCCAAAACAATTGTTCTAAGGGTCCTCTCAGAGGCCCAGCAAGGCCCAAACACATTTCTCCCATATCCAATATCTGTTCCCAGACATAAGTGGGGATTTACAATGCTGAAATTATTCCCCTATCTAAACAGCAAATAATTTCTGTTGAAACAAACCTTTGGATGAAAAGAGTAGGATGCAGATACACTTCAGACCATATTGTTATAATGAAAAATACATTATTTTCAAATTGGATATGCTATACTACTACTACTACTGTTGTTGTTGTTGTTTGTTGTTGTTGTTGTTAATAACAACAATAAACCTCTGACCATTTTGGTGTCAACAGTAAACTGGTCACAAAACATTAGAAACACAGAATTCTAATGTGTTGACACAGCTATTCAGCAGTGAGTTGTGTTCGCATTAACATAAGCAAACAACATTAGGTACTAGTGGGCCAAGTGCTGTTACGGCAAAAGTGGAAGTTAAGATGTTATTATTTATCTCTGAAGAGAGAAGCTCGTATTATTGTCTATTTAATTTCCTCACTTAAAGGGAAAACACAGAAGCTCAAGTACATTAAAAACTTCCAATATGTTTGTTAAACTGCCACAACTGTTCATGAGAACATGACCTAAATTTATAGCATTATAGAAAGGACAAATCAGAATGATATTCATGATTACTAACCTTTGCCAGGTAAGCCTCCACTCTGTTTTTTGAGGCTAATGGATTTCCAGTTGGGTTCATGAATCCTCCTCCAAGGCTAAGGGGTCTATTTAATGTTAAATTGTTGCCAATATTTCCAAGCTGAACTGTTTCCAAGACAGGACCTGAAGAAAGGCTTCCACTTATAAAGCTGTTGGCAAGTAAAGTCTTGCTCTTGTGGCGCTCATGAAAGAGCTTGGCGTTGGTGTCCGCTAATTTCTCATTAGCTCTGTAAAAGGTTTTGCAGCAAGTGAGGAATTAACCACTAGATCATCTTAAAAGAATGGATACATTTGAGTTTACAACAAGGAGAACCCACAACAAAACATGGTGTTGTAGCCCCAGCCCCTAACAAGATTGTGCCTGTGTAGGGGTCTAGCTAGCCTGGGACAGGGCAGAGAGTCATGAAAAAGGGATGTCTTTTTTCTTCCCCATATAACTGAAAATTTCCCCCACTGTGCTATACAAGGCTAAGGGCTCAGATTCATCTCAAACTTAATTCCTTTTTTTGTGTGATATAGTGAGGAAGGGAGGCATCTGGAGAATAGGAAAAGAAAAAGGTGCCCCTTTTCCTCATATGAAATCTCCCATATAGTGTAGGGAGGAACATTTTTAATCCTGATGGCATGTACCCACCACCCAGACTCCTAGATGCTGTTAAGAGTCTTGAACAAGCCAATTTCCTTTCTTCCCATTTTCCTCCCCTACATGTTAATGTTCAACTTCCATGAACAATCTATAGCTTTTGAAGGTCACTGAGCATGCTCAGTTCTCAGGCCAATTTTTGTTTTATTTTTCCTTTTATGAGTAAATGTGTTTCTTCTGTATGTCTGGGTTAATCTCCAAGTATGCAGAAATCACTAACTTGTATATAGGTAGGCTGACCATCTGAAAAGGAGGACAGGGCTCATATAACTTTAACAGTTGTAGAGAAAAGGGAATTTCAATCAGTGTCATTTGTATGCAATTAGTTCCTGGTGATATTCCCTCTTCATCACAACAGTTAAAGTTGCAGAGCCCTGCCTTCTTTTGTATATGGTCACTCTAGTATAGTGCACCTTTAACAGTTGTGATGAAGAGGGAATTTCACCAGGAACTAATTGCATACAAATGACACCTGCTGAAATTCCCTTTTCTCTACAACTGTTAAAGTTATATGAGCCCTGTCCTCCTTTTCAGATGGTCAGCCTAATATAGGTGGTCTTGTTCTGCTTCCCAGCTAGTAGGCCCAGGACTACCAAGTTTGGTATTAGAAAGAACAAGTTAGGGAATAATGGAAAGGGTGCTAAATTATTAAATGCTTCCTCTGTTGTGCAGTAATGAGAGACTGCAGATTCTAGGGATAGATGAGTAGCTTCATGCTCATCTAACCTTGAACCTGAGTAGTACTGTGCAGGGGAGGTAGATATATTTACTGCTCCCTCCCACTGTAGTGTGTTCTTTTCATGCTGGACATTACCTGATCTAAAAGTGACGCATGTGTAAAAACTGCAGGAAAGGGACACAAGAAAACTATATTTTTAGAACACCCCTTTGACTTACCGGTCCAGTTTGCTTCCCAAAGACTTTCTCATTTTAATTTCTTCTGAATACAGTCCCTTATATCTTTCCAATTCTGTATGTGTAGACTCTTTTTGCAAGATGTTGTCTTGCTGACTGCTTTTCAGTTTGGCCAACTCAGATTCCAGATCTCTAATTCTGTTCTCCAACTGATTTCTCAGGGAAGCATTACTGGTAGCTCTTATGTGTTCCAAGGTTTCTTGTGAAGCTGCCTGTGTCTAGAACACAAAGGGCAACAAGGATTAATCCAAGTGTTCATTTTTGACCTTATCACCTTGGATCAATATTCTGATGAATAAATGTAACAAGTTATTGTGACTATGGAGTGTCAAGAAATGATGAATATATTTACCTGTAAAAACAAATTGACTTCTTCCAGTTTTTGTCTTATTTCTTGTCTAGCTCGCTCTTCAATATCTCTCTTGTACTGTTCCACTTGCTTGAGGTCTATCACACTACCCTGCACATGCTGTTTGAGGTTTGCAACCTCTTCTTCCAGATGTGATTTGCTTTTCTCCAGTTTTTCATGATTTTTATGTAGCATCTTCATAGAAGATAACTGTTCATGTAGATCGCGATTTGTAGATTCCAACTGAGTACATCTTGCTGACTCAACTTCCAAATGGTGAGAAAGTTCATCAACCTGAACAAACAAGAATGAGCAGAAAATTTTTACATATCTACCCAAATATATTATTGACTAGGTCACTTTACCACTTAGCTGTACGTGACAGATTTAGGGGATGGCAGCTGAGGCTACAGAAAATATGTTGTTACTAGGACTGCAACATTTAATAATTTAATCAGCAAGATAAATTTATTTAAATATTTAAATATATACTTATCAAAAGTGCAGAAAACAAGTACCATCACAGAAGAGGCACTCACTCCTACAAGAGAGAAAGGGAAATGCCTCTTCTAATGGGATACATGCTGCAACAGGTGAATACATTAATCTAAAATGAAAAACTGCACCTTTTTCTTTAGAACCAGTGTTTTTTTTCTCATCATAGGCATGTTTATACAGATTTAATAGACCAATTAAAATCAAACTCATAAAATTAACCAAGATTTCTTTAACGAGAAAGCCCAAAGTTTAACTGACAGTGGGTTGGATACAAAACACATCATTCATAGAAAGGTCATCAATCCAGAAGAGACCTCTGGAAATCAAAGGGTGCCTCCAGATGAGTGATTTGCGCCTCCTTCACTTTGCACTAACGGTTTTACCCCTAAACAAGCGGGGCGCAATTCAGGCGTCCAGCCGATTTATCGCCTTGTAAATGCGTTTTAAAAGTGTTGATTAAACGTGATTATAAAATTTTCTCTGGAGTTACATAGCATTATAGTAATGTAACCAATCCATTCAGATTAATGCTAACAGTGGAGGGCAAGCCCCGTTTCACTCCCAAGTGGCCTGTAGCAGCCACGAAGGGGGTGCGGGGGGGGGGCATGTATCTTTTAGAACTAGGAGAAGCTGTCCACAGAGAAGAAGAAACATGATACTGTGTTCGATTTGGGAGACTTCAGAGGATGCAAGGGGAGAATCCAGGGAAGGGCTTATGGCGAGTTCCCTCCTCCACTCTCCTTTGTTTCTCAGTCTTGTTCTACCAGTCCCCCCCCCCCCCCATCTAGTCCCCAGATGCCTTTGTTCTTAATCATCATCGTTAGTAACCTCATTCTGGGAACAGGCGGCAAATTCAGGTGGGCAGTCCCAAAAGCCACTAGGGCGGTTCTTTCTTCAACTTTTCCTCGCCCAACTCATGCGAATCTATGCATGTAAACAATTGTCAAGTGCATTAAATGGAGCCCGTAATTCGCCTTCATGGCTCTTGTCTATCCCTATTAGGCGTAGAGTCGCATATGAGATAATGCGCATATTAGAAGAAACGGGCGTCAAGCCGCTCTCGTCAAGAGGGGGCCAAAGTGGTGCGGGAGAGGGTGGAGAGGTGATTTAAGTCCATTTCCTTCTCCCACAACCCAAGCGTAGATGGGGCGGGGGGAGGGGAAGAGAATGGGGCCATAGGAGAATTGGTGGAAATTGGCTCCCCACTCTTCTTTTTACAGAAATCTCTGCTGGGCCGCAGCATCTTCAGTCAATCCAATCTGTTTAGAATTGGATTTGAATTTGCTTTAAAACATTAAAATGTTAATAAAAAGGGATAAATACTTCCACTATTTTAGATACAATTCTTATGTACAATGCCACCACTTGCATGTAACTATTTAAAAATCCATACACAGTGGCAGCATCTTAAATCTAATCAATACTGGATGGAAAATATGTTTCCCTTTTCTGTGCCATTGAACAGTTTAAATGAATAGGTTATTGGTTTTACGGTGGGGGGGGGAGTAGTAAATACAATCAACACTTGATTATTTTCCAGAAACTGTTCACATAACCCATATTTCTAGGAATGCCACTAATTTATTGTTGTATAGTTTTTCTGGTAAACTGTTGATAATCACTAATTTCTGACATTATCATAAATTTCTCCCTTCTCAAACAAACATACATTAAACTTCTCACAAAACATCACTCTGTAAATTCTGAATGACCAATACTCATAAGAAATCCTATTATGAAAGTAGTCATGAAGATCAAGAGAAAAATAATAAACAAACCATCCCTTTCAAAATACTAAATTATCAAAGAACAACTTTTTTTTTTAATCAAACAGAGAGTCTGGCTTCCCTTTGGATCAAATTTTCTAAGATGCCTTTACTGCTGGCTGCAAATTGCATTAGCAGCAGCAGGGAGAGATAAAAGAGAGAGAGAGAGAGAGAGAGAGAGAGAGAGAGAGATCCTGCTCATATACTGATTATGCAAAACCTTGGTAACAATCACAAGGAAAAGCCCAACAGTATTTGTCTGTCATGCAGCTTCTTTTTGGATACTATTATCTGTCCCAATATGCACACACAGATGGCATGTTACTTGACACTCCTAAAGAAGATTTTCACAAGCCCTTTGGACCACCTTCTTATTGTCTAAAAAGCTGAAAGCATCCCCACCCCCAGTGATGAAAGTGGATTAGGTTTTATAGAAACAGCTTGGTTTGCGGGAAAACCATTGTTTCATCAAACTGGGGGGGGGGGAGGGGGGATCAGTCACATGCCTGAAACAAGGAGAAGAGTTAGGGAACACTGGAGCTCAGAATTTGTTCTTGAACTTCCAGACCATGCTTTGGAGGATCATTTAAATGCTGCCAAAATATATCTCCAGAACACCAAATGGAATGAATTTCTGGAACTTCATTATGTTTGCTCTGTATCTGTCAGTATCTAATCACACTCATTCCTGTCTGCTATTATTCATGTCACTTAGACCATGAATATAGAGTTACTGATGATTGCTGTAGACGAGTGATTCACAAACAATGTCAGCAAGTAAGTTACAAGCTGTTAACTTTTCTTAATATAAAAGATTGCTTTAGAATATTCAAGAACCAGTACAACCTTTACATTTATACAAGGAAATAATAAATGTATTAAAGTAAAAGCTAGAATATACCTTTGTTCTTAGCTTTCCAACTTCCATGTCAATTTCTGAGTATCTGTTCTTGATTTCTCCATGAAAGCTTGTTTGAGACGAACTCTCTCCACTCTCATATTCTTTTAGTTTCTTTTTAGCTGTTTTTATAAGTTTTTTAATTCTGTAGAGTACATATTACAGAAATCAAATAACACACTGAAAATCAGATTAAGGGTTTACTTCAATTGCTTAAAATATTCTATAGAGAATATTTTTTTTATTCCACTCAGGAAGATATTGGCTGAAAATAAGAGAGAATGCAACTAGAGTGGTTTGTTCCTTTCATAGCTTGTTTACTAACTATGAATATCCAACTTCAAAATGATCAAAAATACAAATGGACTTGCTTTTTTCCACAATACAGGTAAATGCACTAATTAACCACTGAAGTGCACACTAGTTTGATGGGCTGCACTGATGAAATAGCAACTTGGACACTCCTTTCTCAATGACAGTAGCAATGTTACAAATCACAGAAAAATTGCCTCTGCTTTTCCAGGTTCCCGTAATTTGTGGTATTGCCTCCTTTACTTGTACTCACCTTGCAGCTGTGCTACCACTGACTGACAGGGAACTTGGAGTCAATGCTTATCCAAAGATACAATGCCCATTTCATCCCTTGACTACTCAGAGCCTTTGGGTTACACACCCACCCACTGTGATGAAGAAGTTGCAGTGCACTGAAAGCCAGGAGAGCCAATGAACAGAAGCCAGGAAACTGGGTTTTGTATGTAAGATTATTTCCAACATGGTAGTGTTAAATATATTTTAAACAGGCATCCTATAAACCAAGACACCTTTTTATTATTATCTCAACAATGAAAACTTCCTTACCCATTACATTCTTTTTGTAATTCACTATTTCTCTTCATTTCTTGATCTAGTCGTATTTCCACTGATCGCTTTAACTCGACTAATTTCTTCACTTTTTTTCTTTCATTCTCAAGCTTATAAAAGGATAAGTACATACTTTTAATAAAAAATGCACACTTATCATTAATATTTAAAAACTGTATCAAGTTGGATGCAAAGGTGAGCTAAAAATGGAAAGGATGTTTTTATAACTTGCACTTGAGTGTGATGTGACAAAATGGAAACTAAATCCAAGGATGTCCTACTTGTGGAAATTCATATTTGTTCCCAAGGTTTTACAAATTACAGGCATGGCATAAATGCAAAGTATCATATTAAAATCCAATGGTGATTTTAAACGAGTACCCTGATAAAATGGATATTGCGTAACTACACTTTTCTAAGAAGGCTGTACAGTTGTTGAAACCGCCTGGAAAGGCTTGTTTCAGTATAAAAAAGTTAGGTGTAATATACCAAAGGAAGGACATAACAAAATGTGAAATGCTAAACCAATTTAGATGCATTTTTTCATTATATCTGGCAACTAATACAGGAAAATACCCACGTAGTATATCAGAGGTTAGTAGAATTATAACCTCTTTTATTCAAAAGTAAAATTTAGCAGAGCTGTTGTAGGTTTAGTCTGAGTCATAAACTCAAAGCAAATTTCTTTAAAACTACTTGAGAAATCCATCGAAACTAATCACTTTAGACAGGATATTTATTTTAATAGTATTAAAAAAAAGATATAAATGTAAACCATCCCCACTTTCCAGTGATCCAAGTCTAAAAAAAGTGATAATTACAATTGGGAATTTGTAATGTAGTGAGTTTGACTTTGGAAGCTTCCAGTTCAACTATCTTCTAATTAGATAAACCTTAGGCAAGTCATTATCTATAACCTCAGTCTCACAGCTGCAATATAACAATAATAATACTGTTCTTACAGTAAGGGTAATTTGTTGCCATAATGTGACAATAGGACTTCGAGCATTCAACAGTGCTAAATAAATGCTAGGAGATATTGAATATAAAATTATCTCAGAAGGTTCAGAAGTTCATTGTCCCAAACATAGCCCTTGTCATGTTTGCCTGTAATATGACAAGGGCTAAAAATGGAGACTGTCTATGGGCAAACATCCCCACCCCCTGCTGCTGCAATCATCCCTGGCTACAATCATAGATCTTTGCAAGTTCTGAAAAGGGGCTTGCTTGTAAGTGCATTCGGCTGAACATGCTTACAAAGCTCCTGCAATTGGGAACCCTTTTCTTTTAGCTGAAGAAGTCAGCAGGAAAGATGTGAAGCAAACTCTCATCAGCTTCTGTCATTTGCTGCAAAAGCTGCAGCTGCCTTAAGATAATATCGCCTGGAAACAGTTTTTGCATGGTATTTATCTGCAGCCTATGCAAGTCTATTTATTTATATATTTTATTCGGACATTTTTGTCCTACCCTTGTGTTCCAAAAGCACCAACCAGGACTTCTTAAGATCACAGGAAGAGCTGTGCGCGATCAGACCAAAGGCCTCTCTATCCAGCATTCTGTTCCCACAATGGCCAACCAGAGGCCTATTGTCTTGCACCATTTAAAATTATACTTTCATAAAAGCAACAATATAAAACACCAACCAAGGCCATGGGCAGCAGTTAAAACCAAAAAGTAAAAATGTTATCTGGAACATATAACAAAAGCCTGCTGAAATAAAATGTCTTCAACAATTGGCTAAAAACAGTGAGTGACAGTTGCATTTTAGGGGTTTGAGTATTCTATAATCTGGCTGCAGCTAAAGATCTCTCTCTTGTCCCACTCAGAAGTGCTTCCACCCTACATGGGCCATAAAGAATGGGGATGTAAAACCCATTGAAAGACTAGCTCTAGAAAGTTCCTAGATCATGTCTGTGCAGGCAAAGAACCCATATATTTGACAGTGGAGAGACCAAAAGAAGAATCTGTTTTGTAGTGGATAGGATGGAGAGTACCTCAGTGTTGATCACTGTATGAGAACAAGTAATGCAAATAACTGCACAATTTTGTTATAGATAAGTGCAAACTGGGGGGTGGGGGGAATAATGTGTTGTAACTTTATAGTTAGAATCTTTGAAGGGAGAGCAGCAAGGAAAAGTTACCTTGCAACCATGGCTATATTTTTTCTTTATGTTACTCTGTGCTCCATTGAAATTACACCAAGGTAAAATTAAAAAAGCAACCCCAATATATATATATATATATATATTCCCTTTGGATTTTCTCCCTCCACCCCTTTTAATGTTATGCAATGCTAGAACAGCTGGAGTTTTCAATCCATGTTTTCTAAGATCTGCAATTAAAAGGTTTTGCCCCCGCTAAGATTTTTAAATCTGTGTGTGTATTAGGAGGCAAGTTACTGTTGCCGTTTTTAGGCTACTATTGTTTTTTGAAAATATCTGCAAGGCTGATAGAGCATGAGCTCTGTTTTTTTCTAGAGTGGATCAATCATTTCAAGGATTAGAGCTTACTTGTGATGAGAAGTGTAAAATATTTATTCTTAGTGGGAAGAAATCTATTTAAACCCTAGCAACAGATAATAGAAAGACACTGATTAATCAGCTGTGTTTATATTGGACCTACCTGAGTCATTAGCTCTGCCTTTTCCCTATCAAGTTCAGAAAGGCGAACTCCAAGTTTTGATCTTGACTTCAGTTCTTCTTCCCACAAGTTGTGAGTATCCTGTGCAGTTACTGAGAGCATAGTTTGCTTCTGGACCTATGGAGCAATCAAGGTGCCTTTTAATGAAAAACTATATTACAGAAAAAACATTTGAAATAGCCAGACTAGGAATTCAGTCTGTGACATCTGAATTGCGCCTATCACCATAGGTTGGTGATTGGCAAGGCTCCTGCGTTCTCCCTCATTTGCTTCCACTTTAAAGACACTGGTGCCTTCTTGTGAGTCACTCCAGTGTATAAGAACACAAGTAAACATACTGTGAGAAAGACATACCAATAGCTGAATGAGAAGACAGAGAAATGGTAAAATTATGAAATAAAATATAAAGCTTATCCCAAGTTTATTTCCAGCCTTATGGCCCAAATTCAGCTTCTTCTTTGGAATAAACATTTATAGACTTTGCCTTCAATGTATAAGTTGCAAGCTAGTTTTATCATTCTTTGGTGACTTTTTCTGTCATATTAAACTTTCCCTATTTGAATTCCATTTTGAAACATTTATTATACATATTGCCTCTCAGATTTTGCACCTAACAGCTGAGCTTTTAGTACAAATGAACAGGTGAATACACGATTATGTGTATTCTTCTGGAGCAGACTCTTTTGCATTCATCAGGAGAAGATATGATAATGGGAGATAAAGAAAAAAATAAACGTGAAAATATACATTCCTGGGCCTGTTTTATGTTTAGAGGACAGAATACTTTTTTTTGTTCCTTTTAAAGGCATTTTAACTCCACAACTAAAAGGAGAGTGCCTTTTTGGTGATGGCCACCCAATTGTGGAATCCTTTCCTCAAAGAAGCTCACCTGATTGCCAACATTGCTTTCTTTTCTGTGCTGAGTTAAAATATCTCTGTTCTCCCATGTCTTTTAATATCTGTTTTAATACCTATCGTATTTTGGAAGTATCCATTCCTGTATTTATTGATGGGTTTTAGCTCTTGATGAGTATAGTATATTTATCATGTTGGCTTTTGTATTATTTTATTTCTTAGATCTTGTTAGATTTTGCATGATGCCTAGTGACCGAACTTTTCCGGCGGGCATATCCAGTGGAATTTTACAATGTTTTAAGGATGTTTTTAGGATGTTTTAGGATGTTTTAATGCAGTTTTAATAATATGTGTTATGTTTTAATCAGTTTTATGTATTTTATCATATTGTTGTTCCCCGCCTCGATCCAGATGGAGAGGCGGATAAGAAATAAATTATTATTATTATTATTGGCGTCTTATAAATACAAATGATAAATAAACAAACGGATACATAGAAAGCAACATCTCCTCATTTTAGGAGCTTCAGAACAAGGAGAATAGAAATCTATGCTCTGGGATGATGAAGGCTCAAAAGCTGCCTGATTAAAACCTTTCATCTGACTAAGCTATAATACAGGTATGCTGAAAGCACAGTGCTTTTTCAAAACTTATGATCTAACTCAGCCTTTTCTAACTTGGTGCCTGCCATGTGTTTTAGGCTTCAGCTTCCATTGGCCTTAACCAGCATGGCCAATGGTTAGGAATGATGGGGGATGTAGTTCAAAACTTATGGAGGGTGCTAGGGTGAGGAAGAATTATCTAACTTGTTGTTCTTTATTATTTATGTTGTCAAATGTTTACACTTCAGTTAACTATCAATAACAAACTTGAATACTGCTTTTGTACTTGCATGTCCTACCACTCATAATCTTGTTCAAAATACCCCCTGTGAGGGAAAGGAAAACAACTGCACCTCTCAGAATAAATGCAGGTTGCTTACCTGTAACTGTAGTTCTTCGAGTGGTCATCTGTGCAGTCACACATATGGGCTCGCGCCGGCGCCGAGCTCGCTTCGGGAAACTTCTAACTAGCTAGGATTTTAGGCGGGAACCCCTCCCCCCACCGTCCTACCGCGCATGCTCAGGGTCCCGCCTACCTCAGTTCCCTGAGACCGCTAGGCCTCGCGACTAAGGCAATGTGATTTATATTAATGCTTAAACTAGTCGAGCATGGCGGAGTCAACTTGACAATCAGAAACAGCGATGCCAAGAGGGGACGGCGGGTGGGTTGTGTGACTGCACAGATGACCACTCGAAGAACTACAGTTACAGGTAAGCAACCTGCATTTCTTCTTCGTGGTCTCTGTGCATCACACATATGGGCGAGTAATAAGCCAACTTACCGGAGGTGGGAGAGGCACGCTGCATGGTCATTGGCATATCGAAGATAGGACCGCTCTGCCAAAGGAGGAGTCCTGTCGCGCTCTAACGTCCAGACGGTAGTGTTTCACAAAGGTAGAGGCATTTGCCCACGTGGCTGCCTTACACAGGTCTGGGATCGTTGCGCCATGAAGGAGTGCTGCTGAGGCCGCCTGCCCCCTAGTAGAGTGGGCGATTAGTCCAGTGGGTATTTCCTTGCCCAGGAGTTGGTACGCTAGTGCGATAGTGTCTACAATCCATTTGGAGAGACGTTGCGAGGATACCGATAAGCCCTTATTTTTTCCGCCAAAGCAAACAAAAAGTTGGCGTGACTTACGGAACTCCTCTGAACGAGATTTGTAGAAGGCTAGAGCCCTTCTAACGTCTAGAGCGTGCAGCGTGGAGCACAGCGGATCAGAGGATGCCTTGAAGAAGGTAGGTAGCACAATGTCCTGATTTATATGAAAATCGGAGGCAACCTTGGGGACAAAGGATGGGGGAGGACGAAGGACGACCTTGTCGCGGAAAAACTGTGTGTATGGAGGGTCAACAAGCAGTGCTGCAAGTTCTGACGCCCGTCTTGCAGACGTGATGGCAACAAGAAAAACCGTCTTCAGTGTCAACAAACGAACATTGGTCGTAGCTAACGGCTCAAAGGGCTTAGTGGACAATGCAGTCAGCACGAGCGAGAGACTCCACTGCGGGAGGCATGGGCGAGTGGGTGGAAAGAGATTGTGTAGACCCTTAAGGAAAGCCTTGGCGAGAGGGTGCGTGAATGCCGAGGTCCCGTCGATGAGAGGGTGGTGAACTGCAATTGCCGCTAGATAGACCTTGATAGAGGATAGTCGTAAGCCAGTAGTATGCAGAGAGTGAAGGAAGGCGATAACGTCGGTAATAGTAGCCGAACAACTATCGAAACCCTTGGTTGCTGCAAAAACTTGAAAACGTTTCCATTTTGCCAAGTAGGATGACCTAGTCGAAGGCTTTCTAGAGGCGTCGAGAATAGTTCTTATGCCCTGAGGTAAAGCTATTCCTCGCCAGAGGGCAGGAGTCTCCACGCCGTGAGACGCAGGGTTTGTATGTCCGGGTGTAGTATCCTGCCGTTGTCCCTGGATAAGAGGTCCGGAGAGATTGGGAGACGCCACACTCGATGGGCAGCTAGTCTGCGTAGAGGCGTGAACCACGCTTGTCGTGGCCACCATGGCGCAATCAGGATGGCGTTGGCCTGATGGCGTCGTAACCTTGTGACCGTTTTCGTTATCAGGGGAATCGGAGGGAACATGTAAAGAAGACCGTGCGACCAGTCCCATAGGAAGGCATCTCCTAGGGAGTCGCGACCTATACCTGCTCTTGAGCAATAAGCCCGGCAGACTCTGTTGTCCTGGGTCGCAAACAGGTTGATTTTTGGGGTGCCCCAACGGGAAAAGATGCGATCCAGAATGCGAGGGGCTAATTCCCATTCGTGAGTGTCTTTGAAAGAACGGCTGAGTTCGTCCGCTTTGGCGTTGGCTGTCCCTGCTATGTGCAGAGCCGAGAGCCGGATGTCTCTTGTGATCGCCCAGTGTAAGATGTCCATAGTAAGGTGGAGGAGACGCGGGGAGCGGGTGCCGCCCTCCTTGTTGATGTACCACACTACGGATGTGTTGTCTGAGAGCACTCGTACGTGGTGTCCTCGTAGTTGGGGGAGGAATGCCTTCAGGGCTTTCTTCACAGCGAGGAGTTCTAGTTTGTTTATGTGCAAGGAACTCTCTGAAGGTGACCATCTTTCTTGTATGACCAGGTCTTCCAGGTGCGCCCCCCAGCCTTGAAGCGATGCATCGGTCGTGACAACCCTGGAGGGGCCGGGATCGACGAAAGGCAGACCCTGTGAGAGATTGCTTGGATGCGACCACCAAAGGAGCGAGCGTCTTACGTGATGCGGAATGGTAAGTACTAACTTGCGTGGATCCTGGGGTGGTGAATAGCGACTCAACAGGAGTTGCTGGAGGGGACGCATTCTCAGGCGCGCCCATCTGACTACGAAAATAGCCGCAACCATAAGGCCTAGGAGCCGTAATATAGTGAGGGCTGTTGCCCGCGTGCGGATACTCAGTCTGGCAGCTAGACGCTGTAGGGTCTCCAATCTGTCTTGGGGGAGGAAGGCTCTTGCGACAATGGAGTCGAGGTGAACTCCGATGAACTGAAGTGATGTGTTTGGTTGAAAAACCGATTTTTCGTAATTTATTTGCAGACCTAAGGATGAGAGGATGGCCTCCACCGTGTTGACGTCTGCGATTGCTTGGTGGCGAGTTGGAGAGACGACTAGCCAGTCGTCTAGGTAAGGATAGACCTCGATGTCGATGGACCGAAGATGTGCACAAACCGCTGCCATACATTTGGTAAAGACTCTTGGAGCTGTCTTTAATCCGAATGGTAGGACCACGAATTGGTAGAGTTGGGACCCGATGGCGAAGCGGAGGTATTTTTGGTGTTCCTCGAGGATGGCTATGTGGAAGTATGCATCCTTGAGGTCGATCAGCGTAAACCAACTGCCTCGTCTGAGGAGTGGCAGGATGGTAGAAAGGGTGATCATTCGAAACTTCCGGGGTCTGATGAATTTGTTCAGACTTCGGAGATCCATAATAGGACGAAGTCCCCCGTCCTTCTTGTGCACTGTAAAATAGCGGGAGTAGAATCCGTTGTTTGACTGATGCGCTGGAACAGGTATGATCGCACCCTTGTTCAACAAAGCCTCTGTTTCTTGGAGTAGGGTTTCTGATGGAGGCGTGATTTTTACAGTGCCTAGTGGAGGAAGGACTTCGAAGTCTATCGTGTAGCCTCGTTGAACGACTCGGAGGACCCACTGGTCGGTGGTGATGGATGCCCAAGTATGGAAAAAGGGCTGGAGCCTGTTTCGTGACAGAAAGGAGTCCCGCAGGGGTAAGTCAAAGACGACGTTTTTGTTGGGTTTGTTTTGAACGAGCCTGAGAGTAACGAGGAGCGGGCTTGTGTTGTTGGTAAGAGGTCGACGTACTCGGTTGTTGGTAGCATTGACCACGGTCCTGGCCTTGTCTGGGCTGATAGGGTAGGGGCCTGTACCATTTTCGGGCTCTGAAGGTCTGTGCAGGAGGTTGGCTGAACCCCATCTTTCTAGCGGTCATCTTCGCCTTGTGGATAGTATCCATTGTAGAGTCGGTTTGCGTATTGAACAGACCTTCCCCGTCAAAAGGCAAGTCCTCAATGCGGTTCTTAGTCTCGATGGGGAGATTTGACGAGCGCAGCCACGCGTGACGTCGGAGGGCAACCGCTCCGATCATGGCCTTGGAGCCTGAATCCACTTGGTGTCTGGCAGTGGTCATCTGCTGTTTTGATAGGCGGATGGCCTCCGCCTGAAAGACACGTGCCAGGTCTCGCTGGTCGTCTGGCAGGTAATCAGTCAGGTTGGAGATTTTCTGCCATAAAAACAACTGATACCTGGCCATCATGGCTTGGTAATTTGATGTTTTCATCACCAAAGCCGCCGAAGAGTAAATCCTTCTTCCAAAAGAGTCCAGTTTACGGCCCTCCTTGTCAACGGGGGCGGCATGAGATCGACCCGACTTCCCTTGGGACGCTTCTACAACGATGGAGTTAGGCTTAGGGTGGGTAGCCAGGAAGGGCGCTTCTGTCTCCTTTACCTTGTAGAGAGCGTCGAGTCGTTTAGAAGTGGGAGCTAGCGTCGCTGGATTAGACCAAGATTGCTTTGCCGTCTTTAGCAAAGTGCGAACCAGCGGGAGAGTCAGTTGAGGGGTTGGTTCAGTCCTCATAACATCATAGATATCCCCTTCCTCTTCTTCTGGCTGCTGGACATCTATGCCCAGTGATTGGGCAAGACGGAGCATCTGCTCATTAAAGCCCCCTAGTTCCATGGTTGGTGAAGCTCCCTCCTCGGTAGCGACCTCCTCTGTTGGTGATGGTACCGACGGAGCTGGCGACGGGGGTGAAGATGGATCCGACTCGTAGTCGTCCAAAGACGGCGACGGTAACGAATGTCGGTACCGGGAGACGACAACCTGCTGCGGTACCGAGGAGGGCTGAGACGGAGTGCGTCGACGCGTCGACGCCGGGAGAAGTGATGTCGTCCGGCGAGGTGGCACTGGTGGCGGCATATGATGGGAAAACTCCGAACCGCGGTCCCAGTCCTGGGAGACGGAATGCGACCGCGACCGACGATGAAGCATCGGTACCGAGGCCTCGGTACCGGTAGGGTCGGAGTACTCTTCATCGATGACGAGGACGTCCGATCCGAAAGGCGGAATGTCGTGAAACTCAGGTCGGGAGGACGGTTCCGTCGGTACCGGTGACGGTAACGAAGGAGGCCTGGTCGGTGATGCCGCAAGCGGGGTCGAATGACCCGGCATAGGTTGATGCGGCGGGGAACGGCGCTTCGATACCGAAGGCTGGTCCATCGGCAGTGACGAGGGGCGTTTTCGCGGCTTCGATGTCTTGGAAGCAGACGGTAACGACGATGGTACCGATGAAGACTTCTTCGGTACCGTGGAGCTCGTCGATGTATATGATACCGAGGAGAATTTTTTCGGTATCGAGGGCTTCGATGTCGGTAGCCCTGCCGATGTCGACGGCCCTGTTTTTGAAACTCTCGTCGAAGTCGATGGTGGTTTCGACTTTTTTGTCGTCTTTCCCTTCTTTAGCTTATGCGGAGGGGAAGATGGCGACGACGGTGCCTGATCTGTGGCCCGAAAGGAGGGCAAGTCAGGAGTTGCTGGGCGTGAGCATAAGGTGGGCAATGGCCCCTGCTCCCCAGAAGACGAAGGCCTCTGCTCCATGCGGCCTGAAGACGGGTGGTCAATGGCGGAGAGGGCTTTACTCCAAAGGAGACTGCGCAATCTGTCGGCCCTGTTCCTCCTTGTCTGCCTCGAAAATTTCATGCAGTGGGAGCAAGACTATCTAACTAAACTAACTCTTTTTTTTTTTTTATATATATATAACAAAGAACCTAGCTAACTACACTAACAGTAAAACAGTAAAAACTAACTTTTTGTGTCCTTCTTTCAGGTCTCCGACAACGGAGGAAGTCTCCCGCGAGGCGTTCAGCTAAGCGGTCGAAGAAGAACTGAGGTAGGCGGGACCCTTAGCATGCGCGGTAGGACGGTGGGGGGAGGGGTTCCCGCCTAAAATCCTAGCTAGTTAGAAGTTTCCCGAAGCGAGCTCGGCGCCGGCGCGAGCCCATATGTGTGATGCACAGAGACCACGAAGAAGAATTCTGGGATATGGTCAGGAAGAGAACCCACATTCTCCTTTCTCAAGTCTGTTTCTGTTGCCTATGTTATGTGTAAAATACTTGATGTTGAAAAAGGTTCTTAAGAAAATTCTTCCAGGGAGCTCAAAATATAGCTCCAAGGAAACTTCAATATAAACATTACTGCAACAGACTAGAATTATGACAGCTATTTCCCTCATCTTAATTTTTTAAAAAAATACCTTGCCTTTTACTTGTATCCTGCAGCATATTTAAATCACTTTTCTGCTCTAGGCAGCCTTCCTGCCTGAAGAGGAATGCCTGAGTTCCCTTGAAGATGCAGTTTGGGTCATCTGTCCTGATCCACACCTTCAAAGTACATTATTTACAGGTGAATAGGCTGCCCAGAGTAGGAAAGCCTCTCTGCCTGAGGACTGACAGTTGTTCCCATGTTCTCTCATTGCTTCTTCCCCTTCCTCTTTCTTCTGTGCAATTTCATGCATGCACATTGGGTGTTTCCTGTAAGTTTTATTTTGTTTTAGTTTTAGGTACTTCTGCAAATCTAAGGGTTACCCTGAGGCTGCGGATACTTCCCTCTTACGTGTAGGCAGTCATTTTTGTCTACATAAGGATTGATACTCATTCCCGAACTTGGGAAACAGAGAGAATGATCTCCAAGGTGCAGGGTGCCAATTTTCCTCATCATATAATACCCTCCTTTTACTTTATCCTACAGGCATATATAATCACAGACAAACTATTGGTGAAATTAGAAATCTCTATTATACCTGGTGATTTAGTTGCTCCTCTAAGTTGATTTTTGCTGTTTGCAAGCCAGTTATCAAGTCCTCAAGACGATTGTGAACCTGCCCCCAAAATAATTAAAATAGTTATGCAAGCTACAGAAGTCTTCAGACTTAAGGAAATTCCCTAAAGGGCTCTCTTTGGAAATTCATGATTTCAATAATCTTTAATTAATTCATTTACAATTTCTGAAGTTGAAGCAAATTATTCCATCACTCCACAGGGTGAAATAAACCCTTTAAATCAGAAGCTATATTAATCGTCCTCCAAATGTTCTTGCAACATAATTCTGGTTCAATATTCTTTGGAACATGCAATACAAAAATCTTAAATATTAAGGCATAGTACAAGACTCAAATAGATGAAATGTTCCTACCCACCACCCTCTCCTATCCCAACAGCACAATGTCTGACTTACAGAGCCACTATCTTGCAGGTCTTTCTGAAGTATCTCAATTCTACTGGTCTGTTGGTTGGCCGTTGCTTCCAACCTGGCATTTTCTATTTCAAGTCTTAAAAAACACACACATATCAAAGTCTCAAAACAGCACATCAGATAAACAAAATTACATTGCATTCATTTTTATATATTTCAGAGAGTCTCCATGACATAAAATTTTGGTACTAAACTGCTTATAACTATTTAAAATCAATCCTCCATTTTTATTCCATGCTTAAAAGTACATTCCCAGCCTAGTGTGAGGAAGCATCCAATGAAGGCTTACGTTTCCCAGCTGCTGAAGAAATGCAGGGAGCATGTGATAAATGTTTGTCTTAGTGCTGTTGAACATCACCTCCTCCTCCAGTATCTCCCTTCCATTTGCCCAACACAGAACTTTTCTGAACTCTGATTCTTTAGTTGTTAAAATTTCTCATTCTGCTTAGTTATTAGTCTCTCTCTCTCTCTTTTTCCCAGCTCAGTGCTCTAATCTCTTACTTGACAAAAAGAGATAAAATCCTGTTCTACTGCTCCTGACTCTCCTCCCTCCCTTCTCCTTCCCAGCTCTGTCATGGACCTGATGGAAAAGAAATTGGCCTAAAAGTTGGCTAAACTTCTAGAAAGACTGGCTTTTCAGCACATTAGTGTGGAGAAAATGAGGCACCAAAGCAGCAAGAGAAAATCCCTTTCCATTGGCAGCTGCTCCAAGAGGCAGATTTGTCTGGAGACAGCACTCAGCATGTACAACCCACCCTTAGGCCTGCTACTGCAATGCAATTGTGACAAACCTGTTACTGCCAACCCCAGCCAACACTGGAGTTGTGTGGAGCCCATTTAACCGAAATGGCTTCAGATGCCATTTAGGCTCACAGCTCAGCGGTGTGGAATTGTCCCCAGAGCTCAGTCATGCTAACACCAGCTGCTACACACACCAATTCAAAAAGGTAAAGTTCCACTATGGGCCACCCAAGGAATGCCAACAGAGCTCCAGAGGTTTGGAGAGAAGGGGAGGTAATATGGGAGCAGGGTGAATTACTCAAAATGGCAGCTGTTTCCTGCTCCAGACTTTCATGTGCCAATTCTGAACAACAGAGGGTTGTTCCTTTCTCCAACTCCCATTCTGATGAGGGCAATGGTATCAGCTTTGCAACACCCACTACCTTCCCATCTTTTCTCCAATGCTGCTCTGACAATCATTTTATTCAGAATGTGGAACAGGCCGCCATCAGCAAGCTTACCAATCATCATCTACAACAGCAACCGTCTTATACCAAGTGTGATCGCAAACAGGTAGAAGATTCTTTAGAATCTTCTCCTTCTCCTATTCCTAAGTAAAACCAGACACAAACAGGGAAGTCGGCTCATACCCAGAAGGCCTCCTTTGTAAGAGCACTTCCTGCATTCCTCAGTGGAATCGGCAGATAAGTGTCTAGACTCATACCATTTTCTCTCTAAAAATAACTGATAAACTCCAGAAACATAAGACCATGTTGTTCTGGCAGCAAGATGGTGACAGTGAGCTACTCTATTCCCATACAGTACCCCAAAACAATCTGCCCCCTTGCATAGGAGCTTTCCAATAAAAAGAATGGTGAATGGTCTGACCACTCTCAAGTCGAGGATCTATCCAAGCCAGACCACTCAATAATTTCTTTTATTTATTGCATTTCTATAATGCCCAATAGCCAAAGCTCTCTGAGCGGTTCACAAAAATTAAAACCATAAAATACAACTTAAGTATAAAATTTAAACCAAAATAAAAAACACACAACATAATGAAGTTTTCTCCCATTGCTTTCCAAGTCTATGTATTCTCTAAGTATCAAGTAGAGCCATCAGGGGTTTAAGGTATCTAAGGCAGCCTCTATCCTTCCAGAATTGTCATTTAGGAGTGTCTTTGTGTTTTCAGAATTAAATCCTATTAATAAGAAATTGTCTTTTCCTTCTACATTTGACAAATTAGTTAAACAAGAGTGGGCAGCTCCTCCTCGAGAAAAAGATCACTAATATTGCTCAAAAAATAGCTCTGTCATTGCAGGCCATGGAGCACTTAAAGGTACCGCTTGTTTATGACCCTGTGATGGCTTTCCTCTCTGGATCTGTCAACCCCTAAGAGATCCAGGGGAAAGAGATTCTAAGGTAATTATGTTCAGGTCTCAAAGGTCAGCAGACTTGATGTCCCTTGCCCATACCCTAGGGCTAATTATATCCATTCCTTCCCCCATCAGTGGTTCCTACTTCATTATCAGAACGCAACTGTCCACAGGTTTCATATCTCGGTATCCCTTCTCCCAGATATCAAGAACTCCTTTGCAGTGGTGGTGGAAACATTAAAATCTGCTCAGGGGAAATCAAGTCCCTCATCACCACTCTCAGGCACCTATCCTCCATCCTGATCCATGATAGCTCAATCTAGACATCTGCCCTCCTAAAGGAACACTTACTTAAGCCTCAGCTCTCCAGATGAGGTGTTCCACATCCTGCTTTCTTTTAGGAAACCATCTTTGTTGAGAATATACAAAACAACTTGGAAAGATTTCACCAGATGTTGTAGACACGAGCCCTGTGTCTACAAGCAAGCAGGCATAAAGGAGCTCCTCCTGTTTCTTCAAGCAGGTTTGGCCCTGGCCACAAGCCCAATATGCAATGGAGGCAGGCCTCAGCCGCATCCTCTGTCATGTTGAAGGTGGGTTAACGGCCATTGGGCTCCTATCCTCACCTCAAGAAGCTCCACAGGGGACATCCCCAATCACTCCGCCCATGGTCCATTGTTTTCTACGATGGAATGTATCTGTGGAACTTACAGCACTGACTAAAGTGCCATTTGAACCACTGAAATCTGACCTGTTCAGAATACTTTTGCAAAAGGTGGCATTACTTGTGGTTATCACCTCTGCCAGAAGGATCTGCATCAGCGCTCTCTCTGTATGAGGCCACCTACGGATTTCCTAAAAAGACACTATGATGCTTCATACCTAAAATGAATCCCCTGTGTTATAGAAGCCTTCTCTCCTTCTGCCCCAAGCCTCACACCCCTCTGAGAGGGCATGGCACAAGCTGGACACGTGTAGGGCCCTCAAAATCTATATTAGATGTACACAAAATCTTTAGGCATACAAATTCATTTGAATCCTTCAACCTACTTCCTTGGTCCTCCAGCATTTCATTAGCCAGATGGATCAAGGCATGTATCATCACAGCCTTTGAGTCACAGGGCCTCTTGACACCATTGTACATCTCTGCACATTCTACTTGGGCTGCAGCTATTTCAGCAGTATTCTCAACTAATGCCCCACTACTGGAGACTTGTAAAGCAGCTACATGGTCCAATCTCAATACATTTACCAGACACTATAGATTATACACTTTCACCTCTGTGGAAGCTGCCTTTGGGAGGATGGTGCTACAACACATCATAGCTTCAGAATAACTGCAGCCATCTACAGTTACCCACCCTACTAATTGGGCTAGCTGAGGGATATCCCATTCTTGCATGCCACCTCACACCACACCGGGAAGAGAATACTGGTCATTTACTTTGGGCTTGGTGTGATAGAGACATCCAAACCACATCCTAATATCCGGTGGTTGATTCATCCTAGGACAGGGGCATCCCAACATGTATTGTCCAGCTCTACCATGCCCTGTGAGAGAGGGATCCTTTCTTCACTCTGGGTTTAACAGGCTCCTTAGTATCTACCCTGTCATAGCTTAGCCAAAGAACAAAACTGGAGAAGCCCAAGTTCACCAGCACTAAGACAAACATTTGTCACTTGACTCTTGCCTTTCCTGGGTGGTGGGGAGACTTAACTCATCATTGAATGCATCTTTTCATACCAAACTGGAAGGACCCTTCATTGTAAGTGACCAATGTTCCATTTTTTTTACCTCTGTATATGCTCTTCTAATTGTTTTATAGCATTATTTGCTCCTGATGATGCTACTAGAAGATCTTGTAATTTCTGAGATGCCAAACTTGCTTCACGTTCCTTAATATCCAAAGAATTTCTTAAGTCATGAGTACATCTTTCAGACTGAAGATATTGTTCTTCTAATTCTTGCAGCTATAAAAATAAAGCAGCACAAGTAAAACGCTAATGGCAAAAAGGGCTTAGTGACAGGGATGCTCATCTGAATTTTTCCAGTTGACTACAGAACTAGACCAAAGATTTATTTTATTTATTTATTTTATTGTATTGTATTGTATTTATATACCACCCCATAGCTGAAGCTCTCTGGGCGGTTTACAAATTAAAAACATTGAACATTAAAAACCATTACACAAAATTTAAAACCATAAAGAGCATAAAAACAGGTTATGAATACAATATCCATTTAAAGATTACAGGTACAAACACAATTTAAATTAAATCCAATTCCATTTATGTATGACGCTAGGCGAAATCAAATCATCTGTTTGCTAGCAGAGCCTCTGCTGTTTGATTCAGATTTGCGGAGAGGGCAACAGAAGGGGGAGGAAAGGGATGTGAAGTTTTACGCCATACAACATTGGATGTTGCTCATTATTCTGCCTCTCAATGAACAATATTTCTAAAAAGGTATCAAGCAGCAGATTAAAGATATTTAATAAACTATTTTAACCGTACCTTGGATTTTATCCTGTCTATGTCCTTTTGAAGTTGTTGTTTATTCTCTTCTAGGTCAATACGATAACGCGTTGAAACCTCTAATGAAGCTTCTGACATGGATTGCTTTTTAAGAGAATCTGCAAGTTCTTGCTGCAGTTGCCTTAATGTACCCTAACAGAAGAATTTTCATAAAAGTACAGGCTGTATAAATTAAACCCAAATGTTTGTATTTAATTAAAATATAGTACATTTAGAATACATATATGAGTGTTAAATCACATATTATGTTAATGTTATGCCTCCTTTGGAGGAATCTTCATCAAAGAATGATGTGGAGCTCGCTCCGAGCTGAACATCCTGGAGGGGAAGACTATTTCTGGAAACTCCAGGGTGATCAGGGAGATCCTATGCCCTTGGTAATTATATCAGAAGACCCATCTCTTCAGGATGCCAGGAGCCACCTTCTGATTCAAAGATGGAAGCTGAGTCATCAACTATTCCTAGGGAATGCAAGCATCTGAGCGTGCAGGCTCAGCGGGCTAGAGCTCCTTGTGAGTAAAGGGATGCTTGTGGGTAAGGCTCTCTATATGAGTAAGAACTTTCCAAGGCATCTGCACCTGTGCCTTAAGTGGGATTCTAAGAGTTCAAGCTTAAAAGCCCTCAGTTCAGGGCTGATGGTTGCTGGAATATGTTTTCCAGTTCCGTGACATCTGTCTAGCAATTACTTGTTACCTAGTTCCCTTTTGGACTTCGTGTGCTCTAACCCCTGGATTTTCTTCAGGCCTCTGAGAAATAACCAAGCCAGGACTGATCTCCTTGCTAGCTCCACAACCTTGGTGTGCTGTATTACCGCTCAGCCTGGGACTTTCAGTCAGCAGCCAAGACTAGGTGTGGCTTAGCTTGAAGCAGGACAGTTATTATAAACACAAATGGATAGATTTCCTTCCTTACCAATATCAACTGAAACTATGGACAGTACATGGCACTTGCTAGTAGTTAAAAGACTGCAAGTACTCCTTCCCATTTACTCAGAGTTTATAGACCTTTTTTAAAAAAAGAGTTTGAAAAGTGCTTAATTTTACGTATAGTTAATCTAATTATGAAACACTTCCACTCTGTAGTGCATGGCACAGTATTAAATGGTACACCGTAATTTTTTTAACTCTGAAGATAAGGTGTGTGTGAAAATTTATTTAGAAAAGACCATCATATCTACACCCAGTCAGTATAGTATCTCTCTCTGAAACCCTCTCTGCTAATTCAATCAGTTTTGCTACTAGAAAAAACAATGCATCACTAGTACTTCAATGAGATTGGTGGAACACATCACACTTACCTCTCTATCTACTTTTTCTGTTTCATATTTAAAGACTTGCTCCCTTAAATTATTACATTTTGTGATTAATTCTTTATTTCTCTCTTCCATCATCTGCACTTGCTTTTCAGTATCGGCTCTGAGTTTGCTAAATATATCATTAAATCTATCTTGGACATCAGTCACTACTTTTTCTTTGATAATACCCTTATTTTGGAAATCTTCAAACTGCTGCCTGAGTAAAAGATTTTCACTTTGAAGTTGTGCCAATCGTTCTTGCATAGATTCCTGTTTTACAGCGTATTTGTTCAGTTGATCCTTTTCAAGTTGTCGTACATTTTCAAGTTCCTTCATTTGGCCCTGTGACTGACTTAAATCCCTTTGAATACTCTCCAATAGCAAGCTCTTGTCTCTGAAACTGTGACTTACATGGTGAAGTTCATTTTCTAGGCTATTAGCTTTACTCTCAGTTTTACTTAACTGTTGAGACATGCTATTGTTGGTTTCTCGTAGAGTACATAGTTCATGATCCAGTTTGTCTTTTAAGCGAAGCCATTCATCACGCTCTCGTTGCAGCATTCGTTCAAGATCACTTTTTGATAACTGGCTCCTTTCAAGTTCTTGAACAGCAGAGCTCAAACGAGAACGAAATGAGTCAAGTTCTACTTCCAATCTTTCTTTATTTTCTTTAATATGCTCTAATTTGGATGTTAGCATTGCAACTTCTGTTTTTGATACATTTATTTGTCCATTATACTGGAAAACTGTTTGAGTCAAAGCCTCTTCATTTAGTTTCAGTTCTTTTTTAAGTTCTTCTGTTCTTTCTTTCAAAGTTTCATTTTCTTCTAAATATTTGCTTTCTTCCTCCTGATGCCGAATCCTTATGCGGTCAAGCTCTAATTTTAATACAGCAAGTTCATCTTGGAGTTTTTGATTTTTGTGGAGCAGTTCCTTTTCTTGGTCATGACTATCAGTAATCTGAATGATTCATAAGCAAAAGATAAAATTAATAAGAACCACTTAGAATTCTTTGATTTTCTTTTCTCCACCATACTCATAGAATTAAAATATATTTTAGATGCGCAATGCATATTTTCTTTCCAAGGCAGTTCACTCCATGTCTCTTTTCCATATTTTAAACCAACTATTATCCTACTAAACTCTAAAAGGAGAAAGATGACAACTTCTTTATTCCATAAAGGATATCTTACGTGCTACATTTTTACCATGTACCTATATAGTACATACTAAAAATTGTGCTCCAAAACATGTGCTTTAAAGTATGTCTACAAAACAAGTATCATCTCACCAAGTGGACCAAACTTCCTGTGGCATGTACACCATATGGGAAAGCATGAGCTTTTCCAGTGTGGTTGGATCCAAAGGTACTTTTCCACATGCAGGGCTTTTTTGCTCATGGAAAATGTATTTTCAATCTCAAGTTGGAGCATTGTTGAGATAAAACAAAACTAATTCCAAAAGATATTCTTCAATGTGTGCAAATGGGAGCATGAGAACTATACAACTTAATATAAACTCTTGCAGAAAAGTGCTAGCGCCTATTTTCCTACCATTCATGGTTCTTTGGATCCATCTCAAATTCTATAAAGCATTCCAAAAAGTGTCTATCTGCTACACAAAAACTGAGATAACAATAAATATTACTACTGTGCTTTAAGTGCTTCATATACATGTAATGTTTTGACCTACCCTATAAGACAGGTTTGAAATGATACGTAGTTTGTTTTTATGCTTTTGTGGTTTTAAATTTTGTATATTGTTTTTTAAATGTTCAATGTTTTTAATTTTTGTAAACTGCACAGACAGCTTCGTCTATGGGTCGGTATATAAATGTAAATAATAATAATAATAATGATGATGATCAGTATTAATTTTATTTTGCAGATAAGGGGAGGGAGTTGAGGCAAAGAAAGAGGGGCTTTCCTAATGCTACCCAGGGAGTTTGTGGCACAGGAGAAATTCAAAGTGCTACTTTCAGCACACCCAAGATTCAAATTGCTACTTTATGGCATTAGTCTAGCAATATTTTATTATGTATTAAGAACCTATAATGATTTTTAAAATGTCAGACCCTATTTACAATCAGAAACACAAAAAAGAGTAAAGGGAAGATCATCACAGGACAAAGTGAAATATTAGCTTATATAAAAACTATTTTTGAAAGTCTCCTAATTTCCAAAAGTACTTTACCATGTAGTTTTGGAAATTGCCATTCAAGAATCAAAAGACCAAATCACTATCTGTGTCCAGAACCAGCTGCACAATTCTCTCCAATTTGTTGCAATTTGGGTAGAGGTAGTTTGAGCTCTTCCATTGTGATATTTCAAAATGCACTCATATGAAAATGTATTATTTTAGCTACTGAAAGGACCTCTAGTATTTTTAAACACAAGCCATTTTGAATCACAACCAAAAGTCTAGAGAGAACTCTCTGAATTGCTATAATTGCTAAGCACAAGCACACTGATACTTATTGTCATATGCTAAGAAGTTTTTTAAACTCTCCTATAATGTGGCATTTTCTCTAACATCCATGTCAATAATGATCTAGGCATGTTTTTCTCCACATTCTTTGTCCTCTCTACCTATGGTGGTGGGGAAATCAACAATAAAAATATTTATTTTTAATTTTAAATTGTACACACTAAGTTTCTCTTAAATAATAGCTAACATTCAATGATAAAAAACCTGGCAGTTTAAGACCTGAGTTAAGGCTATCTCATGATGGCTTAAACTCCAGAAAGTCAGGAAACTGGAAGCTAAGGCTGGTGCCTTAACAACATGCCTTAACAGACATGCCCTGTGATCAGTAATGATGTTGTGCAATGTCACAAATTGTGCTTGCTTACAACTTACCCTCCGTGTACCCACACTTCTCTTTGGTCTTTCAAGCCCAAATCCAGATGGAGAGGATGGAGTACCAAACTACCTGGGACTACCAAAGATGCTCCTGGCCTTGTGTTGCCTTACGAAGCATACGAAACTTGCTGTTTTCCTAGAGGAATTCTCCTGCCTATTTGTTGCTTATATGCAAGCACAATTGCTTACACTGTAATTACTAATCACAGGTAATGGCTCTTAAGCCATCAAAATAATTTTAAATAAATAAATAAATAAATAACAAGGGGAAACTAGATTTAAACCAATGATTTAAAAAGGACCTTTTTCTTGCTGGTTTCCATGATTATTGAAATCATTCGTTCAAATCATCATTTAAAAACAATCCACCCAGTCTCTAACTGTATTCATGTGTGGAGCTAATGTATAGTGGGAGAGCAACTGTTTCTGTCCTACATCTTAACCTATCTTGCATTCATGTGTAGCCACAATGTTTAAAAGGATGTATGTACATCCGTACCCCTCATATTCAGGAAAGAAGTGTAGTCGATGCACATCTTTAAATGCATCAAGGATCCCTAACTACATCTTGGCATGTGTCCACAAATGTGTAAGAACGCACATTTACTACTTACAAATTTGGTGCAGGGAAGTCCAGTGTAACACCGCTAAATCCACAGCAAACATGACTGCCCCAAAAGTTATGGAGCTGTTCTGTGTTAGTGCATTTTGGGGAAAACACATTCTTTAAATAAGTGACAAAATGAATACCTCTGAGTGTTTAGCTGCTGTCTTTTTCGATTCCTCTTCTAACTCCTTTTGCTTCCAGAGGTGGGTATTCAAAATACCCTCTTGTAGAACTCTGGCATTCTGTTCTTGAGCAAGTTGTCGCTGTGTTTCATTGCGTTCTTCTTCAACCTAGAAAATGCATTTAAAATATAAATGTGAAAACAAAAAACAAAAATTCTTGTGGCACTTTAAAGATGAATCAATTTATTATAGAATAGTTTTTTGTGGACCAGATGCATGGAATGTCATCCTGAATTAACAGATACATACATTGGAGGGAGAAGAGAAAAAAAATGCAAAGTCAGAAGATAATGACATGCAAGAAATACAGTGATAATTACATTAAAGCTCAGATGTATGCACAATAACTGCAGAGCCCAAGAGTTGATTAAAATGTGATAAGAAATAAATTTTTGTTATTATTATTATTATTATAAATGTGATAAAAAAGGTACGGCAGAGCTTCCCTATGATCTTCAATCTCCGGGGCAGTTCTGTGAAAATAATAGCGATAGGAAATGTAGAGCTATCCGGAACGAGGAAACCAAAGGGGGAGTCTTATTCACATGAATTTATGAGTACAAACTGTAGCCACTGGACTAGGAATGAAATGTCGCACATAATACTTAATAGCTTTTTCAGGTATTTATTCTGTTTATGAGATAAAGATATTAGGATGGATCTCAAATCTTTGTAGCATCTACTTTTATTAGGAAGGGGGGTACTACTGATACTACTCTGATTGGAAAATAGAGAATATCTGATTATCTTCCCCCTCCCAAATAAGTTAGTTATGAAAGAAAAAAAAATCCAGAGCTTGTATTTACCAAATATCAGAACGAACTTACCATTTGTCGAACAGCATTCACAAGGCTTTGTAACTCCTGAGGTGTTTTTTTGAAACCCAGGTCTAGTATACTTGGTGGGAAACTACTCTTAAAATTGTTTTCTCTCACAGGTGGAACAGAAAATGAAAGACTAGGAAGCAAACTTCCTTGAAAACTCGTAGATGTCATTTTTCTGCCCAAAGGATTGTAAATATTAGAGCTACCCAAAGGAGGGCTAGAGAATGAAGAGATCAACCCTTGATCAAGCTGACCAATTTCCTTCATTCTATCAAGTTCAGGATATAGTTTGTAGCTTGTACCAGACTCCATAGCTCTTAGATTAAAATACTTCTAATTACTCTGGATCCTGGTAATTTTGAATCTTCAGTCATGTGATTTGACACTGCCCAAACATTTTAAAGTTTTGTGAATTTTCTGCACTGCCCACCCTACTAAAACATTTTGTTCAATATGTGAACCATCTCAAAGCATGAAACATCGAAACTAACTGTAGAAGAAAATTCAGGTTCAAGTTATCAAAGCAAATACAGAGTACGCAAAGGCCCTTAAATTTGTTCCTTCTTCAGTACCAAAAGAAAGGAAGAAACTGACAGGAAAAAAAATTCTTAAGTTTGAAGTCAAACGCTAAGTATGCCACGGCTGTTGTTCTAAACAGTGTAAACATGAAAATATGGATAGAGTTCTCCATTACAGAACTGCCATATCCACACCTCCTTTCCTCTTTGCTTCAGCTGACATCACAAACCACTTAATGTCCCTAGTTAATTATGAGGTCACTAAAATTCTTTTAAGCCTATTTTCTTTTTCCCACTCAAAAATATATATCTTGATTCTATACTGAATGATTCAGAAAGTGTCAGAATGTCTGAACAAACAAAACACATTTAATGACTTAGTTATTTACTATTTTGACATAAAAGTAGAAAAATATAAAGTGTATTCTTGATTTTCAATCAGGTTGGTATTAGATTGATCAAGATAACTTGGTCACGTGACTGGTCAAACTATGTCATATAATCGTCATCATAGTTCTTCTCATGTATCCCAATCCCATCCCTAATTTGATGTGGTGGGTAGGGAAAAAGAGGAGTTGAAGAACATACTAAAGCCTTCTTTTAAAAAAATATTACTTGACCCTGACAGAGCTCAGGAAAAACCCTATTGTACCGACACCAGACATCTGCAGATGCACAGTAACCTCTCCTCTTGGAGAAGATCAATGTCATCGGACTCTGTCTACTGACAAGATGAAGAAGCCAACCCAAAGGTGCTAGAATGCCCTCCAGAAGATACTAGAGAACAGAAAATCATCCAAAATAGGGCTATCGTCTGAGATACAGGGTAAATGTCAGACATGGCAGTGATGCACTATATATTATTTCTTTCACTGATCAAACTCTCTTGACCAGTGAACTCTCTGCACCATTCTGTTTCCCCATTGTGACAAAACAATATTCACAGAGCTCTCATCTTGTTCATGGCCAATCCCTTAATTCCTGAAAATAATTTCCACATATTTCTTCACAGCTTTTATGTCCCCATTCTGGACCTTCATAAAGGGGTCTGCATCAGCAGATACTCCATCCCAAAGAGACAAGATAAAGACTGCATGTGTGAGTCCCTTTTGAATTGAACTGCAGCAGGGATTAGAAGCAGGAGAAGGCTAGAGAGAATCCAAGAATGTGCTCAAGTTGGAGCCAGGGCTCTTTTGGATCCTGAATTTGCCCCACATAGTATATTACAAAGCTGTTATCAAGGCTCTTCCACTTGGCTGGAAAGTTTCTTCAGACACTGGATAAAAACTCTAAAGCAGTTTAGGTTGTGGGTAGAAACTTGCATTCACAGGAAGGAGACCAAATCAAGTACATGGAGAGAAGACAGACAGCCTATTCATTAGGGAAAAAAATCCTACCTGGACCATAACTTAAGAGGATCTCTTATGTTGTTTACAGATAATCTAAGTTCTTAAAACTTCAATTCTAATCATTTACCCAGGAGTAAGACCTACTGAAATAAATGGGACTAACTTCAGAGTAGTTAAAATCACATTATGTCTTAAATGTTAAGATATTTTCAAAATCAAGAGTATTTTTAATTTAATCTTACCTGCTTCAGGTGGTTTTTCAGTGTTCTCAACTCTATTTCCAGACCTCTCAGCATTAACTCAAGCTGTTGCTTTTCTTCCATCTGTTTACAATACTGATCCTCTTTCTTCCTTAACTGTTCTTGATTTTTCTCATACAGCATTTCAGCACTCTTCTTCTTTTCTTCCTCTTGCTTCAAAGAAAATCTGGGATTTAATGATTTTGAAAAGATGTTTATGAATATACATGTAAACATTTAATGTTTTGTTAGAACATTAAGGGAGATGTAAGAGATGTTTGAGGCTGTGTGTAGTGAGGGAATTGGGGATGTGCTTGCTTGCCCCACTCCTGCTGTGAACAGGAGGGGACGGGTGCAGAGCCTCCAAATCTGGTCCAGCTGGGAGCCAAATCTAGCTCTATGGTTTTCCCAAATTGCTGCATTCCCTTTCCCTATCCCCCGGTCCCTTTTGTTTGCCATGGATCTTTCAGTAGTTTCCTGGTTGTATGCAGGCTTTTCCCCTATTCTATAAGGGTGGAATTCTTCCTAAGGCTTACTTATTGGTAGCAAGAGCTCTAAATTAAAATATGCTAATATTTTTGGCCCTGGCCATATTCTTTTCGGCTACACCATTACTGGAATGTGGTCCAAAATGGAATTTGGTCCTCAAGCTGAAGGAGGTTCATAGGGGAATATGCAAATATGCAAGCCATATGTATGTAACCTACCCTCTGGAAAACCCTCCCCCATGCAGTTCAGGAGGCAGAAAATATGGCATCTCTCAAACGCCTCCAAAAATGCCCATTTTCACCCAGGCTTTCTCTGGGCTATAAGTAAACTAACCATGCCACTCCATTTTGCTGCTTCTTAATACTTTTTACAGTCATTGTTTTAATGCTGTGCTTTTACTGTTGTGCTTTAATATTATATCTAAATGTATTTTAATATTATGAACCACTGAGGGATTTTACTACATTCAGCAGTATACAAATGACACAAATAAATAAATACAGACAAATGTATGTAAACCCCAACCCCATGATCTGTACGCCATAGAATTGGAGTATACAGATTGCAGAGTTTGACCAACACATTTTGGGGTCTATATGTTAGGCCTCTATGACAGTGTGACAAGCTCATGTGCAGACACCGAAGATAGGGCAACTAGCAGAATTTATAAATGTAATGCTGATCATCTGAACACAAGTCGTTTCAAAACAGAGTTATGATTGGCAGCTGATCTAAAACTAATTTAGTTGGATGGATTTGGTATGTTTGACTATAGCTGAGCTGGGGAACCTGTGGGAGAAGCAGCCAGCATAGCCAGTAGTTGGGGACAATAGGAGTTGTAGTCCAACATTATCTGGAGGGTCACATGCTCCCCAATCCTGTTTTACATACTTTTGATCCCTGCACATAGTACAGTTAGTTGGCATATATTTATTCTAAAGGTAGGGTGACCAGATTTTGGAAAGCAAAATCCCGGTCCAAAATGGCAACCCCACCAAAGCAGCCCCCCGAACATAAAATAAAAAAATTAAAAAGGCCGCCTGCCATGCGGCCAACAAGCAGACACCCCCGCCACCCCCCACCGGAAACACCCCCCCCAAAAAAAACCTAGCCCGGACCTACCGGGTCCTCCGCTGCCACCGCCGATCTCCTCCACTGCTGCGTGACCCCCTGCAGCCCCCTCACCCTTTTTGCCCTGCTCCTGGGCTCCCTGGAGGTACCTGAGGAACAGCAACAGCAGCAGCAGGCAAAGGAGGAGGAACAGCCTGCTTTAAAATGCCCGCTGCTCCCCGGCCTCGGCAGGAAACAAGTGCTCAGCGTTAGGGAGCATCAACAAATTCCTTGTCTGGTGGCTAACTGCTTTAGCCACCACACAAGGAATTTGTTGACGCTCCCTAACGCTGAGCACTTGTTTCCTGCCGAGGCCTGGAGCAGCGTGGGCAGGAAAGAAGTGCTCAGCGTTAGGGAGGGTCAAAAAATTCCTTGTCTGGTGGCTAAAGCAGTTAGCCAACAGACAAGGAATTTGTTGACGCTCCCTAACGCTGAGCACTTCTTTCTTGCCGAGGCCGGGGAGCAGCATGGGCATTTTAGGGCAGGAGGAGAGCTGATCCTTTCCCCGGTTTGCCCCCGCCATCCCCGTCGGCCTGGATTGCCCCCGTTTTCCCGGTTAGGACTGGGAAATCCAGGGCGATCTGGTCACCCTATTAAAGGTATAGATAAAAGGTTTTATTTGAATGAACTGTGAAGCTTCATGGCCTTAGGTAAATAGCCAAACACAAAGCTCTGCCAATTCTATACTGCCTTGTCCACTGTAAATTAAATAATTAATCTGAAGGAACTACACAATTCTAAGCAAAACATTTCTGCTTAACAATTTTGACTGTAGTCCTACAAAGTGTTCAGTTTTTTTGTAACAAAGTGCCTAATAAAATTATTGATTCAATTTACTTTCACATTTTGAAAAAAATGACAGGTCCTTTTTCTCTTTTTCTTAGAACTGAAGAATAACTGAAGAGTTCTTACTTGAGACTGCTGATATCACTTTCCCGTTCTATTTTTTGATGATCCAACATAGATTTCATTTCTCTCATTTCTTCCAGTATTCTCTGCTGTTCTTTTTTCTCTTTCTCAAGTTTTTTTACTTTTCCTAGGAGCTGAGTATAACGTCCCTCTTCATGTTCAATTAAACGTTCATATCCATGAAATATATTTTGAATTTTCAGGAGACTTACAGAATCTGCTTTGGAAGAAAACTGTAGTATTAATATATTTGTTCAAAAAATGTACATCATAAAAAAGACAATCATCAAATGAATACATGAAGGTATTGTAACTCTTCATATATTCACCTTATGCTATAAAATTATATTGCTATTATGAAGGGTGCCTAACAATTTCCTCCCCATTGTTACGTTCCATGTTAACTGTTAAAAAACTACTTTTCTCCTCAATACACTTTCTGATAGCAGCAACATAGTGATTTTGTTTTGTGGGGGGGGGGTTGCTTCAGAAAGCAAAATACTACTTTTCTGCAACTAGCCCCTTTAGGCTATAATCCCCTTGGAATCAGAACTACTTTTACAGTTCTTTAGAACCTGGTCAGAGTCTTCAACCGCTATTTTAGTGTTTATTTATTGCTCTATAATTAGAAGCATTAAGAGGGTTCCCATTTAAAGAAATAGGATTTGATTATTACTATAATGAATCTATTATCTTATCAGCAAATCTCAAGGAAGCTTTCATATATTCTAATTCATAATATATTCAGAACGATTGATAAGTAATGCACTCACCTTTACTATCCAAGCTAAGTTGTTCTATTAATATCATAGCTTCTCTGTAGACTAAAGTAGGCAACTCAGTATCTTCTGTAGCTGTATCTGAAGACTGAGTTAAGTCATCAAAATCATTAGCAATACCCATTGCTCTGTAGATCTATGAATAATGAGCCCATAATCAAACAGAGTAAGGTAATATTATATATCATAACAAGTCTTTCATTTATCTTTTTTAAAGTTTTAATCTGTTGATTGCCTAGAAAGACTTTTCCTGTGAGATGTTTAACAAAACTTAAATAAATACATACATAAATAAAATGAACCCATAAATAGGATTTCAATAATGCAATGGGTCAATACAATGGCCACACAAAATCACGGTTTCCATATACTAAATGTGTGGATAGAGAAGAACAACTGACCCTGTCTCTGATGGCATGGGGTAGTATCCAACACTGTGGCAGCAGTGGCATAATACACCAATTGCTGGGGAAGATGGGTGGGAGAGTGCTGTTGCACTGTGTCCTGCTTGTGGGCCCCTGGTTGACAGCTAGTTGGCCACTGTGTGAACAGAGTGCTGGACCAGATGGACCCTTGGTCTAATCCAGCATGGCTCTTCTTATGTTCTTAAGCTGTGCTACCATAAACAAACACTAAAAACACGTTGAACTGCAAATTTTGCTGACGTGGCCTTAAAAAAATGATGGACTCAGCAGCTTACCCGTCGCCTTTGGGTCAAAAGCTGTGGTCTGTTCTACATTCCATTTCTGTATTAAGTGCTCTTCCACCAGATGGTAAATACCCATTTCTATGCTCCAGCTTTTTCATGCATAAAAAGCAGCTCGACGCCAGACCTTAGTACCATCAGTAGCTTAGTTTGTTGATGTGGATGTAACAGTTAATCAATTATTTCACAAACCATAGTTTCTGATTCTGGTTTGCTGTCTGATTACAAACCATGATTTATCAATCTGGACATCATACAAAACTATGGTTAAGATACATAGCCACAGACACGATGCCTTAATTGAGCCGTTGGCTCAGTTCGGACCACACGATAGACAACAGTGGTTTTAGAACTCCATGGTGGAGTTTTTACACCACTGTTAAGAAATATGTTGTCTGGAGGGAAAACTCCACCCCAGGGTGAAGGGTTTTTGTTTTTTTTAAAAGAAAATACTCCACGCAGCATATTCATGCTGTGCAGAGGAGGGTTCTTGCACAACTGTTGTGTTGCGAGTTGTGTGGCGGGCTCTGTGGAGTTTTCCGTTGTGTTGAGTTGACTTTTCCCACTGGCTACAGAGTTCCCTGGCAAGAGCAACAAAAGGACTGAGAGCCACTCTAGGAAAGCTACCATGATTATTTTTGCAGCAATGGCTGATGGGATACCATCAGGAGGACCAGGGGAAGAGGGGGGCAGGGGAACTGTCAATAAAACATCGTGATGGGAGTTTACTCAACTACACAGTAGCCCACAGTTACACAACAGTGGAGTTAGAACATGTTGTGTGGGAAGTACCCCCAAAAACTCAACTATTGAGTGGAGTTTTCACACTGCGTTGCCTAAAGTGTTGTCCGAACTGAGCTGTAGTGTCTTATTGCATCAAAGTTTGGTGAAAATATCATCACTTTCAGTCCTGTACAAATGTTTAGAAGTTTAGGGGAAAAAATGGTAGCTTACCTTATTCTTTCCATTCACTGTTTTGGGTGGATGTCTAGAATATAAACAAAAAAACTTTTCAGTGTTATTATAGAGCTACAAGTAAAAATGTACAAAAATTCTGAATGACTGCCATGTGCCTGAGAAATGAGGTAGAACCTAGACATGTTGCAGGATATTTCTACAGATCTCTGTGGGGTTTTCTCACTGTTGTTCCAACATGGCTCCTCTGATGATTGGAGAAATAGTGTTCTGGAAAGAGCAATCATCATACACACTGCATCAAAGCTGTTGGTGGTCATGCTAGCTAAGGATGATAGGGGCTATAGTCTAACACATCTGGAAGGCACCAGGTTGGGGAAGGTTGCATCAGATGCTGTGTCTGTCTTCTCACTTTCCTTTACAACTAACAGCAGTTGGGGAGGGAGCCCAAATTAGACTGAGAGAAAGGCAAGGAAAGAAAGGGTTGAACTCTCTGGCTGAATTCAGACGACACAATAAGCAACTTGGGGGGGGGGGGAACAATCGTCAGTTTTATTGATTATCGTGTCATCCGAATGCTGCCATAGTCAACTCAGCGCTGGTCCTAATCCACACCACAGTTGATTATTTATTACCATGTTGTGTGGAAAGTACCCCCTAGATAAACAACTGTAAAGTTGATTATTACCCCACCATTGACTATCGTGTTGTCCGAATTCAGCCTCTGTCTAAGAGCATCACTTCTCTAATCTTTGAAAGCAGCCACACAAGGCTGTTAATTAGTAAAAAATAAAATAAAAAATAAATAAAAACAACAATATGAAACTACCTTATACTAGGGAAGACTATTTGTCTAGCCCAATATTGACTATTCTGATTGGCAGCAGCTTTCCAAGGTCTCAAGGAGACGTTTTCACTACCTAAACATTTTAACCCGAGATGCCAGGCATTAAAACTGCTATCTTCTTCATGCAAAGCATGTGCTCTGCCACTGAGCTATGACACCTCCCACAATGTCAGAGATCTAAATCATGGATCTCCCACATCATGTCTCATTTGGACCAGAATTTGTATTTATATCATAGAAAACTGGAGGAGAAGCAGGAATTCTTTTCCAAGGATATATAATGAAGAACTGAGAAGTTGGATGAAAGATGTTATTTCTCAAAATCTTAACAATAACAGTTCTATTAAGATACATGTGCCTTTCCCATTTTTTCAATCATAAGTAACAATAAGCTCATTTGAAAGTTATTTTCAATTCCTTTCCTCATCATTCCTAACTCACTTCGTCTTTATCACTGTACAGCACGCTGAGTTGAGTTTTCCAATTAGCTTTTCTTTAAATACCTTTTTTTGCTCATTTCCCCAATTTGGTGCTCTTTACTCTCTGCTTGGGATTGCACCACCCTAAATAGTTGTCATTTATAAATGTAGAAATTTCACTATTCACTCCATTTCAGATAATTTATAAATTAAGTTAAATAGCATTGTCCCGAAGATCGTAATATTGTGAAAACTGCTATTCATCTCAAGACTGCTTGGGATAATAGTATACATTGGAGTGTGTGAGTAGCAATTTTCACAATGGCAGGAAGATCCCTAAGGATCTGAAATGAGGTTGATGCTACTTATTTTCTTCTTGTAGGAACCTTTAGTAAACAACTTTAGCTTTTTGGAAATCCTGGTCTACAAGACACATATAACTACACTTGTTGATATCCATATATATTTCTAGAAGGTGGATGAGACAAGATTGATTCTCTCTCAGGAAGACTTCTTGTTCCAGATGGGCAGTGTCCTATTTGACTCTACCACTAAATGTCTAGTGCAACACCAATAGCATTTGCTGGAGCAACAGATTTCCCCCAGCAACATCTGTAGTGAAGACTAAGATAAATAATTAACTTAGCTTCTCTGTGGTATTCTTGTTTTTCTTCAGAACTCCTTTCACAACTTTTGTAACCTAACAATCCTACTATCTCATCTAGAACTCCATGTGTATGAAATTTCCAGGGCATGAGTGGAACTCCCATACATGCTTCTCCAGTCTTCTCTGATATTTCAGCATCCATTTGTGCATATGAACAGCTTCCAATATTAATTGTAATGGTGCACCCTGCTCGCTTTCAAACTCAACATGGATACCATAGTGCATACAGAGCTTGAAACCAAAGCCAGTAATTGAGAATCCATTTTTCAGCTATGTTGTGGATGTTTATAATTGGGGAAATACATTATAGGATCATAGCATATACCCAGAAGTCTCTAGCAATAACTTACCCATTCTGGCACAGAATTATATTTTCTGCTATTAGAAAGGTAATTACATCCTTTAAAATTCACACTAGTAGTTCACAATGGCGTAAAACAGATTGTAAATAGCTATTACAGTTGCTAACAACGTTTTGGCATGCTATCACTTATAGCCAAGTATTGTGGAATAAGATAAATCAGGCAAATTGGTAGTGCTAACACATAATGGGAAAGGCTTCTGCCCAAGTTTCTGGAGGAATGTAGTAAATCAGGAGGCATAGTACTAGGCAAAATGCATCACTGGCCTCATTCCAAGTGAGGAAACTCTTTACAACCATAAGTAATCATTCAAGACAAACAGTATCATGATTATTAGTACCTCCCTTCTTCTGGAGAAGCTTCACTCAAACTGCTATCATCCTCTAGTTGATGTAGATTTTCAGCAATCTGCTGACTGACTCTTTGCTTTGAAATCCGTCTTTTATTTTCACTTTTTCTTACATCCTTCATACTGGCAGTAGGATTTCTCCTCAAATAATTAAAAAAATACACCATTTGAGAAAATACCAGAATTTTTTTTTAGCAGAAGACTACATCAAATAATGCTAAACTGGGGGGGGGGGGGGGAGGAAGAGAGAGAGAGAGAAATGCCTGGAACAGAAGGAACAAATATATAACAAGATAAAATGTCTCTTATCAAAGACAAATTAAGCTACACCAGGAATAGGTTGCAATAGATTGGAATGATGTGAGAAGAAAAGTGGTTCTCATCATCCTTCAATACTGTGCCTTTTCCTTTAAAGACTGTCTTAATGAGAACTTCAAGGGAAGGTAGACACATAGATTAAAGATGTTATATGGTGCAAAGGATAGGTCACATTGCACCTCACACTAGATTATGTTTTAACTAGCAGTCTATATGTTTTGATGCCAAAGTGAAAGGAGACTGGAGTATTCCTAGTGAAGTTACTATTCTGCTCAAAAATAACATTACATAACCATAGCCCAGTGTTGTCTTGTTGGTCTTTTACACCATGAGTGTTTATATTCATATTAATCTGTAATCCAGCTAATTCTTAGATTTCATTGTATTGAGAACTACTGTATATGGCATTCTGTCCTTGTTATTTAGTTAATGCTTTTTTAAACATTATGAATAGAACACAGGAGGTTATTTAAGAAGTTTCTAAACACAATTTATCCTCTCATCCTCTTTCACTTTCTGAACATACCTTTGGCTGTACTGAAAATATAGGGAGATAGCATAGGAAAAAGCTTGCTAGGTAGTGACTATGTATTCCTAGTTTTCCATATGTATTATACCACTGAGATGTTTCTTAGTCAGGTGTGAAATCTAAAGTTGACAGAACATGTTTTAGCTAATTTATTCCAAATTTGTTTATAAATTACAAAAATATAACATAGATGGTAGTATTTATCATACCTAATTGTTTGCTATTCACACATTTGGGGAAAGACAGTAGCTCAATGATAGCGTATGCAAAAGATCCCAGATTCAATCCCTGTAATAGTTTCAATCCCTGGAAACTCCTGTCTGAAACCCTAGACACCAGGAGTCAGTATTGTTGACAATGGAGTGCCTTTGGCATAAGGCAACTTTCTCCATTCTTTCCTATATTTGTGCTAGAGTCATATCAGTAAGTGTGCCTCAAGTAAATTATTAACAACCATTAAAGCAAAGTCTAAATAGAAAGTAATATGTTGCAAAAATATTATTTAAACAAATTGATTCACATAAGAGCAGATGTAGATTAATATTAGTATCCATACTCACCCCTTACAAGTTACTGCAATTAATCCCTTTCTATCCGGTGAGGAAATTCTGTTAATTACTTGGCTTTCTTCTTCCATTTCATCTTCTATTTTAGTATGTTGGTTTTCATTTACCGCAGGTTTTTGCTTCATTTTCTGTTCAATAGCCATAGCCACCTCATTTTCAATATTCACAGCTTCTTTTTTTCCTTTAGCCTCCAATTCCTGCTTTCTTTTTTCCTCTTCAACCTGAAACAATTATATAATTCAGTATGTTTGTTAAAATACAAATAAAAATATGAACGATCATAAGCAGTTGTTAATTTTTGTTTAACACTCCAAAACCAAAAACGAACAATTTCACACTTGAAAAGAGAATACTCACTCACAACTAAAGCTGCAGGTTAATAAGAATTAGTATTGTATAAGAAGAGGGAATGGAAAAACATAACTATTAGTGACAGAAAAAAATGAATTCAAAACAAAATTTTAAACAGAACAGGTATTGCTTATGAAAATGACCAACAATATTGTAACAAAGAAAATAAATCTAACAAAAGAGAAATGCTACACACAACAAAGTGAAGAGTGCTTAGCAAGAATGAGAGCAAATGGAAAGTTCAATCAATATACCCTGTTCAGAAGCCACTTTCACATTTTGCACCAAATTTATAACCAGTATATAAATGGGTGCTATTCATTTGTTATGTAGTTGCACCCATTAAAACCTAAGCTATTTGGAGTCCTTTTATGTTAGGATAGTCTATTAAACTTTTGAATTCTGTGTTCTTAAAATCACCTTCTAAAACAGAATGGAAGGAAAGCATATATAGTGTCTTCCTCCCTGATTCACTTTCGAAGAATTACATCAAGCCAATACAGAAAGAAGGCTTTTCAAAAGATGTTGAAGAGCTGAAATGAACAGGATGGCTGAGGTGCAAGAAAAGACCAAAGAATGAAAAGTAGCAGGTACTTCTCTACCTCTTTTTGTAGTTGGGCTTTTTCTTTCTCCAAAGCCAGGAACACTATCTGTAGCATTCCTACCTCGTTCTTAAATCTTGCAACATCACGTTCTAATTCGTCATCCAGTTCTTTTTTTGATGACTGCTGGCAGGTTTGATGGCAGCTTTGTTCAGGAATTTTCACTTTATTTCCAATCTCAGTATCAAAATAATTACAGCTGCTGACACCGTTATTAAAATGGTGTGGAGTGTCTTGACTTGTACCTTTGGCTATATCACAACATGTGTTTGCATTGGCAGTCATAATTGGTTGCTTGATATAAGTAGTTGTAAAATTTGTATCTGAAACAATGTCTTTACAACTATGCAATGGTGAATAATCAGGACATGTAGTATTTTCACCCAAATTTGTTTCCAGTTGTACAAATATGTTGTCACTCTTTCCTTCACTTATATTTACTTTTGTACCTTCTGCATTATTAGATAATACCTCATCATTTGTGTTCAAGTTTTGTTCAGTGTTTTGTTTCCCATTTTCAGACAGTTTAAAAAGAAGATTCTGAGAAATAGAAATTTGAGGATATAAAATCGAGTTTTCAGTGTTGAATTCCTTTTCTGCAATGACAGACTTTAACTCTGCAGTATCACCCTTTCCTCGTGTATCAACCACAGCTTTAGATAGATGAGGTGATGGTGATTCTTTTATGCCCTCTGATACATCACTGAAGCCATCTTGTGATCTTCCTTCTGTAGAAATATTACTTATTTTCCCATTTATATTAATTTCACCAAACATTTGCTTTAGCTCTGCTGTAATGCTCTTAAAATTTGTTTTAACTTCCCTTTTTTCATTTTCAACCCACATTTTTTCATATCTTTCTTCCCAAAGAGTTGAATCAAAATGTCTGCATTCATTGTTTGATTCCTCATTGTGAATTAGTGCTCCAGTTTTCCTTTCATCATGAGTATACGAAATCTCTGTCTTGTCAATCTGCTTTTCACGTGATGTTTTTTCTATAGAGTTGGGGGTGTCTATTACACTTTTATCCTTAGGCAAGCAAGTATGGACAGAGAAAAATTAACACAGAATAACCAATGTGTTAAAAATAAGCTACAAATGTCATAAAAATATATTTGATTTTGAGTATACTTTTAAAGTAACAATTTAAAAAAAAATAATATTTGTTTCCTCAACTATTAAATTTTAACACACTTGTTGGATTAATTTTACTGTAATATTGAAATACAGTCCTTCCTTTCTCAGATACAAAATATGCATGTATTTAGAACATGTCAAATCCCAACACTTGGAAGAGATTACAAGGTTTAAATAAAAAAGAAAACTGGATAGTATCTCACTAATATTGTGTGCCCTAAATAGCAGATTAGAGAAAGAGAAAGGAAAGCCATCCTCTCCCCTACAATATTTTGGGAGGTCATGATTTCAAATCACCCATTAATTCTCAATCACCGAAAATGGATGTGTTGGGCTGGGTAGGAGCATCCAATAGGTCACAACATCCTCCCAACAAGTTGCAAGTTTCCCAGTTTGAGTTGAGTTGCTCTGCTGGTGGAGTGAACTCCTCAGTTGGGTCCAGAGGAAGCCAACTTTCTGGAAACAGCTCCCAGTGAGACCTCTCAGTAGGTCACTCTGTGCAACCTGGGGGCTTCCTTGCTTGAGCAGTACAGTTTCAGCTACTGTGGCTGCCACATTCCTTCCAGAAGCTATCTCCATAAATAGAGCTCCCAGAAGTAAAAGAGACCTGCGGTGTGCATACAGAGTAAAAAATGTTCACAGGTCCTCAATTTCAATGGGAGCAAAAGCTTCAACTAGCTAAAAGGAATCTCAGTTAAACCAGTATAAAGCCCATGTCGTCATGGGCACTATTAGTCCTGCTGCTTTCCAGTTTTTTTGCCCCTCAGTTCCTTCACCACAGAGGAGCTTATGAATAATACAAATGTGGCTGATGCATAGTGAATCCCTCCTCTAAAATTGTCATGCCACTGGTGGACGGGCTGCCCTGCCAATTAATTGCTATTACAGCTTGAGCTTTGAACTTTTTCGCACTTCTACACTTCTCACTGCTCAAGCTTCAATTAAAAAGAAAAATGAGCAAAATAGGTCTGGCAGATCTCGAGTAATAAGCCTTACACTACTGTATTCTTATATAAGGTAGAGGGAGGGGAGACAAATAATTTTAAATTCATTAGTTTGCTGTTGCATCAAGAATGACATATATTATTAGATATTTAAATATTTCAGAAGGAATATGCATTTTTCAATATTTCTGTGACAAAACATATGCTGAGGAAACCTTTCTTGAAAGGAATGTGGGTTTCAGTTTCAGGAAGTATTGTGCCTGGATGATCTAATGTGCAGGAATCATATGAGCATGTACTATCAATATTCTGAATTGTTCAGTAACAGTCATATTACAGAAGCAGGAAAGTTTGTCTGATGACACTTTTGTATTGATGGCATGGAGTTTTATATTTCGTTTGCTCATATGCTGGAGAGCACTCCATGAACAACAGCTTATGATCTACAGAATTACAGGTTGTGGTAAAATACAACACAAATGGGCGAATGAATTACTGAATGAATGATTAATGTTCCTGTGTGAATATGTTTAACATATTTTCAAAAATAATAGAAAATTCTCCCATTCATTTATTTCTTCAGAGAGGAAAGCTTCTATAAATGTGTTGAGAGAACAGAAAACAAAGACTGCAAAGTTCCCATACAATTAAATTATTTCTGTCTTTTAGAAGTATATTAATTAGTAGACAATTCATAACTATCATACAATTCATGTCTGTAATCAACGTTGAAGCTAGAAGTGTGAAGAAATGTTGGAGAGCATCAGCAATGATGAGAAACCTAGCTAGAAGTAAATGGATAGGATAAAAAGTAAAAATATAGTTCAAAACAAAATCACTGCATAACTAAAGAAAATGTTAAGGTTTGTTTCAACCACATAACACAACAACATTCAATATCAATACTGAAATTAACTTTTTAATCTACTTACCTTGTGCTCATCACTTTCAAATTCTTTGATGCTTTTTAGTTCATTACACTGCTCATCTGTTAAAATATTGGATAAAGATACTTGTAACTATTATAATTTGTAGGTTGCACTGTACTTTGCAAATAGACACACATGAATAACAGAAAGAATAAAATAAAAATCCTTCTGTTGAAATATTTCAATAATCTAGCAAGTAAGTTATACCTATTTATTAAATAAAATTAATTTATTTATGAAAAGACAAATTGCAAAAAGTACAGAAGAAAAAATATTATACAAGGCTATGCAATTTCTTGGTATGTGAAGATGAAAATAATATTTGGTATTTTGTTTTAAATTGAATGATTTTAATTTGCTGTTTTAATCTTTTTATCCTTTTACTGTTTCATTCCTACGTCCACCCTCCAGAATCTATTTTAGGTATGGAACAGTATATAACTATTATAAATATATAAATAAATAGTAAAGAAGAATAGATAGTTCTTGGGCTCTAGAATATAAAAATACCCATTAACTGTTTTGTGTGTTTAATGGGCATTTTCTAGGCTTTATGAAAAGCCTGCTGAATTTGTCACAATGTGATAGGTTTGATATATAATTAAATGGCCCAGAAATTGCCATTAAAGGGTGGTAAAGAAAAGAAAGAAGAAAAAAACTTTTGGCACTTTTGTCCTAGGGGACTGTACTAACTTTCCTCTCTCAATCACTGTTTCAAGACAAAAAAAATGGATTCAAAAGTGGTCTTAAGCTAGGAGGGATAAACTGTATTTCTCCAAGACGTGGTCTACACAGAATGAAGTGTACAGCAGACTGCACCACTTCACAAGGAATGTAGGGATGTTGTTTTTGAAAACTTCTCTGTTCAAAAAATCTCCCCATCCCCTCTCTGCATAAATCTAGTATATAAGGGAGAAAGATTCTAGTCCAGCCCTGTGATTGTTTTGCTGACTTTCTAATTACAGAACATTAAAAATATTACCCCCATTTGTAACTTGATGCTTTCCTGTTAGTTCTACTAACTCTACCATCGTGTTTCCATCACATTCTGCTACATGTACGGACCATTTCCAAGTTCTGTGTTTTAAAGGTTTTCTGCATCCAAATCTTGAAAATCTCTTGAACAAAAGACTCTAGGACTTTAAATAACTATGGCAAATCTCATTCTTCAACTTATTAAACACTTTAAGACTAACCAGCACACACAGAATTTCAACCCTTGCAATCCATAACTTTGCTAAGTGGCTGCACTAAAACTGACTGGGTTTAAGCAGGAGCCAAATACTGCAAGGTATCTTCTTCAGATTACAGGCAAAATAAAATCTGCTACCTTTTGAAGCAATTATTGACTGAACATCAGACAATTCTTCTGCTCTCACAGGAACAGGAGTTTTGGTCACAGCATCACCTTTTGCTAATTGTAATAGAGATGCATGATTTCCCAGCATCAAATTGTTAAAGGACTTAGTACAGGGAACACTCTTAAGTGAAATGCTGGTAGAATCCCAGTCAGATGCATCTGAAAAAGTCAGGATATATATTTTAAAAACAATCAAACAGTAAACACAAGATACATTAACATTTTCTAGAAAACCGACTATAATGATTTGATGTATTTTAAAATAACTCAACACCAACACCTATAGACTGTTGGTCCTAACAAGACTATAGGTATGATAATGTCATTCCTGATGGCAAATTATGAGAACATGTCCCATTTGCAACCCTGAACACAAAAGGGAATGCAGTTCTTGGGAAATTTTCACAATTTCTAGAACTTTGCATTCATGTTTAGAAGTACAACACTTTGGAAAATGCACACATGCAAATTTCCACACATGCACAAGGGCACACTTCTACACATAGGAATGTGCATATTTTTCAGCACTCCCACCCCCGCATTTTCATGCTTTAACTTATGGGGGAGGGAATGCACGTTTTAAAATTCAGGTTTTTTTGCCGATCGAATATGCACATTTCCCCGAATTAAAAAAATGGGGAAAAACAGATGCTTGTGACCTTGGGCAAACCAAGCCTGAAGGAGAAATTTGGAGATCCTCATCAATCTCAAACATCATATGTTCCTGTTTCACTAGTAACCAAAGGAAGTTTTGAATGGTTGAAATACTCATCTCTGAACACTAGTCTATTAAAATATGAATAGATACTTAAGGGATGTCAATGAGTAACCCTGTGTGAAAGTGTTTTGCTGTTACAATAATCTTTGCTCCTATATCTCCCTGGTCAAGAGGAAACCAGTCTTCCGTAGGCTGGAGCAGAGGCTATATAGAGGCCATGCTCTCTGTCTTTTCTTGAGAGGAGATGGTACATTTAAGCTTCATGATGAAAACTTATTTTTGCAATATATATATTTTTTTAGTTTATTAATTTATATCCCATCTTTCCACCAAAAATGGTGCTTAAGGTTCAGAATAAAATATGATTGTCTTATGTACTTGCTTCAGAAGTGCCGAATAGAGTACTGTTATGTCTAACTTTCTATGCATGAGACAAAAATGTAAGTTAAAACCTTCAATATCGTCTGCGTCGTCTAAACCAAGTTCTTCCATTAAATCTGAAAGGAGAAATATATGTAGATATCTGTAAGCTGAAAATGTTGTAAAAGATTTTCTTCCCCACTGCTTTGCAAATAATTTATTGTAGAAAACATTACCTGATTTTTGCTTTTCTCTGGCTTCTGTCCCTTTTAGAAGATTAAGAGTAGCATTATTTTCCCAATTTGTTTTAGCAATCCTTAGCTACAACAAAGATAATCCAACAAAGAGGAATGTTAAGACATCACAATATTTAAATTAATAAGTCAATACATTTTCTGTAATGTAAATACAGAATAGTATTTACCTGTAAATTATCTGTTTTCCCTAGGAAATGAAAAGAGGAAAATTAATTGCCTACATAATAGGAATGCTGTAATTTGCAGTTACTATTACTGTATTAATAGTATTACTGTATTAATAGTAATTAACTGGAACTGGTTTCATAGTTTTGAAATCTACGTGTGTGTTCATTCCTATACAAACAAACTTGGGAGTAAGCACCATTGAACACAATAACACTTTGGAGTAACTTTGCATACAATTGTTCTAACTGAAAGATTTTAGTTATTTTGGCCTCCCTGAGAAGACAGCTCAGTTTCCAAGTCAAAAATGACAAAATAAAGGAATGTAGTGATAAAGATAATTATTTCTGCAATGTCTATCCAACAGATTTTATATATGATAGTGTTTCGTTTCCAAAGCATTTGTACAATATTTTATGTAGGTATGTCAGGAATAAAACAACAACAACAACAAAAACAGAAGTGGACAGAAAAACATTTATGATGGACTTACCATCACATGGTTCTTCTGTAATACTGTGCATTTGTGTTCTAATTTTGGCAGGAGATGTAGGCAAGGAACCAATAGTTGGCTTTTTGAGGCTTTCTGAAGTACACTATTGAAGCAAATCACAAGACAGATAGAAATCTTGCTCAAGTTTAACTTTTAAACAGAAAGGAAGTAATTTTACTTCTATGCAACAGGAATTATCTTTTACTACAAAGAATACAAATGTATTCAGATACTTAAGACTTTAGCCCTGTTCAGGTGTTCTCATCAAGTCATCAGTAAACATCCGAGGAGGAGGAATGCATCTGCTCCCTCTCATTTCCATCACCCTCTACTTGCAGAGAGTGACTTTCTGAAGGAAATGTCCTCCTTTATCCATGAAAGCTCTTCATGCAATTTCAAACTGAGATTTCTAGGATCCTGGAAAAACTGGATCAAGTTTCAGTTTATTGGCCTTCATACAGCCCATTACTGCACTCAGGCACAGATTCAGAACACCAATTACCTCCCCCTGGATTTGATGAAAAGGAGAGACAGAGCTAGTTGTCATCTGCATATCAGTGACACCTCAGTCCACATTTCTGGATAACCTCCCTCAACAGTTTTATATAGATGCTGAACAACATGGGACTGAAATAGAGCCCTGTGGAACCTTATAACATATCTGCCAAATGGCAGAGCAATAATCCACCAGGATCACCTTCAGGAATTGGCCAACCAACTAGGAGCACAACCACCACCATCTTCCAAGCTCTTCTTCTGGAGTGGCCTAATAATCACCTCCTTTAAAGAGGTGTATGGTACCTCATCTCTCAGTGAGGAATTTACAACTTCCTGAACCCAGCTGAATATCCCCTCCCTATTATATGTAATAAGCAATAAAGGGAAAGTGTAGAAATCAATAGAACAAACCAGTAATAAACAAGTCCCAGTGATCTCTCCAGATCTACTCTACTACTACTAACTCTGGATCCAACCCACTATGTTAAATTTTAAGTTAGCTATTTTTGTAATTTTACATGACCTAACAACAATTAAATCTGGATTAACAACTCTTAACAAATTGTATCTTGAAATGGAAGAAGTATTTCTCTTACAGACATGGGACCATTCAATTCCATGTCCATAGGTCCCAAAAGACAGTCAAACCTTAAGACACCCAGCTGGTGATAATGAAAATACATAAATAAGACACTTAAAGCAAAAGTGATTTTTTAAGCTACCATGTGTAGTAATCATAAAGTAATCTACCTCTGAATCCCATGGAGATTCTGTACCCTTTTGCTCCTCTTGTTCGTCCATTCTTAATGTTGATGTAGCTACAAAATAAAAGACCAACTAACTTTTCTTTACAAAATATTCAAAACTCATTTTTCAAAAACTGCCAAATGATAGTTTCATTGCAAAAATCGCTATGGGTGAGCTTTGAAAACAGCTATTTAGAGGCTGTTGTGTCATTCCGTCCCCCATGATTGTTTGCATACCTCTGCTATTTTGCCATTCTTCAATCTCTCTCCCTTGCAGCTCTGAGCAGGACCTGGGTCCTTCCTCCTTTTCCCAGGTGCAAAGGGATAACAACCCATTAAGGCAGAGAGAAACCAAGCATGCATCCATTCATTCACTCCAATACTCCCCTCTGTCAAGGTTGTAGGTCAGGCTGCAGTCCAATAATTTAAATACATGTAATAATTTCGCCCCTACCCTCAATGATGCACGTGCAGTTTGGGGGAAGGGTTTTGAGGAGCTAGAACAACATTAATGTTGTCTTCTTGGTTGTGTATAAAGTTCCAAATAAAATGTTTGTTTCATTCTAGAAATGTTGAGCTCTTCAGAATAAGAAATAGGCAATTAGTTTTCTTGAGTATGTCTTTTAAAATGCCATTTATTGAGGTAACACATTTGCTGACCCTACAATTTCAGAAAGTAGCTGTAATGCTCCTTACAACTTAATTTATTTAGCAGAACTTGAAAGATGAAATACAAAATTCCACATTACCATATCAACAGAACTGATGAGCAATTCCATAATAAAGAGACTTATTTAATGGGAAATGCCCTTTCTTGATAAAACACTCATGCAAGAAAAATGAGAGTCACACTTCACGGCAATTACCAAATTACCATCAGGTTTTTCATACAGTATGTTACATTAAGATTGTGATCCTAAGCACACTGGAGAAATAAGCCCAGTGAACATAGTGGAACTTCTGAGTAAACATGCACAGGATTGCGCTGTAAGAGTTGGAGGAATCTGATTGGGGGCTGGAGCTTGACAAGCAACATGCAATTTGTTGGGCCAGGTAGCGGAATGTCTGTAAATTCTTATTTTTGCATAATAGAACATTTGCGCAAAATTTCAAATGTAAACTGCCCAAATTTGCATAATTTGTGTAAATTTTGGATGTAAATTACACAAATTTGCATAGTCATAATTTGCAAAAATAATGAAACTTTGTGCAAATTACAATTGAAATTTGCAAAAATTATGCAAGTTTGTGCAATTTGCACTCATCTCTATTTATGTATTTTATGGCCAAGACAAAAAAAATGCATTAAAACGCCCTGGAATTCTGGAAAACCATACAGCTTGGCTCACATAAGCAAGCCAAGACAGGAGCACTACAGTTGTCCGGTGAGCCCCAAAGAGGCCAGATTTCCAGCAATGGACATCCATATGTGGGAACAGTATTAACCCACAAACACAAAAGATCTTCTCCTGACTTCCTGATTCTTGTAACAACAAATTCACTTCAATTCAACATTTACAAATACACGACCTAAAGGAGCAAAAAAGCTAGCAAGGACTGACAATTTCAAAATATCTAATTTCTACTATGGATTTAGTAATGTAAACATTTGTACCTTTTCCAACAATGCCGCCTTGTGAGGGATTCTGATTCTGAGAACTCCCATTACAAGTCAAACGTTTGTCCACAGCAATTGAAATGTTTTGATTTTCCTTTTTGTCATCTTCTTCTTCCTCCTCCTCCTCCTCCTCTTCTTCTGAAGATACTTCCTAACATAAGGAACTACATTAATTCTTTATATGGTAATTGTCTAATGTAACTTCCTTATTATCTTTTTAAAAAATAAGAAGGATAATCTACCTTCAAATAAATTTTGTAGGACTATGGCTGCAATTCTATACCTACTTCCCTGGGAGTTAGCCCTACTGAAGTGACATACATAGGACTGTACTATAAACAACATTTTCACAGGTGAACTAAGAATGCCTTTCTATCTGAAATGTACATTTCAAAATATTGTCAGTGCAGTATAGAATAAATGTCCTTTTAACAGCAAATGCCCATAGTGGAATTATTATAATTTCTACAGTTCTTATTACTTCCATTATTTTATTAACCAACAATAAGTACCAATTATTATTATTAATAATTAATTAATATGCCCTTTTCCACTGCTAAGTTTTCAAAGTGATTCACAATTAAAAGGCAGTGATTATCATCCATAACAATCAAAATGGTAAAGGCACCCTGAGAATGACTTTAGAAGCAAATCTTAAAGACTGGGTATCCTCCAAAGGAAGAAGGTAGACCTTCAAGTAGTTATTGTTCATTTAAAGGATTTTATACCCCCCGATTTTAGCCAAAAAGGCCCACAGAGCTGCTTTCAAAAATAAAATATAATATAAAGAATGCTAGGACCCAGCAGTTTAGGACTTTATAGTCCCAAACCAGCACCTTGAATTGTGCCATAAAACAAGCTTGAAGACAGTGCAGGTTATTTAAAGCACAACTCACTGAAGTTTCTGAACAGTTTTTAAGGAAAGCATCTTGTATAATGAATTATAGTAATGCAACCTGTAAGTATACATAATTATGTAACAATGATGTAACTGTAACATTCATGGATTTTAAAAATTATTAGTCCATATTTAACTTTCATTTTGCTTTCCTTAATTTATTTTCCCATCACATTACATTCACTTACGTTGATATCAGGTTGCAAAGCCTTCACATTTTCTTCCTCACTATTCTCATTTTGGTGAACTTGTGATTCATATATTGCTTCTTCCAGTTCTTTTGAATCCAGGCATTGTTTCTCTTTAATATTTTGATAATCCACAAAATCAGGATTCTTAGAATTCTGTTCTTTAGTGTTGTGTTTTTCAAGTTCTGACTCTGACCCAGCATCATCCCTTTCACTGGAATCACCCAGATTTGAATTCATACCCTTGTTATGGTTGCTACTTAAAACAGATGAAAATGCAGCTCCTGCTAATGTTGTCGCTTCAGATGTCTCCAATGAAGAAATAACATTTTGGTGAAATCCTTCTTGGTTCTCATGTACAATTTTGTTATTTTTCTCAATGCCCTGGAATTCATTTGGATTCTGAAACTGATCTTCAGATTTATAACTATTTTCCTTTTCAAATGAATGATTGGATAGTTCATTATTTACCCCGCTAATAGCGTTTTTTTCATCTGAATATTCATAATTCCCAGCAATAAAAGACACAGGAATATCACCAGATTCCTGCATTTCTTCATTATGTGCATCATCTATTTTATTATTACTATTAAAAATATTTCCTTTCCCCTCACATTCATCATTGGCAAAAGCTTCTTTCTCTTCTGATTTTTCAAAATATTCCTCTTCCTCATTTTCTATCTTGCCCTGACTTTCTGTTTCTATGTTTTCATCCTCCTTTTCATCACTGAAATAATCTTCCATTTCCTGCTCTTCCCCCTCTTCTTCTTCATCTTCTTCTTCTACCTCTTCCTCCTCTTCCTCCTCCACTTCTTCTTCTTCTTCCTCCTCCTCCTCGTCTTCCTCTTCATCAATTTCTTCCTCCTCATTGCTTACAGAAGAATCTTTCAGATCATTCCATTCTTGCTTATTTGGATGAACGTTTGTTTGAAGTCCTGGTTTAACTTTTTCTTTTGATGATTGATTATTTTCATTGTCTTCACAAAACCATATGTGGGTATAAAGATACATATGATAAAACAAATAATTGATTGAAACTTGTGAATTAAAGATTATTACCTGCTTAAAGCCCAAGTCAGAAGTCATCTGGGAACATTTGGAAAAGGAGCCAGGTGAGGAATGGACGGGATGCGGGGAGGATTTGACTTGGAACAAAGGCTTAGGAAGGGACTGATTGAGATCTTCAGCTTCAAAATCTGACTTATTTTGTTGTGAATTGGCTAAAGGTTCTTTTCTGATAACGCTACTTTTCTCATCTACTACATCAAAATACAAAATACACACAAAACATTAAACACAGAATAAAATAATAATTAAAATTCACATTTTACATCAGCAAGCAATATAATAATAAACCTGTTTTCAAGCAACTTACTGTTTTTCTTCAATTGCTGAGAAACATTCATTAGCTGAGCCAAACTTGGTTTTTGTGGTTTCTGGAAATAAAAGTTTAAGCATCAAGATTAAGCTCTAGCAACAATGGATACATTACATTTTTATCCTGCTCTTCCTTCAAAGTGCTTAGTCTAAAGTGTGCTCCAGTCTGCTTTCAGTGATGCAAGCTCTGAGTTTTCTATCTGAACTATAGCCTTTATCCAATCATTTCATTGCCCCTGGCTACTTGAAAAACTAAAGAGCCAATCTAAACAGATCAGGGCACTTAGAGCACTTTTATCAACCATTTGGGGCATTCCCATCCACTAGGGCTTTGACATCAGCACCAGCCTTATCAACAGGAAACTCCACATGGATGATTAGGAGTCCTTCTGGATCGGTCTGCCTACAGGATCTACCATCATAACTGTCCACTCACCCTTGCAAGTTCAACAGTATCTACATAGCTCAAAACTTTACCTTAGGACTGAAGTCTAATTCTTCCTCTTCTGAAGAAAGCCAGCTGTCATTATCTGTTTTTCCAGAATCTCTTTAAAAAAACCATGAAAAATAAAAATAAAACCTCATTCTATTTAATGGAACGTACTGAATTAAAAATAAATTTAAAGTCTTACTTTACTGAATCTCCAAAAGAATGGTCGTCAATAACTGTTTAAAAAACACAGTTAAAAAAACAATTAAGATACTAATATGCAGTTTGTATAAGGAGTTTCTATGTTTAAAAGTTTTTAAACTACAGGATATTTAAGGCTGAAGCACTATTTTATAAAAAGACTTAAAGTATGAAGTCAAATTTTCTAAAACAAATTAAAGTAACTGCCTCATGAACTTTTGGTCTTATTTAAAAACTAAATAAAATTTAGCAAGCACTGAAAGAAAGCAGGATTTTTGCAACGGTTGTAAGGCATATCACTCCTTATGGTATTGGGAATGGCGTGAATGTACCACTATTTAGAAATTGGCATACAAATCCATAATCAATAGTACTCATGGCTATGCATGAATAAAAGCTCCTATGTAAATATGAAACTCCCATTCAAGATTTTTCCATTTACTTCAATGTCAAGCTCTACACATAAATTTCTATTGTATTTGTGATGTTGTCTTTAAGACTGAAATATAAGCTTTGAATTCACAGTTCTGTGAATATTTGAGAGCTGCCATGAACCTTTAAATGGAGAAATTTTGCCCAATCTTCACAGTAAGGAGCAACCCAAGTCTTTGATCAGAGCACTTCTTTATAAACAAGTTGGAATGCTCTCACAGGAAAACTAAGGGGATTATGTGGGCCAGGTACAAAAATTTTGTAACCAGCCCCTAGCTTAGTTCTCCACCTCATCCCGCCCCTCAGACTTAAATGGATGTGATCCTACAAAGTTTTTTTAAAAAAAATCACAGCAAGAAAGGGTGGTTCCTGGTATCTACAAGGTAAGAAGTGCAATATCAACAGGCATGTCCATCAAAGACAAGAGTGTCCAGTACAAAGCAAAACTATACATGCCCTTTTCTTCTGAACAGAGGATTAGATATAGTGAGAAGAGGAAAGTCTTTAGGTCTGTGCCAAGGTAGCAGTAGTGTTTATTTCTGCATGTCCTGTGTGCTTGTTGCCCAGTAGTAATACATTGAGCGACTGCTGTTTGGCCCCTTGATCATTGGTCTATGGGGGCCCTCAGGGTTCCATTTTGTGCTGTTCAATAAGTACATATAACTGGTGGAAAAAGTTATCTGTGGATTTGGGATTGGACACCATCAATATACAGATGACCCCCAGTTCTATTTTTCCTTTTCATCAGATGTCAGGAAGACTTTGGAAATCCTGAACCAATGCCTGAGCACAGTTATGGAATGGATGTGGGCAAATAAGCTGAAATCTGATATAGGGAAGTCAGAGGTGTGGTCTTGTTTTAATTAATATCCTGGTATTTTTTTTGTTATAGTTACTGTTTCTTTTAGCTCTCTGTTATTAATTATGTCTCGTTGCCATGATTTTACCATGTATATCCTTTTTAATTGTTGCAAGCTGTCTCAGGAGCCATGCTGAAATTTTTGTGATGGGTGCAGTGCTGAGGACTCACACTATCACAATTTGAAATGGCTAGGGCTTCAAGACGTTTTGGAGAATTCTCAGAAAATGGTCAGGATTTGAAAATTCTCCAAAGCTCAGAAAGTTCCAGCCGGGGAAAGTGCTTCCACAGCAATGCCAGCCTTCTTGTCTGCCAGTCCACCCCAACATTACTCGTTACCAGGGATGGGGGGAAATGGCATCAAAGAGGGCTTGTTTGAACACTAGCCCATAGGAATTCTGGAAATAGTTCCCCCCCTTCCTGGAAAAGTCAGGAAGATTAAAGAACAACACTACACTTTCCAGAGCAGATTCTAAGCACCCTCAAAAGAATTAGAAGATGCTTAGAAAAAAACAGCCCTCAGCCACACTCTGGATAGTAGTTTTATTTCTTTTGGTCAATGGGTAGATTGGAAGACTCTTCAGTTATAGCCTTGGTTATAACCTCCCTCTTCCTCTTCCTCGCTCTCTCTCACACACACACACACACCTTGATAAAATTGATAAAATGTGAGAAATTAAAGGGCTTATACCAAGCATTATGAGCAGACAAAATTCACAGCAAGGATTTCAGGATCAGATTGTAACTGCAAATGGGAAATTAGGATACCTCCAGACAAAGCTTTTATCCTCCAATTGCCCTGCCTCGAGCACAGATTTTTGTGGGAGGTCCAGACAATGGCATCTTCCACTGTTATCCCTCCCAAATTTCCCCACCATTATTTCTGTCAATCTTGTTACCAGGAAAAAAAATTAAAGAAGAGACGGAATAGCTGCACAATACTTTTTGATTAGTAGTCACAGAAGCCCTTTGGAAGCACCTTTTGTTTCCGAAATTCTTATCTCTCCCTAGTCCAAATAAACATGGTTTCCCTTGTATATTTCCTATTGTGCAAGGTGCTACCACTATGGGTGTGTTAGTATCATGCCCAGCCTAAGCCCCACCTAGGATGACTTCTCCTCAGACAAGGAGCCAGCTGGTGCAGAGTCACCAACTCCAGAAGGTGCAAGTGACTACCCAGCAACCTCCTGCACTTTAAGGCCCAAAGGGACTAGGCTCTCTGCAAATAGGGAGGCAACTGACTGACCTCCTGTGTTACGTATACCTGGAGCCCTGTTAGACCTTGATTTGGAATTATGCCTGCCCTTGGGCTGCTCCATTGTGCTTGACCCCAGCTTCTCCCTGAGACCCTGCTTTTCTGGCCTGCTGCTATTCTCTTGGCCTTGGTGGCACAGACTTACCTCAACCTTTGATCAAAAGCCAAGACACAACTCAACCTAGGCAGAACGGTTAGTCTTCATGTTGCAGGACATAGCTGCAAATGTTTCCATAGACAAGGTTGGAAATAGAAAGGCTCTGCTCTTAAGAAACTCCAGATATTGAAATTCTGGATGACTATTATGTGGATGAGAAGTTCCTCTCAGTTCTCATCCACATAATAGTCATCCTCCTCTCAGTTTGAGGGCTACACAGTGAAAAACATTCCCTAGGAATGTTAGAAAAACTCCTCATGTACACAATGGAACATTTGTCTCAGGGTAGATCCATGTAATACAGAATTATCACATCTAATTAACCCACTTTTGTGAAGAATAAGACACCAAGGACTAAACTATATAATAGGTGAAATGCCATCATTTCACTTATCCATATTTGAAAGAAATTGCAGCTATGGAGGAGTCCAATCAGGACTAGTACTATGGCATGCACGTGTATGTGTGCGAGAGAATGTTTTTTCCTATGCTATGGTCCTAACAAAAATTGGTGCCAAGACCATTTCTCTCCTAGGAGGAACAAGAACTGGGGGCGTGGGATAAAGTCTTATCAGGAGTAGAGCAAGGGGGAAAAGGTTAATGCTTTCCCTGCATTCAGCAGTCTCAATTGTGACCTTCCCCACAATTGTCAAGTTTAGGCCTAATTTCCATATCAGCTTACTACAGATTGCCTTTCAGGGTTACAACTAAACTCTGTACTATGGACAGTTCTAAAAGCAGTAAGCATAAACTAAAGCAGGATGTCTGAATAAAAAAAGAAACATCTAAACAAATGATTACAGATTTTACCCTTGGAGACAATTATACCTTTCCCTGAATCTCCTGCTGTCTGGTTGAGCGACTGCTGCACTTCTCTATCTATTCAGGACAAGGCATGAAAGGAACAGACACAAACAGTAAATTCATAAAATGATTACATAAATAGGAACGCAAAGACATGAGAGCAAGTAACAATTTAATCAATATAGATATCACGCTGAAAAGCAAAACACAAGTTCAAGGAAGGCAAGTCATCCATCTGCCTTCTACACTAAGATATTGGAATTTTCTTCCTCCTCCTTCCACAACTAGACACATAAAACTTAGTTTGGCGAGACTTAGTATTACTGATCACTATATTTATAGAAATGGAAAAATATTTCCTCCAGGTAGATTGGCTATGGCCATTCCACGTAGGATGTAACTTGACTGTGAATTATCTGGAGCTTTCACTTCTAAATATAAGAGCAATGCACCATTTTGCTTGTAATATCTGTTGATATTACTATAACTGTGTTGGATTACTATAACGTGTTACACATGAGGTCGCATTTGAAGAGGACTCAAAAGCTTCAATTACTGCAGAACTTAGCTAACAAAAAATTAACTGGTCCAGCCAAGTAGAGGAATGTTACTCCAATTCTGAAAGAGCTACATTGGCTGCTTATTTGCTTCTGAGACCAATTCAATGTGCTTCTACTTCTCTTTAAAGCCCTAAATCGCTTGGGGTCCAAGAGATCCAAATGCTTGAAAAAGCAACTTCCAATATACCAGCCTGGTCATGCTTTAAGATTATTAAGAGGGCATCTTCTTGTAGTAGTGCCCCAACTCTGTAATACCTTTCCAAAAAAGGTATGACTAGCATCAACATTACTGTTTTGATGCCAAGTTAGGAGGTTTTTTTAAATTTGCCCTGGGATGTTGTCTCAGTTTGCTTGTAGTTTTTAGTCTTGTTGTCTATTAGTCTGCAATTGTTATGGACACTATTTAAAAAGATAACTACAATAAAACAATGGCCTGGTTTGCACGTAATGTTGGACAATCCAGTTCACCCAGAGACAGTGCACTTGCTCACTCCCATCTCATCCCAGCCAATTCGTAGATGAAATAATCCATGAAGTTATGTGTGAACCAGGTCATTTTGTATGTTTATTGAACATTGGCTTAAGCATGGTTCAGACATATGCTAAATAAAGTAAGATATTCCTGCCTTACAGCAAAATTTTCTACATATCTACTCAGAAATAAGCCACTTATGTGGGTGTAAGAACTGCACTCTCAGAGTGGAAAAAAGAACAAGACTAGACTACTTTCTTGGCACTTCTAGCATTATAATAAATTCTGCCATCCTGCAGACTTCCCCCAAAGCAATTAATAAGTCCTAGTCAAGAAGAAAGCAATTTGTATTCATTTTGATAGATAGTAACCATCCTGTTCACTCTTATGAATGGTAAAAGTATGGGGAAAAGGTTAAACAAAAAAAAGGATTTACATACTATCACACTTCATAAGAAAGGAACGTTTAATGATACCAGGTGAAAAACACTAAATCTCAGTTAAAGCAGGACTGAGATGAGCAGAAAACAGTATCCCATGAAAATCTAGGTGAATAAAGATCCAACCTAGACTCATCCAGTCTGCAGTTACGTTCTATGAGAACTACTCTCTATCTTCTCAGATACTTTCAAAAACTGCCAAGAAACAAGGACTTTTGCTCAACACCAAAAGATGCCACCGGACCTCCAGGTTTAATTGCCATCTCTCGTTGTAGAGTGACTCCAGAGCTTTGTAGGAGCTTTGTAAACAGGTTTCGCTAAACACACTTACAAAACCCTTTTCAGAACTTTGAACTAAACACACGAAGCTGGGTGCGCAGGGATATTCTGAATGTGATTGTATGCATACTCATGTTCCCTCTCCACTTTTGCCCTACTTGTGCTGCAGGCAAACCGCTGCATAGCACTTACATCAGCACTAAATCATAAGTCATAACAGCTATTCGAAACCTCCAGGTTCAGTGACACTATTCCATTGAATACCAGTTGCTGGGAACAACATCAGGAGAGTCTATTGTCCTTATGTTTTGAGGGTGGGCTTTTCATAGACATCTGTCTGGCCACTGTGAGAAACAAGATGCTGGAACAGATAGGTCTCTGACCTAATCCAGAGTAGGGCATTCCTTATGTTCTCACTTCATAAAATCATACCTTCTTTATTTGTGGCAGGTGCACCCAACATAATACCAGTAATTCCAGCTTTTTCTGGACTGCTCAGTACAGACAGGACTTTTTGATCATCAGTCGAATCCTCTTCTCTATTTTTTGCTTTGGAATATTCAGAAATATATTGAATAAGGCTAATGGGGAAAAACAATACTTTAATACTGTGACAATTTCAGATTTTTAAATATATAGCACTCTTATTAGAGATAATAAAAATACATCCCAAACCAGAAGAACAAGTTAAGCTCAGTTCTAGGAGCAATGCCCTAATTTTCTGCAGGTTTTTTTGGCCTCCTACAAATCAACTCTCACTTGCCAACCCAACCACTTTTTGAAAACAAACAAACAAACAAACAAACAATTCAGCTACGGCTGATGAAACTCAAACTATTGGTTTCTTGGCTTGGGGCAGACAAAAAAAAGAAAGCTGAGAATTCTTAGCACAATTCCAAGCTCTTTGATTAATAGATAATCTTACTAATACAATTTGGGAAGCTTTAGAAAATAAAAACTTACATAGGATCGTCACTAATCATAGCATAATCATCTGCTGTCCATCCACTTTCATCTTTATGAAAAACATCCGATCCATGTAGGAGGAGAACATTTGTTATATCACGTCTTTTATTAGAGGCTGCAATCAACAGTGGAGTTCTGAAACAAAAACAAACGAACAAAAACAAGAATGACTGCACTTAACATGTTCATTTAACTTGTTCTTTCATCACTGCGGTTTTCATATATTGGGGTTTAATTACATAATTCTTTGTTGCAAAAAATGGAACAGAATACCCTTTCATAACATTCTAATATATTTATCAAAACATAATTGTTAGCTATCCTTTGACAACTGGTTTTATGAGTTTGCATTTCTTACAAAACCACCCATTTCCAATACTTTAAAATTAAGAAGTAAAAAATGGTATGACGAGTAACAAGACGGAACAAAACACCTGTATAAATCAAGTCACAGCTCTTCCCGCTCTCTGGATCAAAACTAAATGGGGACGGAAGAGGTGCCGCCGAGACAACTGAGGCCCTCTCAATGGAACAGTTCTCTCGGCACCGATGCAACTTTCGCAGCGGCAGGAGAGATGATTGGGCGCCTGATTTCCCCTTCTCTTCTGCCTAATGGGAACAGGACATGGAATGATCCGTCCTCCTTGTCACAACTGAAGGAAGGATCCTTGTATGCCCCCCCATATCGGCAGAAGGATTTCTCCAGTGATTGGACATTGCATATCCAGCCGCTGGAGACATCCTTGCCCTCCCACCCCGCAATCCATTTGGGGATCAGCTCAAGGGGATGGAAGGGGGTCCTTCTATCTCCTTGAGCCTATCTCCAGATGGATTGTGGGGCAGGGTGGTGGCAACAAAGGACGTGCATGTCCTTGGAAACACATGGGACGCTGTGATCGGCAGCGGCCCACCAAGGGATGGCATGTGCCCGTGCCAGGAAGCGTGTGGGGAGCTGAGGATCGCGGCACCCCACCAAAGGACAGCACGATCGGTGGCTCCTCAAGCACTTGCCGGCACGGGATTATTTCCTCTGCCAACGGAGCCCCGCTGGGCTAGAGCAGCAGGTGTTTCTGCTGCTCTTGCCTCGCGACTTTGTCGGCAGGGAATATAATCAACGGAACCTGCTACACAACACAATAAGCAATGGTTGTGCAGAAAAACAACTCTGCAAACCATTGATTACCTCCATTGGTTATTTTTTCAAAATAACCAACCTTGTCATGGTTTTTGCCCAACAGACGACACATTAGTCAACGGTGGACTATTTAAGCAATGGTTGATTAAATAGTCCACCGTTGACTAATGTGTCATCCAAACTGAGCCACTTTGAATTGAAAGATCAATAACAAACTTTTTTAGCTGTATGAGTGTCTAAATCTGAGCTCAATTATCTGAGGGAACCTGCTATTACAGAAATTTAGACTAGGTAGAACTTCCACCTCTAACATACTAGATGAATCACTTAAATTAAGGATCACAATAACAGAAAGGCAAAAGGAAGTTCACAGAAGACCGCATTTAATAAAAACTTAAATCTAACTCCCAATTCTAACATAAACAACTATTTAACTGCACTTCTGAGCAACAATAACAATTTTATAATGATTCAATTGAACAGAAAAAAATTAAGCCTTAAATCAGGAGTGGGGAAACCCCAAGACCTCTGCAAGCCAAAAGACATCAGAGGGCAAAGGCCACATCCTTGATGTCCTGGTCCCAAGCCAAAGTGCCGGTTGTAGTTCCTCCAGTCAACGCTTCAGTTAGAGAAAGCTTGCCCGCTGCATAGCCACCCCAACAGTGGCACTGGCTATTATTGTGTATTAAATTTGTGCATTGCATCCACCTCAAAAAGAAATCTTAAAGTGACTCATCAGGAACCTGGCCAGGGAAAGCCAATGAGCAACATGGCACCAGCTGGAGAAGCACTCCTCTAAGAGGCATCTCAGTTGAAGACCTGGTTTCACCTACCCCGTGACTTCCCACTGGGGAAAATGCAGCCCATCGAATTGGGACAACTAATGGCACACTAAGGAGAATCTATGCTGTTGTCCCTAAGAAGTGATAGGATATATTAGTCCAGTTACAGTAGACCCATTGAAATGAATGGGACAAGTTAGTCATAAGAAGAGCCATGCTGGATTAGACCAAGGCTGTCAAGTCAAGCATTTTGTTCACACTGTGGCGTACCAGCTGTTGACCAGGAACCTCCAAGCAGGATATGACAGAAACAGCACCTTCTCTCTTATGTTCACCAGCAATTGGTATACATAGGCATACGGCCTCTAACACTGGATCATTAACTCCATTCATTTCAATAGCTTAACGTTGGAGTCAACCATTGACTAGTACAACGCATGAGATACTATTAAATTAAAGTGAAATTAAATTAAATTAAATTAAAATTAAAGTGAAATGCAGTTTGATCACCATGAATTGCACAAATGCATCCCCGGATATAATAGAGGTATCTCCATATGATCTTACCAGTTACTCCACAGAATAATCTGTCAGAGCAAAATGAGAAATATCGGGTATGAAGCTGCAATTTGATACACATTTACCTGGAAGTAAGTCCCACTCAACCGAATAGTACTTGCTTCTGAGTAGACATGCATAGGATTGCACTGTCAAAGCTGGTGCCACAGCTTGCTGACACATTCTCAGTACCACAGACACAGGACGGATAACTGCAACCAGTTGATAAGGAGCACTTACATCCAGGGAATAGCAATTGTCACAGCCTGTTCATCTGTCATTTTTTATTGGGGATGGAACCGCAACAGATTATTTTAGAAATGATTCTAACATCTTTAGAGACAGCTCAGGTAAATGAATCAGACTATACCTTCCTGACTTATCTGTGGCATGTACAGATGCTCCTTTTTTAAGAAGAAACTCTACCATTTCTCGATTATTTTCAGCTACAGCAATAAGTAAAGGTGTACTCCCATCCTACAACAAGAAAAATAAATTAGAAGGCAGGTAGTTCATATACACATACAAATCTGATTTAATATGCAAGGCTTTGTTGATGTGCCACTTCGTTTACACAAATATGCTAAGGAAAACAAGGGACAATTCAACAACCAATTTGATATCTAGATAAGAAACAGTTATAAGCTCCAATAGATCCCATTTTTCCTTAATAAAACATTATTGATCTTTAAGGAAGCTATCTAACTACTAACAATAGAATTCCAGCTGTATTTCAAAGTAATTAAATGCACTTCAATTTTGCAATAACAAAACGAAACCAATAATCAGTGACATGACTAATGCCAAGACCACTTCTCACAAATTATTTGTTTTAGGACAGAAACCAACAGCTTGCTTAACACTCTTACAGTTTATTACAGATATTTATCATAGCAATGTAGCAATCAACAGTAATAAATATTTGGTCACAAGAAATGTCAACTTTTTAAACACGTTAGCAAGCATCATATTTCTTTTCATAAGGGAAAAGGCAAAAAGGAGAGATGCTGATTGAAAGCACTATGAGGCTAAGCAAGGCTGGGTCAGTGGCACTCATGTTACCCCACCCTAAAATGCATGATGACAGCCAAAATGTGGCAGAACATAATAGGTATGGACTAGAGAGAGAATTGCTTTGCTCAGGTCAGGCAACAAGGTTGTTGAGAGAATATCTTCCCATTCAACTGGCCTTTCTGGGTGTAAATGGGATTCACTATGGACAACAATTATCTGCCAGTTAGTGGAGTTGGAAAGGAGTGATTCCTGTACCGTTCTCTTAAAATAAAAGACAAACTGCATACTACAAGATCATAGACTCCCCACTGAACCGTTAAACTAAAAATTCTATCTTAATAAACCCATGATGGGAATGAGCTACATGCTCATGCATGCAGCCTGTATGTTCCCACTTCACTCCTCCCATCATGCAAGCACGTAACAAACCAGGAAGGAATAGTTTCATGTGACATCTGAACCCGTGATTATGATTAGTGTGCCCAAACAATCCAGGACTTCTACGCCAACAACAAATGTACAAATACTGGCTTTTTTGTGTGCATCAACCATAATTTCAGGTTCAGATGTCATGAAGCTCTCTCTTCCTGGTTTGTTTCTTCAATCACCCAAAGGGAGGTGTGAAGCAGGAGCCAATAACTGGTGTGCACCAGCATACAGCTTGTTCATTGTAGTTTATTAAGACAGATTTTTTAGCTTATCTTTATGTGCAAATATGGCCAGCGCAAAGAGTATTATTTCCTTTCCATAAACTATTTCAACATTCAAAAGAGCATATAGAAGCCAAAATATCTTGACCTATTTTAAGACTTTAAAATTATTGAAGTTTACCGTATTCTGTGCTTCAATGTGAGTTTTATGTTCAAGCAGATGTTTTGCTATAGAAATGCTAGAATTACAGGCAGCAAAGTGGAGGGCAGTGTTATTGTCTATGTCCACAAGAGTAGGGTCTGCTCCATGCTCAAGCAGGTAAATTACACAGAATTCCTGCTGGCATTGCACAGCCTGTAACATTTAAAAAGAGTAAGTTAGGTCCAGAGATTATGTTAATGCATCTAAATAATTAAAGCTGTCAAAATTTAATGCAACATAATATAATAGGAATGGGGAACCTCCAACCTGTGGGTCAATTTGGCCAGCCAGTTCAGACCATCTGGACTGCAGTGCATAAGGCAAGGCCCCTTCCTGAAGCCCAACCCCGTAAAGGCTATTGGAGAGGCAGGTTCCCTCTGTAAATTCCAATCACTGGGCAGAAATAACAGAGGGGAGTCATCTCCCTACTAGCTTCGCCCACCCGATGTCCTCCACATTGGGGGATGGAGCAAGACAGGCAAAGCCACCCTGACTAAGGTGCTGTTTGAAGATGCTACAGCTGCTGCTTCAGCCAGGGACTGTATGATGCCACGGGGTGTGGTCCCACCCTGTAACTTCATTCCATTCATGGAGGACTGGATATGAGGCCATCCAGCCTTCCAACCATAAATAATTACCCAGCCTGCAATATAAGAACTTTATCTTGCAACCTTTTAGTTATAATCAGCAACAGTAATTTCATATATTGACAGCATTAATACAGAAGTTGTAATCAATTGGTATTTTCATGTAGATATGCCATTTTTAAAATTGCAGTATTATGTTTCATACATACCTTCATCAGTGGAGATCTCTTGTCATTATCACAGATATTTAGTTGGCATTTGCTGTCTACCAAGAAAGTAACAATATCCGTATATCCATTGGCGCAGGCAAGGTGCAAAGCCGTTCTGCAAGGTATATCATTATATTCAATCAATACATAATTTAGAAAAATATTTGTTTTTTCTATGCATTGACAGCTTAAATTTGGGTTTGTCCCATTTTATCCTCACAATAACATACAAGTAGGGTGGCCAAAAATCCTGTCATAGAGTTGGAAGGGGCCATTTAGGCCATCAAGTCCAACCCCCTGCTCTCACCCAGCGATTCATGGTTATGTTTCATGGTTTATGTTCAATCCTTCATTCACTACACCCTATTGACTCTCCAAATTGACTATTCCTGGCAATCAGTAATAATGTCCACAGGTTTGACTGTAGTTGTATTCCTTTGTTTCTTACAACACAGGAAGAAATTCAAAAGGATAAATAGACATTTCAAAATCAATTCTCACAACAAAAACCTAAAGAAGTCTGTGTATGTCTATTTGTTTACTTAGATGTAAGTCCCACCAAATTTCCCCCACTTTTGAAAGTAAATAGTGTTTTGCAGGAAAAATGTCAGCTTCAGTAAAGTCTAACACTGCAAAGAGAATCTCAATGTATCCTGTAGTGAGTTGGTTAGTGAGCAAAAATTGTGAACTTCACAGAGTTTCTAAACACTAGTAAAAGACCTGTGTAATTTGGCTTAACTGGCAGCTTCATAGTTAATTAAACAAGCTTTCACCTTGAAGCTGTTTTGACCAGCCATATGATCTCATGAAGTGAGAGAGATAAGGTTGTTCTTCTCTCTCAGTTCCCTACTTCTGGGAGGCTCTCTCCATCCCTTCTCCTGAATCTGGCCTGTCAGCTCTTCAGCTTGGGGAGAGAAAACTATAAAATCAAGCAGGCTAGTTTTGGTATCCAGTTTCACTTTAAGGGGGAAATATGTACAATACTGGCTTGGAGGACTTTTGTGGCCCTAAGGAACCGCTTCTGTCTATCGTGCCGCCCTCCCCCCACCAATAGATATCCAGTTATGAGATGTGAGCTTTCTTTTTATGTATACATTCTGCATCCATTTTCTATTAATAAACTGTCATCTTTTTGCACAAGTGGCTTGTTTCATCTTGCAATCAAAAGAATCTGATTGATAATTGGGATTTGACAGAATAAGGAATCCTGATCAACACATATCTAAAATAAGTCCCAAGCATCTGGAGGGCACCAGGTTGAAGAAGGCTGCACTAATGCACAAACTAATGGCAAAGTATAGGATATGGAATCATGCTGAATTAGGAAAGTTGGAGAAATTGAGAGAAACGGCCAGAAAATAGGTATTGCAATGTACAATTCACTATAGTACTGTAAGCCACTTTGCATACTAACAAGTGGTATGTTACTTATAATAAACATAGTCGCAAGAAGTCACACAACTTAGGCAAGAAAAATGAAACTATTAGCACCCCCAACCCTTCAGTCTTGAAAGGACTGAAACTTTCAAGGCTAGTTTACATATTACAAAATACCAACATGGTAGATGCTTCCCTATAGGAAAACAACACACAAGCTCATGTAGGTTGTCATAGAGAGAGCACATAACTTCCTATATAGAAGCATTTTCAGCATTAGAACTTTTTAAAGCACATAAAGTGGCCCTCAATTTAGTTCCGTTCTTATTCGTACAAGCCATCTTTGAAAATGATTGCACAAATGCCTGTAATTTACAACTGTGGCATAATGGGGTTTACTATCAAACTTTGACTAGGAGACCCAGGCACAAATCTCTGGCTCATTCATAAAGCTCACTGAGTAAGCTACATCTGCAAAGATAAAATTGGATAATTGTTTAGTGTGCTGAGCTCTTTGAAGGAAGAGTGGGATGCCAAATAGGTAGGTAGTACAAGTATGGGTAGTTACTCTTAAATCACCCGTTAATGGCTAATAGATGGGTTCACAAAACCCCTCTCATGTTAAAAGCACATGTGAAGGGGTTAGTTGCACCAGCTACCACCCCCTACCCCATATTCAGTAGCCTACGCACTTACATCAGGAATCCTGATTGACCCAGGATTTCCCCTCGCATTTGTTTTTATTTATTACATTTTTATATTGCCCAATAACTGAGGTCCTCTGGGCAGTTTACAATTAAAACCATAACATACAAGTCAAAACTTAAAACCTTAAGAGCTAAAAATATCATATAAAAGCACTGTAAGTTATAGTCCAGGGAAAGCCAGACTAAAAAGGCGCACTCCATGTATACATTATTCAATAGGTGCGTATAGCCCCTTCACAGGGGTGTTGAATGCATGGGTAGCACACACATCAAGGGAGTGAGTGCGGCTAGCCAGTGTGACCCCACAGCTCTTTCACACACACTTTGCTTCTACTTATGATGGAGGTCGTGTCAAACGCCACTCCACGTTTCTGGCCCATGGACGTGAATGCAGCCTCACAGCACAATCTTCTGTGTGTCTCCTCGGACGTAAGTTCCATTGGGCTCAATGGGGCTTAGTCCCAGGTGAGCGACTATAGGATTGCTGCCTAAATTCCCAAAGCCACATCCCAATAAGGAGGAGCTGGGAGGGGGCGGGGAGCTGCTCGTGTGGACACGAAGAGGGACTCAGGCGCGCATCGCAGTCCCTCCCCCACCTGTCGCATTTATCCTGCTCGTTGAGGTTGTGTTTCTGCAGGAGCTGCCGGAGTTCGCCCACGTCTCCTTCGGCCGCCGCCCGGTGCAGCTTGCCCAGGTCCTTGCTCCGCAGCTTATAGCCGCCGCTCGCGGCGCAGCCAAACGAGGCGGCTGGGGCAGAGGGGCCGGCACGGGACGGGGACTGCTGCTGCTCCTTCCTTTTCCTCCCCAGCCCCAAGATCTTCTTCATTTTCTTCATCCTCCTCAGAAAGGCCGGGAGGAGAGGAAGCGCTTGAGTCACGGCGTCGGCCGCCGCCACGAAGCCACTCCCGTGCCCACCATGGTCTCGCCAGGGAACAACATTGGCGCCTGGCGGGGGTCTAGCGCTGCCCAGACACTGGGCTGGCGAAGGCCGTTGAAACGAAGCGTCCCGTCAGAGGAGGAGCGACCGGCAGCGCCCACTCGTCTCGTCAGAACTATGTGTGTGTGGGGGGGGGGGGGAAGCGCGATGGCGGGGGGAGGCGGAGAACGTGAGGGAGAAGAGAGTCTGCGCTGGAACACGGCCGCCAAGGCAACGGCTCCCTTGAGGGGCTACTACGCATGCGCGGCCAAGTTACTTCTACCACCGCCGCTCCGAACCAACCCCGGCTTGAGAAGGCGCATGCGTGATCTTCACCGCTTTAACACCCCCGCTTCGTGTATACTTGGTAGCGAAGGGTGTTACGAAGAAGCAGCATGAGATTTCCTCCGGGTGAGGACAGCGGCAACAACATTGGTTATAATCCAATGTTGGCCCTACTTAGAGTAGACCCCTTGATTAATGGGACTTAAGTTAGACTATCTGAAGTCCCATTCTTTTCAATGGGTGGAGGCTTGTGGCTAGGATTTCAGTGGGGCCGTGATTCCATGCTGGGTGTCAATCAGAACCAGTCAAACCTCTCAAAGAGCAATCCAAAGTGCTGAACTTGGTGTTAACTTATAAAACCAAGGTGCTGATTTTAACCTATAAAGCCTTACACAGCTTGGGACCACAATACCTGACAGAACGCCTTTCCCGACATGAACCTCCTACATTATGCTCAACATCTAAGGTCCTCCGAGTGCCTTCTCCGAGGGAAGCTTGGAGGATGGCAACAAGGGAGAGGGCTTTTTCAGTAGTGGCCCCCCAACTATGGAACAATCTCCCTGACGTGGCCCTCCTGGCGCCAACATTGTAATTTTTTCGGTGCCAGGTTAAGACTTTTCTCCCAGGCACTTAACAGCATATGTTGAGTTTTTTAACTGACCCCTGGATAGTTGATACATAGTTTGTTTTTATACTTTTTATGGTTTTAAATTTTGTGTATTGGTTTTTAAATGTTCAGTGTTTTTAATGTTTGGAAACCGCCCAGAAAGCTTTGGCTATGGGGCAGTATAAAAATGGAATAAATAATAATAATATATTCCTGTTGCACATTTATATCCTGTAGAACACACAATGACATTTGTTACAGCATTTTGGATAATGTGGAATAAAAAGCAGGAAATAACTCTACGATAGCAGTTTATAGAATGTGTAATGTGCCCCAACAGTTATCCGAGCACTTCAATATCGCTATAAAGCAGCAGTGTAGATCTAGCCCAGGATTAAGAAAGGGGAACTCATAGTATACCAAAGATAGGGGCTACACACTTTGAGACAAACCTCAATGGGACTTCCTTCAGACATTCATTTACACAATACACACACACTGCCTCCCTGCTAGGCTAGTCTGGTAGTATCTTCAAATTGCAGCAAATGCCACTCCAACAGGTCCTAACCAATTCTGTTGCTAATACTTGCTTACGCTTACTGCCTGTCACTGCATGGTTGATCTTGTCTCACTATCCTGGGATCCTTGTCTATTTCCCCTTGTTGATGTCAAGCCCTTATTTCAGGCTTACAAAAGCATGTACTTCCAGGCAGAGCTCAAAAACATGGAAGGATGACACTCCTTTATCTCTACATGAAGACTAGAGTTGCTCAGTGTTAAAGTCAGCCTTGAATTGTTTTATTATGTAATGTTTGATAGAAAAAGGCAACAGTTCCATTTGGAAGAGATGGAGCTCCATCAGATGAGCATTTTATTGCATGCTTGTTACTGGGCATTCATGGATTTTCGTGGGTCCGTCTCACAACGTTGTCTGCCTCCCACATGCCTCCGCCCCTTCTATCCTTCTTCGCATGACAAAAAAAACCCAGTAAGTCCAACTTATTTTTAAAGACAGAACTTGCCACTATCCCCTGCTGCGTGCAGGAGAAGCAGCTCGATCAAAATGGCCCACTGAATGTGCCATGTTGTTTACTTCCTCTTTCAAAAGAGGAATTAATGAGGGACAGACATGCAGGCGGAGAAGCGATGGTAAGCAATTGTGACTTTGCCCTGTGTGATGACACTCAAACAGTGCTCAGGAAAGGAAGTTCTCAATATTAGTACCAATTCTTTCCCTAAAACCAGTGATGTGAATGTGGGAAGAAATAATCTGGCACTGGGTGTATTTGAAAATTCTACCCTAAGTTTGCTGTCCAAGATGAGATTGATTTAAAATGTTTCTGGACCAAAGATTTTTGCGACTGAGGATAATCTTTAATGGCACAGAAAATATATTCAGATGAGTGCTGCATTGAACATTGACAAAAATTGCATCTAGTGGGGGATTCTCTACATGTCATGTGATTTGCTACTTGAAGGGTATTATTACATGTAGCTTGTACTCTGCAATTTGATGTGTTCATCTCGTAGAGTTTAGGCTTTACTACGTATGGACTCCAGATTGCAATCAAACCCACCAGCTGCAGTTTCTGGGCCACTTGCCAGCATAGTGGAAGGATGCTCCAAAGGTTAGCAGGCAGCAGAATACTTTGATAGAGATATGTGTGGGATAAGTTTTTTCTTTATTATTGTTGGAGGGGGGAGGAAAAAACAAAGAAGTGATTGGACTCTACACATTAGGCATTGCAACGATACCTATATTCCAGTGAAATCTCTATGATCAATTGAAAGCAGCATCTAGACAGGCAGCATTTGACTGGACCCTTTTTGAAACTTCCTTCTTGCACAGGACTAAGACCAAGCCTAACCATCTTCTGCAAGCAATTCAAAATTGAACAAAGAATGATGATTCCATGCAGTGCAATAATGTGTACTGAGTTACACTTTGGGATTATCAAAGTGTAGTGCTGGGTTCCAGGTTTTAGGGTGCTTCCAGACTTTTATCATGCCATTGCCCAGGCTCATGAATGGAATTTCACAGGGAGTCCAAACTCATAACCCATGTTTTCCCACCATTTCTTCAGTATTTTTCTTTTTGGTTACTGCAGAAAATCCTGTTAAGGAGAAAAAGACAGAAGAACTGCACAATGCTTTCTAATTGGTACCTCTGGGAGCTCTCAGGTTGAAGCACAGTTATAACGACAGCTCTTATCTTTCTCAGGGCAGCTTTTCATGTTACATTTTTATGCTCAGGCATTGGTGCCGGGGGGGGGGGGGGGATGCACACCTAGCACATCAGTTGTGAACAATGCACAGTTGTGAAAATTAAAGGCCAGAGTACATTAAACACACAGAAACTGAAAGCAGGAGAGGCTTCCATATAATTTGAAGGGAAATCAGCTCAATCATTTAGCTCATACCTAATAGAACTACTTCCAGCACAGCCGTTCTACTTGGCTGCAGCAGAAAGGTGAAATAGCAATGCCTTTCCATTGCCCTGGCCAGGAACAACTGCCAATTTGGTTCCTCACCTCCAGCCCTTGTACAAGCTCTTCTGCCACTTAAGAGTATTGAGTCAGACCATTGGCCCATCTAGTACAGTGTTGTCGACACTTCCTGACAGTATTTCTCCAAGGTTTCAGATGGAATTTTTCCAGCCCTACCTGGAGATGGAATTGAATCCAGTATCTTTGCATAGAAAAAAATCCTCTACTCTTAGCTGGGTAGGGGGACAGATATAAAGCCCACCTCTGTGTGTGTGTGTGTGTGTGTGTGTGTGTGTGAGAGAGAGAGAGAGAGAGAGAGAACACAATTTGAACAGGCAGAGAGGTATGAGTTGGTAACTTGGACGTACAGGACTTCTATCTGGGGATCTGGTGTGCGGTAGGGGATCTGTTCCTTTGTAGAAGTGCATCTTTGCCTCTACATATGCTCAAATTATATATTTATAGATAAAGCAAATATTAAGAAATTGCCATCAGTGTTGCCTCATCCAAAGTAAATCAAATCTGGGTAATGCTATCCCTGAAACTTCTCAACACTCAGGGAAATGGGAAGTACAAAACAATACTTTAATACATTTGTCTGTTTTTACAAAGGCTTTTTTGTTCTAGTTAAATAAAACAAAAAATAGGGGAAACAGGTAATTAGCCAAGGAAATCGTAAATACCAGATGTTGAGCCCTATTATTCCCCCCCCCCCCAAATCATTATAGGTTACATTAACAGCTGATCTTATAGTTCAACATTTGGGTTGCAATCCTATACACAGTTACTTGTGAGTAAGCCCTATTGAATTCAATGCTTCTCACTTTTGTGGAAACATATGATGGACTGTGCTGTAAATATTAAGCGAGTGTGTGTGCATATATATATAGAGAGAGAGAGAGAGAGAGAGAAGAGTGTAAATTTAGATTGAGAACACTAAGGTAATGGTGAAATTCACCCCAGCCTAAAGTGATTTATATATCACTTAATCTCCACGTAAGATCTTAATGTGGAGATTAAATGAAGCTTAAACGATGGCGAACTTTTACACAAAGCTGTACCTTGAGGTGAAGGAGAGTACAGAGCTGCCTCCGGACTTAAGATCCTGTTGGGGTTACACGTGCAGGTAGCATAAATAGAGTGGCTGCACAAAGCTGTCTGTTTATACTGTGAATCATTCTCCGTTAGCCAGCAGGAATTACATTATAGTTATTCATACAAGCTTTCATCCTGACTGCCCTTTTCCCCACTATGCTGCTTTGCCTCCTGCATACCTTTCGGTAACGGATTGTCTTATTTATATCAGAGGTATGTTGGGGACATATTGATATTAGGCCAGATACCTGAAAGTGATGTGCAAGACTGGCTCAAGGCATTTTGCTACCTAGCAGCAAATGATATCCCCCACCCTTCCCTTCAAAGTCAAGATATACAGTAACCAAAGCCTGTCAGGTATTTTGGCACCTGAGATGTAAAATCCTACAAGTACCTTCCCCCTTTCCTGGCAGTAAGAAGACAATAATAATAAATTAAACAACTTGCTGCCATTTCATGAGACCACGGCCATCATCACTCCCGCAGTTTGATGCACACCGGCCGCAACGTTGATCCACTTCCTCAGCACTGGGCTCACATGACGTCGTGCGGTTCTCTCTCCCTGAGGTCGGCATTTTTAGTTTCTCTTTTGATTTATCCCTGAACGGGCAAAGTCCAAAACAGGCAAAGTTCAACAGCCAAACTGAGGTATTGCAGCAATACCGACCACGTGTGATTCAAAATGCTAAACTCGCATAGGAAATGGAGGGGCAACCCGCATAAGCAAATCGGGGGGATAGTAGGTGTGATAAAGGCCCTAAATTCAGTTGCCTGAGGCAGCCACCTCATGCTGCCTAGTGGTAGAACTAGCCCCACATGTGTGTAGTACACTGTATAGTGTGCAGGAAAGACAGTCAAGGAGCAATTTTAGATTATAATCATGAACTGCCCCTTTACTGGAAGCCCATTCTTTTTTATTTTCTCCCTGACACTTCCTAATCCTCTCTGAGAACCAGACAACAACAACAACAACAACAAGGCCTCTCTAGTCCAGCTTTCTGTTCTCACTCTGGCCAAGCAGCTGCCTATGGGAAGGCCACAAGCAGCACATGAGCGAAATAGCACCCTCCTGCTCAAGGTTCCAAGCAACCGGTATTCGGAGGCATTCTGCCTTTGATACTGGACTGGACAATGCTACCATAATTAGTACTCATTAATAATGATGACCTCCATAAAGTAGCTTTATCCTCCACGGGCACTGATCCTTACATTTTAGCCTTTCACTATACTTAATAACGTGCAGTTGAAAAGCTGCATTGATGTTTTTCTAGAGAAGCCCCATGAGCGAAGAGTTCACCTATGAACTGAAATCAGGCTATTTTACTCAGAGCACATGAGGCGAATGTTTTCAGTTGATCAAGTGGTAAATGAATAAGCTTAATTGGCTCAGAATTGCAATACATTAAAAGGCCATCACGTCCAACCCCCATGAGCATTGCATCTTCTAGATCATAACATGTTACAAGGAAAATCCCTTACAGATACAGATACTTACAGAGCTAAACCCCACAAGATGATTTAGTCAAACAAGCCAGGGCATATGTTTGCAGGGGAAGGTACCCACCCCTCCTAGGCCTGGAATCAATTTCTGATCTCAGACGTGATAATCAGCTCTATCCTGAGCACAAGCATTTCACCAAATCATACCAAGGGAAATTTAACTGAATAAATATTTTATAATATTTATTTATTTATTTATAAATAAATAAATATTTCCAATTCTTACAGCATTTCCCATATATGGTGCATTTACTACACTGTCACTGATCTAATCCACTCCCAATGTACATATCAATCCTGCATTGGCTGGGAAATAGATTTTATTTTTCTTCTAAACCTATGTCTACCCTCCCTCAGACAGACCTTTGGAGTTGAAATTATACCTCTGGTGCGCTTTTCATTGCAGAATTTTACAGAAGTAGCCCTAGAATGTAGTCTTTCTAGGACACTCTCCTGCACAACAGTAAATGATATCCCCAAATTTCAGCCACTTACCATTTACAATCTTCTTTCTGTATACAAAAAGCACCTGGCACAACAACAACAACAGCAACAATCCTGAGAAAACCAAATTAAATTTGTACATGGGGTACTTTTTTGTGCAAGCCAAAGTAATGTATTGTGTTAAAATCTTTCTAACAAAAACTTTAATACAGATTTAAGTGCCCACATAGAGTTACCATTTTTGAAAACCAAAAACACCCTGGGATAAATCATCATCATCATCATCCATCATCATCATCCAAGAAATCTATTTGCCACTGGTGTCTTTTTTGTTCCAACCAGCATTAACTTACGGGATAAAAATGTCCCATGGTGTTTTTCAAACAAAAACTGGTCCAGGGAAGCAGTCTTTTGACTCCATATCCTTTTGTTCGGTTTTGGTACATTTTACTACTCCAAGATACACTGGAATGCCCCCATTAGAAGATTCCCCCTAGGAGGAAGAGGCCCCAATGGAGGCAGATGCCCAGGCCCCACTGTGAGAGGGACCTGAGTCTGTGGGGGAACCTGCTAAAGTCCCAGCCACTGTGGAAGATCCTGCCTTCTGCTTGGACTTTGCTGTGTAAGTGACCTTGGCTTGGATTTGACTACTCTCTCTACATAACCCCCTGCATCTATACTGCCTGACTTTGCTACTTTGGATCTGACTAGGACAGTTTGTGGACTCTGGCTCTGCTTACTCCTCTGTTCCATCTTTAGCCGCTGACTCACCAGACCCCAGTCTGAACAGCCAAGGTGGTGGTGGGGAAATATTCTATGCAATTGCATCAGTTCTACTCTTGATGTTCCCCATGAACATCTGTTTTTAGCCTCTTCAAAGAACGTTTCTACATGACTCTGACATCTAGCGGAGGAAATGGTATTGCACATTTTCAGAAATCTCTACTGAATCATCAACTGAATACATTACGTACACTTTTTTTAAACTCCAAACTAATCGGCTTTGGATTTTACTGTAGGGAGATACCATTATTTGTAATGTGTTTATTTTGCATGATACCCATGACAGGGTATCATGTATAGTTTCAGCATTGGATCTACCTACATGTATGCATTTTTGTGCTATTTTAAAATGGATAATGTGCATCCTGAATTTACTGAGCATCATCACATGGGGAAATCGTATTTCCTTACCGTCGCTTCTCCGCCCCTGCTTTTGTCCCTCATTACTTCCTCTTTCTACCTGGAGGGGAAAGAGGAAGTACACAGAGGCTACGTGGCCCATCCAGGGGCTGTTTTTATCGTGCTGCTTTTCCTGTTTTTATCGTGCTATTTTTATCGTGCTGCAAACACCAGGAGATTGCAGCACATTCTGTTTTTTTTTTTTTTTAAGTCACATTAAAAGGGGTTCATTTTGCTACAGAAAAAGAAGCGGAATGAATGGAAGATGCATGGGAAGCGTACAACAACGTCTAAAGGACCTGCATCTGTACGTGGGCAGTAGCAAGTGTACGATAAAATGCTTGGCTGATGAATCTTACTGTGCACTCATTCAGTAATACATCCACAACTTTTGAGAACTATCTGTAGAGTTAATCAAAAGCTGTCAATGTTCTCAATTATAAGAAACTAAACTTTAGAACATACAGGTGGTAATATCCTTAGAACTCTGTCAGACCATCTGCCTATCAAAAACATAGTTTTGACTTCAAGGAAAATGAATAAGTGACTTAAAGTCTAGTTGAACTCAAAATGTATTTATGTCACATTGAGATAGCGGTGTCTTTGCTCCCCTCATGCTATCCTGCTTCTGTCTATTTAAATAAGTAAAATAAAGAGCGATCAAGCCAGTCCTGTCCATTTGATTGACCTTTTGATATATTCTTCAAAAGGTGTGCAATCTGCTATGGCTCATATTGAATGGATCTTTTTGTTCTTTATTTTTAAAAGATTGTATCAAGATACAATTATATGGTTTGAAAAATGAATCCAAGAAAATGGAGGATGGGGGGAGAAGTTTCAAGAAGTTGAATTGGGGGAGGGAGGGAGGATTATGCAACTGATGTGTGTGTGTTTTTAAAAAGGATTGAAATGTGGATTTTACTTGTCAATTGAACAATGCCTTCATATGTTTCAGCTGAGAATCTGAAATGCTATTATACGTGGTGTGTATACTTCTTGCCATCTACTGGCAGCAACGTATTATTTTCCTCCCTTGAAATATTATGTGCGGTGATTTTTCTGTGGCACTGACAAATATTACTTTTATAAAGGGGTTAGAGTCAAAGTAGAGCAACCAAACCAATTTATATTTTAAGCAGCAATGTAGCAAAACTCTGAGTTGATGAAATTGTATGTATTTTGCACTGTAGATTTCACTGGGCTGATGTCTAGAGGTAATGTTTCCAGCACTACTTAAAATGTATACATCCATTTCCCTTGCAGTGATAATGGTTAATTCAGATGTAAATGGAGCTATTTACTGATTAGTTCATAAATTTAGATTACACAACGGCTGGGCTACTAGTCTTTCTGGCTGAATCTCCAAATTAGCTGCAAACCATTAATATGATCAAATATTATGCTTGGCTACAGTGACATAAAAGCCATTATATCTAATAAAAGCATAGATGATGAGCCTGTAGCTTTCATTTCTTTGCTCACTTGGATGTTTCGCCCATCATCTGATAATGAACAGGGTTATATTTCCACAGCAGCCAAGCCTGCAAGACCATTAGACGGAACTTTTCGTGCCCTGAGACATCACAAAATCAGCTCAGATGAGTTACCATGGAACTCCTTTGGCATTTCCTTCTTGATGAAACAGTAATTGGCTATTTCCCTTGAAAAGCTTACTCCAGCTACAATCCAACACAAATTTATTTATTTTATTTATTTATTTATTACATTTGTATACCGCCCCATAGCTGAAGCTCTCTGGGCGGTTTACATAGGATTGACAGCACAATCCTAAGTGTGTTTACTCAGAAGTATGCACCTATGAGTTCAATGGTGTTTACACTCTAGTAAATGTACTTAGGAAGGCAGTCCTAGGGCTCATCTACACCTAAGGGTGTAGAGGGAGGGAGGCGGGAGGATCATGGACTTACCTGCTTCCATGATCTTCCCCCAGCGTCTAGACCACTGCAATGTCCCAGAAGGAAAAAGGGGCATCACGGGCATCATGGACACCATTTTATTTTACTGGGGAGGAGCCATGCGGCCCTGATCCCCTGGAAAAGTAAGTTTAAAAAAACAAAACAAAAACACCACGCGAACCCCCCATACCATCCTGGGGATGGCAAAATTGCTAGGGGCCCCCATGGTTTGGAGCCACACCACGCAGCTCCTTGCCCATTTCAGGTTGTGGGAGTGGCGGCCACACTCCCATCATCCCGGGGTCATCCCTAAGTTGTTCCTGGTTAATCCTGGGATCCCCTGTGCATCATAAGGATGCTCAGGCATGATCTAGGGATGACCCCGGTATAAAGGCCGGATGTAGAAATGCCCTAGACTAGGCAGCATAGGAAGTTGCTTTAAACCAAGCCAGATCATTGGCCTTTTAGGCCATTTAGAGACTTACTTTTAAGTAAATATGCATAGTATTGAGCAGTTAGATATACTTTTGCCCATTGAAATTACTATGCTGTAATGCACTTTACTCCCTTCTCTTTCTCTCTCTCTCTCTCTGAAGTGAAGTTTGGTACTATTTTATAAGTACATTTTGATAATCAGAATGAAATGTGGTCAGCAGCAGCAGCAGCAGGCACTTGGGGGCTGTCTATAAGCTTTAAAAGATCCACGGTGGCACTGAATTAGTTATACGATGCAGCAGCCACCTCACAGCTACCACTGGGCTTTCCTGCAAAGCTGAAAATAAAAAAAAAGTCAGGAACATACCCCAGCTTTTTTGGCTGGAATGAGGCAAATGCAGCCGTACCACCTCACTGCTGAGGCATCCCCTGGCTGAAGGCAACCTCCGATTGGTTGCCTGAAGCCACGATGTGGGCGAGGGTGGCCCCGTACCTAGATGACTGCTGGAAACCCTGCTCTTCCTCCTGGCATGGGGATTACCCAGTGCCACCCCACAAGTGCAAACTGCAGAGTTTTCGGGGAATGCGGCACCAACATGGCACTGTCAAGGCAGCCCCTTGGTTGATCTGGGGAATGGCCAGAACAGGTTGCAAATTATCATGGATCAAGCTTGTTTTAGACTCATCAATGTGGCTCAGTAAATGACATCCTCTATTGGTAAATGTTGACAATGAGGATAAATTTGAATGGGTGGTTGTGATATTGTATTGTTTAATGCCATTTGTTTATGATGTAAGTGTTTGCAGTGTTTTACTGATTATTGCTGTTTAGGATGTAAGTGCTGTTTGGACTTTGAATACAAGGTTGGTAAGTGGTTAATTCTGTTGGGAGGGGGAGTGAGTGAATAGAATGTGAAGTGAATGCTGATTGGCTGGTGGTTCAAAGGTTTGGATTGGCAATTAGCAGTGAGAGGGAAGGGTTAGGAGGGAATCAGTAGAGAGTTGTATGTGGAGAGAGTGAGACGGAGTCTGGGTTTGTCTGCAAAAGGGTTTAGAGCAAGAGTAGAATCAACGTGTTTTGTTATTTGGGAAAAAAGTGAATGGGAAGAGATAGTGTAGTCTAGCAGGTAGAGTAGGCAGGGTTACATATGAAACTCTATTGAAACAAAAAGTATAGTACTAATAAAGCCACAAGCTTTGTAATCTGCATAATCTTATTTATTGTTAAATAAAAGTTATTTTGTTTTACAAACTGGATTGGATTCTTGAAGTACCTGAGGTAAGGCACTGTGTTACATGGTGGCAGCGGTGAAGGAAAAGGGTGAATAGAGGGTGCTGCCTATATTATGTATTATCAGGTATCATCTGCAATCATATGACTCCCTGACATTGTCTTGAAATTCCCTCAGTACCTTTTCATTTGAATACACCAAACCTCAAGTTATGGTTATATTTACTGGGTTAATTCCCACCTACCTCATTTTTCAGGTACACATGAGATATCACTAGTACTACCAATAACATTGTTTAAACACTTCCTTTCCTTGACAAGTACATTAAAAAAAAGACAGTAAAAAAACATGTAAACTAAAGAATAGGAACAAAAGGTAAATGAAAGAAGAGTTAGTAAAAGATATTTTTCACTGAGTTGCCTTGGAAGAAAGCTGGTTACATTGTTCAAAAGCAGTCTACACTGTATCTTCTGTTCCAACAAACGGCAGGATAGTCCATTAACTTTAATACCATTTCAAGAGTCCACTTTCATTACTGCATTTCATATCTCTAAGGACAGAGTGGGCTTTGTGTCATGCTGTTCTGTTCATTTTAGTGACTTCAGAGTTTTTCTGTCTTTTGTTCTGTCTAAAATTAACAGCAGTAAACTCTCACTTATCACTGGAAGAACTGAAGTGTTTACTGGATCCACAGGACATTTTTTTTTTGTTGTCGAATGTATAGTTATCTATAACTATACATTATAGATAACTGTAATGGAAAAATGTAGGGGACATTACAGCATAAGCTGTATCTGCAGTAACAAACTATCATTGCATGCACGTACTGATAATCTAAAAAAGCTTTGAAATAACTTTAGATTTCACACAATCAAAATTATCCTGATGTTTTCATAATGTCACGGTATCCATATTTGTTCCAGAACACACAGAATAGTAGGTATTTTGTTTTGCTTTGTTTACAGTACAACAAAGAATCGGTTCCGTGTCTGGATTAATCAAATAATGAAAAATGGTGCTTAGGGGCAGGTAGCTGTTGTGAAAGAGAGAACTATATTAAAGATCAACTCAGAACACTGGAATAGCTAAACGCTGAGATTGAGCCAATGGAAGGTTAATCCTATATACATTCTAATTGAAGCATTTTGTTTTTATAGCAAACATGGCCATGTCTATTTATTAGGGGTGTGCACGGACCCCCCCAGATCGGATCAGGACCCGGATCGGGACCTCTGAGATTGTCCTGGATCATTCAGGACAAAATCGGAGGACCCTCAGATCAGATCGGACCTGATCCCGATCCAAAAATCGGACATCCGATTTTTGGATTGGCCGTCATTTTTGTTTTCCCCATAGATTTGCATTGGGGGAAAGAAAGCTTTCCCCCAATGCAAGTCTATGGGGAAAAAATGGTGGTGGGTGGGTAAGGGGGCCTAACTCCCTCCTCCCCCTTCGTGGTTCTTACCTCCCAGGGCCGTCCGCTGTGGACGGCCCCGGCAGGTAAGCCCCCTCCCCCGGGCTCCCTACCACCCGGGGCCGTCTGCTTCCATCTGCTGGTGCCCGCGGGTGCCAGCGGATGGAAGCGGACGGCCCCAGGCGGGTAAGCCCCCTTCCCTTGCTTACCTGCCGGGGCCGTCTGCTCCCCTCTGCCACTGGTCGCTACTGCGAGCAGGCTTCGCGGCCTGCCCCTAGGTAGCACGCCAGGTTATGTCATCACCTGGCGCGCTACCTAGGGGCAGTCTGCGAAGCCTGCTCACAGTAGCGGCCAGCGGCGGAGGGGAGCGGACGGCCCCGGAAGGTAAGCGGGCCATGGGCCCCCCTCCCTCCCTGCTTACCTTTCGGGGACGGCCGCTCCCCTCCGCCACTGGCCACTACTGTGAGCAGGCTTTGCGGCCTGCTCCTGAGTAGCACGCTAGGTGATGACTTCACCTGGCGCGCTACCTAGGGGCAGCCGCGAAGCCTGCTCGCAGTAGCGGCTAGCAGCGGAGGGGAGTGGACGTCCCCGGGAGGTAAGTGGGCCCCCCTCCCTCCCTACTCCCCCCCGCGATCCTCACCTGGTGGGGCTGTCTGCTTCCATCGCTGGCGCCCGCCGATGGAAGCAGACAGCCCCGCCAGGGAAGCCCCCCCTCACTGTCTGCTTCGATCGGTGGGCGCCAGTGGGTGCCCACCGATGGAAGCAGCGGCGGGCGCCAGTGGGCCCCCGCTGATCCTCTGATCCATTCCGATCTGAATCGGGTCCTTTCTGGATCAGATCGGATTGGATCGAATGATCCAGCGGGGGGATCGGAAATTGAATAATTGTATCCGATTTCCCCTGGATCAGATCCGGATCGTGGATCGGACCCAATCCAGTGCACAGCCCTACTATTTATATGCACACTGTGGTTATGTTTTGGAACCAGTGCTGGTTCCAATTTTTGATGGCCCCTTGGGAAAGACACCCTCAATGGGCTGAGATTCACCCTCAGTGAATCTACCTTCTCGCTGTCTTTGTCACCTGCTGCTATTGCTATTCATCCTCTTCTTCATCATTGTGACCACTTCCTTGCTTGACAGGCAGAGAGCCAGTGAACTCCTCTTCTAGCCATCACTGTTGCTTGGGCCAGAGTGAGAGGCAGGTGAACAGGCAGGTTACCCCAGTGAAGAGGAGAAGCAAGTCCAGGGTGCTCTTGTCAGTCCTGCACCTGGGAAAAGCCCAACCAGGCTTATTTATTATTTCTGTTCCGGCAGGCCTACCCAGTTGAATTTTAAGATGTTTTTAATAATGTTTTAGTTTTATTTGTTTTAATGTTTTATCTATTTTATGGTCTTTGTATTTATATTTATTGTTGTTCCCCGCCTCGATCCAGAGGGAGAGGCGGGTTAGAAATAAATATATTATTATTATTATTATTATTATTATTATTATAGAAATACATAACTCTCTCACACACTGATAGTGGTAATGAAAGCAATTGTAAAACTAAAATTATCAAAGCGAATATCCTGGGCATGGAAGCTGTAGATATCCTCATTATGGCAGAGCACTGCTGTGGTCACCACAGGAGAAAAATCAGTATACTTACTGAAGTGTTTGAAACTGAAAACCTAACCCAAGGAGAGCTGGCAAAAATCAGAGATGGGCAATGGCTTTGGTTGGATCTTAGGGAGATGTGCCCAGAAGCATTTTATAAAGAGAAGTAAATATCTGAAAGCTGCTGATCTTCCCCCAGGAGGTTATGTATTTAGAGAGAGCAGAAACATGAGCACAATTAAAAGAAAAAAAAGGGGGAAATAACTTAAAAAAACAACCAAGGGTTGCCAATATTGGCAGGAGTTCAGACTACTCATTTAGTTCAAGGGATTTATGTTCAAATCATTGTTTGCATGAATGTTAAGTATTCTGAAATCCCAGCTTAGTTGAGTTGTAAAGAACAACCACCTCATTTCACTTAAAACTAGTGAACTAAAACATGGACATATGTCAAATATTAATGGATAGTAAGGTTAGATCTACACTACTGCTTTATAGAAGTATTAAAGTGCACAGATAATTGTTGGGGCAAATTCCACATTCCATATACTGCTTTCATAGGGATGTTTCCTGCTTTTTATTCTGCATTCGTAACGATTTGACACAAGATGTAGTACAGTAACCTAAACAAGTCAATTTTTTGTTTTTTCACACGTCAGTTCAAGTTCAAAGTCAGGAAGTGAAGCACTGTACAGAATTAGACTACTTTTATTTTCTGAAGTATTTGCATCTTATTTCCTCCTCCTTAACATACCTCTTATCTTTGCCAGAACAGTGTTCTGCTAAGATTATTTCTGCCTGGTTAAGCAGATGCTTAAAAATGCAATTTCCTTTTTTTTAAAAAAGTTTGTTTTTATTTTGTAATGCTGTAATGCCTATTAAAGTCACGGCTTATACTGTCAGGCTTTTGCATGAGCAAAGTTTCTTGCATATAATTTTTGCTTATTTCAAACCACTGAGGGGAGATATGCTGGTTATTATAGGGAAGCTTTATGAATCTTTTTACCTTAAGAAATGCTTGTTTCATGCAAATCTGTACTGTGCAAGACCAACATCCATATACCTGTGGCACATCCTGGTTGTTTGTTCAAGGATGCTTCCAGAGGGAGGGCTCCCATCGCTAACATTCAAAAGACATTGTGCAGCTATTCCGTCTTTTCTTAATATTTTTCTGGTAAGAAAAAAGACCAAAGAAGGAGCGGGAAAACATGGGAGGGCTACAAGTGGAAGACAGTGTCACCTGGACCTCTTCATAAAATTGCATGGATGAGGCAGTGCGATTTCACAATAAAAGACTTATCTGAAAGCACCCATAATTTCTGTTAGGAGAAGCCAGGGCTAGAACCTTTGGTTCTTGAATACAGCTGCCCCATGTAGTGAGTATGAGAATTGCAGCTTGGAACATCTTGGCCATGTAATACTCTTGTGTTTCAGTGTGGCACCACCCAAGGTAGCCACTGAGCTCCCCTGAACAAGAAGGACTATAAAGGCTTCCTGTTTGGGCTCGGACTTCGCCTAAGGAACAAGGTCTTCCTGGTCCTGGTATGTTTCTGTGTGGTGCTTGGTACAGACACTTGGCTCAGCTCTGAAAGCTGCCTAGAGTTGAGCCTTGATACCCACACACCCACTCTTTATCTCAAAATCCACATGGGGACCTGTAGGGATAAAGTGGCATCCCAGATGTTGAGGGGGGGGGAGTTTCTTGTTCCTAGATGAGAGGAAGGGCAGGAAGAAGACCTTTCAGATTTATGCTGAAGATGGGGGGGGGGGGCTTACCATACAAGAAGTTGACCTGGGTGGAATCCCCTTCATGTGTTTAATAAGAGTCTAGTGGAGGAATTATTGGTTCGGTCCCATTGCTCTATAGATTTACAATATGCATAGTATTAAGCTATAGAAATGGGTTAGAATGGAAATGTTCCTTCTTGGGTGCACCACTCTGGTTATGGTTATGTGTTCCTGTTATATGTCTGTATTTTATGGTGAGTATTTCTGTGGTGAGAGAGAGATGAGTGACAGGGAGATTGGTGGAATTGCATAGACGTGATGATTGGCGGAGTGAGTGAAGGGTGGGTGAAGGATGTGTACTGTATAAGCTGTGTACTGTGCTGTGTGAGTCAGACAGGGGTGGGGATACAGATACGATTTTAGAATTGAGAACTGAGAGGGAGGGAAGCGTGTGGTGATTTGTGAAGTGATTGTTTGAAGGTGCGATCTAAAGTACTGTGTATGAAAGAACATACATTGATAGAGCCATTAATAGTTGTTTATTATTCAACAACTTATTACGGTGTGTGTGTGAGAAGGTGGTTCCTGATAGGGCTAGAGAGGCCTTACAGAAGGAGAATTCTCACTGGGAAAAGGCAAAGATGTCGCATATACGTTCTTCTAAATTATTTTCCTGCTTCATGGAAATTAACAAATGGTCAACATAAATGGATTCTCTGTGCTCTTTTGACAGCTAAAAACTGATATTTCAATACCCACCTCCTATAATGCAGTGGATTGAGGACCTTACAATACTTTCAATATTTGAACCAATGGCATATAGACACCACCTTCAAATGGATACTTATTTGGATAATTTGATCCACTTTTGTTGTAGCCTATGTATCTGCTAGAAAGTTGTGTGCATTTCATATGTAGTCATTGCTATGAATATATACAAATTTGTGTACAAAGTCCAGGTGCCTGCAGGCATCATGTTAGGGACCCCTTTGTGGATGCCATGGAAGTGCCTGTGGGCACCATGGCACCCATGAGCATAGCGTTGGGAACCCCTACATTAAGCTTTGCTCGACATATTGAGAGACTGTACTCCCTTCTCTTTCTTTTGGCAGGACCTGCCTAACCATACAGCAAAGCAAAGCTTCAGGCATCAGGTTCTGAGATGCTGCTGTTTTCCCCACCTCCACCATCCATATCTGTGTGTGTTGTTATTAAGAATAAATGTGGTCAAGTTAAGAGCATGTGTATGTATGTGTAGACTTTCAGCTTTCATTTGGGGCACAAAATGGGTACTGTGTTCTGCAAAGATTACTGGGTAATATTTATAACATTTATTAGATGGATCGCTTAGTCATGTCAGTTCTCATTATTATGGCATACAGCATGTTGACTGAGACTGCCAGATGTAATGTGCCCACAGAGTATATCTCACAGGGGAGACTCATCACTCTAAAATCTTTGATATTATTTTTTTTAAAGAAGTGTCAGGATGTGAGTTGATTTCCCAGCAAAGTTTTTAATGGGAGAAGACATAAGATACACGATTAATCCTTTCATCTACTAAAGTTTTGATGAGGTCAGAAGGCAATTCAGAATTCAAATCTCTGTGATTAGTAATTGCAAGCAGAACAAAAGAGGCAAGCTAATATTACCATGATGTGAACAGAAATTATGCAAATAACTCATTTGTTGAGGCTATAAATGAGAATGTGGAAAAAAATGAGTGTAAGATGTAATTCATTTCCGTGACTGTATGAACATGGCAGTTTCATAGTGAGATTTTTGCCAGCATTTGACAGGTGTGATATACTAGGAGCAAGGCTGAAAGACCACCAGAGTAAGGGAGGTAGAAGACAACACAGGAATGTAAGAAACCACACTCAGAGCAGCTGGTGAGAGGCAAGAGAATACACGGAGGTATTCAACAATGTGAGAAGAGAGCAATAGCCAGTAAGGTTGAACAGAAAAAGAAACATTAATCACCATGAGCTGTTTCCATGGGATTGTTATAATTTATTGAGAGAAGCTGCCAAGGAAACCATGTTAACAATCTCTGCATTATTATGCATGGTAAACAAATGTATCAAGAAAAAAGCTCCATAGATAATTATCTGCAGAAAGCAATTACCAGCTACTATCCCTTGATAGGGCAAAAGTCTTTCTTCTGCCTTAAAGTAAGAGGAGTTATATATGAACTTTGATGTGGCAGAACCCCGGTTGTGGAATGCCATCACCAGAGAGGCTTGCCTGGTGCCTTCATTATGGTCTTTTCAACATCTGGTAAAGATCTTTTTTTTCATTTTCCCAGGTTGTTTAGTCCTTCAGTTTTGTTTTATTGTGTTGTTATGTTTTCCAGTCTTTACACTGCCTGCTGACTTTTTCCTCTGGTTTTGATTTTGGTTTTATTCTGTTCTAAACTTTTAAAGCTTTTATATTGTGTTCTGGGCTCTGCTCGTGATAAAGGCAGTGAACGTTCAAGATTGGGCTGCTGGGAGGAGGAGGGAGATGGAACCATAGATGTTTGTCAAGCAAGGATTGCCTTCCCTTGTTCTGTTGTATTGCTCTCACCTCCCATTTTCAGGCAAATAGGACAGACAACCAAAGCATATAAAGAAGGGGCCTTTGGATTCTGTGTCATCTTAGCTCCATATTAGGCTGTGGCTACTATGTCTTGGATTATATCTGCCAAAGGTAACCTGGCAGGCTGCCATTCATAATCTCATCTTTGACGACCTCTGTTGTAAGGTGTGAGAAGGGCTAGGATTGAAGAAAGGTGGGCAGAATGAGGTCACATGCGCTCTCCCTGCTCCCAACTCTTCTTGTTCAGCTGTATGTCTGCATAGAGTGTTGGCGCAATTGAGTCCCCTGCTTTTCTTGGGTTCCTTATTGTGCAGAAAACCCCTATACATGCATACATGTAAATGTGCAAAAGACCTATGTAGATTTTCATTTCCACTTGTGGAGGTTGGAGAGAGTCCAGCAGACAGAACGACATGATTTTGCCACCTCTCTCTATGGCTTCACTGAAAGGGATAATGTCAAATTATAAGGGTTCCTGTTTTGTCCCTATGGGCTAATCTTCATGGGGAATTTATTCCACATTGGAGAGACACGTGATCCTTTCCCCAATCTATGTCAATCCTGGGTTTTCTTGCCATAAAAATGCATTTTCGCAAAGTCCTTTTATAGCAGATTTTCCTTTTATTGTGACTTCCCTGCATTTTGGGATTTGAGTGTGACCTGTATTTCCGATACAAAGTCACAGTAGAGGGCATGGTTTGGTTCCTGAAATTACAGGGTGGGTGGGTGCCCAGACATTGCATTGCTTACTTTTTACTGAGTTAGAAGTGGGCTGTCCTCTGGGTGGTCTTTTTTTTTCTTTGCACCTCTGAACTTTGCACCTGCACATGTGCGAAGCAACAGTCTTTCAGTTCTCCCTCCTCAACCACTCATTCACAGCTCTGCAAAACGGCGGCTGGAGATTCACCAGCCAAGGACTGTGGTGTTAATAGAAACACCTCGAAATTCTAGATCTAGAACAAAAAATACAGGAGCAGCTGAGAGTGAGTCATAGGAACATAGATGCCTATGAAGCAATTGCTCATGAAATGGCCCAACTGTGGACACAAATGAACCATGGTTAAGTGCTGCACAAAGACAACATGCATGTAGCTTGAATACTGCCAGGTGTTGAATCATGACTCCAAGTCTGGAAACAATGCTGCTACATGCCCATACTATCATAAGCTACACACTACAATCAAAACTGAAGCTTTGTTAGCTGAAGCATAAAAATTCAGCTCATTCCAGTTGTGCTGCCAAAATCTCTGGTTGCAGAAGGCTCTGAGGAACTTTTCACGGATGACCTGACCACCATCTATCGGAAGACTACATGGGCACAGAACAAGTCATTGCTGTTAATTATTTATTTCTTCTCCCTGTGTATCGGCAAATCTGTAAATGTTTAAATTTTCAACAACTTTCATTCAGATTTCGAAGGTGTAAACAATCATCCTTTGGAGGAACATGTGAGTGGATGGTTTTACCATAATCATTGATAAATTGGGAAGGCCTACTCCTCATGTTTGCTTTGTTTCCCCTCTTTCTTCAGTACTGTCAGGTCCCTCTTTCCCCTTGCGTTATTTGAAGTCAATAAAGAGGTCTTCTATGAAATCAACAAAGCTTTATTCAGGCAATAAACACCTTCTCCCAGCTGAAGGGAGTCTAAAAGTTCTAAGGTCCTCTAGGCAAGATTATGCAAAGCAAGCAAAACAGTTGTTCTTTCAAGGAAAGGGAAAGCCCATTTCTTTCAGTACGCCCTTAGGGAGTCCTCCTCCCTTCCCTCGCCTCAGCTCACCTTTCTCTCCTACGGAATCTCGCATCTACCAGGCTTTGCACGCCCTCCTCTTTGGAAGAAGCCTGATTCTCAGCTTGGGGTTTATTTACACCATCAGAGATAAGAGCTGGCAAAGGTTCAGTTGCAGCTGGGAAAGTGGTCATGGGAAGCAACTCTTCCACTCCTGGTATGGACTGGGACTTCTCGAGTGCCGCCTCTTCGGCCTCAGAATCTGACTCTGAATTACTGTCTGACAGTCCTTCACCCTGCCCAAGGGGAGGGGGATTAGTCACAACAAGTACTGTGCACCTTCACATATATGGATTTCAACCGTTATTGTAATACTAGAAACTGCCCTTCCTAACAACTTCCCTGCAGTGATGGGCACAAATTGTGGTTGGTGTTGTGCTATGGTGCACAACATGTGCTCTTAAGCCCTTCATTTTACAATTTTTCAGGACTTTCTTGTATTTAGGGAGTACCTCCCACTGTTCACATATGTTACCTACAAAACTGTATACTCCCAAAGACATCCAAATTTAATATGCATCTTCACTTATACTGTTCCTAATCATTGCAAAATCAGCACAGACATGATGCAGTTCCTCCACTGCAAAAGCAGGCCTGCATGCTTGGCAAATGCATGAAGGTGGTGTGTGTAGATGTCTTTCCAGTACTAGCAATTGTCCCACACTTGCTTCTTCAATGGTGAATTTGATCCATTGCCTAATTCATTATTGTCTTGTTCAGTTATACTCCAACTCACTTTCTACTTCTCATTATCTTGACATGCAGCCAGTAGTTCTTCTTGGTACTAATGAGAAAACCACCATGAAAGAAAAAAACACTTTGAAAGAAAATAATGGTGTACAGGAGCTATGCCTCTGGTGTCTTATGGAGTCTTTTGAGATATCCCCAACACTGGGTCCCCAACTTAGCGCACTCAATATGTGTTGAATAATGATAGTCCAACAGAACTGGAGGCCCTTTGTTGGGGAAGAGTACCCTATACTTTCTTAGGTAAATTAAAAACACTTGATTTTTCCTATTACTCATGGCATTCAACCTATAAGCATTTGGATTTCACCACATTCCTATCGTTTTCTTCTTTAAATGCACCATTGTGTTGAATACAGCCCTAACTTTTCTAGTTTTATTAAAAAGGATCTTGGATCTTTGTATAAATAAATAGATAGATAGATAGATAGATAGATGCAGTACTTAAATTTACAATTTTCAACCAAGCACATGATTCTTATTGTATTTATAATTTCTTGAATGTAAGCATAAAATGCTACTTTCATCATGCCACAGTTACATGAAAAATTACCCGTCAACTCTTATTAAATGGCTTTAGTCTCATCTTGTAAGCAAAAAAAACAGCCATTACTTTTTGTTTTGAAATTATTGCTCAAAAACTAGCAATGCGGGTAGGGGTGGGGGTTGGTAAACACAGAAATAAATATGGAAAGGAGCCATGTTGTCCTCTGTATTTGGCATTTATTTATTTATTTCTCTATCTCATACTTGAACTGAATCATGAAGCTGATTGGTGGAAGATTCAGGACAGATAAAAGGAAGTGCTTCTTCACACAGTATATAATTAAACAATGGAATTCATGACCACAAGCTGTAGTGATGGCCACCAATTTGGATGGCTGTAAAAGAGGATGACAAATTCCTGGAGGAGAAGGCTGTTAGTGTAGCTCCTAATCCCGATGGCTATAGGCTCCATCCAGTATCCAAGGCAGCACGCCGATGTACACCAGTGGCTGGGGAACATGGGCAGCATGGTGCTGTTACACTCATGTCCTGCTTGTGGTTTCCCTTGGACAGCTGTTTGGCCACTATGTGAACAGAATGCTGGACTAAATGGACGTTGGTCTAATCCATCATGGCTCTACTTATGTTGTTAATCTGAGAAAAAATGGGTGATATGGATTAATGAAATTGAGGAAAATGTGGCTGAAGGTGGTACTCCCTACTATGATTCTCCTAATCTGGATGGGGTCACAGTTTTCCTGAAGAGTCAATTAGGAGGGTGCTATTTGTTTAAGCATTGTTCTTGACTTCTCAGGTAGCAGCTGTCAGATAAGGCTGAATCACCAGCTACAGAAAGATGTTCTGGTCAATGTGATGCATGTCTTGCTTAGCCTCTGGAGTACCGAAAAGCTGCTTTTAAAGACAGCGCACTGCAGTTAGTTCAAATGCAGCCCCCAGTTTTATTATAAGAATAAGGGCCAGGGAGTACTTTGCACCCTATGTTACCTAAGTTATAATTAATAAATTCATTACATTTCTATACTGCCCTTTAGCCAAAGTTCTCTGGGCCATTCACAAAAATTAAAACCTCAAGGTACAGCATAAGACAATATAAAATATACAAGCTTAAAACTACACTATAAAAGTACAACAACCTAGCAGCAATGCAGATATTTAAAATACAGAGTTAAAACAGCAGAGTTAAAATATTAGATTGTTAAAATGCTGGGAAAATAAGGTCTTAATCTGGCACCGAAAGGAGTACAATGTAGGCACCAATTGAATAATGTTGTGTTGGTAAGTCTATTCAATATGTGATGTGGCCTCTTTGCCACTATAGAGAACGAGGTAGAAGACGGCCCCTTCCTTCTTTCATAGTGCAAAATCTTATCGGTCTTTGGCCTTCAAAAGCAACAGAGGGCAAAGAAAGAGATGGGCTTTCTGAATACCTGAACAGGACAGGTACACTCAGAGCTTCTCTACATGAGCGATTTATTGCACACTCATGATGGGTCTCTCATGGAAGTTTGCTGGCCCTTTACATTATGCCCTCAACCTCCAGGACGTCTGCCATGACTTCACCCAGTAATCTTGCTTTAAAGTAGATCAGAGATAATGCACTATTTAAAATCATAGCAGAATATAATACAGCCACTAGATGGTGCTGTTTCATTGAACTTTATGGAGAGTGGAAAGTTTTCAGTTACAAATGTCTAAAGGAGCCATAGTCAATGTGGAAAGATCGCAGATGAAGAAATGGTAAGGGCATGGGGTTTTTCCTTAATATATAGACAGTCCCAGTCTCACATCTCAGATCAATTCCTATGCCAGTCCATTTCCAGATTCTCCATAGGACAATGGCCTATGGTTCCCCAGTTTCATGATGACTTCATATATATTAAGAGCATTATCTACACATAGCCAACGGTGAGATCAGAAGCTACATTGTTAACTTGGTTTGGCTATACAGATTTGCCAAAATACTTTTTCTGCCTGGGCTTATAAGAAACAAATTAAAGCTGTCTCCTAAAATGTTACATAAACAATTTGCTTGTAAAATGCAGTTGCTGGAACTGCATGAAAAGAAACAGTAAATTAAAATTACCGCGAGAGTATAAAAGAGTTTTATTAATGGTAGATATTCATGCTGGTAGACTGTCATTAGTGAAGAAGCCATAGGGAACAGCTTTAAGGCTATTAGAGTGCCCTATCTGTCATAAGTGACAGAAAATGAGGGAACGAAGATATTTAAATATGCTGATGACGGTAACAGAACAGATGATCAAAATTGGTAACGATTTCTGGATTCAGCAGTATTTTTGCCGATTAACAAAATAGGCTGTTAAGACGCTGACATCATTAATCAAATTATGAGTACAGGAAATGGAATAAGGGAGAGTTCCTTCAAAGAGGGAGTTCTTATAGAGTGGATATATTTTTAAAATGACTTCAGTTATGACTTCAGTAGACTGCAAACGGTAAGACATTAGGCAGACAGCGGTGATCAGTTAATGATCATGCAGGGATGCAATGTTAAAATGTTGCCTTTATGTCTTTCTTTTCCAGAGTTTACTGTGGGATGCCAAAAGCAAAATTCTGCAAACAAATCTGGCGGTGCGCAACTTCCAATCAACTCATTACAGGCCCAAGCAGTTTGAAATTAATGTTCGACAGGGGAGGCCCTCCTGGTTGAGCCACAGTTTGGAGTGGTATGTTTGGCATCAACCAGGAAATGGGCCTTCTCACTTTCTCTGTGGAATGGCCTTTCCTCTTGAGCTCCATCAGGCACCATCATTGTTGATCTTTCTGCAACTATCAAAAATACATTTATGGTCCCTAGGACTTTGGTGTTTAATTCCCATAGTTGGTGTTGGTTTTAACTTGCTGTTGTTGTATTTTATTCTTTAGACATTATGTTATTTTAATATAGTATATTTTAGATTCTTTACTTGTTCAGATGTTCTACTTCTTTGACCATTGCCTTGGGATGTTATATGAAAGTCAATGTAGAAATGTTCAAACAAACAAACAAACAAATCTGACACCAGAAAAGTCATAACCAGCACATTGAATTGGGCTTGAAAATGCGCCAGCAACCAGTGCAGCTGGTACAGAATGGACGTAATGTGATCCACCATCTATCCCCAACACAGGCTCAAGTAGCTGCATACTCTACCAGCTGAAATTCCCACATCATCTTCAAAGTTAGCCCCTTATAGAATATAATAAATACTCTTGTTATTGTTAATAACAAGTGCTTTTTTAAATGAGTGTTTGTGGGTTGGTCATGTTCCTGACAATTAGAATAAATCTTTGTGGAACCTAAGTTACAAGTAATTTCTTGTTTCCAGTGGTGCAAATGCAGAGCAGCTAGGAATTAGCATTGGTCACTACCAAAAGCAAGTTCTTGAAGGCAGTCCAACATCCAAACACAGCATGGGGATGTGGAGAGAGTATAAAGAAGAGCTAAGGCAGGTAGTCAGGGGAATCAGAAGTCTGGGAGCTGGTGTACAAACATTGGGCATGTTTGCATGTACAGCCGCTGGGTTGTTGTGCAAGAGTGAGTGCATCACCTGCAGTGCACACACCTCTTCCTTGGGTTAGCCCTTAATCAACCCTCTCGGTCTTGATTTGGATGTCATACTCCACAACCTACAAAGGAACCAATCATGGGTTGTGCAGTAAAAGCAGAAGTGGTGCATGGGTGGCAGCATGCCTACTCATCCCCATTCATGAGAGACATCCCATCAGTTTTAAAATCAATGGTTGATCCATGTAATTTTTTTTAGCACTCTGTGCCTAAAACTGAAGATTTTTAAGCCTGAGTCTTCAGTGCCCCATCCAGAGCTCAGCTGCAGCTCATCACCTGAGGAATGGTACACTCATAAGGATAGTCCTGCTCATGAGTATTCCTTTACTCATGTAAGTCCTTATTCCTTGGGTAGGCACTTCTTCATCTAGCAGCCAACTGAGATTGCACCTTTAGACACCTGCATTTCCAAGGCTAAGTGGCCATTCAGTATCCACATCTGATCAGAGAGGGGGCTAACTGCTGTCTCCCCTGAGGGCTCAGAATCCCCCTGACCCCTTGTCCCTTGACACAGGCTACTACTCAGCAAAGTTTGGCTCAGGGAGCTCTGAAGAGGATTCCTCCAGAGGTGGCATGGCTCGTATGCCTGCTTGCCACCTGAACCATCAGTAAGTGGAAAAGAATAAGCATGACATTGGTCCTGTGTATTTAAATCAGTGGGAAGTGATTGACATTTAAACTGATATCTCTATTCACTAGAATGAGGAAGGTGAGAATGCCACTACAGTCAGCCATCAAACTACTTCTTTTAGCAGCTGCTCTTGCTGCTTGCTATCCAGTGTCTCTGCTTACGTACTGGATAGGTAACATCCCACTATTGAAATTTCTATTAGCTTGCTCTGCATTATTAGGTGGCAGTATACCATGCATGCTCAGCAGCCCTGTTTGTGGCTCTCCACTGTTTTCTCCTATACCTCATTTGTACCTCTGCAGGAGTCTTAACTCAAAACAGCACAGGAGTTCTCAGTATCTGGTAAACGAGCTAAAGGATTGCTTGGAATGAAGGACTACGTGCCATTAAAACCAGAATCGCATATTAATCAAGGGGCAGTCTAATGGCTATTTTTTCATGTATTGAGCTTATATTTACCAGTCGTGCTGTCAAGAATATGTAAATAATTGCAGTAAGCCATACTAACCAGTCGTAAAGCAAGATTAATTATGTTGCTTAGCTTGGTATAATCATGCTGGAATCTCAGACAGAAACTCACAACAAGCAATACACAATGTTGGGAACGGCTAATAAGTCTGAGCTGCCCAACGCCAAACAAACATACTTCAATAATTATGACAGAGTGCACCTCCTCAGTAACAAAAGCTCAATAGCAGTCTGTCATTTCGTACGTTAGCAAGGACAGAATACAGCTCTTACAGGGGCCCTTAGCTGCCACTATAGATTTTGTCTATGCACCCTCAAGAATACATCTGCTTTTGATAAATGGAGATCTGATATAGCCAATCTCAATCCAGTTAGTACAAATGTATAAAATTAATAAATCATTTATTCTTACCAATGTGTAAAATTTGCCAGGAGGCAGAAACGACCAACAACAGTATCTGGACCACATAGAGGGTGCCTCTACAAGAGCGATTTAAAGCTCTTTCAAAGTGCATTACCAATTTTACTTCCACATGAATGGAGCGCAAATCGGGGGTTGAGGCACTTTTTCTGTCCAATTATGCGCATTGTCGAATGCGCGTTAAATAGTGAGTTTAAATTTACCACGGGAGTTTTTTAATTTACCGCCTTATGACCATGTAAACAAGCGATTCTCCACATGTAAACACCTTTAAAGCACGTTTCATACAACCGGTAATGCGCTCCACTGCCTCCCGTGTATAGGGATTAGGCGTAAAAGCGATTGCAAGAAGATGTGCATAATCGGCCAACCGGGCGTCAAACCGAATTCTTGTAGAGGGGACCAGAGTCAAGGTTGGAACAACATTAATTATCTGGATCAAACCCTAACATAGATCAGGTCTAAGGACATGGAGCTGGGCTACTGGAAACGTTTCAAAAGTGGTGCTAGAAATTTCAGTTTGTGCCATCATAGGAATGCCAAAAGCCTCCACCTTCTGCAAGTTTTCCTGGAAATAAGCCTTAATGAACTCTGTGGGATTTACTTCGGACTAGACGTGCATATGATTGTGCTAAATGATGCAATAAATCGTTCAGCTACAAGAAAGAGCTGCTGAAAGCAGACAGAAGCACCAAATGTTTGTTGTAGATTCTAAAGATTTATGCTTACGTTACGGCATGATGCCGTGACTCCTGCTACCCTTCAACGCTCACGCTCTCTTTGAGCAGAAACATCAAGCTGGGGAAAAGTAGTGCTGCAATGGTTAATGGATTAATCGTTTGATAGATTAAATTTGTTTGAATAACTCAAAATGACATCTCCGATTAATTGGGCAGCTTTAGAAAAAAAATATTTTCAATAGGAGTGCTCTTGTGGATACATGCAAAAGAGCATGGCGAGGAGTTCCTTTTGAACTTTTCACACTTCCATATACAGTTTACGCATTTTTGTTTAGCAGAGTAGTTGGCAGTCATTAAGTTAGAATTGGTTCACACAGCTGTGCAGTGAAGGTCAACTCTTTGCTACTAACAAGAATTAGACAACCCATAACAGCGGTCACTGTTTGTACTTTCTCAGCTGAGAAGGACACTCATTTTCTCTGTTATGGGAAACTCTCTTTGTGCCAAGAGAGAAAGGCCTTGGTAAAGGGGGAGGGGCAGTGTGTGTGTGTGCTTTCTGATAATTCCCTAGCTCAGTGAGACCAGCCCTATAAAATCCTGATCAGATTGGCCTGGTAACTGCAGGGCCGCGCAGAGCTGGTAATATGCCCAGGCCAGATCATAGAATCATAGAATAGTAGAGTTGTAAGGGGCCTATAAGTAGGCTGACCAGGTGGCTCGGGATTTCCCGGTCCTAACCGGGAATCCAGGGGCAAACTGGCCCAACCAGGGGGCGGGGGGGGCAAACCGGGGGGGCGGGGGGTCACGCGGCGGTGGCAGCAAGCAAGGAGCGGCGGTAGACCCGGCGGCGGCGGAGCCCGGGAAGCGGCCGCCCCAGCAGGTAAGCACGAAGGGGGGCACTTACCTGCTGGGGCGGCCGCTTCCCGGGCTCCTCCGCCGCCTTCGCCGCCGCTGCCAGGCTCGTAAGGCCAGAGGCCGCGCGGAAGAGGCAGGAGAGGGCCGGATCCGGAAGTGACGCGGTAGACCCGGCGGCGGCGGAGCCCGGGAAGCGGCCGCCCCAGCAGGTAAGCACGAAGGGGGGCACTTACCTGCTGGGGCGGCCGCTTCCCGGGCTCCTCCGCCGCCTTTGCCGCCGCTGCCAGGCTCGTAAGGCCAGAGGCCGCGCGGAAGAGGCAGGAGAGGGCCGGATCCGGAAGTGACGTAATCGTCACTTCCGGATCCGGCCCTCTCCCGTCTCTTCTGCGCGGGCGACGGAGGACCCGGCGCGGCCGCGCGGGCGGCGAAGGAGGACCCTGCGCGGCCGCGCGGGCGACAGAGGACCCCGTGCGGCCGTGCGGGTGACGGAGGACCCGGCGCGGCCGCGTGGGCGACGGAGGACCTGGCGCGGCCGCGTGGGCGGCGGAGGAACCCGGCGGTAGGTCTAGGCTGTTTTTTTTTGGGGGGGTGGCTTGGTGGGGGGGTTGTTTTGGGTGGGGGGGGCGGGGGGGGACCAGGATTTTGATTTTTAAGACTACCTATAAGACTATTGAGTCAAACCCTCTGCTCAATGCAGGAATCCATTTTAAAGCATCCCTGACAGATGGTTGTCCAGCTGCCTCTTGAATGCCTCTAATGTGGGAGAGCCCACCACCTCCCTAGGTCATTGGTTCCATTGTCACATTGCTCTAACAGTCATGAAGTTTTTCCTGATGTCCAGCCATAATCTGGCTTCCTGTAACTTGAGCCCATTATTCCGTGTCCTGCATTCTGGGTTGATTGAGAAGAGATCCTGGCCCTCCTCTGTGTGACAACCTTTCAAGTATTTGGAGAGTGCTATCATGTCTCCCCTCAAACTTCTCTTCTCCAGGCTAAACATGCCTAGTTCTTTCAATCTCTCCTCATAGGAACGGTGTGCCCCCCCATTTCAAAAAAGGAGGACAACATGGCCACCCCAAGGGGGCGTGCCTACCAACATGTCTGTTCTACCTAACACCTTCATATTAAATCTGTTCTACAACACCTCAAGGCATATATATCCGCACCCCGCATGTGGCATGGCCCTCTGGAGCTTGTAGTCTGACTGTGGTATTTGCGGCGGACAGCTTCTGTTCTGTTTCTGCAAGGCGGGCTCCTCACTTCTCGATGGGCCACTTATGCTATTGAAGCAGTAGCATAAGCCAGGGGGGTCCTCCTCAAAATCGTGGGGCCCGGGCCAACTGGCCCCACTGCCCCCCCCTCTGCACGGCCCTGTTCTTGCCTGAGAAGGGGAAGGTGCACCACCTACTCAGATAACCAGTCTTGTGGGATGGCGACAGTCACTTCTTTGGGGACCAGAGTGACTGAAGCAAGAGTTAAGGGGTGAGCTTAAACTTTCTTTCTGCTGTTTATTATCTTTCACACAGGTGGACGTGAGTCATATTGGTATCTTCGGATCTGGTTGGTGAGGCCCTGAATGAGGCACCAATTTAAGACAAGTGCTTATAAAAACTGCAGAGGGTAAGCGTCATCTTGCATAAACTCTGCACTTGCTTGCCATTGGCATAAGGGCATGTCTAATCTAAGATGATGCCTGCTGACCCACATGCGTATTGTCACCCCACAAAGAAAGCATGCTTGTGGCTTCAGAAATCTTGGAACCTATGCTTTCTTCTGGGAATTCTTCCATTTGCATTTCAAATGTAGCCCAAAATATCTGAAGGACACCAGGTTGAGGAAGGCGGTGCTAGAGAAATGTAGGGTGGCCACATGTCCTACTTTATGAAGGACAATTCTCTATTTGCTGGGCTGTCAGAGGACAGCCCTTCATTTCAAGGTGACTTCTGTTTGAAGCGTTGTCCAATCCAAGCCCAGTTTAAAGATAAAGAACCCTAAGAAGGGAGATGGGGGTCTTGAACTGGTCTGACAACGTTTAACATGAAGACAGCAGACTAAGCAGGCACCCAGAACACCAGAACTACACCTTGTGTCAAATCATCACGATCCCATCATGGTGACACTATAGCCCTCTTGCATATTTATACTGTGTAGGGCACGATGTGCCCCAACAGTTATCAGTGCACTTCAGTACCACTATAAAGCAGCAGTGTAGATCTAGCCTTGGTTAAAGGCTTGGCCACTTTGGTGAGATGTAGTGTATTTCCAATTATAGTAATTATTACTAAATTTGCGGCTATAATTAGCATATGAAGATATCATGCAAATCTTTATTGGCTTATATCCTCTTTTTTGGCAATGCATAGGTGGCACCCTAAATGAGCCCCTGTCATCCACCATGCAGACAGGCCTGCAGTGAACTGGACCACGAGAGTGCCTAATCGCAAGGCCTAGTTTGTGTCATTCTTCCCTTTCAAAAAGCAGGGAAAGATAATTAAAATAGGTATTCAGCTGAATGGCCCAAGTCACACAGAATCATAGAATAGTAGAGTTGGAAGGGGCCTATTAGGCCATCAAATCTAACTGCCTGCTCAATGCAGGGGGTTGTCTGTATGGTGTACAGGAGCGATGATGGAGTGAGTGTGTGTCGGGGTGTGTGTGTTACTGCTGCTGCTCTTTTGCCATGCTTTTATGGCACCACCTCCTGTTGAATATATAAAATGGTGCATAGCCATCCTCACCTTACATCCACCATCATCATTTTCTAAAGAGACTAAATGTTTGAAGAACTGAAATATTTTTTTACGATTCATATTAACACTAAGATGGAGTGAACAAAATATTGGTTGAATCTGCTGAAGAAGCAGAAATGTAAATTTAAAGTTTATCTATCTGTGTTTGCTATGTTTGAAGCAATAATATCATATTATCATAGTTGATGCAAATATTTGTGCTGACTTGAAGGATGCTGTGTTGAATAGATCAATATGAAGAAGAGGTGTTCAAGTAATCAGTACTTCTTATTGGATGGCTGCATGCCAGCTTGGAGAAAGGTACTTTGTTATTGAGTTGTTCCAAGAAAGATCTTTCTTTCTTTTCTTTTCTTTTCTTTTTATTTAAACACTACTATAGTGTGGTCTTCTATTTCCAAACTATGGCTTTGGTGTTTTTTTTAATTTGAATTTTCACTCCACATGTTTCTGTATCCATGCTGTCTGAAGACAGTTGATTAACAAAATTTGGGCAGTTTGATTCTTCAGTGTTGGAAAGAGGTCTGAAAACAAACCCTATGTGGAAAGACTGAAAGAACTGGGCATGTTTATCCTTGAGAAAAGAAGACTGAGGGGAAACATGATAGTACTCTTCAGGTGCTTGAAGGGTTGTCACACAGAGGAGGGCCAGGATCTCTTCTCAATCATCCCAGAGTGCAGGATGTGGAATAATGGGTTCAAGTTACAGGAAGCCAGATTCCAGCTGGACATCAGCAAAAACTTCCTGACTGTTAGAGCAGTATGACAATGTGAGCTCTCCCACACTAGAGGCCTTCAAGATACAGCCGGACAGCCATCTGTCAGGTATGTTTTAATGTGGATTCCTGCATTGAGCAGGGGGTTAGACATGATGGCCTTATAGGCCCCTTCCAACCCTACTGTTCTATGATTCTTTGAAAGAATAGTTGTTTCCCAATATTAAGCTGCATTCTATGTTTCCCAAATTATGAGCATGTACACACACTCACACCCCCCCTTCCTATCTCTTGTAATAAATCCTCCTGTTCCCTAGAAGTTGTCTCTTGACAGGTTTGAGAGCAGGCAGTTGGCATGTCCATACTAATGACCTTCACTGCTGTAATAGTAATTCCCTGTTCCCAGGGAGCTGTGGGAATTGCAGTTCTGTGGGAGAGAATTCTCAGCACTTTCCCAAATTACAATTTTCAACAGGATTCTTTAGGTTTAGGGCACTGGTTGACAACTTCAATGGTCCCAAGGGCCACATGTGGTGTTAGGTGGCTGGCTGGGGGATATGCATGTATGTGCACACACACAAACATACAGAGAGAAAGAGAGCATCTCCCTGCACCACATTGCCCTGTGAGAGCACAGACCAGAAAGTATCTCACAGGGAACCTTTTTTTTTTTTTTTTTTGCGGGATGATGGTGGTGATGGAGAGAACGGTGGCCTGAGCAGTAGTAAAAATGGGGGTAGGGAAGAGAGTAGGCAAACATGATTTTGCAACAGTTTTGGTGGCAATTAGGCAGCAGTTAGGCAGATGGGGGAGGGAGCACAAAAAAGGCAAACAAGGGCTACATGTGGGTCATGGGCCACATGTTGCCCACCCCTGGTTTAGGGAAACTATGATAGTTAAAGTAGTATAAAACTCACATGAATATGTTACTCTAATTTAGTGACTCTCAGGTAGGGCCTTTTGCTAGTACCCAGGATCCCTAGTCCTGGCTTCTTTGCCTATGAAGTTGGGAAGCCAGGAGGCTTTCCAAAGACCTGAGTGCTCGGAGGCATTCGTTATGCCTGCCTTAATAGTCCAGAACAAGGAGGAAGGACTAAATCCAAGTTTCCTCCCAACTATCCAAGGTTAAGTATTGAAGGTTGTTGTTAAAGCACAAGGAATACTTGATTCCAGGATGAAAGGTTCATTGGAAGGGCAGCCAAATATTTCTATGCTACTTTGAGCCATGTAGCACTATCCTAGAGTGCAGGAGATCATTTTATTTTATAGGTAAAGCACCATAAAAACATATTTGATTATTTTAGACAGCCATACACTTCCAAGTGATTCTGAGAGATTTTGCTTCTTGTATTATGTCCAACTCTGATGCTTCTATTTTTAACCTGAACATCCATTCTTAGACTTTTATTACTTTACGAAACTAAGGGCTTAGTAGCTACTATCTACCACTTGATATACTCTAACAGGAAAACTGCCAGAAATTAAATATATGACAGCTTCTGGCTGCAGCTTGCCTTGTCGCTCAGATATAAGGGAAAACTAAGGCGGATATCTTGGTAAGATTTATGGGTTTTGTTGATCCACCTCCTATGATGTTTCAGATTTTCTCAGATTACCTTCCTTTCTTGATAACCAGAGGGAAGGAAGGTTATTGCCTGTCATAGGCTGTACCTTAAGTACACTCTGTTTCATGTTAAAGTATACTGCATCATAACTGAACCTGTCAGGATAGCTTTAAGATTTTTTTAAAAAAAGATGCTGGTGACTTCATAGGTAGAGTTTGATAAGGACACAGAGGAATCATCTTGGCACCCCATTATTTGGCCTGAGTGTCATTTGTGGTCTGGAAGGGTCACATTCTTGTCTGTCTTCTATATTCCTGTCTCTTTCCCACTGGAAATTTAGGCAACTGTATCTTGTTCAGCAGATGGAGATATGCTTAGATACACTGTGCTTCAGCTGAGGCCTGAAAGTTTTCTTGGATTCTGTTCAGGTAGTAGGCAACGTAGCCAGTTTCAGACAATGTTTTTCAATGCTTTGAAAACATTACTTTGGAGCTGATTCATAGTCCTTTCTGAGCAGAGCAGGTCCTACCATTAGGCAGACTGTAGTTAGCCTTAGGCAACTAATTTTGGGTGTCAAGAAAGGCCAGGTAATTGTTAGCCATTTAATATATTATTGTTTTATTTTTACTCCCAGGGACAGGTGCTTGGTGGATTTTCTGCCTTAGGTGCAAAAATAACTTGGCCAGCCTTGGATACTCTGATCACTGAGACTGTGAGTGCCATTTGGTGTTCCGCCTCAGGCAGCAAAATGTCTTCTGTCAGCCCTTATAGCATTCCAATCTTGAAAAAACTAAACTTTTGCTTTCACATGGGGTCTCTTCCTGTGAAATAAGGGTGTTTTGGACATATGTCTCTCCCTGTGAAATTATGGTGGTTATATTCTCTGTGTGAAGACAATGCTATCTCTTAATGGAATGTATGGATAATTATGTAATCATTTCTGTAACTTCCAGTGTTGAATTCTTGGGCAAGTTTTTTTTCAAAAAAACTAAATTTATTCTTCGTTATAACCACTAACATTTTATATAGGCTCTTTTATGTCACTTTGACCCTGCTCTTCAGGAACCCTTATTCACTGATATGGTTTGCACATCACGGTGGTAATACCTGGCTTGTTGCCCATGGTTTGTTGCTATTTAATCAATAAACTACTCAGAGTTTCTGGGTTTTGAAATCATGAAGTAACCCAGGAACCCAAAGTTATTTGAAATAGAAAATGGCTCGCTTGCGCCACACATCCCTGGCAATTCCTGGGTTAAATAAATAGAGGAGAAAATGGCTGGAAGTGTACTACCGTTCAACACAGTGAAGACTGCCTAAGTTCTTTGTGTGAAGATAAACCTTTCAATTAGTTCTTGAAGCTATAAACATTTAACATGTGGCCTCAGTGGAGGCATAACAGTTTCCACACTCAGTACTACACAGATGTTCCTATTTTCAGGAGAGCTTTTTTGTTTTCATGCTTTCCTGTATTTCGTTGAACAATTTGGTTTTTCCCCTCATTGGCTGCTCTTCTGAAATAAATGAGACAGCCCCTGTTATTCTATTTAGATCTTGCTCAGCATAACTCTCTATCAAGACTCTAGAGCCCAGCAGTGACCTGGACATGGACACTGTTTAAGGAACCTCTTGTTCCAATGGCAGGGGCACGAGGCCTGAACCCCATCACAGAACTGGAGACCCCCCAAGCCTGGGATGCTGGAGACCCCTGAGCCAGAGACCCTTGAACCTAGACCAAAAACTGCATTCCCCAAGCCCAGTTCTGGCAATGGGCCAACACACTCACCTCCAAGAGCTCCACAACCCAAAGAATCTGTGTGCTGACATCAGCAGCCCACCTGGCATCAACTCTTGGAGAGACAATGGAGTGCCAGGCTCCAGGCCAGAGACCTCCCCTTCTGTCCACTTTGGAAGGAAAGGGTGAAGTCTGAGAGGAGACTGCACTGCACTCTGTGGGCTTCTCCTTGGGATCAGAACGCAACAATCTCAGTGCTGAGACCAGTGGAGGCTGGTGGCTCCAATTTCGGTGGGGCTGTGCTAAACCCATTTTGGGGATATGGTTCAGATTTCTGGCTGGTTCTGACTAAAACCCAGAATGGATTCACAGCCGCACCAGAATCAGAGCCACCAACCTCCACTAGCTGGGATAGAAGACTATCTTTTCATTCTCTCTATATAAGAACCTTTGGATATGGTGGCTATGGATACGATGGATATTTTCTCATTGGGGGAAACTTTGCTGCATCTTTAAAATAAATGCTATTACACATAATAGCTCTATGGGGTTCCTGCCATACAAAAGTGGATGATTGCAATGTTCCATATGCTTTTCTGAGTGCTTTTTTCTTCATGTCACTTGGAAACTGTTTATTATGTTGTTTTTTCATTGTAGACTCCAGTTGCCTAAAGGATTATTTTTAGAAATTAAACTCTGATGTTGTCTGTGAGGATATGAATTGTTTCCTCACGGGGACCCTGGGTAACCTTTAAGATTTGGCGTTATCTGAGGATTTATAATGTCTTTGTTGAGAATACGAATCACTAACTTCACTATAGTAATGAGCACTTCACTTTGACAAAGTAGAATCCACATATATTGAATTCTGCTGGAACTGCATCACACAGGCTTGTTAGTATTAGATATAAGAAGCATAGCATCCAGATTAGAACAAAGGCTCTCATGATGCCAGTGGTCTGTCCTCCAAAATGATATTAAAGCATGATAAAACTGCAAAGGCTTGAGTCGTATATGGAGAATTCACATTATGGAACTCCCAGATTGTTCAAAATCAGGAAAGCACAAATATAAGGTATATTTTGAGGAAAAGTTGGGATTTTAAACAGGTAGGAATGCCTGTTGATTGAGGAATGCCACTAAAACACACTTATTCTTCCATAGTTACTAAAGATTGTAAATGTGCCCATGGCCCACATTTGCAGCCACAGAAATTATAATATAATATTGGATTTGTTTATTTATTCATTACATTTCTATACTACCCAATAGTCAAAGCTCTCTGGGGTATTCATAACTTGTCCTATGGTTGTATCTCAATATGACCCTATCCATGGGATATATGGACAAACCAGAGCTTCTTCATAAGAACAAATAACTATTGTGAAAAGGACAGAAAAATGTCCCCTCACATTGATGTTTTTCCAATGGCATTGATTGTATAAGTTCTTAACATATGCAGCAAAGAAAAGATGGTACTATTGTCATATTATTAGGCTTCAAGAAATGTCCTGAAATTCTGACATTCATGTTAATACCATAAGGTCCATTAAAAACACACAATAACTAAGAATCCAGATGAGCAACCTAAAAAAGTAAAAGCTCATTTAATTATATGTTAGCTGGGTCAGATATTGCAGCAGAGAAATGTGTCCTTGTCAGTAGAAAATTCCTCCTACCTCTGCAAGATTAGAAAGCTTGGTGGTCTTTAACAGCACTCATTCAGAATAGAAAGGACAGCTTCATGGCTTAGGAACAGATGTAACCCTGATTATGAGGGGGTGTCTCTGTATTGGGACTAACTTATTTAGGATCAGTCTAAAACTCAGTTGTATTCTATGAACCTTATTTCTAAATAGGTTGCAATCCTGAAACACCCTTATCCTAAGAGCCCAGTGTATAATCTAGCCATAGTGAATTACTTTTAAGACCAATTGATCTCAGTGGGGAAAATTTAAGCATGGGTTTAGCTCTCACATTGAAATAAGTGAAGCTTGGGCTGGGTTGTGTTCCTTATGTATATGTAACCCCTCTGGGCAATATACATTGAGATTTCTGATTGTCAATTGTATAAAGAACTATAAGAAGGGAGAGCAAGAGCCTTAAAGTCACCCAGCAACAGTTAGCCCCTGGAAAGCAGACTGAGCAGGCACACTGGTGACTGATCTGGGGGCTGTCTAAATGTCATCTTTGCCCTGCATTGGTTATATGATGCAGCAGCCAATTTACTGCCACTGCAGGGCAAAGAGATGAAGACGCTCAGCAGAAAAGTCAGGGACTTACCCCAACTTTTCCTGCTGGAGTGCAGTCAGCACAGCTCTTCTGCCATCTGTCCTCACTGTGCCGCTGCACCGGGGGCATTCCCAGGTGGAAGGCAACTTCCCATTGGTCAACGGATGCCGGCGGCAGTAAGCCTATTAGTAGTAGTAGCCGTAGTAGTAGTATCTTGCCTTTTGCCCAATACTGGGCCTCAAGGTGGCTTTACAGAATTAAAACATATACAATTAAAAGTTATAAATAAAAATATACAAAACTTAAAAAAAATAATTAAATAGGTTTCTGTATTAAAACATTTCAACATTTAAAATACATATTAATTTTTAAAAAAATCTTAAACATAGATGGAGGTCCACATTATTCACCAAAGGCCTGCCAGAATAAGAAAGTTTTTGCCAGTCTCCGAAAACATATCAAGGAGGGAGCCAGTCTAGCTTCCCTGGGAAGGGAGTTTCAGAGCCTTGGAGCAACCACCGAGAAGGCCCTCCTCTCCCACATACCCATCAGGCATGCCTGGAATATTGGTGGGACTGAGAGAAAGGCCTCCTCAGAAGATCTCAAAGCACGGGCAGGCTCAAAGCCTGCGCTGCCTCCTACATCGAGATTACCCAACACCACCCAGCAACAGGAAAATACATTTTTTTCCAAAAAGCAGGGGCAACCTAGTGCTATAAAGGTTTCCCCATTGTGCGATGTAATGCATTTCTATTTAAATAACAGTAATTACTTCTAAATGTGTATATATCAACACTTGCACATTGCATGCAAATCTGAATCCTCTTTTGTCTTCTTTTTTGATGATGCATTTCCACTTTTTGGGTGATGTCTGTCGTGGGAATTTGGGTCTCCCCGGGAGGGCCTATGACACCTTCTTATGAGAAAGGGGTCATTTATTGTCACTGATCCTTTATAAGAAGGATCTTTACTCTAATTCTTTCTAATGTGTTGAAACATTTACTAGCCTATGTATGCTCTAGGGAAGATTGACTTTTGAAAAGGAAGGGACTTCTCATATATTGGTGACTCCCCCCCCCCCCCCCCTAATAACTCAAAGGAGTTATATTCAAGCAACTAGACTCGATTTCACAGTGGAGACCAATAATACTTACATACGCTCAGTTCTCAGAAGTAAGTTTATTGAGGAATTCATCAGCTGATGGAGCCAGAGATAGACCTCTGACTGACTTAAGTATATAGGGTATCACTCTTATATAGGGAACTGGAAACATCAGAATTAGCATAATCTGAACATTGTACAGCATAACTTTTGTGCCAAGGGAAAGTTTACAATAATACAGGGTATCTCATAGGAATGATGTATCTTGTCTCTAGGTCAAGATGAACTAAAACAAACAGAATGCATCTAGTTGCTAATGGAACAAAGTTCATTATGGTGAAGGCTTACAACTCTACAAGAAGGCAGTTTTTCTTCATCTAACTAGTACATTGCTGGTTTCACTTTACAGGAAAACAGTTACATGTATTTATTAGTAGAATTAAATCAATATTAGTATCTGAGTTATCTAAACGCTGTTATCACAAGCTATTGGTATGATCACACCTGAAATATTCTCTCAACAATGTCTAAGTGGACAAATAGATGAGTTCTTATTGTCCATGAGTGAGGCAACCATAGGTCAGAAAAGCCACCTATAGTCAGTTTCCAAGAGGGGAGTATGGAGAAACAAGGAGGGAGCAGCAGGACTGGAGGTGCTGAGGAAACCAGGGCCGTGCAGGGGGGGGGGCAGTGGGACCAGTTGGCCCGGGGCCCACGATTTTGAGGGGGCACTCCAACGAAGAGGTACCCCCTAGCTTACGCAACTCTTTCCGTAGCATAAGCGACCCATCGAGAAGCGAGGAGCCCGCCTTGCGGAAACAGCTCAGAAGCCATCCATCGTGAATACCACGGCCAGATTACGAGCTCAAGAGGGCCATGCCGCATGTGGGGCGGGGATATATGTGCCTTGAGGTGTTGTAGAACAGGTTTAATATGAAGGTGTTATGTAGAACGGACATGTTGGTGTGCACACCCCCTTGGGGTGGCCATGTTGTCCTCCGTTTTTGAAATGGGGGGGGCACACATTTCCCATCTGGCCTGGGCATTTTACCAGATCTGCACAGCCCTGGAGGAAACGGGAAGGTTTTTGGTGTCAAGAAGGAAAACAAGACTAGGCATGGATAGAACGAAGAGCAGAGTATGTGAACAATAAGGTGCTTTGTTGCATAGACCAATGTTCAGCATAGGCATCACATTTACCAGTCATATGGTGCTTCTGTTCATTCATACTGTCTATTATGTGCATTAGGCATGTTTGATCTTCTGCTTTCCAACTTGGGAATCCACCTTCTGCATTTTATGATCCCTTGATATTGTAAATTCCCTGTTTGAAAAGTTTGCATCATTCTTGGACCTGACGTAGCTCTGGCCATATCTTGTGCAGTGTTTTGGTGACTGTAGTCTATGGGTTAAGAACCTCAGGTCCAGAGGCCAAATATGGCTTGCCAGAAGTCCCATTCCAACCATCAACAATGCCAATTGCTCTTCTGCTCTGTGAATGAGAGGAATACACTTTTTAGAATACACAGCCTTTAATGTCCCTGTCCAGTTGCAGGAATGTGGAGTGTAGGAAATAAAGAGGTGGACACAAAGTTGGGATTTAAATAGGACCACATTTATCAATAGATCTGCAGAAAGGGTAAACCTAAGCAGGCATCTTCTCTAATCCAGCCTCATGCCATTGTTTTATCGGGTGAGACATTCACGGCCTGAGAGTGGCACCTCAACATTCGCCATCTCCCAGGCTTCCCGTTTTGGGGTAGGGAGGCCTTCCATGTCACTCCCCTCATGCTGTAGGGCTCTGAGAGGGTGAGAAAGGTTGGCCTCAAAGGTAACCCTTATCACCGCCAGTTGGGCCGTGGGGCTCGCAGCTGGGCAGCCTCAGGCATTACTGATCACTGCAACAGTGCCTCTGAATGCTCACCGACCCGCAGCTCTAGTCACATGTAAAAATGATATTTACACATACCTAGCTGTGGAAGAATGTGGTTGGGGATACAGATTCATCCACTGTAAACAGACAACTTCTGCACTCTGGTGTGCATTCCGATGCACATCCAATGTACATGCATCTGTCTCTGCTTCCTTTTACAGCAAGTCACTTTCTCTAGATTGAGGCATTTACATTGTTGCTTGTGCCTTCTTTTTATCTGAATTTAAAACACACACAAACACTGTAATGGAAATGCTAATTGCCTTAATTCATTCTCTCTCTCTCTCTCTCTCTCTCTCTTTCATAAAAACTCTAATTACTGGGATGTCACATACAATGGTTATTTTTCTTTTTACCATATAACACATATGGGCATGTACAAATGACTACACGTGCATCAGTGAATCATGGCAATTGATCATGGCATCGTCTGGAAATAACAACGTGGGAAGTGTAACGCATCGAATGGACCACAGCTGTCTACTGGGAAGGAGAAGTTCACATTGGATCAGGAAAGGTAAGTGACGAATCACAGTGGGAAGGTCAAAGAGCTAATAAGGAGGCAATCCCATGCATGTTTTGACAGAAAAAAGTCCTACATTTCCCAGCATGCCCCAGACAGCCATGCTCTCAAGTTGTAGGCATTGCTCTGTCCAAACAGGAATAGGATTGGAGACTAAAGCTCTTTTATTCCAAGGAGGCTTCCATCTTGACTCTTTCAAGGCCTGCAGTTTAAACCTGCCTGTATAGCACCTGCAATAACCATGCCATATAAAAAGAAATACTTACTTGGTCATTTTACACCTGTATTTATTTTAAATAATCTAACATAGACTTACAGATATCAAATTTCGGAAGTCTTGTTTCAAAGAAGATAAGGTCAGGCAAAAGATTGAGAGCCTTGTGCATCTAAATATGTAATCTGTGGTTGGTTCTTATTATTTTAATGCTATGCTTAGCACGCTCTTGTCAAAACTGAATATTTACAAGCAATGAAATGACTCAAAGGTTGATGTATGACTTTTAGGCTGCAATCCTATATTCATTTACTTGGGAGTAAGCCCAACTCCATGGGACTTACTTCTGCATAGACATGTATAGGATTGGTCTCTTAGCTAATTAAACATTATTAATTAAACATTGTTAATTCATATGGAAAAGAACATGACCTGCCAGCAGATAACCGTCTGGTAGCAACGAATCTTGCAATATGTGACATGTAAACGGCTAAAGAATTGCAATATGAGCTTTGCTGGCTGGAAGAAAGTTAATGCTAAGTGTTCATTTTTGTATAATTCTCTTCAATTATTAATTATTTGAATGTGTTTTGGATAGTAACCATTTTCATTATGCCTCTTGCTGTGCACCATCTTACATCCATTTGTGTAATGAGATACTATTGAAACTTTTAAGGCTATCATAAAATAAACAAAAAGCCAATAACTGGCATATATGGTACAAACCTGAAACCAAATAGTGATTGCTTAAAGATTTAAGTAAATGTTTACTTCTGCTTCTCTCTCAAGCCTACCAGAAAGATGCAAAGATGAGAGAAGAAATCTAGTTGTTGGTTTCTCATCTGCATGCTACAGCTTTCCAGCTTCTTTGGGTATATACTGTATACATAGAACATTTTGTCTTCTTTTCCCAAAGCTTTACAAAAACAAAAAACAACTAAAGCAGCTAATTAACTGGCAGGAAAGTGCAGGGGGAAGAGAAGGCATATTTAAACCTTTTTTTCCCCAAGTACCAACCCAAAGTCATATTCTACCCTCAATCTTCTTGAGATGTCAGTAACTGCATCATCAGATGAGCGTTTTATCACACACGGTTTTTTGCAGATCCTTTTAATAACGCCATCCACCTCCCACGCATCTCCCGACCCTTCTGCTCATTTTCCTGTCTCAAAAAAAGACCCAAAAAATCTGACTTTTTCAGTTGTAGTGAAATGTGCCACCATTTCCTGCTGTGTGCAGGAGAAGCAGCAGGATAAAAACACTCACTGAATGTGCCACATGGTCATTGTTTACTTCCTCTTTCTTCCCCATGTAAAGAAAGGAAGTATTGTGCGACAGAAGTGTGTGTGTGTGGGGGAAGTGATGGTAAGGAAATATGATTCCCCCCCCCCCCCCAATCTGATGATACTCTTATTCTCTTGGGGAGAAAAATGAGGGGGGTGGGAGTTGAGTGGACAGCAGATTTTACTATCTGGGCCGATAAACACCCACAGTTACAAAGTGCAACATGACAAAGACTCAAAGTAAGTGGAGGCTTGGCTACTTCTGTTCTTTGCAAATATCACAAAGTAGCAGATCAGATATCTGGTGATTTAGTTGCATTACAAGATAGAGACAGATTGGAAATTGTTGCAGCCGAAAGCTCTGCATCCCTCATTTTACTTGAAGTGGTGGGTTGGTTTGAAAAGAGAGATAGGCCTTGCATGATTCTAGCCTGCCTATCTGCTGCTCGTAAGGTTTGGGATGAAGGGCAGGGAAAACCAGTCCAGAGCTTCTCCAATAGCTTGGGTGGAGCATCACAGAGAATTTAGAAAACATCACGATCTAAGCTCATTTCTGAGTTTGAAAACAGAAAGGGGTTAACCAAGCTAATGAGTCACTTGAGCTACAAGAACAGGTGGCATCTGTGGCTGTATACAGCTGAAACACTTGACATATCTTCATGTTCTTGGACAGGATGCTAGAGGCTTATCCTCTATTGAGCAGTGGTGGCTGGTGAGGCAGAGGACAGGGCAGCTAGTGACAGGCAAAATGTAGGTGGCGCAGTTGGCCAAGACAACTAGATCTAGTTTTCTCCCCATCCTCTTCAGTTGCAAAGACCCTAGGGACACTTAAGCAATGCATCACTATTACAGAATATCTAACAAAACTGAAGAATAGGGTCTTGCTTTGGTTCGACAGGTTTGGGTGGTGTCAAATTTTGATTCTGTGCTGGAAGAAAAAGTGTGGGGCTTCCACCACCCCTTATAGCCACCTTGATCCTCCAGTTAGACACCATACTCCTTGAACAAAGAGTTTGGCTACAAGGCTTCCATGAGAATCTCAGCCCTGGAAAAAGGAAAAGAGGCTTAGGCAGTTTGTCCTGTGGCTCTCGGTTGGGAAGCCTTGTCTACTCTCTTGCCCAAGTCAATAGAATGTTTTTGGTGTACTTTGAGTACACCTTAGTTTGCCCTGTGCAGCCAAGAAGTTTCAGCCAGGGAACCTCAATTAGGGAACACACATAATGACAACAGAATTTTGCTCTCCTGGCATCACCTGCAATACACTGAGATGTCAAATGAAAATACCCCAAACAATTTCAGTGTATTGATACTTCTATGGTTCTGTTATTTGATTTCAATCAACATTAATATATTATATGATTTGTTCTGTAGCATTGTACCTTGTCTGTTCCCCTGATGACCATTTTGTCAGTAGCCCAGCAAATTGATGTTTCGTTCTTAGTTTTAAGTTTCTTTATCATTGTACTAATGCTAATTTTTAAAAAGTGATCCATGGATGGAGATCCAGGAAATTTCAGGGCAGTTAGCTTAATGTCTGTTCTAAGTAAATTGGTGGAAATCATTAATAAAAAATAAAATATCACACATATAGAAGGACAGAATCCTGAGCAAACTTAACAATTATGGGATAAGAGGAAAGGTCCTCTTATGGATTGTAACTGGTTTAAGGACAAAAAACAGAGAGTAGGAATAATTGGACAGTTCTTACAATGGAGGGGTATAAATGGTGGGATGTCCTAAGGATCTGAATTGGGACTAGAGTTGTTGGAGAAATCTGCAATGGAATCAAATGAGTTTGGACTTCTGTGAATCCGACCCACTGATTTCACAGTTGACCAGCTTTTCCCAAATTGTACAATTTCTGCACACTTGTGGACTGTGATGTTTTACTGTGATGTTTTACTGTTTAATGTGTTTGCAATGTTTATTGATTATTGCTGTTTAGGATGTAAGTCCTGTTTGGACATCGGATAGTAAGTGGTTAATTCTGTTGGGAGGGGGAGCAAGTGAATAAAATGTGAAGTGAACGCTTATTGGCTGGTGGTTCAAAGGTTTGGATTGGCAGTTAGCAGTGAGAGGGAAGAGTTAGGAGAGAAGCAGTTGAGAGTTGTGTGTGGAGAGAGTGAGAAGGGGTCTGTGTTTGTCTGCAAAAGGGTTTAGAGCAAGAGTAGGATCAACGTGTTTTATTATTTTGGGGAATGTGAATGGGAGGAGATAGTGTAGTCTAGCAGGTAGAGTAGGCAGGGTGACATATGAAACTGTATTGAAACCAACAATTATAGCGACTAATGAAACCACAAGCTTTGTAATCTTCATAATCTTACTTATTGTTGAATAAAAGTTATTTTGTTTTACAAACTAGTTTGGAATCTTGAAGTACCTGAGGTAAGGCACTGTGTTATATGGTGGCAGCAGTGAAGGAAAAGGGTGAATAGAGGGTGCTGGACTGGTTGCTGTGAGGCCGGAAAGAGTTGGTGAGACACAGAATCAGTGAGCAGCATTCTGATGATTGTCACATAGTTGGGATCCTTTTATGATAGAGAGAAATAAAAGGAAGACCAAGGGGGACGTTGCCACATGAACCTTTTCAACGGGTCCAGATCCGAGACCCCCCTTGGACTCCGAACCTGCAACATGGGAACCACTTTCACAATTGCTCAACATGGCAGCAGAATCTTTGCCGCGACCCATCTGGACTAATATTGCAACCCACTTTTGAATTGCGACCCACCAGATGAAGACTAGTGGGCAACAGCATGAAAACACATATGTTGGGGATATGTGCATGTTTCTCAAGTGTGAACTTCTGCAAATGTGAATTTGCACAAATTTGGGAAATTAGAAAAAATCCAATTTCACCAATAAGAGGTTGATAGAATGAAAGGTACTTGACAATCCATGAAAAGCAGAAGGAATGGATTTTACAAAAACTGTACATCCCAAATTTGGACCATTTTTTAAAAAAAATGGTTCATAAATGAGCTGCAGTTAGGGGTGGGCAGTGAGGTTGACAAGTTTGCTGACAACGTCAAAGTATGTAGGTTGGTTAAAACCAAAAGGGGTTGTGAAGAGCTCCTGAAGGATCTCTCCAAACTGGAAGAAAGGGCATCCAAATGGTGAATGTGGTTCAATGTAAGCAACTGTAAAGTGATGTACCTTGGGGTAAAGAATCCCAGTATCATATATACTGATATGCAGTGGGTGGGTGGGTTCAGAGCTGCTGGTGACTGACCAGGAAAGGGATCTTGGAGTCATGGTGGATAGCTTAAAGAAAACGTTGACCCAGTGTGTGGTGGCTGTGAAAAAGGCAACTTCCATATTGGTGATCATTAGGAAACAAATAGAAAATAAAACTGTATCGTAATACCTTTATACAAATCTATGGCATGACCACACTTGGAGTTCTTTGTAAACTGCCTTGAGTCCCAGCCCTGGGAAAAAGGTGGAATAATAATAATAATAATAATAATAATAATAATACAGTTTTGATCACTGAACCTCAAAAACAATATTCAACAGCTGGAAAAGGTGAGGAAAACACCAACCAAAATAATCAAGGGGCTAGAACAGCTCCCCCATTAAAAAGGGAAATTAGAAAAAAAAAGGAAAATAAGGAGGAACACATGATTGAGATGTATAAAATAATGCATGGTGTGGAGAAAGAGGATAATTGTTTTATTATACCAGAACCCAGGATCATCCAGTGAAGCTAAATAGTAGTAGATTCAAGAAAGATATAAAGAAGTATTTCTTCTCACAGTGCATTGTTAGACTATGGTCCCTTCTACAAGGTTTGGCGCCTGGTTGTCCGATTATGCGCATCTTCTCACAATCACTGTTACGATAATGACTGTATGTGGGAGGCTGTTAAGCACATAACTGGTGGCCCGACTGGTTGTTTGAAACACACTTTAAAGTGATTGAAATGTGGAGAATCACTTGTTTACATGGTCAAAATGCTCTTTAACGACCACAGAGCAGGAAAACTCGCTATTTAACGGGCATTCGCGCCTCTACCCCCAATTTGCGCTCCGCTCCTGTAGAGGTAAAAAAATTAATGAGACTTGAAAGAGCTTTAAACCTCTTGTGTAGAGGCCCCCAATGACATTTGCTACCACAAGATGAAGCGATGGCCACCAATTTGGGTGGCTTTAAATGGGGATTGGCCAAATCCATGAAGGGAATGGTATCAATGGCTACCAGTCATGATGGCTACATGTGACATCCAGTATCAGAGGCAGTATGCTAGAGAACAAAGGAGGAGGATGCTATTGTGTCTTGTCCTGCTTGTGGGCTTCTCATAATCATCTGGTTGGCTACTGTGAGAGCATAATGTTGGACTAGATAGCCCTTTGAAATTATCCAACACAGCTCTTCTTATTTCCTTAAGACATTTTCCTGATATGGTGAAATTGTCATCTGAATAAAAGCAATGTTATAAAACAACTGGTAAGGAAAGAGTTAAGCATTCTCCTCTTACCCACCTCTCTCTCTCTCCCTACCTCCCACTTCAGTCCTCTGCTCAAGTTGCTTTACCTGATAAAGGAAAGACCTTGGGGGAAAGAATAGCAGAACTCTATTTCTGCCCTTTTTCTTGTTTAACATCAGAATGGTTGCAGTGACAGGTTGAGGACTCTGATCTTATTATATGCAAAGTCTGTAATGTGGGACACAAGAAGGCATGAGATTCTGAGTGGGCTCCTACAGCTAGTTTGTGGTAAAGAATTGTATTCTTCAAGGACACATTAAAATGTAAGGAACCAAAAGGCCTCTGCTTCTGTTGAATTGCATTTGCTTTTATTGGCAGCTGAATATTGTAAATATGTCAAAACATGCACAAACTGAATTATTTATCAGTATCACACTGCGGAAAAATGGGAATGCCATCTACGGTATTGTAGTCTGTATAATGTAAACTCACTTGATATGACAGCATTACTGGTGTAGGTGTAACTCGCACAATCGAGTGTAAATTGGGGTCCATAGTGCAGCTTTCTGGAATTAATTTATGTAATGAGGTGATAGGTGATCCCACTTTCAGAGGTCAAGGGCTTGGCCTCATGGGATCAATTAAAGAAGAATGTTAGGTATCCTTGACTCTGCCACAGGACAGGGTGGGCACGAGAGCAAATCAACTTTTCGCATTCATTCAGAAGAACCCAATTTTCTCCAACCGCTCCCCCCCAAAAAACATTGTGCAGCTTTTTGTCTTTCCCTCCTTAACATATTTTCTGTGGCAAGAGAAGATACAGAAGAAGTGGTGAGAAAACTTGGGAAGATGAAAGTGTCTAGACTCTCTGTAAATTCCCATGAACAAGGCAGGGTGATCGCAGAATAAAAGCCTCATCTGGAAGCACACTCAATCATGAACAAAAAGGACGGATTTCTTTTTTTTTTTTAGTGAACTCTGGCTGAGTTCATCAATATCTTATTTCGGAGTAGTTTATAAAAATGGGGCAAGTCTCCTCATCCTTTAGTGATTGTCCGAAAGACACCTCTAGGTATGAGCATTTGGTGAGCAGGATGAATATGAGCTTCAAAACTGGATTGCTAAAGCAAAAGTACCTCTAATTTTCATCTCCTTTCTTTCAACATGACACTAACAGGCAGTAGAGTCCCACATCCACATTACCCAGCACGATTAACACAATACACTAGGCATATTGCATTGTGGCCTGCCAGGTACTTGGCAACTTTGTTTTTAGAGTCCAACGGAGAAAACAAAAATAGCAGGCCACCATGTATGGTTGGTATTCAGGTTGGTAAATCTTTGTTGCTGTAAAGAAAGTGTAGAACTGTATCAGAATCAGGTTGGATGAAATCCTAGATTGAGGTGAGCAACGTCAGGGGGCCTGGGGGGCACTTTCCACCCTCCTGACCTCCCCATGGGCCAATTCCTGCTGCTGCCACAAAAATGCTCAGTGGCAAAGTGCTACAGATAATTTTGTATGACATTTTTTTCAAGCAGAATTTAGCCTTTTTAAGGATCCATAGTGGTTTGTTTCCAAATTTGAGTGGCAGCCCACTGAATTTCAGTTTCATTTTTCTTCTGCTGCACAGTGGGGGCAATTTCGGCCATATGGTGGTGGCAGTGAGCTGATACGGCACACAGGCTACATGATGCCCATCCCTATCCTTGATGAGATCTCTCTCCTCACGATAACAGAAGTGTTCCCTGGTGTAATGAGAATTCTTAACTGGATGTGGTCCTAGACTTCATGAATGAGTTGCAGGCTGTACCTTCCTTTTCTTATGTTGAAGAATGTCAGTTAGTTATTGCAATGAGTGGGACTGGATTCCAGATGGAGTTGGATCCAGTTGCCTCCCTCACTCTGATCACAGTATCTTCAGGATGGTAGCTGCTTCCTGGGTGTGTTGGTGGTTGCTCTTTATCCAGGGTTTCATCCAAGCACGATTAATGAATAGCTCTTTCAGGATGGAACTACTTTCCATTCCCTTCAAAGGTTTATGAATAAATTGTTTTTCATCAAAGCAATCAAATAAATATGCAGACCCCAAATGCAAGATGAGCAATACAATCCAAATAACAAGAGTAATTGCTATTGATTCTTGGCAAAATTTTGCCATATATACATCTAAGCTGCAAAAAAATCAATTTCTTATAAACAAGTGTACTAGTTATGTATTTTATTAGTTCCTAGATATTTAATTGTTCTAGATGCCATTTGTGCTTTTTTTTGGTGGGGGGGGGCTCCTTATATTGAACATGGTAAATAATATAGCTACATACTTTGTTTTATGTTGTGGTTGACCTAAAACTTCTTGCTTGAGAATATGAGATATTAGTTGATATTTTTCACTACTAACATTACAATTTCTTTTTCCTCTTTATGAAATTTGGAGGGGGAAAAAGAATGAGAAAGAAAATTTAGGGAAAGAACGGTCACTAGGAATGTCTACAGAGCATTCTACTGTATATTGTTTTGTTTTTGTTTTGTTGATTGTATCATCCAAGATTCAATTTCTGGAGCAGCAATTCATGCGGAACATAATAGGCAAATGGCGTCTCTAATTTAGTTGTTTATTCCAGTTTCAAATCTGGCCCTTCCCTAGCGTCTAATTACCATTACAATCAGCAGGCACGAGACATAATGAGGTATTGGAAAATATCTCCTTTGGGCTTTGTTAAAAATACTAATATTTATTGAAATATGCTTTATGATTTCCAAGGTAGTCTTTTTACCCCTTTGTTACACTGCAGATTGAATAAGTTTCAGTGAGCAAAACTCCCTACAGAGTCTGATAATGAATAAATTATTGCTTTGAGCACAGCTGAAAAGGAGGCACTAAAAATAGCTTCCATTTTACCTTGGGTGTCAGCATTAATATTCAGTGCCTTACTTTTCAACCAGAGTATATTGTATTCATGCCAATAGCATCTACTGTGGTGGTGGGGAACCGCCTCTAATAGCCATGTTTTGGCCCATTCTAAATGGGGAACATTTGCCATGTGCCATAAAAGAAGTCATTGGCCTTGTTATTTGGAAAGAATTACTGTACAGTGCTTGCATAGCATTGCTTCTGTAGACCTGAAAGCTCTTTAAATATATTTCCCCCTTTAATTTTATGGTCTATAGTTCCAACATAACATAACAGTGGAAATATATTTTTGTATAAAACAATAGAATTGGGACAGCGTCTTTAGAAAGATTTATATTATCAAGGATCCACATGAGCATACCTGTAATTTCAATTGCAGCTTTGGGAAATGTGTTTCTAGAAAGATGGTTTAACCACTTGACAGGCAATTATTCTTTGAAAAATGTAGACTAATTAGACAGTTCTTCTTTGTCATTGATAGTCCACCATTGTTCACCACAGGAGCAACTTGCTGACAGGCATGCTGCCATGTTCACAGTGAGGTACTAAGGAAAATCTGTTAAAATATAATTCAAATGTTGATATTATTCAAATGAAAACCTGTACAATTACATGATGAATGCCTTGTAATTGATGGAGAACATTCCTGCTTCACAAAGGAGAGGGTCCTGTTCAATCTGATAGAAATATGCATGAACACTGAAGGAAGTTGTGAAGATACAAAAGAAATCATAAATCCTTTCAAAAAAATAAAATAAAATGATATATAGTAGGCAGTGGGATTACTGAACCATTTCATGCATAGAAGTGGTCTGAAGGGCATTCATGACAATTCATGTCATATCATTCATTCGGAAAAATTAGAAGTGATGGATAAGATGATATGCGTTAGCTATTAAATTAGTTCAGTTGGTATTTAATATTAAAACATTTAGGATGCAATCCTTTGGTCTCTGGGATGGTGTCACAGGGCTCATAGAATATGGTGGATGTCGTCCTGCATCGGTGGAAAGAGAGGTACATAGAGTTGACTGATGGCAGAAAGTTCCATGCCTCCACCACTACAGTTATCCTGTGCTCAGAGCTCTGTGGGCAGATAGGGCAAAAAGGGATATTCGAGGTGCATGTTAGGGATGGATTGGGAAAGGCTTTGGATCCACTGGATCCAAAGCCCCCTTGTTCCACAGACACACCCTTGGAATGGGGTGGAAACTACAAAGCTAGAGGTGGCATAGTTATTCTCCATCACCATCGCTGGAACAAATGGGAGGGAAAAGAAAGGAAAGCTGATGCAAAAAAGGGAGGCAAGGAGTAAAAAGCTGCCCTCACTTCTGTCGTAACAGATGCAAGACCAGTAGGGCTTAGGGAGTACAAGTTCCTCTGCTAAGGAATCTTCCCACCATCTCAGTAGCATTGCTCTGTCAAGCTATTCTTATTTTGTCTCAAAGCTTCTATACTGATAGAAGCTGGGATTGCTCATGTCCATCCACCTTGCATTGTTAATGGTCGCTGTAGCTATTTTGCTTTCATGTAGTTGTCAGAGTCTGGATTTTTGTTTGTTTTGTTTTTTGCATTTCATTTTCCTCTGATCTCACTCCTCTCCATTTCTCTCCCTACCAAACCATGCACATTTGTCTGCCAATTTAGGATTACACTTCATGCATCAAGTGTAGGAAAGCTTATGTTCCACAAGTCCCTTGGTTATTTTTGCTGCTACAACCTAACACGACTACATCTCTGGAACATTTTTCTAGTAGCTGTAACTGATAATTAAGTCCAATTAGATATCAGGGCCACTCCAAATGCTCCCCCTGGATAAAATGCAAATAAGCTTGAATCCAGCTGCTTCCAGTCTTGGATCTGGCGCCAATACTTCCTATGAGCCAGGTTAATGCTGTTTGTTCTGCAAAGCAAAAATATCATTTAGTAGCAGCAAAGCCTTTTTGCTTTGAAGCTGAAAGTTGAGTTGATGCTAAGAGAGGCTCTGGGCTATCCGAGAGCATCAACAGACGAGAGTTTTATCACGCGCGCATTACTCCCCACTTACGGATGTTCGCAGGTCCTTTTGACAATGATGTCCACCTCCCATGAATCTACCACTCCTTCTTTCCATCATAAAATAGACCCCTTTAAATCTGGTTGTTTTTTTTTTTTAAAAAAATGAAATGTGCTGCCATTTCGTGCTGTGTGCAGGAAAAGCATTGTGATAAAACTGCCACTGAATGGGCCACGTGGTCATTGTTTACTTCTTCCACTCTGTGAAGAAAGAGGAAGTATCATGGGACAGGAATGGGGGGAATCAACAGTAAAGAAACACATTCTCCCCCCCCCCCCCATCTGATGATGCTCTGACCTAAGCTGGTGATTCAATCCTGGAGAACACTGTCTTGCTGAAAAGGTGAATATATTTGCTGGAAAGTGTTCTGGTGAATTAGCCTGTGGTTGGAGGGAACAGATTCTGGGGAACAGATAAAAAATTAAAATTAAGATTAATTAAAATACAATTAAAATTAATTTTTAAAATTAAATTTAACTGAACACTGAAAAAAAAAAGAAGAAGAAGAAGAAGAAGAAGAAGAAGGACAGACAAGAACCGAAGAAGACGAAGAAGAAGAAGAAGAAGAAGAAGAAGAAAAAGAAGGAGGAGGAGGAGGAGGAGGAGGAGGAGGAGGAGGAGGAGGAGAGACAAGAACCAAACATTTGTTGGGGGAACAATTGCTTGAAGAGAGGCTTTAATTATGTGAGGAGTGATTTACCTAAGGTAATTTAAAAAAAAATAAAAATAGAAGTTACTTTTATTTAATGAATACTCTAAAACAGATAGCAATCGTAGCAGGAGCTTTGTTCTTTTCTTTTTACATTAAATTTTATTTTGAAATAAACTTAGAAATATGGGCAGCAAAAAGGAAAAACACTACCTAACAATACAACAAGACCAGACTCCTTATAGGCCTGGGTAGCATCTATAGTGTAGTATCTGGTCATGCAAGAAATACAAATATTTTAGCTGGTGCAAATTTCTTTTTATGTACTGTCAGCAGATATAATGAAAAATGGCTTATGCAAATAATTAAAGGCTGACACAGCTTGATCCTATGAGGTCCCGTGTGGACACAAGTGTGCATAGAATCAGGTATGAAGATCTTCTCTCCAGTATAAAGGTAAAGTTGGAGAAAAGTTAATTTTCTGGGCAACTAGATTTTTTTAAGGAGAGATTTCTCATTATTCTTTAGTTTGCTTTAACCCATCCTGTTTCTGTAAGCTAAAACAGTGTTGATAAAATTAAACTGGAAAAAAATAAATGAATTACCCCTCTACACTTCTTCAGCTACCAGATAATTCCATAAATAGAGTATTACTACAAGAGGATCTTCAAACTCTGCCTTTGATGCTCTTATGCTATTTCTTTCTTTCTTTATTACATTTCTATATCACCCAATGATTGAAGCTTTTAAAACATTTAAAAATAGTGTTATGAACGTGAATATTTTCAGCCCCCCATTAATTGCAATTTTATCTGGTGTTTGTTTTGTTTATGTTTTAATCTGTTTTTAATGTTTGTGAACTGCCTTGAAATTATCATTATACTCATTTTGCGGAGACCGGGCAGTAACTGAGAGATCATAGGTTATGTCAGCCCTGCAAAGCAGCCCAGTGTTATTATGCTGATTTGGGGTGGGGGGTGGGGAGAATTCGAGTAGTGTATGACAACCCTGTGGTGTAGTCCATTTTCATGGTGTGCTGGGTTTCCTTAGGAAAGTGTGTGTGGGGGACTATCTTCATGGCACTTGGTTAGCGCCGCCTCCCTCCCAAACCCTACAGTTTCCCTCTCCCAGTGTGATGTTGGGTAATCCAGATACTGAAGAGAGAGTGCGGGATTTCTGGGTGGCCATCTGGGTACCGGAGCCACCCCTGCCCCCTTCCTGGAGGAAGGTGACCAATCGACAGTCGCCTTTCACCAGGCACCGCCTCCGGATTGACCCCAGATTGGCCTTGGAGTGACATCAGGTGGCAGACGAGCCATACAGATGTTGCTCCAATTGAAAATGTTGAGGTAAATCCCTGACTTTTTCAATATGCAGCTTCACAGGAAAGCGCTGTGGTGGCTGCAAAGCTGCATCTGCATCTTCTAACTGACACAGCACAGATTCACAGCTATGCATGGCTTTCCCAGCATATAGGCAGCCTCTGTGTGTGCAGCAGCAGCAGCAGCAGCAGCAATAGCAATGCAATGCAATTAATTAAAGCATAGAGGGGGTAAATGGAACCAGGGAAAGAATTGTGGGTTTCTACAGCAGATGGAAAGATGTTATCCAGACACTGAGTCTACCCTTGAATAAACAATGGAGGGGTAGTCCTGGTTCACGGCCCAGTCACCAGATCTACCAGAAGTGGTAGGCCTGTTCTTTGACACGGATATATATATATACACACACACACACACACACACACACACATATATATATATATATATATACACACACACACACAAACACACACATGCACACATTTTGTCACTTGTTCTATACACTCACACACATACACTTCCCACCCCTGGAAAAAGTCAGGCAGATGCCCACGATCAGATCCTTGAAAGGGGGATATAGAATTTCCATTTCTGTGCATTTCTGTATATCTTTTGTTCTGCTGTTTTTCTGCCAGCTTCCTTTTGTTGAAATTCTTAAAATCAGCACAACTTGAAGGTATTGGAAATATTACCTCATCTGACGCTGGTCAGCAAAACCCCACAATATTAATTTGAACTAACCCCCCCTCCCCCATTTAAAAAAAGAGTTCTGTCCCCTCAACATTACTTAAGGGCTTGTGGGTCTACAGAGGAACTTCAAACTGCATCATGTGGAAAGCGAAGTATCTAAGTTGTCTAATATTGTACCATTCCCTGGGGGAAAGGAATAGGATATCTATGAAGACTATCAACTAAGGCTTCCTTTTTCTCATTTATAAAAAATGAAGAAGGGCAACTTAGAGCGGCACCCTGCATCTTGTTTAAGTCTCTGTAGAGATAGTCTAATATTAAAGTCGATGGGTATCTGACATTGAAGAATAATGGCTCAAGTGAAGTTGGGTGAGTGAGGGAATTTTGTGGCACATTTCATTTAAAGGTGAGCATATCAGATGACTATGGACTGCTGTAACCTGGATAGTGGAACTCATAGTTCATGTTTCCAAAAATCATTTAGCCTGTGACTTATTTGTAGGCCACAAGCACACTTATGCACTTATTTTTTTTTAAAAAAACTTTTCATCCCAATGTTTGTTCCCTCTTCACTTGCTATATTATTCTTAATACAGAGACTATCCTTTGTTTATCAAGTTTTGTCAAAAAACCCTTCATGTCTTGTTTTGCTTCATATTTATTTCTAGCTATTAATTAATATCCTGCCATTTTGCCAAAGGATGACCCTGAAGTCACTTTCTATTCTTCCTCATGTGGGTTCCCTGAGACAGGCACTTGAGAGGGCATTTATACCTCTAGCATGGCTCAGAAAAACTGGTTACTTCCTTAGTGAAAATCCAGTTAAAAAATTAGAACAGATAAGAGTTTGGCAGTCACCAGTTTTGCACCCATACATACTTACATGGAATAAATCCTTCATAATTGCCACATTTTAATTGCAAAAATGAAACCTGAATGAAGGACAAGATTGCCAGGTCCAAATTCTGAGAGGGCTCCTGCGCTTTTCAGATTTTCATAGATGGTAAAATCTGATGGGTGCAGCTTCTCCCATCATCGCAGCACTGTGATGGTGACATTTGATCTACCAGGCTGATTTTGCTCATTGTTGTTTGAAACTGAAGCTGTGTAGACAAACAGAAAATTTTGTAAGTTTGTAAAAGTTCCAATCTCGAGTTTTACTAGCCAAACAGTATGTTTCCATGTCCTGACCAGGAGCATGAGGTAGTCGGGGAAAAGAAGTGGCCATAGGAAAAGCTGGGTTTTAAAATGTGCAGAAAGAGGGAAGGAGTTGTGCTTGAGGCCTGAGGGGAAGAATGTTGTTCACTGGTGACAGGTCTGAGGAAGTGAAGGCCAAAAGTTCCCAGTTGCGTTGAAGTAAATAAACTCCATACTAGGGGTGTGCATCGGATCGGATCGGATCCACGATCCAAATCCAATCCGCCCCAAAATCGGAAAATTCCGATCTGATCCGACCAACCCTCCGATCCGATCCGATCCGATCTGCCAAGGTCCAATCCGGATCAGAAAAAAACAGATTTAGATTAAAAGTTACAACAACACGGAGTTTTGACAGATAAAAGAGGGAGGGGGAGGCAGGGGAGGGGGGTGCAATTGACAGCCCAAGCCTCTGTGGAAAAACGTTTGTAACTTTTAATTTAAAATATTCGTAGCCACCAAATGCCTGGACCTAACTTTCTGAAATTTCTGACAGACAACTACCCCTAAGCCATCTACAAAGTGAGCAACTTTCAGACTTCTAACTTTTAAAATAAAAAAGTTATAGGTGTTTCTTTCCTCATTGGTTCAAAAATACCTTGCCACCACATGCGTGGACCTAGCTTTCTGAAATTTCACACACATATCAAGCAAAGTGTTACCTGTAATGTGCCCAAGTTTCCTATTTGTATCTTTAAAAATAAAAAAGTTGGAGGCATAACTGTATTTACCCCACTACTACCCATTTTTCTAAAAGTAATTGCCACACAAGGCAAGCACCTACGTTTCTGAAATTTCACACACATAGGTCCCAATGTACCACCTACAATGAGGCAAAGTTTCATGTGTGGAACTTTAAAAATGAAAAAGTTATAGGCATTCCTGGTTATTTATTAAAAAATTAATTGCCACAAAATGCCTGCACCAATCGTTCTGAAATTTCTCACAAATAACAACCCCTAACCCATCTACAAGGTGCCCAAGTTCATCCTCCTATCTTTAAAAATGAGAAAGTTATAAGCGTTTTTGTAACACAATACTAGGCTATGGGGAAATGCATTCAAAATGCCGTCCGATCCGCAGATCGGACATCTGATCCACGGATCGGGATCAGATTGGATCGGATCCACCCAACCTCTGATCCGATCTGACCCCCCAGGTCTGATTCCGATCCGCTATCCGATCCGATCCGGAGGGTCAGTGCACATCCCTACTCCATACAGCTTCTGGAGGGTTGACATGGTAGGAGTCAAGGAGCAGCACATTTTCCCCTCAAACTACTAGCATTCATGACAAGCTGGGCTTTACACTTGTAAGAATACAGTAGTGTAGGGCTTATTACTTGAGATCTACCAGACTGATTTTGCTCATTTTTGTTTAAAACTGAAGCTTGAGCAGTTCAAAAAAGTTCAAAGGTTGAGCTTTAGCAGCCTCTCCACCAGCAGGATGATACAGTCCTGCTTGGCCAATCAGCGTGGTGCAAAGACAGGCACCGGACGTAGCCTTGTTTTTAGGCTGTCACCACCAGTGGGGAGGGAGAAGAGGACAGAGGCAGCCAGTTGGGGCATATGGGGGAGTGGGAGGGGACGCACCACATGCAAATTTCAGAGGCGGGGATTCACTATGCATTTACCACATTTGCATTATTCATGAGCCCCTCTGTGGTGAGGGGACTGAGGGGCAAAAAATGCGGGAAAGAAGCAGGACTACTAGCGCCCATGGTGATATCGCTTTACACTAATAATAATAATACCAACCTTGACACTTCAAGTGATGCATTAGGCTGCAATCCTCTACACACTTACCTGAAAGGAAGTTCCATTGAATTCAGTGGGACTTCTGAGTAGATGTGCATAGGAGTGTATTGTTAGAGCCTATCTACACACACAGGATAAAACACTTTGAAAACGTTTTGAAAACTGTATATGGAGTGTGTCCTGGGCCTCAACAGTTCTCAAAACTGTCAGCCTATCTACACTACTGCTTTAAAACAGTTAAAAATGGTTTATAACAGTTTTGAGAACTGTTGGGGCCAGGACACACTCCATATACAGTTTTCAAAATGTTTTCAAGTGTTTTATCCTGCATGTGTAGATAGGCTCTTAGTATCATTTTTAGTTTGGCGCTCAAAAGCTGGGATTGGGGAACAGAACTTCCGGGTTCTAAGCCAATTTGAACTGTGGCATCTCTCTTTTTATAGTTAATGTTGTGTGCCTGTTGATTTGTGCTATCATTTATTTCACACTGCTGGCTGGTGTTCTGAGAGTAAAAGCTATCTGGACTCTCAGTCTGGCTTGCACCTCATTAACTGGCAATTTCTGTGACAACATCTGCCTTCCCGGCTGTAACTGGCAGCCCTGCAGCACTCAGAATTGGGAACTGTTTGTCAAGTGTAACAGTCTAGCGAGCCCTGGAGTATTTACACAGTGAATTCTCTCACTTTATGGATCAGTTACCATTACCCAAGAGAAGGCAAAGAGAAAAAAAATGGTGAGGATGGGGAGAGGAAAGAATAGAAGTAGCTTGAAATGATTCAGTTCACAGCACATTTTACTAATGATTTATAGTTACTGGACTTTATTGTTTTGCTGGAGTTCATGACAAATGGAGGAGATTGGAAATGGGGTTTTGTTTTGTTTTTTAAGAATTCTCCAAAAAACATGGCTGGAAATCTAAATATACTTATTGAGATTTCCTCCCTGCTCTTGTGGGTCTCCTAAAAAATACTCCTAAAATATATATTTCTTTTCAAACGGTGACATTACATTCTGCTGCTCCTAAGCATTCCCAGTCCACATCGGACTACTTTTGGAGGGTTTTGCCCTCCATATCAGATACCCTATCCACAGATCAAAATGCTTATGGTAGCAGGTATAGAGTATTTGACAATTTGCACTTAAAATATCTCTATCTTATGTACACATCTTATTAATCAAGAAACTATTCTTCTACAGAAGTAACAGTGTATATAAATTACATCATTTTAGCATTTCTGCTGGAGGTAGAGAATGAGATAGCCTTTGATGCTTCAGCAATTTTATCAACATTAATTAAAGAGATTCTAATGAGATTTTAAAGAATTACTTTGAGGTATCAAAACATAATTTCCTGATTAAGTTTTGAATAATAAAATTATATTTTGCAAATTGCAATAACAATTTAGAACTTTTCAGAGGTAAATCACAATAACACATATTGAGTAAAAGGGGTCAGACAGTAAGTTCTTTTGCCTACAAAAAAGTCATTCTAATAATGTGAAAAGCTATTTACAGTTAAATAACTGGGAGTCAAAAAGATCAATTCTAAAGATAAAGTGTACTCTTTAAGTTATATTGTATGTTCTATTCTAATCCTTTCCATCCGATTAAATGAAAGCTCATCTCAAAATATAGGGACCATTTCACTATTGGTTCAGGACAACAGTTATTGCCTTTTGTAGTGGTGGTGAGTAGGTTGAATCAGTTTTATAGATTTGTTGAGATGTGCCCAGATCGCAAATTTGTCATAGAGTTGTTGACAGAACCTAAATTCAGACAAAACTGGGATTATTATGTCTGACAGAATGGGGCTGCAACTACAGGGCCGAAACTGCTGATGGTGTGCAAAGAACAAAACAAAGTGCTCCTTAACCAAACAAAACACAGTATTTCCAAAAAAGTTAAGGTGTACAACAAATATTTTAAAAAATATATTTTATACAAATATATACACATACAATTGGTGCAATTTGCTGAACACATAAGGATTTCTCTATAATATTATTAAAGCAAATTGCTCCACCAATTTATAAAAAGAGGCAGGCTAGACGCGTTTCGACGATGTTGGTCTTCCTCAGTGGCCTTTAAATTCTAAAACAAATATACAAACACTAATGAAAAATTACACTAACAGATTACAGGACACACATGTACAGGATACAGAATGTATATATAAACGAGGATAAACAAAATATATTTTTACCGGGCACCAGCTGCTCATTAGTAGAATTGTTTTTAAGTCTGAACACGGGGGCTGCCTGACCATATCAAGAAAGAAATACGAATTTCAACACTCCCCCAGATCAGTGAAAGCCTGCAAGTAATAATTTTAATATTTATCACTCTACTGGATCTTTCCCATCACAAAGTAAAAAACCCTTAGAATATAAGATATTTTTAACTACATACCAACAGCTAGTGCTCTCAAAATACTCCTAACCTCCGTTTTTCAATGCAGCGATCTCATTCATATATTGTAATGAAGGTTTTATATATTCCTGCTGTATGTGGGCATGACTATCAGGAAAGTAAAGGTGCATATATGTGAACATAAGAGTTGCATTAGGAACTGCAAGGCTAATGCTCCCTTAGTAAAGCACTTCATTGATTTGGGACATTCGGAAGAAGATCTAAAATTCTGTGTTATAGAAAGGCAGAATGGCAATCAATATAATCTGGAAAGGAGACTGGCAAGGAGGGAACTGTTTTGGATCCACACACTGGGAACATTGGTACCCAGAGGTTTAAATGAAGAATATAACTGGGCACTTGCTGTATAGCATGTATTTTTAAACCTGGTACCTATTGGGAATAACGACATAAGTATTTTCAGCCTATCATGGTTACTCTTGATTACAGGATCTACTTATTTGATTGACAATTACCTATAAGTATGGGCAACATACAGGATAGTTAGCAGCTGAGGTCAATTTATATCAGCTCATGCAGCAGGAATATATAAGGTTTAAAATAGCCAAAAGCTTGCCTGAAGTACGGACAGTGTGGGGAGGAGGAGGAGGAGGAGGAGGAGGAGGAGGAGGAGGAGGAGGAGGAGGAGGAGGAGGAAACTCAGCAGGGTAAAGAGTCACAGCAGAGAAAGAAAAGTTTCAAGCAGCACCTTGGTAGTAGATCTATTATTATTAATTATTATTATTATTATTATTATTATTAATCTTTTTCTCGCTTGTGGAGGTTTTTCTAGATGGACATGATGGGCTTTGCCAAGTCATGCTGTCTTTTATTGATTCAGGAATTTCCTGACGATTGAGCATGTTTTAATTAGAACTGCTTTCTGGATGTTGGTGTGGATGTATTCTGGTAGGCCCAGTTTCTGAAGGTTTTCTGTATATTTTTTTGATATGATGCTGGTGACTGGTGTGACTAATGGAATAATTGTTACCTTTTCCTGTTGCCATTGTTCTTTGACTTCCATGGCCAGTGGTGTATATTTGTCTCTCTTTTCTTCCTTTCCAACAACATTTTTGTCATTCAGTATTGCTATGTCAATGAGGTATGCGTGTTTTCCTTTTTTGTCTATGAACGTTATGTCTGGTCAGTTGCAAGGTATTGTCTTGTCTGTATGAATTGTTCTGTCCCAGTATATTTTATGATCTGCATTTTCCAAGATAGTTTCAGGTGAGTATGTATAGTATGGTGTAGGTAGTTTGATAAGGTTGAATTTGATGGCCAGTTTTTGGTCAATTATTTTTGCAGCTGTATTGTGTCTGTCTGTATAGTCCATTCCTGCCAGAATTTTACATCCTACTGTTATATGGTCTATTGTTTCTTGGAACTGATGGCATTTCCTGCATAGGTCTGTTGTTACACTGTTATCTTTTATGATGTAGTTTTGGTAGTTCTTGGTTGCTATAACTTGATCCTGTATACCTATTAGGAATTCTTCAGTTTCTGGAAATAGCTCACCCTTCCTGAGCCATTTGTACAAATGTTCTTTGTTTATTTGTGGGTTCTGTATTATGTTGTAGTGCTTCCCCTGGAGTGCTTTTTGTGCCCATTTTTCTTTCTTGTTTGTGAGCGTAAGTGGTTGTGTATGATCTTCATTTTGTAGTGCTAGGTTGAGTGGGGTGTAGCTGTTATCTGCTTTTACTATGGCTTTATGAATGAGGGTGTTTTTGGTGTGGAAGAATTCTCTGAATGATTTTATCTGTTTAGCATGAATTCTGTTAATGTCCAGCAGACCTCTTCGTCCTTTTTTCCTGCTGATTGCTATTCTATTATTATTGTTGTTGTTGTTGTTGTTGTTGTTATTATTTTAAAATTCTTTTTAAGTAGCCTTTAAGTTTAAAAACCCTCTCAATGCAGATATAATACTAAATAGATACAATAAGATTCAATAAAGAGATATTAATTAAAAGTTCAATTAAACAAAAGTCTGAAAACAAATTAACAGGCATGAAGACCTCCGAATATATTTTCTGGGCAGCTGGGAGCACCGAAGGGTAATGCAGAAGAACAAAGAGTTTCAAATAGCACTGAAGATCTCTCAGGTAGTCTAGAAACACTGGAAATAATCCAGAATGCTTACAAAGTACTGCAGATCACATTCTGGTAAGGATTGTGAGGATCAAAGGCAAGGGGGGTGTTACCAAGGAGAGGGGATATGGTGGGATAGGGAGACTTGGATGGCCAGAGTAGCCCTGTTCCCCAAATGTAGAAAATATACGTAGTATCTGTGCTAGGGTGGCCAGGTGTCCTACTTTATAGAAAACACACCTCTATTTGAAGGTGTCCTCTATTTGATGTGCTGACTGTTCAAGGGCTTTAAAAACAAACAGACCACAAGGCATTTATTGTGCCCATCACTCTCTACTTCTGGTTATTTACAAGTACTTTAGATGACATTGTGACCCTCCGCTTTTGTTTTGGAGTCTAACCAGCATGGTCGGCAAGTTTTTTTAGAGCAGGGAAAATTGTGAAAGTGAGACTGCTTCTTTCACTTGTGCATTTGTGCTATTCTGCTATATTACAGTACCACCTGGAGGTTATGTACTGGTAAAGCAGGGGGAAAACACTCTTGGATCTCAATTCTTTGATGAAACTGAAAGTAAATAATAATAATAATAATAATAATAATAATATTTCTTACCCGCCTCTCCATTTAGATCGAGGCAGGGAACAGCAGCAAATACAAAACATGTTAAAATATATAAAACTGATTAAAAACATGGCTGACATTATTAAAACTGCACTAACATCCTAAAAATATCCTAAAAACATTCAAAAGTTCCACTGGATATGCCTGTTGGAAGAGAACAGTCTTTATCGCTTTCTTAAATTCTAAAAGACTGTTAAGTTGATGAGTGGATTAACAGCCTCATGTAAAAAAGCTCCAACTCTGGTTTAAAGTCAAAGAACCAAAACGACTGAGAGGAGGGATCTTGAAGTTGCCCACTCACAATTAACACCTGAACAGCAGTCTGAGCAGGCACACAGGTCACTTGGTCAGTCTTTTCCACTATGGTGAAAAATATTTCTACTTATAATTAGTATTTCTAAATTTGCACCTGTACATATAAATTTACATAACCAAATGTTATGCAAATTTGTGTCCTCTTTCATTCTCTTTTTTGACAATGAAGACTTCCTGAAGACACGCCCACCTAAGTATTGCAAAGATTTGTTTGTTTTGGATGGTTCTATGTAAGAGGGTTTAAGAAAGTGGAGGTGGAAGTAGCTTCAGGGATTGAAATCTTGTTGACATATGGTCAGTTTTCTCTGGATATATAGAATAATTTTTATAATTTCTTGTTACGGGGGTGGGGGTGGCAATTAAAATTTAGCATCCTCACCTGATTCCTTATTAAAGGACAGGGTAAACATTGAGAAGTACTACTAACAATGTATTTCTACTAGCTTTCAAATGTAATTAATAATATAAGCTTAATTTGTTATTAAAAGGAAATTCTACAATTTTAGCAGCTACATCTTGGTTGAATTACTAATGCAGTAGAATTGATAGGGCCAAGGGCAAAGAATTAATAGAACATTTGATGTATAGGGTGGCGGATAATGTTGCTAGCCTGGAGTTTCTGGTCACAGCCAGCACACGTGTCCTGTGGAGGGCATCCTGTCTATTGCTGTTAGAGGAGATTGAGCCATGGAATTTGCCTGCATGTCTCCTAATGCACTTAGGCATCTTGGAATCATTCACTCCTGTCAAATAAACCTGAAGGCAGGCAATAATGCTGGAAATTGTCAAGGGCAGATCGATTTAAATGTCTGCTTTAAGGTTTGAGGTGACTTCCAGAAATACGAGCACGACTTTGCCATATGCCTGTCATTTGGCGTGACCTGTCATTCAGCTCCCATTCCTCGCTCAGACATACAAACATGATTCCCTGCAAGGCAGGGTCAAAGCTCATCTGCTGTCGAGAGCCGTCCCAGCCGCAGGGTCCCCACCTCTACTTAACTTCCAGTGGCTCTGATTGAAATCATTAAGGAAGGCACATGAGGGAGAAAGGCTGGGTCATCTGGCATGAGCTTTTGTCATTTCTGTTGTGTATGCATAAAGAAGCAATTCAAATAACACAGAACGGTTTGGTGGGGAAAAGCCAAAAGTAACACAGTATTACATTTCCTTTTATAACAACTGGTGAGATCCCCATCATGGGTGTGTGGGGATGTAGTCCATCTCTGTTCGGCTTGTAAAGAAAAGCTATCAGAGGAGGCCAGGTCACCTAGTTTCACAGATGGGAAACAGGTTTCTCCTTCATAACATAACATGCAACCTCAATAGCTGTTTGCTTTGCCTCACAGGAGTGAATAGCAGCCAGGCAAAAGCAAAGGAGTGCATGGGGAAGACCAATTGGGGCAGGGGCAGATTTTCCCCTTTCTCAACTGTGTGCCAGATTGCAACTCATTTCCTTTGTCCCATAGAACAAAGGTGCCAAAGAGAACTGATCTAGCTCCTATGTATCATCTGCATAGTCCCATGTTCACCTGCATTTTCTTGGAAATGCTAGAGTATAACAAAATCAGGAGCTGTGTTAGACAGAAGAGGTGCACAGGTGTTTTTGGAACACAGTATTTCACTCTGACCAAAACAACAACAACAAACAATGAAATTAATAGAAATAACAGTGGTGGCCAGCAAAGGGATTCACTTGTGGGAGTCATTGGCCTCCACTGCATGGTGGTCAAGGTTGGGGAGGGAATTCCAGTCTTGTGTTGTGAGAGTTGCCAAATATTTGCCCCAGAAGCCATTGCGTCTGGCAAAACACCTGTACTAACGATCTCCCTGACATAGGGTGACCAGATAAAATCCAGGTCAGGGCTCCTGTAACTTTAACGGTTGTAGAGAAAAGGGAATTTCAGCCAGTGTCATTTGTATGCAATTAGTTCCTGGTGAAATTCCCTCTTCATCACAACAGTTAAAGTTGCAGGGACCCTGCCTTCTTTTGTATATGGTCACTCTAGTATAGTGCCTGCACCTTTAAGTGTTGTGATGAAGAGGGAATATCACCAGCAACTAATTGCATACAAATGACACTGGCTGAAATTCCCTTTTCTCTACAACTGTTAAAGTTAAATGAGCCCTGACCTGGATTTTATCTGGTCAGCCTACCCTGACAAGGCCCGCCTGGCACCAACATTGTTATCTTTTCGGCGCCAGGTCAAAATTTTCCTCTTCTCTCAGGCATTTAGCAATATCTGATGTTTTGTTTGTTTTGTTTTTAGGCTTATAGCTTTTAAAAGTTATTATAGTAGTTTTAAATGTGTGTGTATATTGTATGTTTTTGCTGTTTCAATTTTTTGTATATTGTTTTTAATTGTTTTAATCTTATGTGAACTGCCCAGAGAGCTTCGGCTATGGGGCGGTATACAAATGTAATAAAATAAATGAATAAATAAACCTGCACAATACTTTGCATAACATTTTGCATAATACTGCACAATATTTGTTACCTTGCAAATATTTGTCCAAAATTTGTCTCATGAATGGATAAACGCTAAGCCAAGACTTTCAAAAAGAAGCAAATACAATATTAAGATATATTCCTGTAATAAGTTTGAATCGGTTTGATTCTAAAACAGGCATTCTAACAGAAGCATTTATGCTGACATGCTGTGACTTTTTGCTGACCTAGGACCCTGCTGTGGGGAAAGTGAAATGTTCCCAACTAAACTCAGGAAAGACAAGGTTTCCCACCTAAAATCAAGAAACATGTACATTAGATAAAAAGAAAGGAATAACTGCTGACTAAACTATTGTGCATATGTATGCTTATGTGTAGTTATAATGCAAATAAGTGCAGAGAAAATATTGTGAGAAGTAAACAGGACAGAGAGAAACAGTGGCACCCTGTTTAGGCAACTTACGAAAATGTGTCTCAAGGAAACTAACAAGATACGAAGTAAATATATCACTTCAACTCATAACTGGAAACTTTGAAAAAATAATAATTGTTTAAAAATTCTTGTTTTCTCAGAAACGTATATGATCAAGTTGATATAATTCATTCAAATATGAGAGACAAAAACTCTGTACCAGGGATTTTGTAAACATACAAATTCCATGAACATGGCATAGAATGGCTAAATTCGGATGACACATTAAGCAACTGGGGGGGGGGGGAACAATCGTCAGTTGTATTGACTATCATGTCGTCCGAATGCTGCCATAGTCAACTCAGCGCTGATCCTAATCCACACCACAGTTGATTATTTATTACCATGTTGTGTGGGGAGTACCCCCTAGATGAACAACTGTAAAGTTGATTAGTACCCCACCATTGACTATCGTGTTGTCCGAATTCAGCCAACATGTTGCCTGCTGATCCATGATCAAGCTAAATATAGCAATCCCTTATCCTAACATCCATAGGCAAAGACAAATCTGTCATGGGTGGGTGTGTGGGTGGAGTGGAATTCATCAGTCAGTGTTGTGCAATTGCACAGTTGCTGACTAGCTTGCTACCCCTAGTATGGGCATGGGCTACTAACATCAGCAAAGGGAACTAGCTGTTCAGAAACTGCACTTGTGTAGTGGTGAGTTACCCCCCCTTACCTCAACCACTGACACGTAACCATTACAGGAAAAGATAGGAATTCTCCTTTCCTTTTGTTGCTCAGTAGCATCAGTAGTATTAGTTGAACACTAATACAGTGTTCCTCTCATTTTACTTCAAAATGGCCTTTTATTTGTAAAGTAGGGATGGGGAACTTCAGATGCAGCCTGAAGAGCCTCTGGATCTGGCTCACAGCATCCGTTTTCGGCCTTACCCTCCACCCAGCAATTAGCCTTAGAATAAAGATCTCATTCATCTGCTGTGGGGCCTTTTTCTAAAGACAATTGCCACACAGGGTGTTGTGGGGGCAGTTGGGGAAGAAAGGGTTTATGAGGAAATGGAAAGAAGGGCTTACGATGCAAAGCTACATATGCAGGGGAACTCAAGAAAGTGGGACAGTGTAAGACGTTGCTCCCAGGACGGAAGGATAGAAAAAGCATGGAGTTGAACAAAGAGCTGAGGTAAAGTGAAAGGAACAACAAAGTTGGGAGGATATTCAGCTGTGGCAGAGAAAGGAAGTTGGAGATTGAGGGACTGTCAGTACAATGGCCAACAATATGATGGGGGATGTATAGGTTGGTCTGAAGTAACTTAAGTCTCTGGCTGCAGTGCTTTGGTAAGTTATTCTAGTGTTTTCATAAGTTCATACTTCAGGTAACAACTCTTGAAAAGTTCCATGGATTTTATTTAACCATGTTAATAATAGGGGTGTGCACGGACCCCCCAGATCGGATCGGGACTGGATCGGGACCACCAATTTTGTTCCGGATCAGATCGGAACAAAATTGGAGGTCCCCCGGATCGGATCACACCCGATCCTGATCCGAAAATCAGATGTCCGATTTTCAGATTGGCCGCCATTTTTCCCCATAGACTTGCATTGGGGGAAAGAAAGCTTTCCCCCAATGCAAGTCTATGGGGAAAAATGGCGGCAGGGGGTGAGTGGGGGCCTAACTCCCCCCTCCCTGTCCCTCCCCCCTTGTGCTTACCTGCAGGGCCCTTCTGCTCCCATCCGCTGGTGCCCGCGGGCACCAGCAGATGACCACGGCAGGTAAGTGGGAGCCCCCTCACGATCCTCCTTACCTCCCGGGGCCCCTCCGCTGCCATCCGCTGCTGCCTGGGCGGCAGCGGATGGCAGCAGAGGGGCCCTGGCAGGTAAGCCCCCCCAGCTATCCTCCTTACCTGCAGGGCCGTCCAGCGCCTTCCCCGCATAGATCTACTGAGGACTAGGCTTCGCAGCCTAGTCCTCAGTAGATCTACACAGGGGAAGGCGCCGGATGGCCCCGCAGGTAAGTGCCCCCTCCCTCCTCGCGATCCTCCTTACCTCCCGGGTCCCCTCCGTTGTCATCCGCTGCTGCCCGGGCGGCAGCGGAGGGGCCCTGGCAGGTAAGCCCCCCCACTGTCCGCTTCCATCGGCGGGCGCCGGCTGGCACCCACCGATGGCAGCGGACAGCCCCCCCAGGTAAGCCCCCCTGCTCCTTACCTGGCGGGGCGGCGTCCTCCATCCGTTGCCGGCTGTAAACTACTGCGAACTAGGCTTCGCGGCCTAGTTTACAGGAGAGCGCCAGGTGATGACATCATCAAATGGCACTCTCCTGTAAACTAGGCCGCAAGGCTTAGTTTGCAGTAGTTTACAGCTGGCAATGGGAGGAGGAGGACGCCCCGCCAGGAAAGCCCCCCCCCCCCCCCGCTGTCTGCTTCCATCGGCAGGTGCCCGCTGGCGCCCACCAATGGAAGCGGTGGCGGGCGCCAGCAGGTGCCCAGCGATCCTCCGATTTTTCCCTAACTGGATTGGGTCCTTCCAGACCGGTTCAGAAAAGATTGGACGATCCAGAGGGGGGATCGGAAATTGGATAATTGTATCCGATTTCCCCTGGATCGGCTCCGGATCGTGGATCGGAGCTGATCCAGTGCACACCCTTAGTTAATAATTTAATCATTTTAGATGCTGAAGCAATCAACAAAAAGTTGGCAAGCAGGCTCTACTTGCTTAGAATTCAGGCAATATTTTTAGCATAAGAAATTATTACTGGTGTCTGTCCAAATACATTCTCCAAAGGGAGATGCTAGAGATGAGTTTTATAGTTGATAGATGACAGTTCTGCTTCACAGAAATACATGTGGAGAGTTTCAATCAGGTAACAGAAAATGGCATTAGTGGAAAACTGCATATATTCTATTTCGCAGTTTGGTGTCCCCTGGATAAGCCCAAGTCACTATGTTTATAAACTTGTTTACTAAGCCTCCAGTGCCCCCACGACAGGATTTTTACTTTAATTGACAGCTACCTTTATACTAGTAAAAAGCATTTCTGTTTGCTTTCTCAGTTGTTTTTGGCTGCAATATTATACAGACTTATACAGGAGTAAGCCCCATTGAATGAAGTGGTCTTTGCTTCTGAGTAGAGATGCATAAGATTGTGCTCATACATTGTCAAATTCAGTCCATCATTTCTTTTTTGGCATCTCAGCTTTTGCTTAGTGTAACTATAAAAAAGTGGTTCTATGGTGTAACCAAGCTAAATAAATAATTACTCCAACAAAATCTGATGTTATAGTTAAGATATACATTTGATTAAGATACAGAAAATTCACCTTTAGTCTCAAGGAAGATATATTGTGAAATTAAATTGAAATGTAAATCACAATTAGCCAGATAATAATTGTATTTTGTTTTTGTCTGAATTTGCTAGACTGCTACTAATTGAAATTGGCCAGACTCTTCCTGGGATGATTTTAAAATTTGAGTATTCTGGTTATCAGTATTTATTTTCCTTATTAAATATTCTTTATCTCCCGGTAATTTTTAGGGATCTTTTTTCCATTTCTGTGGTAGAAATGGAATTGGAAATATAATCTGGCATCATACCAACAGTCTTCAAAGCATCACTAGGGATTTCATATTTTAAAACAAACAAACCTTGCAAATCCTACTGGGGTGTTCCATCTTCCCTGAAACTGTTCACTTGATGGCGGGTCTCCATGGACTGAACCTTCTTCACATTATGGTTGTTGCATGTAGCAGCTGCCATGCAGAAGCTATTTTCAAATAACCTTCATTTGGTGGTCATAGCAACAACAACAACAAAAGTTTATTGCTTATTAGCCAGTCAGGCCATACGCATACAGAAACATAATAAAATACTCCTCTCAGCCAGAGGAAATACCATAACATGCAGGCTTGCCCTAAGAAAGACCACAGCCTTAAGCATCCAATAGGCAGTCACATCACCCAGGTGGGATCTCTGAAGCAAAATCATAGGTACGTTTTCCACTAAAACCTTTCCACTAAAACTAACATGATCAAAATGCATGGAGAAGGAATTCCTGATGCCACCAATACAATAATTATGGTTGACAATGTGGACCCCGCTGCCTTCTCCTGTTTTCATGTGAATTTCTCTTAGCTACTTTCTAGCTTCAGTTTATTGTACTGGGTGGCCCTGGTGGGAGAGCTATCCTAGATTATGTGTGATACCGATGCCTGATGGACGCTTACAGTGCATGCATCTTTTTCTGTAATGTAGGGCTCTATTATTAAAACATATTAATATAAATGCCCCCTGGAGGAAACCTACAAATCTTGATAAAATACAATCTATAATATACAGAAGAAAATTAAAATGATGTAATAATAATAAAAACTAAGATAGGAACATGGGCCCTGACACTCTGTTTCCATCTCCTTACTTCTGACATAGAAAAATTAGCATAAACCAGGTATACCTATTACCCACCTGGTTTGCATGACTGTTTCTTTGCATAACTGTGCAAATCTGAAGCAAGAATTTGTTAAACGCAGTACTGCTTCATGGTAACATGAGAATTTTAAATACTGTTAGAAAACCACATCAACATAGCCTGGGGATAACATGGTGTAAATCTACTGCTGTGTAAACACAGCAGTGTTTAGAATTGCTTATAATTCATTGGTAGTGAAACAAGTATGAAGCAAAAATGTAAAAGGCAGTGCAAATCCTGCAAAATTTTAATGTGCCTGTATTTGGCTGGTTCCCAGAGTTGTGAACTACACACATGGATACATTCATAACAAAGTATGTTCATTAAGGCCGGTTTGGAAGCTGGAACGAGTGCAGAATGTAGCAGCTTGGCCTTTGTCAAGGCCTTTGTCAGGGGTTGCCCCTTTTCAGCAGGCAACTCCTTTGCTGAGACAACCACACTGGCTGCCTATTCTACCTGGAGAGGAGCCTGCAGTGTGGTGGCTCTCTCTCTATGGAACTTCCTGTCTCTGGATGTCAGACTGGCACCAACGCTGCATTGTTTTGGTGCCTGCTGAAAACATCATATTTCAAGAAGACTTCCTTGATTGACCAGCCATGTTTTTTTATTGGTATTCTGGGTTTTATTCTTGTTATCTTTTTATTTTTATTGTTCACTGCTCTGGAATTAGTTTAGATGTGGAGCAGTATAAAAATGCTGTAAATAAATAAATAAATAAATAAATACAAAAATAAAAGAAACGTGGATTCCGATGGAATCATAGAATAGTTGACCTGGAAGGGGTGTATAAGGCCATTGAGTCCAATTCCCTGCTCAATGCAGGAATCCACTTAAAGCATACCTGACAACTGCATCTTGAATGGTAGAAGTGATCACAGCATCATTCTAGATTTTCAATCCAGGGACAGTTTCTTCACCCATTCATGTCTGCACAGTCCTGGACTACCTTTCAGAATTCCATACAAATCCACCACACATTTGTTGCTGCTTTTCTCCACAGCAATTTCTATTGGCCCTAATGGTCAATATAATCAGGCTGCTTTGCTTATTGTAATATCTGCAAGGTTTCTTTCTTTTGTACTTTCTTTCTCTGCCCATGAAATAATGGCCACTGTAGTCCCTGTGTCCAACTCCATCATGAACACTTTTCTTTTGGTTTGTCTCTCTCTCTCCTTCCCATATTATTTCTTGGCCTGCTACACCACCCTATACTGTCATTATACAAGGTATAGACTGGAGTATATAGGCAGTAAGCCTATATACACCAGTTGCTGGGGAGCATGAGTGGGAGGGTGCTGCTGTAGCCGTATTCGTCTGTGGTTGACAGCTGGTTGGCCACTGTGTGAACAGAGTGCTGGACTAGGTGGACCCTTGGTCTGATCCAGCAGGACTCTTCTTATGTTCTTATGTAGTCTACTTCCTATGCCATGATGTGGACTTTTTGTATCCCTGGTAGCACACGTACCCTTTTAAGATGTCTCTTCTTATTGCATTTACTGAAATATGCATCTTTAAACCTATCCATAGGTTTAAAATATGCATCTTTAATATGAATCTTTAAAATATGCATCTTTAAACCTATGCATAAAGATGCATGGGGAAGTGGAATCATTTCCCACACCAATAACAGGGGGCCTGGATCTGGAGGAGGCTGCCCCACGGTTTGTTCAGCAGCCATTTTGTGCATCTCAGATTCTTCTGCTTTGGAGTTCCATTAGATCTTTAGCCAGTGGAGGCTGGTGGCTCCAATGTCAGTGGGGAGGTGAATCTGCCCCAAGTTTCAGTCAGAATTCTGAAGGAGATGTCCAAGGTACATTTTTAATAAACTTGCTTCTCCAGAGCAGACTGTGTACAAGACTATTTTTAGGAATGTAGGAACTTAGGAAGTTGCCTTATACTGAGTCAGACCATTGGTACGTCTCGCTCAATATTGTCTATGTTGACTGGCACAGGGTTTCAGACAGGGGTTTCTCCCAGCCCTACCTGAAAATATCTGAGAACCTTTGCATGCAAAAAGTGTGCTCTACAACTGAGACATGCCTTTTCCCAGTGCTATTTTTCTCCATACCACTCAACAACTGTGCTCCATATTTTTCTGGGGGAATTTCATTTACTTCTAGAAAGGGGACTGTGTATCCCTTTTCCTCTTGGTGTTTCTCCAGTCAAAATACCCCGTTCCTGCTAATTACCCTGTAGGTGAAAACATACAAGTACCATAAGGATGTCAGGAGATGCTGGGGCTCAAACTGGGAACCTACAGGTCTGTGTAGAACTGCTGCAGGTGTTGATGAGTTATTAGGAGTCTAGTTTTTAGGTAACTGCCTGGACAAAGGATTTCTAGGTACTGGACTGGCTCCACCCATCCAGACTTGTCGTTGGTTCTTTCTAACAGGAAGCGATGTAAATGTTGTTGGCTGGGACTTTGCCTGCATCACAGTGGTCTTCCTATCACTGTTGTTTACTGACTGATGGCTTGATCCTCAGTTCTGACTCCTGGCTTGATTCAGATGCAATTCTTGATTCAAGCTTAACAGTTGCCTATGGTTCGGCCCTACAGTGGGGCAAGTAACAGTTGGGTGTGGGAAAATGGCAAGGGGAACGGGTTAAATACCCTCTCCCAAGTTTGTAGTCCTGAATACCTGATCTGAATGCCCCTGGAGCTGCTTCTAATATATATACAAAGTTTGAGATTCCATTTACATATCTCCTACATGATGGCTAATTTGACCAGGGGAGTGTCTTCATGGCACCGGGTTGGTGCCGCTTCCCTCTCAAACCCCATGCTTTCCCTCCCTCAGGGTGGAGTCAGGTAATCCCAAAGCCAAGAAGGAAGTGCAGGGTTTGTGGGTGGCCATCCGGGGACTGGAGCCACCCCTGCCCTCTTCCTGGTGGAAGGTGATGAATCGCAAGTCGCTTCCACCAAGCAGCACCCAGCCATGCCTCTGCTACAGAGGGAATTCCAGCTGATGTAGCTTGTCATGCAAGCTACGCCTGCTAAAGTTTTATCTTCTACGCAACTATTGAAGGTACAGGAGCCCTGTGTTCTGTTGCATCTGGCCACCCTAAATCAGAGATGTTGGATTTGCAGTGGAACTTTGCACAGAGTAAGGCAATGGGAAAGATGTGGAACAGAAAAGCAGCCAACAAAGCTCCCCCCCTCAAAATAAGCTCCTCTAAAACTGCTTCTCTGTTAAAAAAAATGATGTATCATTATTAGATAGGTTTGCATTAAAAGTTACTTGCACCCTTTTTTCATTGCCATTTGTTATATTTTTCATAATGTATGGTTATGAATGACAGCTCTAAGCTATTGGGCATAGTTGATGCATTTGGCATAGCAGAATACACAGAAGAAACATACTAATAACGACAATTAGCTACATAATGCTGGTGATTAGGGGGTATAGTTGCGCCAAGATCCTACAGCAGCAATTTTGTCCTTCCAAAAATGCCTAAAATTGTTCAGAACTATATACATCGAATCTCATCCACACTGTTCAACCACAAAAAAAATGGTACTGACTAGTTATGCAAAATGAAATGAGTTAGAGTACATTCTTCTTTCAAGAAAGTCAGAGTGGCAGTCTGATATACTTAAGAGACAATCACCTCCTTCATTTTCCATTGCAAACTCAGTCAGCTGAGAGAATCTTTTTAGGGATGCCTCCAGACAGAGAGCTCCTAGTGGTACTAATCAGAAAACATTGCTCAGCAATTCTGTCTTTTTCTTTGCTTTTCTTGAGAGGATCTTCTGCAGTAATAATAATTAAAAAAAGGCAGATGTGGTAAGAAAACATGGGAGGGCTACAAGTGGGAGAAGATGGCCTTTTTTACTGAGACTTTGAACCTGCCACTTTACAGAGGTTTCTGGATTCTTTGTTGGATTAAGATCGGTTCCTTTTCATATGTTTTCCCCTGCCCCAGTTTTTTCTTTCTCTACCTTTCTATATGTTCCATTACACAACCACTAGATGGCACTGTGGTATGGCAGAATTGCATGAACACACTAGCGTTTCATGCTGCCATTCACAGAAATGCCAGATTTTCCTTGTTAGAAACTCCCCCCAAGCCTTCCCTTGCTAAAATGGTTGAAAGAATGGGAGAGGCTCTGGAGGTTGATGACATTGTATAACGCACCAGTAAACTACCATGAGTGAGGAATCATGACCACACAATAAATGTGTCATGTAGAAAGGCTCAATGCTGCCTATACAATTCTGTGAATGAGAAAGGGTGGTGGCATTATAACAGCCTACTCTGGAAGCACTCTTAATATTATGTGGAAATATCATGAAATGTGAATCATGATATATCACACTTTGGACATTTGCCTTTCTTGTGTTTGGGAATCCCCATGCAGAGGGCAAAGCCATTTTCCAAATATCATCTCATTTGACACTGGGAGACTTTCACACCACTGCAATGTACAGTATACTTTATAGTGTATTTTTATGGAGAAGTCAATCAAAACACAGTTGAAATTGTGGCCACAATTTTGTTGTGCCCAACTTGTCCTGTGAATGCTTCAACACACCTCCAGATTGTGATTCATCATATCCTGGGGGAAAACATGGTTTGAACAGGATGGGGTGGTTTATAAACAGCTTCAGAACAAAAGAAGCTGCCTTATACTGAGCCAGAGCATTGATCCATCTAGGCCAGTATTGTCAATACTGATTGGCAGTGGCTCTCCATGGTTTCAGGCAGGATTCTCGTCTAGTCCCTCCTGGAAAAGCCAGGGATCGAACCTGGGACCCTCTTGCAAAAATGTGCTCTACCACTGAGTAACAACCCTTCCCCTTGCTTACATGTAGAAGAATTCACACACACTTTAGGTGACCATATGGAAAGGAGGACAGGGCTCCTGCATCTTTAACAGTTGTATAGAGAAGAGAATTTCAGAAGGTGTAGCACATGGTGAAATTCCCTCTTCATCACAACAGTTAAAGCTGCAGGAACCCTGCCCTCTTTTGTATCTGGTCACTCTAGTATAGCTTCTGAAGCTTTAATGGTTGTGATGAAGAGGGACTTTCACCAGGTGCTGCATGCATACCAATGACACCTGCTGAAATTCCCTCTTCATCACAACTGTTAAAGATACAGGAGCCCTGTCCTCCTTTTCATATGGTCACCCTACACAGGCTGTTCAGAACACCCAGATTTGTGGAAAAAGTCAAATTCAGTGTCCTCACCATGTAAAGACAGCTATGAAGAAGCGAAGAGATGAAGATGACTTGATGTATGGAGAATGGAAAGCTACAGTCTTGAGATCTGTGGCTTTAAGTAATAGTTACTCAGTTTTCCTTCTACTTTTCTATTTGGCTTTAATATCTTATTATACTTCCTTGAATAAATTGCCCCATTTAGGAGCAGGACGCAAAATAAAATGTAACACTCCATTACCTCCCTACCTATTTGCTCTATAGATTTATAATTCCGCTCAAGGGCTTCACATGCCCCGTTTCCTTCCCCACAGCCTCGCTTATCTTTCTGAGAACGTAAGGTATAAAATCTCTTTACTCCCAGCTGTCATCATCCTTCTGTACCTTACCACTAACTGCACCTTTTCTGGTGCTAAGTCGTGTAGAGCCCCAACAGTGTATATTAATTTATATATAGCCAGTGACATTTGTTTTCCATACAACATTTGCTTTTTATTGAATTTGCAGCTATTTTTAATGCAACTTTAATACAAAAATATAGTGATATGCAGCAGCTCAAGAGTCTAGGCATCCTATTTTCCTTACCCACCAATGTGAGAAAAGGGGAATTACGAATGTTTTGTGGTTTCTCTCTACTACTTAATTCTAAAACCATTTATATACTGCCTTTCATCCCCTCCCCAAATGGATCCCCAAGGCCATTCACAACAATAAAGAAACAATTCTTATACAATAAAAATTGAGAATAATACGACTATAAAATAAAAATTAGAGGCAGAGCAGTTAACCTATTAAAAGCCTGGAGAAATGAAATGTCTTCACTGTCCACACACAACCATCTGTGAAGGGGCAGTTGAACCTCTTTTGGTTTTTCTAGATTTAATGAGGAAATGGCTGTTCTCACTCCTCCAAGAAATTTGACCACATCCTCAGGCTGAACAAGTTGAAGCCTATTCAACAAAATAGGACAAGCAGGCACTCAGTCACTGCCATTGAATCTGCTTTCAAAGAACAGATGCAAGCAACTTTACTGGCAAAGTGCACTGTGCCAAGTGTTCATTCTCACTACCTGGGGACTAGCCTGTATCAATCCCTTCACTAGTCGGAACAGCTCTGAAACCAGTGTTTGACTGGATTCGTCTGGAGTTTTTCCACTGTCACTCTAGGCATCTATCCAGTTATTTAATCACCCAAGTGCCTAAGAAAACCAAAGATCCCAAGCTTTACCTGTTGATAGAGGTCTCTCTGTCTGCCCCATCTCCCTGTTCCACAGATCAACCAGATCATCAACAGGATCTCCTCCAGGAAAATCCCCAGAGAGTTTAGGAATCCTTCAGGATCTATCAGTCTCAAAGGGTGGGCCATTTTAATGGATCCCCTACCCCTGCAGAGGCTAAGAGCCCCAGCAACTGTAAATCTTATCATGAAATAGTCTATACTTGACAATGGAAATATTTCAACCTACCCTACCCACAGATCACTTTCATCCTGACCAACAAATACCAGATGGAGAGTGTATCCTAGGACCAGATATAAATCCAGATAGGGCTATGATTGTCATGAAAGCCATGAAATCCTGAACCCCTACAGGCAAAGCAGCTCTCAGCATGGATGTTGACCTCCCCTAGCAAAAATAGCCTGGAGGAACATAAGAGGACCCATGCTGGATCAGACCAAGGGTCCATCTAGTCCAACACTCTGTTCACACAGTGGCCAACCAGGGAAAACAACAAAAAAGAATGTCAGGTATAGGTCTTCAATAACAAGGCTGAAGGTCTTGTTGAATGTAAGTTGATTCATTAGAAATAGTCTCTGCGAGCTTATCTCTGTCAGAGATACTCTGTAGCACTCTCACTCCCTATCGTGGCCTTGCAGCTGTAACAGAGTTCCCTGAGAACCTGGATTTGGTACAATGGAGGGGGCCACTCTTGGAAGCTGTCACTCAGATTGTAGCATCATCATAGTGGGTGGAGCAATCCCGCCCTGTTGGCACATGGGCATGGTCTGTCAAGGACCATGTCTGTCAAGTGGCTTTGAATAGGCCAGGCCTTAGTATATAATAGCTGGAGCAAGGCTGAAGAGCCTTGCTGGAGATCATCTTTCGATGCAAGGCCTGAAATCCTTCCTGTTGGATTCCATCTCAGGTTGGAACTTTGTAAGCACTCTGCATATGCTGTCTCTCTTGCTATTTGGACTCTGGATTTCTAAGGATTGTGCCATGGAAAGTACTGTGAGGCTTTTTATAGATATGAACTTGCGGTTGCTGTGGGTTGTGTGTTTGTGGCCAGACTCAGGTGGCAGGGAGTTGCCAGTCCTTAGCAGAAGGATGGGACTCCTGTGCCTGAGGTTTTACCTTCCCTGTGATCATGATTATCCTGGGTCAGCTCAGCGTTTGGCAGGCTGAGTCTGATTGGTGCATGATTAGACTCTGCCTGGCTCTGGTGTCTCAGAGCATAAGTGTTTTCCCCTCCCTGGGATTTTGTTTAGGCTTTGGCCATGTCGCTTGAGTTGCCAGCATATGCGGCATCTGGAGAAGCTCAAATCAGATGGTGGTTAACCCCACCCCCCACCCCCGAGTGATTGCCTGAAGGATCATATCAGGAAAGGAGCCTAAGGCTTTCTAACCATCGTTCAGCTTTGTTATGTTGTTTGGAGAATGTAGCCATTACGCTTTTTACCGTGTGATTTCCTCAATAAAAGAAGTCTCACTGACGTGAGTGTCTCATGTGTCCGTTTGCCAGCACATGTGAATGCCAGAAGGAACAGGCATGCTCATGACCAAGAAGAACAGTGGGGACCTGCAAGTATGCTATCTGTAAATAAGGTAGAACGGAGGAAGAACAATCCTCCTTCCATTCCTTTGCATCTTTTCTCCATAACATAAATAGCTCTTCTTTAGTCAAGTAGCCAAAATGGAAATGGCTTCCATTTAGGCTACTTGCACAAGCAACTGCCAACCTTTTATCTTTACTTTCTAGGCTGATGACAGGGATGGACAAATCCTGTACCAGCCATCCTTGCGGACCAACTGCAATTTGCACTACAGCCACTTGCTGATTCAGTATTGATGTTCTTGGCCTTGATGTCTTAGTGGTAGCAGTAAGAACTCTCCTCTTTACTGAAACTCTCCAAGAAGATCTTAGTCACATGTCCAAGGAGACCTTGCTTGGGCTGGGGGACAACAGGCTGCAGGTTCTGTTCTAGCGTAAAAGATGTCCCATTCGTACACCAAGTCTCTGTTCTTGGACCTAGGAGCCCCAGCATATCAGAAGGGAGGGTTGAGAACTATCTAACTCTCCCTCCTACAAACAAACTAAAAATTTCCAGAAAATATCTTCTTGTTTAGTGTCACATTGTTCTTCCTCACAACCTTTCTCTGTCTGGTAAGGCCTTGTCTCTCTCTTCCTCAGTTTTCTTTGAGAGTATAAAACTGAAGTTGCCCCTCCTGCTTCTCAGAGTAGATATGGGGACAAGACTTAGGGCAGGGTGCCCCCCTGCACTTGCTTATAAACAGCCTTCCCCAACCTAAACAGCTACTCACTAGCTACAACAGTCTAACAAAGATTCAAACATGGGGACCAGTCCCTGCAACAAACCCAGATAGAAGCATGATTATAGGACCTGATAATAATGTCACCCACAACTACAAGGGCTCATTTGCTTGCTCATCTTCCAATATGATATATGCCATCTTCTGTCAGCAATACCCTTCTGCATTCTATGTAGGGCAAACAGGCCAATCTCTGTGGAAACAAATAAATGGACAGAAATATAACATCAGAAATGGCTATATTCAGAGACCAGAGGGAGAACACTTCAGCCTCCCAGGACACTATCCCAGACCTTAAAGTAGCCATTGGGCCTGTTCAGACAACACTTCAGTGACTGTTTAGCAAAACTGTATTTCTCTGGGATTAGCATTAACCACAAGCCATGTTGTCTCACACAAAACCTTAAGCCATGGTTAGAGTTACTAACCCTGCAGATGGTCCAACTGGGGTTAGAAAGTGACCAGGGTTTAGCAAAACATATTGCACACAACACCTTAACCCTGCTGTTTAACCAAAAGCTTTAACCAGCAGGGTTTAAAGTGTCTTCTGAACAGGCCCACTGTGCAGCAAAGAAACTTCAGAAGGGGATTAGAGGGAGAGACTGCTGAATTAGAATTTATCAACAGGTTTAATTCTATCACCAAAGTCTTGAATTGGGATAAAGGATTTTCATCACACTACAGATGCAATCCTATCTGGATGCCTATCAGCCTCCGAACTTGGAGGCTGATGGGCATCCTCAATAGGGTGGGAGGAGCATGGAGGCAATGATCTCCATGCCCTGCATTTTCACTAGATCGGTGACTTTGCCCATCTAGCTGTGGCTCTGCCGAGTGGGAGGGAAGGAGGCTGCAGTGGCCAGAGGCTTCTTCATAAGCTGGCCATCATGGTCTCCTGCCCTCCCCATACAATAACTGCCCCTTTCCCTCCTCTTCGAGCTCACATTTGCAAGCCCAGAGAAGCAGCTGGTGTGGTTCTCTCCACATAACTCACAATGACACTCCTATAGCTGTTCATTACAAGGCTCCCGTACTGCACCAGATTCAATACTGAGAGAATGAATGCACTGATGATTATAACCTGAAAAACTTCCCTTCTTTGACAATTCCAATCAATAGTATCTGTGGTTATTCAGCTAAACTGACTCAGCATTGCGTGCCGTAAGTTTTCACCAGAACATTGTAGCAGAAAGTTGTTCATATTAATGACAGATATATGCTTCTGTTTTCTCGGAACAGAAGGTACATTAGTTTAACTGGAAAATTAAATATATGATTTTGTTTCTGGAGCTGATTTCTCTTTTTGCAGCTCACCCATCTTTTATATGGCAGCATTCCTTCAGCATTTTCATTACAGTTGAGGATTGCAGGAGAGAAAAAGTAAAATCAGGAGGAGGCTTGAAATTATGGTGTTATATAACCCACTACTTTGAATGTTCATCCAGGAACGGTTGTCTTTGAAATCTGGGTAAGTCAGAGTTCCAAGTATTTAATGCTGGGATGAGCATAGTCCTGGTCTTCTAGCCTACAACAGCAGAACGTCCATCTGCAGTGAACAATAATCAAACAAACAATCTGTGTGTTATGTCTTTGGTGGAGTGTGTGAAATCTATTGGTTCCTTTTTAGCAATCTCCTATTACATTGGGTTGTATTTCATACCATGGTAAATAACGTTTATTGTCATAGTAGTTGCTTATGAAGCCAAGGAATTTTGAGACAAACAAAGTAGGCATGTGGCGCTATGAATCAGGGGTGTGAGATATTTGAAGAATTCCACATTCTTTCTGTAGATTATCTATCTGTCTGCCTCTCGGAGAGTGAATAGGGCTTGGCAACCTTTTATATAGCAGACCTCTCTTCTCTGTGGTGGCCCCCCAATTGTGGAACGATCTTCCTGACGAGGCCCGCCTGGCGCCAATATTGTTATATTTTCGACGCCAGGTCAAGACTTTCGTCTTCTCTCATTTGGCAATATCTGAGGAGCCTGGGTTTGTTTTGTTTTTTGTAGCTTTTTGGAGTGTTGTAGTGGTTTTAAATGTACAGATTGTGTGTATGTTGTATGTTTTTGCTGTTTTAATTTTTGTATATTGTTTTTAATTGTTTTAATCCTATGTAAACCACCCAGAGAGCTTCAGCTATGGGGCAGTATACAAATGTAAATAATAATAATAATAATAATAATAATAATAATAATGAAAAAGAGAGAGAGCATGAGTGATTGCAGCCCCTCATTTCATAAGTGTTATTACTAGGGGTGTGCACGCACCCTATGGATTGGATCAGGACCTGGATCGGGACCTCCAATTTTGTCCCAGATCAGATCGGACAAAATCAGAGGGCCCCCAGACCGGATCAGGCCCGATCTCGATCCAAAAATCGGACATCCGATTTTTGGATCAGCCGCCATCTTTGTTTTCCCCATAGACTTGCATTGGGGGAAAGCTTTCCCCCAATGCAAGTTTATGGGGAAAAAATGGCGGCGGGTGGGTGAGGGGGGCCTAACTCCCTCCTCCCCCTCGCGGTTCTTACCTTCCGGGGCCGTCCACTTCCATCCGCTGGTGCCCGTGGGCACCAGCGGATGGAAGCAGATGGCTCCGGGGGCGGGTAAGCCCCCTCCCCCTCCCCCTCCCCCTGCTTACCTGCTGGGGCTGTCCGCTCCTCTCCGCCGCTGGCTGCTACTGAGAGCAGGCTTCGCAGCTTGCCCCTTAGTAGCGTGCCAGGTGTTGACATCACCTGGCACGCTATCTAGGGGCAGGCCGCGAAGCCTGCTCGCAGTAGTGGCCAGTGGCGGAGGGGAGAGGACGGCCCCGGCAGGTAAGCGGGCCGTGGGTCCTCCCGGGTCCTCCCTGCTCCCCCCTGCTTACCTTCCGGGGACGTCCGCACCCCTCCGCCGCTGGCCACTACTGTGAGCAGGCTTCGCTGCCTGCTCCTGAGTAGCGTGCCAGGTGATGACATCACATGGCGCACTATCTAGGGGCAAGCCGCGAAGCCTGCTCGCAGTAGCAGCCAGCAGCGGAGGGGAGCGGACGTGCCCGGAAGGTAAGTGGGCCCCCCTCCCCCCTCCCCTGCTTACCTGCCGAGGCAGCCACTTCCCTCCAGTGGTGCCACCAGAGGGAAGTGGCCACCCCGGCAGGTAAGCCTCCTGCCCCCGTTGTCCGCTTCCATCGGCGGGCGCCCACTGGCACCCGCCAATGGAAGTGGCGGTGGGCGCCAGCGGGCGCCCGCCGGTCCTCCGATCCATTCCAATCTGGATCGGATCCTTTCCGGATCAGATCGGATTGGATCAGACGATCCAGTGGGGTGATCGGAAATTGGATAATTGTATCCAATTTCCCCTGGATCGGATCCGGATTGTGGATCGGACCTGATCCAGTGCACACCCCTAGTTATTACTTCTTTTGCTTGACATTTGGTAGATTCAGCTATATCGCAAGCATTTGAATGCACAAGTCAAAACATTTTAAAAAGCAAAACACATCGGAGTACATACAGGTTAAAAGTTAAAAAATTCTAAGACCTGTTGATTTTTAGGAATCCATATGTTTGTATTACCTTTGTCTATCACCTAGGCCTCATCTTGATGAGCACAGGAGGAAAGTGCATTGCTCTTATTCCTCCCACCCGCTTCATTTTCATCCCATTCCAGCAAACTGTCAGGGAGTAATAGCTCCCATCCCCTTCTTCCCCTTCTGCCCACTGTTCTATGAAGAAGCAAAACTCCCAAGATATCCAGGGCAGGATCTGAAGGGAGGACCTGCCCGTTTCTGGAGGGAGCTTTTATCCTTTACTTTGCTGATGCACAGTTGTGCATCTCCAGTTTATAAAAATAGAGATCTGCTGCGTTCCCTGATGGTTTGCTGGAATGGGGCTAAAATGGTGTGTGTGTATGTGTGTGTGCTCTCATGGGAAGGCTTCAGATCCTGTCCAAGATCATTGGGGATTTTTACTTCCTCAAGGACAATTCAGCCATGCCCCTAACACCCCATTTTCCAATCCATTTCTACTTCCAAATCCTATTCATGCTACCAGTAGCAGGGGCAGCCTGGGGATGGGCAGGTAACATGCCTCTCTCATTGATGACATTGGTTTTACCCCCACCCACAGAAATACGTTTTTCCCAGCACTGGAAATCCAGGTTTTAGAGATGGCTGCCTCTGCCGTGTAACACTGATGGAGCAGAGCTGATTTCATCATACTGTGGCGAATAAGAGCAATGCGCTTTCCTCCCGTGCTCGTCAACATGAGGCCATGGATAAAAGCTCCCTCCAGAAATGCGCAGTTTTGGATATCGATTGGGATGAACTAATGCAGTATCAGAGAAGCTAATTAACACAACATCAGAGAAGCAAAGCAAGGCAGCTCAATGGAACATGGAAAGGAGTGATGGGGGCAGAAGGCGAAGTCTTTACCACATCACAGGCATGCCCAGAATTTAATGCGGAGGAATGGGAGCACATTGTAGAGCAAGCGCACAGGAGCCGCTTCAACTAAAAAGAATGCAGGAAAATGGCTCTGTGATACTGCAACTTTTCCAGGTGGAAGTGCCTGGTTAACCCCGTGCTGGCCACAGCATCATCTGTCACAAGGGGCATGACAACACATCCAAGCCGCAGGAAAAACCCTATCCACTAAGGAGCTGAAGGCCAAAATAAAGGTGACATTACATTTTTATTTATTTATTCAAAATATGTGTAAGCTGCTGCACATATTTTGCATGGGTGCTACGATGCCATTTTTCATGGGAAGTTGCATTGGTCCCAGTGGAAGCTTTTCAACAGAAATAGCAGCATCTCTCTCTCTCTCTGGCCAGATCTACACCAAGCAGGACATAGCACTATGAAAATGGTATGAAAGCGATATATAAAAGGCAGGAGCCACACTACTGCTTTATAGCAGTATTGAAGTGCACTGACAACTGTTGGGGCCCACAGACACATACCATATACCGCCTTCATTCCACTTTCATAGTGTTATATCCTGCTTGGTGTAGATGTGTCATGGGCCCAACAGTTGTCAGTGCACTTCAATACCACTATAAAGCAGTAGTGTAGATCTTGCCTCTGTCTGTCTATATCAGGATTTCAGCAGGAGAGGAAAGGGTTAAACCTCCCCATACCCCCTGCAGAGGTCCCAAACCTGCTTGGGCCCAACCAGCATAGCTATTTACATTTTAAAAAAAACTATACATGTTTAAAAATGCATTCAATGTCATGCTTAGTTTGGTCTTCAGGGTAGTATAAATGAGAATTGTCATATTTTCCCCCTCACACCATCCCTGAAGAATCACAACTGACCCATGGTTAACCAGTGAGCTTAATGACCAAGCAGGGATTGGAACCCAAGTCTTCTCAGTACAATGCTAATACTATCTATTACCTCACAGTGGCTCTCTTAAACACATGTTTAATTTTCCCATTGAAAATGGATTGAGTAGCAATCCAATGGCTCCTAAACAATATGTAACAAATAATAAAATTGGCACAAGTAAAAATGGGAGGTATGTATGCATCAGGGGGGCACAGTTTGTGGTTCTCCAGATTTTTGGCCTACAACTCCCATCAGCCTTAGCCAACATAGCCAATGGTGGGGGATCATGGGAGTTGTAGGGCCAAATATCTGGAAAGCCACAAGTTGCCCACCCTACATTGCTGTCCTCTAGACATAAGCAAAAAACAGTTGGGGAGTGTGACCAACTGTACTTGTTAGATGACTTCAAGATACATTATTCAACCTCCAAATGGCTAGTGCTGCAGAACCGGGATGATATCAGGATTGAGTGACAGGTAGAGGCTAACCAATGGTTGACCAATGACCCTTAAATTTCTACAACTCCAGACAGCTGTCCAATGAGCAAGTCAGCCTTGATCTCAAATTGTATGATATAATTTTCTATTTTGTACATTGATGCTTATTATTAGTATTAGTATTAGCAGTATTTAATTCACAAAGTGCTTTCTCTCATTTATCCAACAGAACAATGAGATAAATTAGGGTGGCTTGCTCTAGGTCATTCTATGGCAGTCTTAATGGGTTCATCCATTGTTGAATTTTGGCCTTCCAGTAGCATTCTACTGGCTTTTACAGTTTTGTTTGGTACATACAATCATCCTAAATACAATGATTAATATTACAGTGGTGCAATCCTGTACTAGAAAGAACAGTTAGATCATGTTGTTGTTGGCTGAAATGAAATTTGGTTGCAAACATATACTTGAGCTAGTATACGTTTGGCATATTTTATTGCTGTTTTCCAGTCTTACTATTTGCACTTTTGTAGACTTCATAATTATGTGATGATAATTCATTTTCTCATGGTTCTGAAATATGGCCAGTATTTTCTCACATGCATATTAGTTGAAAAAAAATATTCTGAGTCTCTGACGAGGTTTCTTTTTCTTTTTTGCCTTCCATAGCTTTTTCCAATTCAGGGCTAATCCAAGTTATTTTTACTGCATGAGGCAGAGCATCAAGGTGCATAGTATCCAAGACAGCTGAGGCAGAAAATCCTACAAGTGCCTCTCTCCCTCTTTGGCAATAAAAAATGCAACAATAATAAATGATATAGCTAACAATTTGGCACCCCTTCATGACACCCAAAATCAGTTGCCTGAGGCAGCCACCTCACTCTGTCTAATAGTAGAGCCAGCCGCCAGTGCCTTATTCTGTAGGAAAATTTTGGCTGAATAGTTTTGACTAGCAAAAATCAAAACCAGAAGTGTGTCATCCTTGTGGTGACAGAATTAGGACGAGACTGAAACATCCTCTCTCTCATTCACGTTTCAAAGTCACCTGTGACACTCTGTATTTAGCATGGCACAGCTAATGAGCATTGCCATGGTAACTCTGTAAAGGCTATACACCCAAACTCATTTTGTTTTCCTGATAAGTCACTTTATTACAGTCTAATTAAAAACAGGGAGCAGCTTGTTCAACAAGCACAAAACTTGGAACAATATGAATTATTCTAAGATGAAAACGGAAGCCGGGCTTCTTTAGTTTCCAAGAGAATGTCTGCTTATATTGAAGATAGTAATTATCTAGACGTGAATATGCTGCTGTACACTGCCAGAGAGCTGGCAAACCTCACATTCGGCTTCCCCCCACCGCCCAGTAGCTCCTAGAATGCCTGTTAGTGAATCATTAGTTCATCCTGCAGTAAGTCTTGTGTCACCATATGATCAAGAGCTCACACTCCACCACAAAAGAGAGCATTATGGAGACAATGGATAGTTATTAAAAGACTGAAAAGAAAAGAAAAAGAAATGAGTGGGCAACCTGGAAGGACTCTTAATTTAGTAGGACAGTTATTGAATTTAGTTGTTCAGGAAAACAGCAAGAGGGAGGCAAGGTACCATAGGAGATTAGTGGAGCAAGCATTCATGCAGTAAATTGAGTATGTGGCATCAGCAACTGCTGAAGACTGTCAGAGCAGCAAACATGGGACAGATGGGGCAGAAGCAGGTCAAAACCAAGTAGGAGTCAAGATCTGAAGAGGCAGAAATCAACAATCAAGGAGGGCGAGCAGGAGCCTTAAGACAGGTTGCTCAGACTGAGGAGCAAGCTCTGAGGCTCTTATAAGGCCTGGTAGACCAGGACTGGCCCTTGGGATCAGCTGACAATGATCAGGTTAGTATAGCAGCCTAGATGGTGCCCTTCAGCCACAGAGGTGTAGTAGAAATGGAGCGTTAATAGTACAGGAGGTAAATTACCAGAATCTGACTACTGGGAGACCATTTGGAACACTCACGTTGCAGCTTATAAGGTCCAAAGCGAATGTTAATACAGTGGAGTGTACTTACTGGATATATGCATGCATTTATATTGTCCAATACTAAGAGCAGATAGCTAGGAATAGGGAACATCAGGAGCCCTCTAGATGTTTTTGTATTCTAAATCCCATCAGCCCTGGCCAGCATGGCGAGTGACCAAAGAAGATGGTACGCCAGCTGCGCCCCTTCCTAGAGTTGGAAGACCTAAAGACGGTAGTGCACTCGCTGGTAACTTCGAGGCTCGATTTCTGCAATGCGCTGTACATAGGGCTACCTCTGTGCCTAGTCCGGAAACTTCAACTAGTTCAACATATGGCAGCCAGGTTGGTCACCGGTACACCTAGGGGTGACCATATTACGCCAGCTTTAAAATCGCTCCACTGGCTGCCAATTAGTTTCCGGGCGAAGTATAAAGTGTTGGTTATTACCTTTAAAGCCCTACATGGTTTGGGTCCAGGTTACCTACGGGATCGCCTTCTCCCGTACAATCCGCCCCGCACGCTCAGGTCCTCTGGGAAGAACTTACTGCAGTTGGCCAAGACTAGGCTGACAACCGTCACCCAGAGCACCTTCTCTTCTGCTGCTCCCAGACTGTGGAATGACCTGCCGGAGGAGACTCGTCAACTTAACAGTCTTTTAGAATTTAAGAAAGCCATAAAGACTGTTCTCTTCCGGTGGGCATATCCAGTGGAATTTAAAAATGTTTTTAAGATGTTTTTAGGATGTTTTAGGATGTTTTAATGCAGTTTTAATAATTTGTGCCATGTTTTTAATCAGTTTTATGTATTTTATCATGTTGTTCCTGCCTCGATCCAGACGGAGAGGCGGGTAAGAAATAATTTATTATTATTATTATTATTATTATTATTATTATTATTATTATAGTTGCAGTCCAGTAACACCTGAAGAGCTACCGGTTTCCCACCCCTGTAATGTAAGGAAGAGTGTTATTGCCCAACATGGAACGTTAATATTGGTGTTTTTAACATTTGGATATACTACTTGTCTCATGTAAATGGAGAGTCCTGCACAAGTGCATGAATGATCAAAATTGCTACCAAGCCAATGGATTTGGAAGATCAGACTTAGGCCAGATCTACACCATGTATCAAATAATTATGAATGTGGAATAAAAAGCAGGAAATAACAGTATGTAAGCGGTATATGGAATGTGGATTTTGCCCCTACAGTTATTAGTAGGGGTGTGCATGGACCCCTGGATCAGATCGGGGCCCGGATCAGGACCTCCAATTTTGTCCTGGATCAGATCGGACAAAATCGGAGCCCCCCCGGACTGGATCGGGCCCGATCCTGATCCAAAAATCGGACATCCGATTTTTAGATTGGCCACCATTTTTGTTTTCCCCATAGACTTCCATTGGGGGAAAGAAAGCTTTCCCCCAATGCAAGTCTATGGGGAAATACTACACTCACTCCGCCCCCCTCGCGGTTCTTACTTCCTGGGGCCGTCTGCTATGGACGGCCCCGGCAGGTAAGCCAACTCCCCTGCGCTCCTTACCTCCCAGGGCCGTCTACTTCCATCCGGTGGCGCCTGTGGGCGCCAGCGGATGGAAGCGGATGGCCCCGGGAGGGTAAGCCCCCTCCCCCTGCTTACCTGCCAGGGCTGTCCACTCCCCTCCACCGCTGGCCGCTACTGCGAGCAGGCTTCGCGGCCTGCTCCTAAGTAGCACGCCCGGTGATGACATCACCGGGCACGCTACCTAGGGGCAGGCCATGAAGCCTGCTCGCAGTGGCGACCAGCAGCGGAGGGGAGCGGACGGCCCCGGAAGGTAAGCCCCCTGCCCCCGTTGTCCGCTTCCATCGGCGGGCGCCCACTGGCGCCTGCCAATGGAAGTGGCGGTGGGCGCCAGCGGGCACCCGCCAATAGAAGTGGACAGCCCTGCCAGGGAAGCCCCCCCGCTGTCCGCTTCCATCGGTGGGTGCCCACTGGCGCCTGCCAATGGAAGTGGCGGTGGGCGCCAGCGGGCGCCCACCGATCCTCTGATCCATTCTGATCTGGATTGGGTCCTTTCTAGATCAGATCAGATTTTGATCGAACAATCCAGCAGGGTGATCGGAAATAGGATAATTGTATCCGATTTCCCCTGGATCGGATCCGGATCGTGGATCAGACCCGATCCAGCGCACACCCCTAGTTATTAGTGCACTTTAATACCTCTATAAAGCAGTAATCACAGAATCATAGAATAGTAGAGTTGGAAGGGGCCTATAAGGCCATTGAGTCCAACCCCCTGCTCAATGCAGGAATCTACCTTGAAGCATCCCTGACAGATGGTTGTCCAGCTGCCTCTTGAATGCCTCTAATGTGGGAGAACCCACCACCTCCCTAGGTCATTGGTTCCATTGTCATATTACTCTAACAGTCTGGAAGTTTTTCCTGATGTCCAGCCGGAATCTGGCTTCCTGTAACTTGAATCCATTATTCCGTGTCCTGCATTCTGGGTTGATTGAGAAGAGATCCTGGCCCTCCTCTGTGTGACAACCTTTCAAGTATTTGAAGAGTGCTATCATGTCTCCCCTTAATCTTCTCTTCTCCAGGATAAACATGCCTAGTTCTTTTAATCTCTCCTGATAGGGTTTTCTTTACATACCCTTAATCATCCTCATTGCCGTCCTCTGAACATGCTCCAGATTGTCTGCATCCTTCTTGAAGTGTGGTGCCCAGAACTGGACGTAATACTTAAGATGGGGCCTAACCTGTGCCAAATAGAGGGAAACCAGTACCTCGCAATTTGGAAGCTATACTTCTATTAATGCAGCCCAAAATAGCATTTGCTTTTATTGCAGCCACATCACACTGTTGGCTCACATTCAGCTTGTGATCCACAACAATTCCAAGATCCTTCTCGCTTGTCATATTGCTGAGCCAAGTATCCCCCATCTTGTGACTGTGCATTTGGTTTCAAGGTGTAGAACTTGGCATTTATCCCTATTAAATTTCATTCTGTTGTTTTTAGCCCAGCGCTCCAGTCTATCCAGATCACTTTGAAGTTTGTTTCTGTCTTCTAGGGTATTAGCGATCCCAGCCAATTTTGTGTCATCTGCAAATTTGATAAGCATTCCCTGCACCTCCTCATCCAAATCATTAATAAAAATGTTGAAGAGCACTGGTCCTAGGACTGAGCCCTGCGGTACCCTGCTAATTACCTTCCCCCAGTGTGAAAAGGTACCATTGACAAGCATGCTTTGAGTCCGATTCTGTAGCCAACTGTGTTCCATCTAGCCCACTTTTCACTAGTTTGTTAATCAGAATGTCATGGGGCACTTTGTCAAAAGCTTTGCTGAAGTCAAGATATACTATATCCACAGCATTCCCACAGTCCACAAGGGAGGTTACCCGATCAAAAAATGAGATCAGATTAGTCTGACAGGATTTGTTCTTGACAAATCCATGCTGGCTTCTAGTAATCACTGCATTGTTTTCAAGGTGTTTACAGCATGACATCTTTATAATCTGTTGCCCCATCAGCCTCTTGTCTATAATGGGCAAGCTTTACGTTAAGTTTTTGAATGACAAAGTGATTGAATGGAGCAACTCTAACAACATATTGGGAATGGAACAGATAGGGTTTAAAGGATATTGCTTTACTTACGATCATTGTTTGGTTTTGTCCCATTTGGCATATAAGGGAGGGAAATTATTTGCCGCCTATATTGATTTAAAGGTGGCGTTTGATTCCATCTCTCGGCCTCTCCTATGGTCCAAACTAGAAAAACTTTTGATCAAGAGGAGGTTACTATTCTTGATCCAGTCTCTACATTTTAACTCACTTGCCAGGGTTAGGTGCAGTAAACAGGGTCATCTTACTGACGAGTTCACTCTCCCCACGGGTGTCAGGCAAGGATGTGTCCTTGCTCCTATGTTATTCAATCTCTTTTTGGCTGATCTCCCAGCCTGGCTCTCCACATTACAGTCCTACCCTCCTAAAACTGGCCCACTAAAACTCTGCATTCTTTCATATGCAGACGATGCTGTGTTAATATCTCAAACACGACTGGGCCTCAAGAGACTGTTAAACGGTTTTGTGGAGTCCAGCCTCAAAAATAAACCATCTATTAACTATCAAAAATCCAAAGTTATGGTCTTTGCCAGGAAAAAAATAAGGTTTTCCTGGTATATGGGGGGTAATAGGATAAGCCAAGTGGACACCTATAAGTATCTAGACATTTGGTTCCAGGAAAATCTAAAATGGAATATTCATGCTACATACATGAAAGCTAAGGCAGATCAAACAATGGGGGCCATTCTGAAATTCTACTTTTCAAAGGGGGGAGGGAAATTTACTCCAGCAGCCATTCAAGTGTATAAAACAAAGCTGATTCTCCAGATTTTGTCTGGGGCTCCGATCTGGTTGCCCTTGTCAAAAGGCATATTTGAGGGACTACAATCACTGTTTTTAAGGCAATTTTTTGGAGTCCCCAAATGTGTGGCTGGAGCAGCACTGAATCTAGAAGCTGGTCTCAGCACACTAAAATGCCAGGCATGGACCCAAATGCTGCAATTCTGGTTCTGAAAGTACCATGGGCTCTCTTATAACTCTCTGGTATCCCAGGTCCTGCTTGACTCGTATGAATCCCCTTGGGTTAAAACACTGGTTTTGAAAGTCAACTCAACAGGACTTTCCTCTGGGAATCTGTTAACATTGGACCTGGAAGGTGCCAAATGGGCAATTAAGCAAAGATTATCGGACATAGACCTCCAAGACCTTCGCGGAGTAGCCCTTGGCCCATGTTCCCCCTTGTCTTTGGGCCTCCCAGAATTCGCTCATAATGGCGAGATGACTTATTTGAAATGGCTCACTGTACCAAAATACAGAAAGGCCTTTACCTTGGCCAGATTTAACGTTCTTCCATCCAAACTGCTGGATGGCAGATTTAAAAAATCCCTGTAGCCAACAGATGCTGTCCGTGCAATAATAGCGAAGTGGAGGATATTGGTGACATACTGTTCTCCTGTAACTTTTATAACGAGGCAAAGGGCGATTTATTGCGTCCAATTTTGCAGGGTTTCCCGGGTCGTCCCAGGAAGTCCTTGATGATTAATCTTCTTCAAGGTACAAATAAGCATGTAACCTTGCACATAGCCAAATGTCTGAGTTCCGCGATTAGCTGCAGAATCCAGCTGGGTAACTGTACTGAGTTGCCAGCCTATCCAAACTCACAAGACCCTACCTCGCGTGAGACACTCTCCATCAGAAGGATTGCAGACCGTTAATAAAGACAGACTATATTTATTATTTTTCTGTTTATTCAATATTTTAACAGCTGTATGTTTAATTTGTTGTCAAATGGTTTGTTGACTGTTAATAAAGTTTGATGATGATTATAATCTGATCCAAAAATTTCCCAGGGATGGATGTCAGACTGGCTGGTCTGTAGTTCCCAGGTTCCTCCTTTTTGCCCTTTTTTAAAGATAGGGACAACATTAGCCCTACTCCAGTCATCCGGCACTTCACCTGTCTTCCATGATTTCGCAAGGATAATAGAGAGTGGTTCTGAGAGTTCTTCTGCCAGCTCCTTTATTACTCTAGGATGCAGTTCATCGGGCCCTGGAGATTTGAACTCGTTCAAAGAAATTAGGTGTTCCTTGACCACTTGTTCATCAATCTTAAACTGCAATCCTGTCCTGACAGCTTGTACTTAACTTTTTCCGGGAGGGAGGGTCATAGACCCGCTTTTGAGAGAAGACTGAGCCAAAGTAGGAATTGAGCACTTCGGCCTTTTCTTTGTCATCTGTTACCAATTTGCCATCCTCATGAAGCAGTTGAACCACCATTTTTTTCCTCTGTCTTTTACTATTCACGTATCTGAAGAAAGCCTTTTTATTGCTTTTAGGATCCCTCGCTAGCCTCAGCTCCTTCTCAGCTTTAGCCTTCCTGATAGGGATGTGCCGGGACCCCCCAAATCAGATTGGGACCCAGATTCAGATCCTGGATCAGTTCGGACAAAATCGGAGGTCCCTCGGATCAGATCGTATCCGATCTCGATCTGAATATTGGACGTCCGATTTTCGGATCGGCTGCCATTTTTGGTGTTTTTGCAATAGGCTTGCATTGGAGGAAAGAAAGCTTTCCCCCAATGCAAGTTTATGGGGAAAACATGGTGGTGGGTGGGTGAGTGGGGGCCTAACTCCCCCCTCCCTGTCCCTCCCCCCTCACGATCCTTACCTGCAAGGGCGGCCGCTTCCCTCCGGTGCATGGATCTATTGAGAAACAGGCTTTGCAGCCTGCCTCTCAGTAGCGTGCCCAGGGAGGTAAGGAGCAGAAGGGGCGGGAGGAGGTCCGATCCTCTGATCTTATCCGAACCAGATTGGGTCCTTCTGGACTGGTTCAGATCAGATTGGACAGTCCAGATGCAGGGATTAGAAATCAGATAATTGTATCTGATTTCCCCTGGATCAGGTCCGGATCGCACACCCCTACTTCCTGATACCATTCTAGCACTTCTGTGCTACTTGCTTGTACTCTTCTTTTGTAGCCTGGCCTTCCTTCCACTTATTATATATATCCTTTTTTATTTTCATGTCATCTCTAAGCTTTTTGTGGAGCCACATTGGTTTCTTCTATTGTCTTCTATCTTTTTTCCTTGTTGGAATTGTTTGTAATTGGGCCTTTAAAATTTCCTTTTTAAAAAACTCCCACCCTTCTTTGACTCCTTTTCTCATTAGGGTCACTTGCCATGGGACCTTACTTATCATAGTTCTGAGTTTATTAAAACTGGCTTTCCTGAAATCCAGAATACACGTATGGCTACACTCAGCTTTTGCTTCCTTTAAAATCAAGAACTCAAGTATGACATGGTCACTTTTCCCCAGAGTTCCTGTAACTGCCACTTTATCCACTAAGTCCTCCCTATTGGTCAGTATCAAGTCAAGGATAGCCATTCCTCTAGTTGCTTCCTCTACTTTCTGTAGGAGAAAGTTATCAGCCACACATGTCAGGAATTTCTTGGAGGGGCCACTTTTGGCTGACTTTGTCTCCCAACAGATATTGGGGTAATTGAAGTCCCCCATTACTACTACATTGAATTTCCTTGAAACACTGGCAATTTGTTTTTCAAAGGTTTTGTCCTCATCTTCTCCTTGATTGGGTGGTCAGTAGTAGACTCCGATGATCACGCTCCTTTTATTCCTTTCCCCATTTATTCTAATCCAGATGCTCTTGATGGGGCTCCCAGGCTCATCCTCTTGTATTTCTGTGCAGGGATAAGTATTTTTAACATATAGTGCGACTCCGCCTCCCGTTCTATTTCTTCTGTTCTTTTTGAACAAATTATTTCCTTCAATTGCTATATTCCAGTCATGGGAGTCATCCCACCAAATTTCAGTTATACCTATGAAGTCGTATTTGCCTTCATGTATTAAGAGTTCAAGTTCATTCTGTTTGTTTCCCATACTCTGGGCATTAGTATATAAACATCGAAGCCCCTGTGCTTTGCAGTCTGTCTTCTTTCCTACATTGTTGTGAACACTGTTTGGGGGCACTATCGGAGCTTAGGGGGAATCTACACTGAAGCTTTGTTACGTTTAGGTTTGGTTTCGAAGACGCATTGGGGCACATGACGCTAGTCCTGTTACGTTGTATAGCAGCTATTTTTTGCACCGGTTTCATTTGTTTTATTACGTTTTCCCCATTAAATAAATTGTTCTATAAAGAGTAATGTGTCCTTACTTACCGTTTCATAGTTGCTGAAATCAAACCTCCAGTATCCATTCGCAGTCGTGGGGGGCGAGGCTTTTTGTTCCGGCTCCCAAATGCTTCAATAGTAAAATCAAAAGTGAAAGGACCTGAAAGGAAGGGGGCAGAAGGAGGAAGGGGGCGCATCAAGAATGGGAGGAAGAAGTAACGTTACAGGAAGACACGAAGAAAAGAGTGAGTGTGCCCTTACTAAATGAACTGAAAACAGGAGAAAGGATAGTCTAAAATGGTAAGGACAACTAAATGTGGCATGTTACATTTTAAAACGTAGCAATTTGCATCATTATAATCTAGATTTCGAAACGTAACAAACAATTGTGTAGATTCCCCCTTAGCCTTGGAAGGGCTCATAATGTAGCACGGACAGCATTTATTGTCTAACATTGCTTGGGATAGGCAAGCTTGATGTCATTCAGAACACTTGTCGAATACTTTATTTTGTTGAATGTACAAAAGGTTAGCAAGAACTGCTGTAAATATTCAGAATATTGACCAAACTATCTCACACACATACAGAATGAGAAAACAGTGTGTTGTCTTTTTCTGCTATGGTACTTAATTTGTTTACTTACAACGTCAGAGAACGGAAATAATTAACAGGCTCCCAACAGATTGGAAAAGCCTTAACAAGGAACCAAATGAAATAGTTCTTGGAAAAGTTGGTCAGATGTAGGTTGACCAGATAAAATCCAGGTCAGGGCTCATGTAACTTTAACAGTTGTAGAGAAAAGGAAATTTCAGCCAGTGTCATTGGTATGCAATTAGTTCCTGGTGAAATTCCCTCTTCAACACAAATGAAATTCCCTCTTCAACATGAGCCCTGACCTGGATTTTATCTGGTCAGCCTAGTCAGATGGAATTGAAGAACTAGGATATTTTTGTTCTTTTTCCAGTCATCTAACTTGCAACACAGCCCTAGCCAGGAAGCTCATATTAGAAATGACTGAAATGACTGAAATTTAGGTAATCTAAATTAGGCTGACTATACTAGAGTGACCATATACAAAAGAATAAAGGCCCCCTGCAACTTTAACTGTTGTGATGAAGAGAGAATTTCACCTGGAACTAATTGCATACAAATGACACTGGCTGAAATTCCCTTTTCTCTACAACTGTTAAAGTTACATGAACCCTGACCTGGATTTTATCTGGTCACCCTAATCTAAACTATCAGCCAAGGGGACAAATGGGTTAAGAAACTACCTTAGAAGAAGCAATTGGGAGGCATATACCAGGGCAAGATCTACACCAAACAGGATATGACATTTTGAAAATGGTTTGAAAGCTGTATATGGAGTGTGTCCTAGGCCCCAGCAGCTGTCACTACTGTTATAAACCATTTTAAAGCAGTAGTGTGGATCCTGCCCAGATGTATTAAAGAAAAGGTGAGTATATTAGGTTTCAAAATCTGAAATGTTTCTTTCTAAAGAGTTACACTGGAAAATAAGTGAGAGGAAAGAATCAGAGCTAACATCAATGCATCCAAGTTAATTACAATTTTTCACTGTTCTCATGAGCTGTCAGCTAAACAAACACCTTTTGCTGATTAAGAGGCTTGAAAGTGTTTAACATGTTAATTAATTGATTTGATAAATATTACAGTTATTCAAAATTTGATTTTTTTTAAAGGTAATCTGGTGCAATGAGGTTTGCAGAAGCAGACTCTCCAACCTCTCCACCCGCCCTCCAAAAATATGTTACGCAGAGTGTTGGGGGATCCTGCTGAACAGAGTTGGCTAAGATGTGGGGGACTGAGGGGAAAGCTGCATCCCCCAGAATCAAACAGAAGCACCTTTGTGAGCAGAGCTGTGATCCTGTTGGATTCTAAGCTTTCAACAGAAGACAAAGCCAACATTTTATCAAAAGCTAACAATTGAAAACCTGATTTTAGAAAGAGAAGATAAATTATTGAAATGCAAAATTCTGTGCCAGATACTGGATTACACATTTAAGTAGGGAACCAGCGCAGCACACACAGACCTAGGTATGGAATTGAAGATAAGCAGAATTACCAACTCCACATATTTTTTAAAATATGAGCCATTGAAAAAGAGTTAGCTATTTACACAACGTTTTTCTCTTTTGATTCCTACAGTCCTAAAGTTTACAATTTAGCTACGCGTTCAAGATTTTCTTGGCAACTGTAGGCAAGAACTTATTTGTTGTTTTTTAAGAATAAAAAGAAAACTTTGCTTTTTTGCATCTGCTTAAGACAATGAACATGTGTTAGAACTGAAAAGTAGATATGACAGACTTTAGGATGGCAAGAAGTAGGAAGTAAAAAAGAATAACAGTGGGTGAGATTGAAAGGCTGATTCAGCAAAAACTCCTGCTAATACAAGGGATGGGAGGTGTTTTTTCCCCTTATCGCCCACCACTTCCCATACTGCTTTCGAGACTCTCCCAAATCTGCACCTTCAGAACAGATTTTCTGAGATGGAGGGGCTACAAAGGGCAGGGGAGATCGGTAAAAATCACCCCCACTTTTCAATTAGTGAGTGCCAGGAGCACCATTTCTGTGGGCAGAAGTCTGCTCATGGGACCTTTAGATCCAGCCCAATACGCAGTGATATGTGCTTTGATCCAGAGCCTTATAAGTGCTCCAGTGTGCACATATGGAGCTCCTGCACAAATAGGCTTTCCCAATCAATACAGAGAGATTCACCCAGATCTATCTCCTCAATTGAAATCTCTGATGAGGGAGATCTTTATATATGTCAAGGTTTCCTGCCTGCAAAAAAATCACTGGGCTACAAAATTTAACCCTCTTTCATCTTACAGTTTCATTTCAACCATCCTCCTCTTGACTTCAAAGTGACCAGGTATGCATGTGGATGTACATGGTTTGAGTGATTGATCCCATTGTGGTTTTGCACTCACCTCTTTTAATTCAGACATACAACTTTGATCAGAGAATTGAGTTTGAGAGTAAATGGTTCCTCCTTTTCCAGCTACGCAGAATTCTAATTAGACTTATTTTTGTGACAAATTTGAAATGCTTTCAGCCTCCCTTGCCCAAGTTTCAAATAGAAAAATAAATAGATTGGGTTTAAGAAATAGCACCTCTATCATCATCATCATCGTCATCATCACAGCCACCTGCCTGAATCAGAAGCAAAAGCATTCTGGTTAATGCCAAGATGATTTAATTGTGGAACTTATGTAAAATTCTTTGGTTTTGTCAAAATGGAAAATTATTCTGAAATGTGTCATTTACTGCCTATTTTTTTTAAAATTGCTTCTTGGTTTCCTCTACATATTCAGCCACGAAGTGTGTTCAGTGGTAGCAATGAACAATCTTACAATAGCTTTATTCCGGCAATATTATGTCTTCCATCCTGGGATCTAATCCCAAGATATCACCATTTTTGTCCCCCACGTAAGACTGTGAAGGCCGATTCAATGTGTGCGTTGTGTAGCTCATGAGGCAGGGGGGCTCCTCCAGTCAAAGCTGTTATGACACCTTTGCCCTGCTTCATTCATGGAATTTTACAGGGATTCCAGATGGCATTGACTTCCTCTCATAACCCTCTCATATTTTCCCATCATTTTTTCCTTATTTTCTTCTTACTGTTGAAAAATGTGCTAAGAAAAAAGACACTGAAAATAGTGGCACGATTCCTTCTGACTGTTGGGCCGTTATCGCATGCGTGGTTTTAAGCATACTTACCACGACTTTGATCCACTTCTTCAGAGTGGGACTCGCATGATGTCATCCCCCTTGCGCTGTTCTCACACCCTGAGTGCTCCATTTTTAGTTTCTGTTTCGATTTAACCCTGAACGGGCAAAGTCCGTTTCAGGCAAGTTCAGGCAAGTTCAGGCAAGTTCAACAAGCTGAGCTGAGGTATCGGAGCAAAACCGACCACGTGTGATTCAAAATGCTAGATTTGCATAGGAAACGGGGGGGGGGGGGAACCCGCAGAAGCAATTGGGGGGGGGGAATGGTACATGCGATAAAGACTTTAGTGCTAGGACCCACCAGAAATATAACCTCCAACAAAATATGCACGTGCAAATTTGGGGTGTAGTCATAAACTCTAATGTAAATGAAGAGCTTTCTACATGGGCTATTTATTGCGTGCTCATCATTCCTTACTCATGGTTGTTTACGGGTTATTTAGACAATGACATGAACCTCCCATTTCCCTTCTGGGTTTTAAGACCACTTTCCTGTTTCCTTTTTTCCTTTTGTTTTTTAAAGCATGGGGAATGGGTGTATTATTTCTGAAAGTGGAAGAAAAGGTAGTTGTGTAATTGTGATATTACACTATAGCACAGCGCCACTGAGAAGTTACGTAGTGGAAAAATGGGAATGGAAAAGCTCTTTGTGTAGTGTTTGGATCTCAATTATAGAAAAGCTCAAACATAGTGTGACGTATTTCCAAGATTACATGCTTGGGATAGTTGTGTTTTATGTGTTTATATAGCTAAGTCAACTATAGACTACAAACCCAATGCACATGTGAGAGACTCCAGATAGGGTGAACAATTGAGAAAACAGGCACAGATGGAAGTAAGTTTTTTTATACTGAAACAGCTGATTTTTTTTTCTGGGAATAGATTTTCCATTGCTAAGGGCCAAGAAACTGGAATCAGTAATAACCCTCCATCAGTAAGTTCCACACATTCTAGTATAACTCAGCTGTGGAGACTGAGGACAAAGCTGTAAGTGGGAAATTTCACCAAGAGAACATATATTGTCCTGATGATAGTAGGAATTTTTTGTCACATCCATTTTGGAAATGTCAAGGGTGCTGGGTAAAGTTAAACTACAGAAATGAGATTTTAATAATTAAGTTACAGGAATCTGGGATCAGGTGCTAAACTGGTATCATTTTGCAATAAGAAATTGACATTTATTTACTTTCGTAAGTAAGTAAGTAAAATTTTATTAAGGTCACAAGACCAGCAAATACTTTCGTAAGAGATAGTAGTCCTGTTTGGATGTAATGGCGGGGTCTGGTGGTAAGTTGCGACCTGCTTCCCATTTCCTGCAACAGTTTACAAATGTGGCATTCATAGGTTGTTTCTGTGATGTCTTAACTCAGGCAATTGGAGTTGGTCATAAACATACCTAAATTAACCCATAGCTTGTTTTTAACCCACAAATTGCTGCCAGACACCACCGTTATGTCCAGACAGGGTCAGTGGATCAGTAAAAACATTTTTTTTAAAAAAATAACAGAGTATTGTTGAAACAGCAAGTTGGGCAGTAACCTTAATTGGTCTTTTATATTTTTAAGCCAATTTAAAAGCTCAGTGTGTCCTTGTATAAATGCAAGACTAAGGGTAGATTACAAATCTCTTTGACATTGATAGAAGGCTATCTCCTTGTTAAAGACTATATAAGCCCGTTGGCTGCAATATATGTGTATATTAAAAGTATCACTGTAAATTATTAATGCTAGCATTAAATTCAAAGGTATCTGGGGCATTAGAAAAATCAATGCAGTTTATATCTACATAATTTTTCCAAGCCAGGAGCCCTTCCAGTTTTCAATGTAAATTGAAAGCAACCTTCTTAGCATTAAAACCATAAAGATTTGATTTCTTTGGGGAACATTCCTCCTTCTTGATGTTCTTTTAAAACAAATCCTTTTGCACTAGAAACCTACAATAAAGTCTCAGTTGAACACTTGGAGACAACAAATATATTCAGATATGTTTAAAATATATTTGATGCATGGCACTCGAAAGAGAGAATACAGGTGAAACAGAATGCACAACTCTTAAGGATGTATACTGCGTGATGGTATCGAAAGCCATTGAGAGGTCCAGGAGTACCAACAGGGACACACTCCCCCTGTCAATACTCAGGCGTAGATCATCCACTAAGGCGACCATAGCGGTCTCAACTCCATATCCTGCCATGAAGCCAGTTTGAAATGGGTCTAGAAAATCTGTATCATCCAAAACTGCTTGGAGTTGGAAGGCAACTGCCCTCTTGATCACCTTGCCCAAAAACGGAAGATTTGATACCGGCCTATAGTTATTAAGGTCCAGGTGGTCCAGAGAGGGCTTTTTTAGAAGCAGCCGTACTACTACTATCACGTCTGATGGATTATGTTCTAAAGCAACCTTCCAAACTTGCTGCCCTCCAGATGTTTTGGACTTCAACAACTCTCATCAACCAGCCCCAGAAATCCTGGCCAATGGTCTGGAATGCTGGGAGCTGTAGTCCAAATATCTGAACGACACCAGGCTGTTCTCATGTGTCAAACTTTTGGCATTAGATTATAGATGACATAAGCACCATGAATGGATGTCAAGTATTGCTGAATCCTTCATTAAGCTGGTTAAATCTGCTTAATGATTTAAGTATGATCTTTAAAGGACTAGCATTACAATTGTTTCCGGTAGCCACATTTATAGTCTGTAACTGGAAAACAAAGAAGACCCCCCCTCTTACAGTATGATTCAATTTCTGTGTTACTTTGATGTGTCAGTGCTCTAAATGCAATACTATAGTATCATATTTTAAATAGAGCCCCCCGCCCCCAGCATTGAACCAGAGGGGAATTAACCAGCTGTCTGACAATGTAAAGCCTGAAGACGTAAATTGCAGCCCGTTGATTACATTGGTAATTTTGAGGTAACCATGAATTCCATTATGTTAGTGCCCACTGTCACATATGGGAACAACACAGTGGCTTCTTGAGCTGAGGACAACCAGAAAAGCCTTACTGGAAGGTGAAATTTCATAATTTATTAATTATTGGTGCATTTATTTGTACATTTTAAAGGTAAGGTTTACGCTAGGATCAAGCAGTACAAGTGCATTGAGTGTTTCTGGCAGTCATGGATAGATAAAGTCAAGCTGGCTACTTCTAACAGAATGGCTTAGTTCGGACGACATATTAAGCAATGGAGGGGTAAATAACGTACTGACCGTGCGTTAGGCAGGAGGAGCTCCACAGACGACACTCTGCAGCCAGCACTCTCGGAACCGGCAAACGCCCCGGCTGCTACAAACTTGCGGTGGCCATTTTGGTTGCAGCCTCTCCTCCGTGTGTCCCCCAGCCATATCCCAGCATGCACCATGAGTTCTGCTGGCTGCATTGAGCGGCTGGGTTTTTTTTGGCTGCTCTAGGCAGCAGAACTCTATTCTGAAATGGAATAGTCCATGGAGAGAGGGGGGGCTAAATTCGGACGACACTTTAAACAACGGGGTTTCGGGCTAAACAATGTGCAAGCCCTTTTGTTTCGCTCCATTGTTTAAAGTGCCTGATTAACGTACTGTCAGTTGTGTGTGCGTTGTGTGTTACCCTCCAGACGACACAATAAGCAACACAACTGACGATTGTTCCCCCCCCCCCTCCGTTGCTTAATGTGTCGTCCGAACTGAGCCAATGACTAGCAATTGTGGTGGGCTAAATAGTAGAGGAACAAGACCTCTGAGCACCTGCTGAATACTTGCAGAGAAAATAAATGAATTATTTAGACGTCACCGTTGCAAAATATGTGGTTTTGAGCACTGGATTACTTTACTCAGCCACTTGAAAGCAGTTCAACAGAATTCTACTTTTTTAAAAGCTTCTTTTTGAATAGCTAGATTCTACTGCTATATCTTCCAGATGAGGTTAAAGTGTGTATGCATGCATACCATCAGAAAATTGCTGTGAAGACATTTTGCACATAAGTTCACTCTCATGCGTTCTGACTTATTTTGCAAACAGGGCAAGTACAAGATTTGTTCAGGAAACTGACCTATCACTATTCTTGGATGATTTCCAGTTATTGTAGCCTGAGGATATGGCTGGGGGTTGATAGGAGCAGTTTGGTCCACAGCCTGTTCAACCCTTGCCCTTCATGGCTGATTATATCTTTCTTTTAAGGAATGGGTACCTGATATGAGAGGAACCTGACACTAAATGTAATTTATTCTTCCTTCAGGGTAAGCATGGTCTTCTTGACCACCTTGAAGGAAGCACTTGTGAGGCCTCTACTAAAAACAAAGGAGACAGTTTTAACAATGATTAGGGCTGGCCCAATACATTTTGTTGCCTGAAGTGAAGGACAAGATAGTGTCCTTCCCATTCCATGTACAAAATGTGGCTGCATTGGCAGCTGAATCTTCCTACGTTGCTGGTGATGAGACAGCATACTCCATCACACCTGAAGGCAGCAGGCCAGCTTAGAGGGCACCGAGGAGGCTGTCTGGCACACACAACTCCCTTCTCTAGCACCTGGCTGCCACCTCCCAGCATCTGCCACCTGATGTTACCACCTCACTTTGGTTAATGTTAGGGCTGGCCCTGAGAACTATCATTTAGTGGCTAAACACCCCTTTTGGGAAAAGGTGCTCAAGCAGGTGGTGGCTGGTCAGTTCTGGACATTCTCAGATGAACTGATTATCTAGACCAGGGGTAGGGAATGTCTGGCTAACTGATGTTTCTTAACTCTAACTCCCATCATCCCTAATCATTTGCTTTGTTGGCTGGAGATAATGGGAGTTGGAGTCCAACCACGTCTGGGAGGCAACAGGTTCCCTGCCCTTGATCTAGACTCATTTCAGTCTAGGTTCTCACTGAGGTTGGGCACTGAAGCAGCCTTGATTCTCTTCATGGATAGCCTTCACTAGGAAAGCCACAAGGAATATGCCCTTGTTGGATCTCATAAGCTTCTTAGTAATTTTTAATACCATCAGCCATGATATTCTTCTGGACTGTTTGTTTGAAATGGGAATTGAGGGTCCCATGCTCCAGTTCCTATCTGACAAGTTAGTTCTAAAAGTTATTGCTGGAAGACTGTTGCTTTGCCCCATGATGCTTATGCTACAGATCTCTGTAGGGCTTCATCTTATTATCTGTGCCATTTAACATCTACATGAAACCTCTGGGAGAGCTGATCTAAGGATTTAGGTCAAAATGTATCAGTTGGGGCTGTGGAATTCCTGATGTTTGATTTCACAACTGGTTGGATGAGGGCTAATATACTGAAACCTCAATCCAATTAAGACTGAGGTATGACTGGCAGATATTATGGCAAGGCATCTACATGAAACTTCTGGGATGAGTGGTCTAGAGAGTTAGAGAAAATATCATCAGTACAATGATCGCACACACCTCTATGGTCTTACCTGTCATTTTCATCTTTCTCTCACATTCAAATTTTTAAATTTCAAATTCTGTCTGTTCCTTTTATTAAGAAATTTGCACATTTTGGTAAGTTCTTGTAAAAAAAATGAACTGAATGATATTTAAACACATTTGCCCTGGCTAAATCCAATAGTTAACACTATTCCTAGAATGGGGAGGGCCATATTGTACCTGCCTTCCATGTAGCTGTTAAAGATTAGGAGCATATCAGAAAAAAGAATGGAGAATCTAATTCGGCTTCTGCTAATCACATAGGTGCAGCTGAGCCTGAGACCCCCTCTAGATGGATTCCGTTTGACGCCTGGTTAGCCGATTATGCGCATAATCGCTGAAGCGCTTTATCGTAAATGCTTGCATGCAGGAGGTGACCTTACCGGTTGTTTCAAATGCGCTTTACAAGTAGTTAATGCGGAGAATCGCTTGTTCACATAGTCAAAATGCGCTTTAACGGCCGGAGGAAAATAAAACTCGCTATTTAACGCACATTCGATAATGCGCATAATCGGAGAGAAAACGCCCGATTTGCGCTCCGTTCTTGTAGAGGTAAAATTTTTAATGCGCCTTGAAAGAGCTTTAAATGCCTCTTGTAGAAGCAGCCTGATATTATTCTTTACACTGCAGGTGATCCTGATTTGGATCAGGACCAGCACCCTCAGGGAAGAAAGGATTAAACCTTCCCTGCATCCCCCCCTGAAATTCCACCCTCAAGGTGGGGGCGTTAAAAATGAAAACATCTCCATTGAAATTATTGGAGGCTTTAAAAAAACAATCTCTCTGTGTGGAGGGGGCAGGTGGCATTTGAGGTGTGTGTGTGTGTGTGTGTGGGAGTTTAGTGGAACATATAGTTTGACCCAAAGATGGCTGAATGCACTCTCTCAAGATACATCATTGGTTCTGCCTCCTGCCTTCGGCTTTTTTTCTCTCACTCCCTTGCGGGGTTCCCTTTCTCCTCCTGACTTTAACATTTGAAGCCCTAAATGGCTTGAGACCAGGGGACCTGAATGATGGCCTGGTCCCATCTGAGCCTGTTCAGTCCTTAAAATCTTTATCAGAGTAAGTATTTAGAAGGAATAATCAGCCCTGTTGAAAGGACTCTATCCAGCACCATTCACTTACTGCTTTGGAGATCTTCTAAGTATACGTAACAATCACACAGGATCCAAAGCGCAAACTACTATTTTACGCAGACCAATTTAATTCTATAAATTCCTTCAGAATGTAATGCTGCCTAGCAAAAATATACGGTGGAGTCAAAGGATCTGATCCATATCCACTGCCTTCCTTACTGGTTTGATCCTTGGTAGGTACAGAGTAAGCAGATAAGTCGCAAAGGATTACTGTTCCTGTGGCTGAACGTGAATATTATTTAGTGCTCTTAATTTTACAGCAGTAGAAGCAACTGTGAGTGGGTTGCATCAGTTCATGACTTGAAATAATGAGGGTGGCGGGGCATCATTAAAACCTAAGATTTATTTGTGTGCGTGTGTGTGCGTACGCATTGAGCATTCCTTCAATCTCCTTAATAATTACTGTGTTGTTTGCAACACAGTAATACTTTTTTAAATCCACAAAGAGCAACAGATTTATAAGACTCTAGGTTGGTTATGTGAGACCCCATATGAGGATTGTTTATGCTTTAGCAACTCAAATAAACAAACACAACCTAAGAAGAAAAAGCTGCATTTGTATGTGCATGGAAGTGGTATATTCTTTAACATACCCAATAGAATAGTAAATATGTAGGCTTCTGAGATTTGTTTACTTTGCCTTTCTCTTCTGGGATTATGAAAGACATTTTTCTACCCCACTCTTCATCAATAGAAGTTATGTGGCACATGTTCAAAAGTGAGTTCTAGGCTTCAATGACTAATAGTAAGTGGAAGAAAGAAACTAACTAACTAACTAAATAAAAGGATATGTAAGAAGGATTCATAGGTGTAATTCATGGGCTGGATGAGAACTAAAAAAACGGACGCGAATCCCAACAAGATGGAGGGACAAGGCAGATGTGGTTCCCTGGTCCAGGACATTGGTGTACAACCTGTTTGGGATGGGAATACATTCTCTGGAAAAGAGCACGTACACAGCTTGGGAGTACTCTTGGACCCAACATAGTCACTGGAGGCTTGGGTGACCTTGGTGGCCTGGGGTGTGCCTTTTACCAGCTTTGGCTGGTTCACCAGCTGCAGCCTTTCTTGGACAGAGATGCCAGACTATGGTAATCCACAGTCTGGTAACATTTTGGTTGGATTGTTGTACTATATATGTGCCTCTGTTCACAAAAACAATTTAATTCATCTAATGCAAAATTCAGTAGCTAGAATTCTGGCTGATTTGCTTAGGTGCAGAGCCACATTATACTGATTCTGAAAGAATTGCATTGTCTGCCTATTCACTGCCAAGCCCAATTCAAGGTGCTGGTGCTTACCTCTAAAACTCTAAAGGGGTTAGGACCCAAATACATCAAGGAGTGCTTTCTCCCATGCCAACCTGCCCATGCAGTGATGTCATACGATGAGGCTGTCCCCTGGATGCCTATTGCACTATGAGATACCTTTTTTGTGGTTACACCCGGACTGTTGGATGCCTTCCTGTGGGAAACTTGAGTGGCACCAACATTGTATTCTTTTAAGTGCCATGTTAAAATGGTTTTATTTGCCCAGGCATTTTATTCTGTTTATATAGCATATAGGTGGTTGATGAGTAATTGTCTTATTCCTCTCAATTTTAAGGACTGATGCATTGTTATTTTATTGTTGATATGCTATTTTATACTCTATTTTGTGTCCTGCCCTGGATCCAATTTAGAAATGAATCAATCAATAAATAGATTGCATAGGTAGGTCTTATTTTTGAAACCTGTGTGCCATTTTTTCACAATGGACAGATGGCATGAATTAGGTCTATTGAACTGGACACTTACATTCGTAAGCCCCATTTCCTACTGAAGGTTCACTGTGGGCAAGGGTGTACGAGCCTATGGTTTGCTCCTGTCCTTCACTGCTTGCAAAGTCAAAGCCTACAGCATTGGTACTGTGAAATGGATCTTTGACTTTCCAACAGTGAGCCATGGTTCATGCATCACCATGGTCCTGGGAGGCAGCAAAACAACACAACCATCTTCATTGTGGTATGGACTCCATGGTGTAATATGTGACATGCATATGTCTGGATCATGTAATTATCCCCCATGGAAGTGTGGCACCTCCACATTTCTGAAGAGACAAACATCTCAAGATTTCTTAGTCTTATATATTGCCTGGGTAAGCCTGTAATAATATCTACATTTGCCAGCTGCTTGAATGCTTGACATTCAGGCAGCTACAAAAGAGGAAACTGCTTACCAAAAAAGAGAACAAAAGAAGGCAGTGAATTGCATAAAGTTTGCATACTAATTTGTATGTCTAGATGCAAATTTAGAAATAATTATTAGAATGTAAATATAAATGCAGTATATTTCACCATAGTGTGGAAGGCTGCGACACAGTGACCTATGTGCCCACCTGTTCAGCCTGTTCTTCAGGTGCTGACTGTTGATGGACAACAGTTCTTTATCTTTAAACCAGAATTGGACAGGATAGTCCGTGACATAGAGGATGTCTTCAAAGACAGAACAATCCTCTGGTAGCCCGTCAAAGAGAGGACTCTCCTCTGTAAAAGAGGAGACATGGGCCTTATCCACACCAGCCTTTTATTCCAGAATAGTATCGAGGTTGTCCCTACAGGGTCACATGACGCACAGCTGATTCTGCTGTGATCTAGGGACGGCCCCTCAGTTTCCCTGGGATATTGATGACAGCTTTTGTCCCAGTTTTTTCCCCACTCTCGCAAAAATCCCAAAGTGCGCGGCTGGTGTGCCCTCCCTTTGCGAAGCTGTTGCTGTTCCTCGTGAGTAGCAGGGCTTAGCAAACAGGCAACCAGCTGTGAGGAGCGAGCCCATGGGTATCGGGGGTGAGGGGGAGAGTATTGTCAACACATTCTGGATGGGTCTTGAGGTCTTTCAGTGCTGAGTGTGGCTGAATTCAGACAACACGATAGTCAATGGTGGGGTAATAATTAACTTTACAGTTGTTCATCTAGGGGGTACTCCCCACACAACATGGTAATAAATAATCAACTGTGGTGTGGATTAGGATCAGCGCTGAGTTGACTATGGCAGCATTCAGACGACACGATAGTCAATACAACTGATGATTGTTCTCCCCTCACCACCCCAGTTGCTTATTGTGTCGTCCGAATTCAGCCACTGTGTTTTGTTTTGTTTTTAAAAAAACTCATCTTCACGCAGGACTGCAATTCTGCTTTTGCGTAAGAGTTAGGAGTCATTAAAAAAAAAAAAGCCCCAGAATGGTTCTCCTTAAATTATGGGCAAACTCGCTGGTGTGTGCCCTGTGAGGGACAATCACTGAAGCAGAAAACTTCGCGATCATCCCTCCCCCCCCCACTCAAAAGGGCTCTAGGTGTAGATGAGCCCATGGTTACCGTACTTGAAGTGTTCTGTATCCATAAACTTATTCAGTAGGAAGAGATCAAGGTCCCTTCGTGTGTTTGTTTTGGTCTGATTACCCCCCTCTTCTTTTGCTGGTGGGTGAATCTAATTTGGATCTGGACCATCCCTGGATTGAGGGACGATGCTCCACTCTAGGAAATTTAGCATGCCTTTTCCTTTTGCTCATTGGGATGGTAACAAATGGCATCTCTTCAGCAACTCCCTGCAGCCACTTTCTACTCATGAAAGTGCATGCAATATCCCACGGCAATGGCACAATTACCATGCCAGCTGTATCAATGTTAATTGCTATTTATGAAAGCTTGTGAATTAAAAATCCTTCTGAGCACAGCATCTTGTGTCACCGACGGTATGAGTTGACATGATAGCTAATTAAGCCACAGTACATCAGCAAGACTTTGGGATAGCATATTCATTACTAGCTTCTTTGGTAAGGCTTTGATTAATCCTTACTAAACATATAAGAACGCAAGAATGAAAGGATAACTTTGCTGCTTGAATGGGATTGTCATTCCCTCTTAATTTATAATCTATTGCAATTGGCTGGGACAAATTGAATAGGCCACCAGGTGTCACTATGACCCTCCTTCTGTAATGGAGTGTAATATATGAATAATTCTCATTCTGTGTGGGCTCAATGGAATGTTTGTACAGATTTGTCTAGGATTTTAAGAGAAGTATTCATTTTCAGCACTTGAAAAAGGGGACCGAGAGAGCAGGGCTAAACTGTTTCCTCAAATGTGAGCCAGCAAGGCTAAAAAAAAAAAAAAGAGAGAGAGAGAGAGAGAGAGAGAGAGAATGGAATGGAATGGAAAAACAGATCCATGTACATGTGACATCCCTAAGCAGCTCAAAATATGGTCAAATACTGCATTAGCCCAAAGTTTGATAGCTAAAAGAAGTAGTGATAGATGTAGGGTGACCAGATAAAATCCAGGTCAGGGCTCATGTAACTTTAACAGTTGTAGAGAAAAGGGAATTTCAGCCAGAGTCATTTGTTTGCAATTAGTTCCTAGTGAAATTCCCTCTTCATCACAACAGTTAAAGTTGCAGGCACTATACTAGAGTGACCGTATACAAAAGAAGGCAGGGCTCCTGCAACTTTAACTGTTGTGATGAAGAGGGAATTTCACCAGGAACTAATTGCATACAAATGACACTGGCTGAAATTCCCTTTTCTCTACAACTGTTAAAGTTACATGAGCCCTGACCTGGATTTTATCTGGTCACCCTAGATGGATGAACACTCTTCATGGTTATTTTCAGAATCATCTTGGTATTTGCACGTTTTGGGGGGAGTGTTTGGAAAGTGCCCATCTGTTTATAATGTTCTGGTCTATAATGTCTGGACATATGCACTGATGATGCCAGATGTGTGTGCCTTGGAAGTGCAACCACTCCACTCGCAAACAAACATACCCAGATGCAAGAGACAGACGAGGGAAAGCAACCGGCCATAATATGTTTGAAAGAAATGGTCAAGAGAATTGACTCAAAGAGAAAGGATACTCACCAAACAAAAAACTGCTTAGGCAGGTGGCCTGGTCAGATAGTTCATAGCAATTAACAAGAGTTTCATTAAGCACAAGGGATTAACATTAAATAACTTTGTACACACACCAAGCTTCTAGCTGTATTCATATGTAACTCCCAGCCATGGTTTGACATTACAAGTATAACCCCACTTTCCTGACTAGCAACTATGAGGAAACTATGGGACCTGGGTTCATACAGTAGTGGGATGGGTGAGGGAGAAAAATGCTGACCCCAAACACAAGCTAACAGAGACTACTGTTCCCTGAAAAGGAGTGGAGGAAACACCAGTGAGCAATGCATATCTATATAAAAAGAACTAAGATACATTTATCAAGGCAGGGGAAAGGGGAGAAGGAAGCAAAACAAACATTCAAATGGATAAGGGTGCAATTCTATGCATGTTTAGACTGACAGCTAACTGGTTAGGGTATGTTTAGGCTGACCATATGAAAAGGAGGACAGGGTTCATGTAACTTTAACAGTTGTAGAGAAAAGGGAATTTCAGCCAGTGTCATTTGTATGTAGTTAGTTCCTGGTGATATTCCCTCTTCATCACAACAGTTAAAGTTGCAGGCACCATACTAGAGTGACCATATACAAAAGAAGGCAGGGCCCCTGCAACTTTAACTGTTGTGATGAAGAGGGGATTTCACCAGGAACTAATTCCATACAAATGACGCTGGCTGAAATTTCCTTTTCTCTACAACTGTTAAAGTTACATGAACCCTGTCCTCCTTTTCATATGGTCAGCCTAGGCATGTTGGGAGTTGTAGGACTATTTTTTTCTGTCTAACCACTCATAGGATTGTGCCCTAAATGATTTTAAGTAAGTCTCCAAACAATAAAATGGAGGGAAGTGTGTCCATTTCTTAAAACCTGTCTCTAGCTGTGCTATCCAGGACACAGAGGTAACTGTAGGCCTTGATTACTGTCAGTTAATTGTCAAGTATTTACTGGCTGTTAATTGGACTGGAGGGCTGAAGGCTGTTACTGCTGCTCTCTTTCCTGGGCAGTACCTAACAGGGCAAAAACACTAATGTAAATTACGTTGCACCATCGTGAAGTACTCTGGCACAGTGCCATAGCCGTTAGCTGGCATACCAATTTCTGTGGGAAATTGGCATGCCAGCTAATGCTATCGGCATTGTGCTTGAATAGTTACGTTACCAATTGTCCCCCATTGGACACTGCCCCGTGTCTTTTCTCAGCCTCCTCTGGACCTCTCTTTTCTGTCTCTGCCTATACATTCTCACAGATTCCTCAGAACCTTCCTTTACAATCTCTCTCTACATTTTTCCAGTCCCCTCAGAACTCCTCTCCTTTCTCAGCACCAACCTTTCTTCTGTAGATTCTCAGGGTCAAAACGGATTGAACTCCAAGCATTCCACCAGAGGACTGCACTGCACAGGGTTACAGAAGGACAAGGAGGCACAAACCTCAGGCTTGCACATTCTCTTCTCTCTAGTTGTGTGCATGAGTGGAGATGGATAGGAGTTTCCGATTTTACTAAGCAGGTGTGGCCCCCAGTTTGGATCAGGATCTTGGTGCTCTGGAAGGGATTTTTTTTGAGATTCACCCTTGGTGATGGTGGGGAAATGGGGGTGAGCCTTCATTGGAGTCAATAGAGATTATTGTTGTTGTTGTTTTTTACCACCCCCTTCCCTGACTCGCAGGGTGGATGTAGGGGTGAAATTTCAGGACAAAAAAAGATGGTGGTGGGGGAAGCTTAAATGCGCCCCCCCCCATGGCTAGGCTGACCATCTGAAAAGGAGGACAGGGCTCATGTAACTTTAACAGTTGTAGAGAAAAGGGAATTTCAGCCAGTGTCATTTGTATGCAATTAGTTCCTGGTGAAATCCCCTCTTCATCACAACAGTTAAAGTTGCAGGGGCCCTGCCTTCTTTTGTATATGGTCACTCTAGTATAGTGCCTGCACCTTTAACTGTTGTGATGAACAGAGAATATCACCAGGAACTAATTGCATACAAATGACACTGGCTGAAATTCCCTTTTCTCTACAACTGTTAAAGTTATATGAGCCCTGTCCTCCTTTTCATATGGTTAGCCTACCCATGGCCCCATGGCCCCAATCCGTATCTGGTCCTTGCATGTTCATAAACAGGTGTGCATGGTTATAAGAATGTTTAGTTTGGTCCTGGGAATCCTTGTTCCATAGTAATTCAGACCTTGGTCCATGTTTTTATAAACAGTGTATGGCTCATGGGATGTAGTAGGTAATTGACTCCGTTGCCTACCTACCCTATTTTACACAATGCTCTGATTAGTGGACCTCAGGGTTCTAGTAAAAAACAAAGTAGATCCCACAAGCCGAAAATCTGCCTTCTCCTTGCTTTATGGAATAACAACAATGAAAACCAGTGAAATGGTAGTGGTGCCCAACCTGGGGAAATTATAAATGGTTTAGGGATATTGCTAATTTCAGACCAGGGCTATGGACTCCCCCACATGACTTTCTCTGGAATAGTTCCATATAAGTCAGGGAGAGGTTTCTAGTCAGTAGCTCAAACTGTTTAGTCTAAGCACCACATGCTATAGAAGAATAACAGGCATCTCATATGAAAGAATAAGAACTATATTTCTTCCATATGCCTTGCTGGTTGTTAAAATTCTCCATGGCTTCCTTTGGCTTTTCAAATTTACAGTTATCTTTTCTGCCAACCTGCCCTCTCATATGACTCTTGATTTTCTGTCAAAACGTAGCTGTGAGAATTGGACTGTAATCTCCATTAGTAGTTGCTAATGGCTATAGTTCATTTCTTCAGGATACTGAGCTTTTGGGGACTACAGAGCTAATATAACTATCTTAATTACACAGGAATTAAGAGCTACCACAAACAGCCTGTTCCATCTCATATACAACCACTGTGTATTTCTTCTAAAAACATAGCCTACAGACTATGTTATTTAACATATTACATTTGTCCAACAAAATAGAAAGAAAAGAAGCTTCTGAAGTGAGAAATGTACCAATTAAGTCAGTCTTCCGCAAGATGATGCCCTTTAGACCTACTGGACTACAACTCCCATAATTCTCAGCCAACATGGCCAATGGGATACTCAAATTTGTGAGTTTTGCTTTTTCCCACATTGCTTTTTTTTAAAAAATCTGAAGTTCTGTTCATCTTCTTTATGAAGAAATTTGTGAATTTTAGAAAGTTCTTATCAAGAAAAGGACCAAACAAAATTCTCACCCATACCCACTAGTATATTAAAAGGAAACAAGCTCAGCCTACAGCTCATTCCAGCCAATTAATCCTGGCCTTCTAGGTAGAACCCCTTGATGTTAACTGTATATAATTTCACATTGTCATCTAGGGAAACATGGAGGAGAAATTGCTCCTTTGTGTTTCAATCCTCACGTTTATTTGTCAGAAAAGCTGCATCCCAAGTTATGCTGAGGGATGAGCAACTTGTGGTCCTTCAGATGTTTTGGTGTACAACGCCCATCTTTCTTAGCCTACAACTACAACCCCTCAAAATTGGCTCTGCTGACTAAAACATCTGGAGGATCAAAAGTCTCCCACCCTTGTCTTAAAGTGACAGTGTTTTCTGTAATTTAGCATTGAATGTAGCCAAGAATAGATGTTGAACCTTACTGAGAATATTCTGCACATCCTCCTGAAATTCCCCCCACTTCATCCCCACTGAAAACTGAAATGGTCCCTCCGCTTAGAAGAAGATAACATATTCCTGGCTTAGCCACTCTCAAGTGTGTGGATGGGGCTGAGGAGATGCAGGATGCTATAGCCCCCTTTAGTCATTTGCCTCCACATATTGTCCAAATGTATGCAGAGGGAAGGGCAGTTGCATGCACCGGTCCTGCTCCCAATATGAATGTCCTCCCCAGCTCTGACCCACAGACCTCCAAATGTTTGGTGAAGATCTGAAAGAGCAGCCTACATGGGACTATGCACTGTATATAGCTCCAGGTTGGCTGAATGACCATGTAGCTCTGGATCGGCTATATGACTATGTAGCTTCAGATCGGCTGTACGACTATATAGTTCCAGGTCAGCTGTATGATTATGTAGCTCCAGGTTGGCTGTATGACTATGTAGCTCCAGCTATGTAGCTTCTGTATCTGTTTATTAAGGTATGACGATTTATACATTTGGTCTTTTTCAGCATGTAAATGAGAAACTTATGTGGAATGCCAAATCTGAAATGTCCGTATTGGGTTTATTAGTAACCACACTTGGGAGAGCAGGAGAGGGACATTTTGTCCCACAGCACAGCATTTAGTCTGTATGACAGGGGTGGTCAGGCCCATGGGCCAAATCCATCCTACCTGGGGTTGCAATCCAGCCCATAGGGGTTTCCCAGATGCCCGTGCCCCCTTTCCTTGGTTCCACACCTTTGCCCCAACCACCCATCATTTGGTGATTTCCAAGTGTTTGTGCAGCACTCCTACTCCTTTCCAAATAGTTGAAAATGTCTCTCCTAATGCTTTGGTACCGGCATTAACTATGTTTTTAGAGTTTTGGGCATTTTGGCCCTGCTCCCTTTGCCTTGGGGTGAGAGAGGTTTGACGTACCTCTATGACCTTTACTCACATTTGGGGGCCGTTTTCCATTTGGAAAATGCTCCATTGTTGTCAGTGTGAGAGAGGGTCTCCCAGATGAGTTGCAATCTTCGATGTGAAATATGTAGGCTGACCATATGAAAAGGAGGACAGGGCTCCTGTAACTTTAACAGTTGTAGAGAAAAGGGAATTTCAGCCAGTGTCAGCTGTATGCAATTAGTTCCTGGTGAAATTCCCTCTTCATCACAACAATTAAAGTTGCAGGGGCCCTGCCTTCTTTTGTATATGGTCACTCTAGTGTAGTGCATGCACCTTTAACTGTTGTGATGAAGAGGGAATTTCACCAGGAACTAATTGCATACAAATGACACTGGCTGAAATTCCCTTTTCTCTACAACTGTTAAAGTTACAGGAGCCCTGTCCTCCTTTTCATATGGTCAGCCTAGCAATATGCAGCTGGTGGCTGGAAGTGAAATATTCATGCACTAAGCTCTTGCAGTCTAGGGAATATAGGTATCTTCCTTAGGTGTTGTAGTTAACTGCCTCCTACAGCAAAAGAGGTCTGAACAACTAATTTTGACTGCAGTCCTATACCCACTTTCCTGGGAGTAAGTCTCCATAAGGCTTACTTCTGAGTAGACATGTATAGGTCTGCATTGTTAATACACTTTTAGAAGGCATTCAGAAAACAGAGGCCTCATCTATAAGAATTCGGCTTTACGCATCTTCGCGGAAGCGCTTTATCGTAAATGCTTGTATGCAGGAGGTAATTGAGCACAATTGTTTCAAATGCGCTTTACAGGTAGTTAATGTGGAGAATCGCTTGTTCACATAGTCAAAATGCGCTTTAACGGCCGGAGCAAAATAAAACTCGCTATTTAACTCGCATTTGATAATGCGCATAATCGGATGTTTAAAGCGCCTCTACGCCCGATTTGTGCTCCGTTCTTGTAGAGGTAAATTTTTTAATGCGCCTTGAAAGAGCTTTAAATGCCTCTTGTTGATGCTGCCAGAACTATATTGAAATGGTAGTTTGAACATGCCTAGAAGAAATAATGTTCCTCCTAATTCAGTCTATACTACCAGTATTTAAATCATATTCTTAGTATATTGTGGTTTTTCAAATCCCTTATTAAAAATATCATATGCACAATAAATTACACTGCACCTAAATTCATATTTACTGCTTATCCATGGCCTGCTGCACAATTGAACTGTACTCTGAGGGAACAATGTGGAGGCATCACATTACAAAGATTAAGAGCTAGCTATCAGGCTGAGCACGTGTTTGAAAATATAGCTAATAGCATACTAATTAAGCGCATGATTTGAAGCCTGCACTTTAAAACCCGCACAGCTAATAGTATCCTTTTCAGTGCGTTTTAGTACTTTGTCCATTGGATTTCTATTTCTGAATTTAATGACTATCTTTTCCCCACTCTGTCACCTCGGTATTCATTTCATTGATATATTCTATACGATGGGTCCCTAATCAAACTAGGCTGGTGTATTTTCAATATTTTTAGTCTTAAATTCTGTTCCTCATTCATCTTCCAGATTCTAGGCTATACTTTGGCATTGTGAAGAGGTTCATGAACATATAAAAGAGCTCCGACGTGCCATTCTAGCACATTCTTCACAGACCATCACATCATCAGAAAAATAGACATTCAGGTAAAGGCCAGTTAAGTCCTTTTCATGTGTTTCCCTCCATGCATAACTACGTACATAGAGGCGGAGTGAGACAGCGTCCCATTCACCCTTCTTCTGATATCACTGTGCTTTGTCAGCTCTATCCCCGACATCCATGTGTTCAGAGGGATGTCTGCAAAGGGGTGCAAGATGCATATTGCTCTCCTCAATCAAGTAGGATTCCCCACGGCATGGAGCACATCTGTGGGTGGAGCTGTGCATGCATGTAGGCACCCCTTTGCAAAGGTCCTGCTGGAAGAGCAGATGTTGAGGAGGGTGCTAGCAGAGCAACCTTGGAGGTGGTGTGGTAATGTTTTCCCCTCCAAGTATTTAGCATATCTGTGGAGGATTCCTGTATGGTGCATTCACATAGCATAAAGGTTGGCAAACTGGGGGACATGGGTGAGAGGTTGTAGTTGCACTCATGTCCTGCTTTTGGGTTTCCCATGGGCAGCTGGTTGACCTCTGTATGAACAGAATGCTGGACTAGAGGGACCCTTGATCTGATCTCGCATGGCTCTTATGTTCTTCAACTTAGGTTGAGGGCCACATGTCTGTGGTGGGCATGGCTGAAGCCAGCAGTGGCTGAGGCCTGGGCTTCCCTCCCCACTCTTTCTCTCCTACAGACACAACCTACCCCGACTCACTCACACTCTCTCACACACAGCCTCCCCCTGTCTCTGGCAAAGATATGTTCAAACACACATGCATGCAACCAATTCTGGGGGTGGGGGAGGGAGGTGCATGCTAGGATCTCATCATTTCCTCCCCCTCCCCCTGCTGGTTAGCAATGGATGCAGCTGCAGAACACAGGGATTGTCACACTTCACAACTGCTTCCAGCTACTGTCAGCTGGAAGCGGTGGAGAATCTGCTGGGAGTCCGCTGATGGCTGTATGCAGCCCATGGGTTCTCTATATGTGGCATAGGGGATCCACATGCCCTATAAGCCCAGTGTGCAAGCTGGCATGGATTCTGCAGAGGGAGGCAATGTGCTCTGTTCATTGAGTTCACTGTTCACTCCAATTTTCAGTTCCCTAAGGGTTATTACTATAATTATTATTTATTACATTTATATACCGCCCCATAGCTGAAGCTCTCTGGGCGGTTTACAAAAATTAAAAGATTGAACACTAAAAAAATATATACAAAATTTAAAACCATAAACATAAAACAGCTGACATTTTAAACATTTTAAACTGTTAAGCCTGGCCACAAAGTCAGTTAAAACCTCATCTTAAGCTGTTAAAATGCCTGGGAGAAAAGAAATGTTTTGACCTGGCGCTGAAAAGATAACAGTGTTGTTGCCAGGTGGGCCTCATCGGGGAGATCATTCCATAATTGGGGGGCCACCACAGAGAAGGCCCTCTCCCTTGTTGCCGTCCTCCGATCTTCCCTCGGCGTAGGCACCCGGAGGAGGACCTTTGATGATGAGCGTAGTGAACGGGTAGGTTCATGTCGGGAAAGGCGTTCCATCAGGTATTGTGGTCCCAAGCCATGTAAGGCTTTATAGGTTAAAACCAGCACCTTGAATTGGGCTTGGAAACATACAGGCAGCCAATGCAAGCGGGCCAGAATCGGTCTTATATGTTCGAACCTTCTGGTCTCTGTTACCAATCTGGCTGCTGCATTTTGCACAAGCTGCAGCTTTTGAACCAAGAAGGGTAGGTTCACTGTTTCAGAACACTGCTTTGAGGTACAAATTTGGTGAGGATGGGCCAGCTCTTTTACTACAAGGCCCAGGCCTCATCTGACTTTTTCCTTGCTTAGCCATGGCTCTGGCACGGTGATAACCAGGAACGTATCTCAAATCCCAGTGCCACGGCCAATGGCATCTGCACATTGAAGCATGCACTAGCTCTGATGAAACATGGCTCATTGTGATGATAGTCACTTTGTTAATAATGATGAAGTGTCCAGCTGTGGAGTTCATGTTCTATGAAACAGTCTCCTCTTTATTCTGTATGCTGGTTTTTCATTTCAACGTGTTGAAAAGTGTTCTGCAGCTGTCTCCATTCTCCACATAATATACACCATAAAGGGCATCATAAAAGATGATGGGATGAGGGACGCTTCCCATCAGTCAAGAAAGAGAGTACTGTTCCCTCTCAAATGGGTCATCCCCCTACCCTTGGATATTTATCCATACCTGAATCACAATCTCACTGATAAAAATCATAATTTGAAAATCTCAGACTCTATGCATAGGGAATCCAAGTGCCTAACCTTCAAAAATGGGGTCACCTCTGGGTGCATAAGGCTTTCTGGTATGATTGTGAAAGATGTTCCCAGAGAATATTTTGAAAAATTGGATCTGAAGTGAGTCAGGCTGCCTGACACAACCATAAATGGATCAGATTTTATCCTGGGGAGAGATGCATCATTTACATTTTAATTTATATATCTGGATTGGAGTAGGGTATAAAATATAGCCTGGGTATATATATTTCTCTAGAGAACCACTTTTATGTATGAAATCTCTGCCCTATGTATACTTGCCCTGTATGGTGAATGCACTGCTAAATCTCACCACAATTGTAAACCAATGAAAAAGTTTTTCTATTTAGAAATACATTCATACTATTTAATGTTATGATCCCATTTACTTATTTTCTGCTGCCATCAAACATTTCAGGTAAAATCACCTATTTCCCCCTTCCAGTAACTGGGATATGATTTAGGTATGGGCTAGGCAGACCAGGATATTATTTAAATTGAATCAAAGAAATTTAAATTTAGTAAATGTATCTGTACCATAGAATCAAGCAGTTTGGATAATATTGAAATAGGTTTTACTTAATTATGAATAGATTTTTGTGAAGAGATAGTACTGTGTCCAAAGAAAGTTCAGTTAAATCCTTCTTTCAGTTTTAATTATTAGTCAGAAAGTGGCAACCATCATGTGCTAGGTCAACTCCCTAATTAACTATGAACCAATTTCCCTCATACTTACTCCTGCTCAGTTATAAAGCAAAGCTTTGTTTAAAGGTTGTTGAACTGAAATCTTGCTTCTGATCAAGGTCAATCAGATGAAGATTTGGGCTAGAGAGGTTTAGAAGTTCACACTCTGTGAACACCACAGCTTCTTGGGCTCAGCTTTTTACAGCTGATTGGCACAGCTTTAGAAGTCTTCCAAATTGCTTCAGAAGTCTTCCTCTTCCTGAAGTTTATTCTTCAATTTCTGCCTATGTGAATTGAGCCCCCAATTGTCCTCTCTCTGCCTTCCTTTCTCCCTCTGGATAGTCCCTGCTGATACCTTACTATTCCCTTGAACCTTTTCCCATCTTTCTCTATACCCAACACTCCCCAATTGACAGATGTGCTTAGCTTTTTACTTGTTCCTTGTTCAATCAAAACATAGCCTGGCAGACTGATCGTTCATTGACCTATAAGTAAAGACAAATGGAATATCTACTCCTTGATCTATGAGTGATTGATGGCTTAACCCTTGAAAGGAACCTCCCATCTTTTGTGGACTTACATATAACTTTCAGGTAATAGCCACTCCCTTGGCCACAATAACATCTGGCTGCCAGCTGAGGGCTACAATACAACATGGCAGCTAAGAACCTCTGCTGAAGACAAACTATGAATTTTTAAACCCCAATATTAACTGTTCAGGAACCAAAAGGGTTCTATATAACACAGAACATTTGACATTATACATTTCAATAACATTTTGAAAATCTTTTAGCTCAGAATTTTAAGCACTTCTCCACAATTAAAAAAAAAGTAGGGTTTCAACTCTTATTTTGGAATGATGCCTCTTTGGCTTCTTTAGGCATAGCAAATAGGTTTTTCACAGTTTCATAACTTCTATTAATTGTTCATACTTGTGAACAATATTTTGTGGTAAAGAGAAAATTAATTATGAATGGATTTTTGAGAATAGTTTTTGTGATTGATAAGAGGGGAAGGTGGGGGAATCCATTCGCTAAACCTTTATTTATTTATTTATTTATTTTTGATAAGGCGTAAAAGAAAACTTATATATTTTTGTGTGTCAGAGAAATTCAGAAGTCCATTTTAATGTTGTATGTTGTGATGTTGGTGTTTGTAATGTTTGAGTTTTATCTATGTTTCTAAATAATAAAAACTTTAATTTTTTTAAAAAAGAGAATAGTTTTTGTGAAGGGATAATTCTGTGTCCAAAGAAAGGTCAGTTAAATCCTGTGTTCAGTTTCAAAAATGAAACTGGGGGTTATAGAGAAGTTCAGGCATGGTGACTTTTTATACACATGTAGTTTGGGCTTTATATTTCATTGGCAACACACTAGGACTTTGGCTAAAGTATTCATTCTGTTCTGAGAAGGACAACAGGAGCAAGAGGCTTGCAGAAGCTAGATTCAAGAGAGCCCTGGATAGTAGAGTGGTAATGGGTGGGGAAGGAACTAACTGACTAAGTGGCTCAATTTGGACAACATGATAGTCAATGGTGGGTTGACTAACCCTAACCCTCACGCTAACCCTAGGGGGCACTCCCCACACAACATGGTAATAAATAATCAACTGTGGTGTGGAATGAGGATCAGCGCTGAGTTGACTATGGCAGCATTCGGATGACACAATAGTCAAAACAACTGACGATTGTTTCCCCCACACCAGTTCTTTATTGTGTCGTCTGAATTGAGCCAGTGTGTCTTCCACTTATTAAATTAAAAGGACCTTCTGGCACAGACCTCCGATAAATGCAAATGTCTACCTGACTTCCAAGTCACCACCCTAGCCCAACAAACCATGAGAGTATCTTTAATTTAGCCAATCCAGAGCCTTGGTTGGAAACGGGACCCAATCTTGAAGTGTCTCCCTGAGATAGATCAGCTGGATAAAGCACCAGTTGGGCACCATTTGTGATGCCTTTTGTTCTGAATACTTTTACCTAACTCTCTCCCAGGTGCATTGTTTTTGTATGGTCAGTCAACAAGCACTAACTCAGTCAAGTAGCAAGGAACTGCCTTGAGGCCTCTTTTCATTCCCCAGAGCCAAATTACTGATAAGGGTAAGTTGGTTTTTTTTGTTTTTTGTTTTTTTGCAGATCTAAAATGCATAATATTGTGTGTGGGTGATCTGAACATTATCTGAAACTTAAAATTGCTTTGTCAGATAAGACACTATAATGACCATTAAGCATTAATGACTAGTTTTCTAGCTCTGTATTAACTAACATGAAGTAATTAGACATCTGTGATTGTGGAACCATAAGCAACTTAGGGTTCAAGTCTATGCATGTTTAGAAAGAAAAAAGTTCCTATAGCTCCCAGCTTTTCCCAGCCAGCCATGTTGTTGTAGGACTTTTTTTCTGTCTAAACATGCATAGGGTTGCAGTGTTATTGTCCAAATCATTTTGCCCCACAGACAATTGAATCACAATCAGAGTCTCTCTATTTTGTCTGCTTAATAATACTTCTATCATGAAAGCAAAATTTAACAGTATGGATGGAAAGTAAGCTTTTCCTGGAGGCCATTTCTAGCATCCAAATTCCACAGAGGTTTCAGTTTTATTCCTCTTGTGGGTGGTGATAGTGGTGTGTGTGTGTGTGTTTAATAGAAATTACTCAGAATCAAAAAGTAAGAAAGAGCTCAAACAAAAATGCAGCCAGCAGCTAGTACCAGAAGGGAGAGATAGCTTTACAAACATGTGATTCTTAAACCCCATGGTTAACATGAGCTTCCATAGAGTGTCCGGATGGCACTGGGGATGAATATGGCACACACATCATGGACAGCAGCTAAAATGCTGTTACCAAAACTGGTGACCATCTGCTGTAGAAGGCAATGACTAAGATTAATGTATCTTCACCTTTTGCACTGGACAAAATGAGTTTGCAGAAATTGGCCTGATGTACAAAGGCACTTATGGTCCTGATCCAAAGTTTGTGGAAATTAATTAAAATGTTCATGTTTACCTTAGTAGCTAACAGTGGTGGCTGGTGGCTCTGATGTCAGTGGGGTGATAAATCCGCCCTGGGTTCCAGTCAGAACTCTAAAGGAGCTATCCAAGGTGCCAAACACCTTGGATAGCTCCTTTATTGTTCCGACTGATTCTGAGCAGATTCACAGCTCCACTAAAATCAGAGTCATCAGCTCATACTGGTTGCTAGGGATTTCTTTCCTGAGATTTCTGAATCGAGAATAGTTCTTTTAGGCTTTTGGTAGACCTGAGTACTTCTATTATAGAGTAAGGGTGCAATCCTATGCATCTTTAGACAGGAAAAAAGTTCTACAACTCTCAGCATTCTGGCTGGGGAATGCTGGGAGTTATAGGAGTTTTTCCGTCTAAACATGCATAGAATTGTGGCCCAAGTTGTTTTAGGCCAGTACTTTAAACAAATAGGTGAGTGATAGGTAGCAATGGGAAACCTCAATAGAAAGAGTACAGAATATCACACTTTACGGAAAAAGCAATATTCTAACTCCTGGGGAGAGAGGGAGGCGAAATACATTTTCTTGATATATAATGCTCTCTATTTCCATATTTCCATATATATTTCCATATATAATATTATCTATTTGCAAACTTCAGTAGGATGCCAAAATGGCATCCGTGGAATCAAGAGGTATGCACAAGTGTCTGTCTATCTATCTATCTATCTATCTATCTATCTATCTATCATCTCCAAAGAGGGTAAGAAACAATAACAACAACAAAAATTCATGTGCACACACAAGGGAGAGAGGAGAGAAGATAGAAGAGGAGGCAAATGTAGACTGAAGGAGGCTGAGCTTCAGCCCTGCATTCTCACACCATGAGCCACATTTTCACTGACCTTTTATTTTTGTACAAAGTTAAGAGACAGCCATCTGTAACAGAAGACTGGCATAGAGAGTGGGGGCTTCTCACAAGAACGTAAGAGCCATGCTGGATCAGGCCAAGGGTCCATCTAGTCCAGCATTCTGTTCACACAGTGGCCAACCAGCTGCCCACGAGAAACCCACAAGCAGGACATGAGTGCAACAGCACCCTCCCAACCATGTTCCCCATACTACCTCTGATACTGGAGTTAGCATATAGCCTTCAGGACTAGTAGCCATTGATAGTCTTCTCCTCCAGGAAAGCCTTCTCAACTTGTCCTCCTCTGGGGAAAAGATGTGGGACCAGCTCAGTTTGATATTTCAGTCTTGGGGAAAAGACGTCCAGGTGAAATGGCATTTGCTGTGTTGGAAATATTACCATGTATTCTCATCCCTGGCATTTCTCAGAAGTCCAGCTGAACCTGGCACAGCATGGTGAAAGGGGCATGCTGCCATCTAACAGATGGAGATGACTGTAGGTAGCTTAGTGAACATGTGTGCTTGGCAAATGTATTTGTTGAAAGAAGCCATCCCAGCCAGAAATCTGGAATCAGTTGTTCATTCTGACCTGTATCTAGGGTATAAGATTGTTACACCAGTTGGAACTACTTTGTGGTAAGAGCCACTTTGTCACCACAAATGTTTTTATTCCAAATTATTTATCATGACCATGATCTACTACACCTGGGCTGAAATATTCAGCCATCTTCCCTTCTCACACAACAATGGCCCTGTAAAAGTTTGTGTGTGTGTATGAGTATTTTCAGTAACTCCGACTTCTTGCTCCAGGCCTGATATGGTTAAATTAGAATACTTGTATCCAAGCCTCTGTCTTTTTTCAGGTACACACCTATTTTATTTTATATCTTAGCAATTTCAAATCTTCCCAAAGTGGCTTTTGGGAGTAGAATTCAGTATTGAACAGATTATAGCAATACCTTTACATTTAAACCATTTTAAAGTATGCCGGTTAAAATAAAATGCAATTTCAAATATCAAACAGCAGCAAATACTATAAAACCTTTCCAACGAAAAACCAGTGAGAAAAGCTTCTTTTAAAATCAGCCACAGAAGGAATTAGCCATATATCACTCAGGAAGGAATTCCATATGGCAGGGGCCACCACTGAGAAGATCCTCTCTTATGCAGTCAAACCCTGACCTTAGCAAGCCAGTTTTATGTGCATGTCTAAAAATTAAAATGGCAATTTGACAAACATGTCTTTGCAAACACATGTACCATTCAGGTACATACTGGATGGCCCAAAAGTAGGTATACAGTTGTTTAGAATGTTGATGGGTGGAGTCAGAATGACAGTTGGGAAGAGTATACTCTATACCTACTTTTGGGCCACTTGGTACATAGGGGAACTGGGAACAACTTAGTTTCTTACTAACATCGATATAGCTCGCTCTCAGATGTACACAGGGTCACAAACCTGAATTTCCTGTCATATCATGCCAAATGGCTCTGAGAGATCATGACTTTCCTGTTACCACCCTGTCTGTCAGTCATGGGGAACCTCCAGCCCACTGACTGGATATGGCCTGCAGGGGTTCTCCATCCAGCCTGCCAACTTCTTTCCTACATAACTGCTCGAGTTCTTATCTCTAATCAGAAGGGCAGAGGCTGGGAAGGGAGCTGGTGAGTCTGATTATACTGCTTGCGTCTGATTATACATGCTGCTCATGCTTACTTCTGAGTAGAAACATAGGGTCTTGGTATTTGCAATGCTATTTGAAGGAGCTGCTGTGATTTCGCTCTACGTACTTTTGTGTAGACATGCAGAGTCATGTCCTACTTACTTGACTCAGGGACTGATGAATCATCATGATGTTACTGAAAGCCTATCTATGTTAGGGTGGAGGGCAAGGCTATTGCCAGCACCCAGCATCCACATGCAACTGCTGGAAACCCAGTCCTCCTGCAGGGCCCACCACCTAGCATTGTTCTCCCCCCCTTTAATTTAAGCAGTCCTAGGCAACGCTTAATGTCCCACAATATCTCAGAGTGATGCTACATTTGGAGCATTGTAAGCAATTAAAATGGCAACAAGACCCAGCTCCTGGGCATCAGAGTACCTCTTGGAGTATTAGCCACTGCTTGGAGTATTGGCCACCTCTGTCATGAGATAAGCCTTCTTGGGCCCATGGATGGAGGAGGGAGGTCACCAGAGGGCACTTTCCCCAAGCATCACTCTGATGTGGACCTGGACACCCAGTGTGTGTGTTTTGGGGGTGTTTTTTCAGCACTTCTGAGACCTGCACTCCAGCTTTAAGGAAAGTGGTAATACGGTGACATTTTCACAGAGCTCATGAGAACAGAAGGAAAGGCCTGCTAGGTCAGAACAAAGGTCCATCTAATTCAGTGTCCTGTTTCCCACAGTAGTAAAAAAAAAATGTTGCACGTGGAAGCCCATAAGCAGAGCTGGAAGGCAAGAGCCCTCTTTGGCTGTTGTTCCCTAGTCTCTGATGCCAGAGGAAGTATATAGCCATCAACTCTAGTAGCGACTGAATGTGTCTAATCCCCATTTAAAACCATCTAAGTTGGTGGCTGTCACCACAACTTGTGTTGCAAGGAATATACTTCCTTGTGTGAAAAAGTATTTCCCTTTGTCTGTCTTCAGCTTCATTAGATGCAAAAGTGAGAGGGAGAAGAATGTTTCTCTATCTTCCCTTTCCCCATCACATATAGTTTTATAAGTCTCAATCATGTCTCCCTTTACTTGACTGTTTTAAAAAAGAGAAAAGAAAAAAGGCCCTTCATACTAGTATAACTATTAAGTGTAAGTACCACATCGTACCATATGAGGAAGATTTTCCATTATTACACAATTGCATTACCTGAGTCTCATCATCATTATGCAGCACATCATTAAATTCTATTTTTTCCCTTTTTTGTACCTTAGAATCAATTATTTAATGCTAGTAGTGGAGTCATTTGCAGAGCTATATTTAGCATAAAGTAGAATCTAGATTAATTGCTAAAACAATGCTAGACATGCATTAATTTGCATTTTAAAGTGCAATCCTATGCATGTCAACTCTGAAGTAGGCCTCACTGGGTTCAATTGAACTTATTCCCCAGTCAGGATTGCAGTCTTAAACTGATTTTGCTCATTTCCAGAGCATGAATTCCTGGAGAGAATGAATCACAGAATTGAAACAGAATTTGGGATATTTTAAGCAGCATAAACTTAATAATTAGAATTAATGTTATGGCTTTCTGTTGTGTAAAGTTATAATCAGTGGAGGCTGGTGATCTATCCAAGGTGCTGAACCTATTTTGGGGACAGAAGACATAGCTGACTGTTTTCTGAGTTTGGAAAGCCAACCAAAGCTAAATAAACCTAATTATCCCATAGTAGTTGCTATGGAGCAATTCCTACAGCCATGGCTTGCAGAGAATTCACAGAGCATATTACAGCAGTGTGGTGGAAGGAGAATGCAGAGAAACACCACTCTAGAAGTTTTTTCAGAGCTGGAGCAATGATGTCATCTGCTAGAGCAGTGGAGTAATTGTCAGACCCTCCTTGCTCTGGCAAGTAAATAAGATGATAACAAGGCTTCAAGTTTTACTACCATTTGTGACAGGCTAGAATAGAGAAGAAGTCAGAGAATGACTCCATTCACTTGCATAGAAGAGGGAGAGAAACATAAACACAGAAAGAAAGAGAAAAGCAGAGAAAGACAAAGCAGACTGAAGGATGATGGAGAGAGAGAGAGAGAGAGAGAGAGAGAGAGGGGAAAGCAGTGAGATGGGGGAAGAGACAGAAGCAGAGAGGGGGGGAAAGCAGGCAGAAAGAAAGCTAATATCAGTTTTCTGTCATTTTCAGAGTTGTATTAATTGATAATTGTCAACAATCCCGAGCAGAGCATGGCCCATTTTCTGAGCAAGATTTCCTGATGGTATCAGTATAGGCTATTTCATGTTAAGGACATAAGAGGAGCCATGCTGGATCAGACCAATGGCCCATGTTTGTCCAGCATTTTTTTTTGCAGTAGCCAGTCAGACACCTCAATGGGAAGCCCACAAGTAGGACATGAATGTGTCAGCACCCTTCAGTCATGTCCCCCAGTATCTGACATTTGATGGCACAGAATCACAGCAAAGAATTCTCTGATTCAAAATGTTCACTGCCTATCTTCCAAGATTGTCACCCATAAGTCTACATCTTCTGATAATCATGCATGTAGCAGTGAAAATACTCTTCTGAATTTTGGTGGGAGGAAAGGGGGGGGGGGTTGAAACACACTAGTTGGCTTAGCTGCCATTGTTAGTCCCTTCAGCATCACAGGAAATAATCGGACTTAGCTAAATGAATTTAGATATCAGATGTCTGCCCAAAAATCGCTGACATATTGGAAAATTAAAATGACTGTCTGACTCCCCTTTTAGTGAATGAAATTATTTGGAATATCTAATATGAAAAGTCAGTATCTGAAATAGTGCTGTGGGGAACCTGGAGAAAGTGAAAGAGGTGTCTATAGCTACAGAACTTCCCAGTGCTTCTTGTGATAATTGCAAGTCATAAAAACACGAACGAGCCTTGCTGGATTAGACCAAAGTCTTTTCTAGTCCAGTGTTCAGTTCTCATGGTAGACAACCAGATGCCAACAGAAAGCCCACAAACAGGACATGAGCAAAATAACACCCTCCCTTTCGTGTTCTCCAGCAACTGGTATTGAGAGGTGTGCTGCCTCTAATATCCTTATCACTCATGAAATTGTCTAATCCCCTTTTAAAGTCATCTTGTGCTAGTGAAGTCCACCCTTTAACTAGGTGTTGTGTGAAGACGTACTTCCTTTTATCTGCCCTGACTCTCCCACCATTCAACTTCACTGGATGACTCCAGTTTTTAGTATTAGAAGGAGAATTATTCCTCCCTATCCACTTGATCCATTCCATGCATAATTTTATACACACATACAAGTCCCAAATTTTTGTAACTTTTCCTCATAAGGGAGTTCTCTGTCCTCTTGATCATTTTAGTTGCCTTTTGTCAATGTGATTCTTCTGCCCCTCCCCCCTTCTCTTTAAACCTATTTTCAGATTCACTCGAAAGTCTGATTCATATGACATACTACTTTGGGCTTTCTAACATGATTTGGGAGCCAATGCCATACGCTTGAACTATACTATATCTGAATCTAGACCTGAAATGTCTCTGGCAACAAGTACCTGAAATTAGTGACTCGAAACCTGGAACCCAAAGTGCTTCTGTGGAATGTGTTTTTTAGGGAACGGCTGTGGCTCAGTGGTAGAGTTCAAAGGTTCAGTGCCCTGCATTTCCATGAAGGGCTGTGTGAAACCCAGGACAGTTCTGGACAGTCAGTGTAGGCAACAATACTGAACTAGATGGACCAATGTTCACCAGGCAAAGACAGAAGGCCAGGCTGTATACCAGGCCTGACTAATCCGGAAGTGTTATACTGCCTGCCAACCAATTGTAGAAATGAATGTTGCGCATGCTGCCCTGGGCAAAATTTTTGTTGGAAAGGAGGGATTTTAAATACATACATACATACATACATACATGCCTATTTTGTTCTATGCCTGAAAAGGGCTCTGAGGTCTGAGCACATGAAGTTCATGGTAACTCACTAGTCTACATCCTAGGACCAGACCCCAATGTTTCCAGTTCAAGCCCTACTTCTGTACTGTTCATGCTCAATCACACACTGCAGAATTTTCTCTACTTCTAGTGCATATGTTGGGCTTCAACTGGTGAAGTAATGAGAGGATATTTCCAGAGTTCACTTCTGGGCTAATAATTAAACTGTGGTAGACACAAGAATCAAAGGAAGATGTAGACAACCAGTCATATAATGTTTTGATGAGCAAACAGTTTTTGACATGAAAATCCCTGCTGTGTTCCAAATTGCCTTTGAATGGAAACTTGTAGGAATGCTGAGTAAAAGCTAAAATTCACAATCTAGATAAGCTATAAATAAGACCTCTTGCATATATTTTACTAGTGCGAATATTGCTGCTTCCACGGGTGTGAAAGCTTCTGCCCTCCGAATTTGACTTAGTGCCTGTTTTTACATTCCAAGTGATGGACATTCCCAGGGACCACTGCATGTTGCTTGTATGATATTGAAACACAGTATCAATATGAACCATGTTGATGGAAGCCAGCATGACTGTGTAGGCAGGCATCGGTACGCATGTTGGTAAAGATACTTGTTAAAATGGTCTATTTTTTGTTTGTGTTTTTAGGAATCAGCTCTTCCATCTAAACTGCTGGCACGTGCAAAATAGCATTTCAGTGCAGAATAGCTCTGAAAGGCAGGGTGGGTGAAGAAATCTCATAATGATTGTTTTTCAGATATTGGCATTTCAATACCTGTGTTTATACAATTACACTGATCTTCAGAATTATTGCAGTTCATACAACCTCCGAGAAACCTATGCCAGGTGGTGGTGGGGAATTGAATTTGTCTTCCCTGTGGACTATTATTATCTCAGCATTCTTAACTTTGGCTTTCCTTGGAAAGAATTCAATGTCCATGAGTTGCCAGTTTGTCCTGTCCCCTCCATCCTAATTTGGTGAATCTGGAAGCCAGGTGTGAATTCCACAGCAGATCTATTAGATTGCCTGGGAAGATTACAGAGAAATAACAATACTAAATGTACGAAGAAATAATAATAATAATAATAATAATAATAATATGGAATGGCTTTGTTCTTTGCATTTCTTATGAGATTCCTGAGACTACATATGAAGGATATTCATTCAGGCCCATTGTTCTGTTTGGTGTTTGAATCTTAATTATGAGAGAAATACAATTTGGAGACAATGTATATTTAATAATTTTTTAAAAATTGGCACCATGATTTTTGGTCAGACACATGATTCTGAAGGCCACCTTCCATCTGTATGGGACAGATGGAAGGTGTGTTGTGTTCAGGGCTGGTGTCAAGGGTAGACATGGTTTAGCACCTGTCAAGGGCCTACACCTCAGCAGGGTCACACTGGCAAAAACCCTTTGGAGTTGTGCCTCCTTTTCACCATTGCAACCTGCTTGTTTAGCTGCCTCTCATCCTGAACCAGACAAGGGTGGTGGTGAAAAGGAGGAGCAGTACATGGCACTGCCTACTTGCTCACTGCCTCTCTGCCTCTCAAGCAAACAAGAGGTAGCAATGATGAAAAAGATGATGAGGAGCAATAGCAAATAGTGATAATGGTGGGTAGAAGATAGACTCACTGAGGAAGGGGGCCTTAGTGGGTATCTTGCCCTGGGGCCATCAAAAACCTGAAGCCAGCACTGGTTGTATTTATGCATAGTGAATCAATGCATGAATCAATGCATGAATCAAGTGAACAGCCACATTGAGGATTACGTCCTCTGACTTCACCCTTAAGGAGTCCAGTTGTTTATTGCATCATTGCTGCAAAATAAGTAGAATATCAAGAGTTTTGTTCCAAACACAGAATAATAATAATAATAATAATAATAATAATAATACATTTCTTACCTGTCTCTCCCTCTGGATCGAGGCAGGGAACAACATCAAATACAAATGATATAAAATACATACAACTGATTAAAAGCATATAAAACTAATACATTATTAAAATACCAATAAAACTCTTAAAATTTGACTGGATAGGCCTGCTGGAAGAGATCAGTCTTTATAGCTTTCTTAAATTCTGGAAGACTGTTAAGTTGGCAGATCTCTCCCAGCAGGCCATTCCACAGTCTGACTTATGTAGTCATCTCACATCGGCTTAATTATTAAAGATAGAATTGAAAACATGCCAATAATGTCTAATTGTCATTACAGCCTGTTATAGTCCTGCACAGCTATTTCCCAATGGTAATATGCATTGTTTTTCCATATTTGTTTGATTTTTGGCAGCATTCTTGTTGTTGCTCTTTGCTGCTTGTAGGAACCCATTCTTTGTGTGTGTGTGTGTGTGTGTATATATATATATATATATATATATGAATGAAAATAAAGGCAAGATTGATTGAAGTTTGTCAAATGCAGAATAGTTGCTTGAAATGGATATTGTATTTATAATCTGTTTTTATGCTTTTTATGCTTTTTAAATTTTGTATATCAGTTTTTAATGTTCAATGTTTTTAAATTTTGTAAACCACCCAGAGAGCTTCATCTATGGGGCGGTATATAAATTCAACAAATAATAATCATAATAATCATAATCATAACCCTCTTCACAGTAGCCACATAATCTTTAGAAGAGCGTGCAATGCTGGCAGCTAATGGAAGTTCTGGGTGTCTTCCTTTGCAGGTCCTGCATATTCCTTTTGATCCATTTGGCTCACCAGGGAATCCTTGCTTGTAATATGGCCTCTGTCATGAACTCATTATGTGACTGCTTACTTCATCCTTCGCCAACATCTCCAGGTTTGGGTTGCCCTTGGTAGTGTCCCCTAATGGCCCCCTTTGACAGGCTTACCTTGTGGCACCTTTGAATGCTGGATGGCCTTCAGTGGGTTGTTGGGAGAGGACATTTTAATTTCCCACAGTGCTCTCAATGTAGCATCACTCTGGGGCAATGTGGGAAATTAAAATGGCTGTTCCAAGCAATGCTGAATTGCATTGAGCAGAGGAGGTCAAGCATCAGAAAGCATTGCTCATAGGGTGCTAGGGGCCTGGCAGCTGGCTGAGGATGCCAAATGCTGACCTTGCGCTTGGACAACTACAATGTGGAGGTAATACTTTATAGATTTATTGTAAGGATTACTGATTAATTGTGAAATTTTCCCTTTTCAGATAAAAGTTTATCTTGTTGTGGACTGATAGGGAGCAGCTTTCACTTAACATCCCACTCTAGTCAATTTTCAATATTTTCCAGGTAGCGGGGGGGGGGGCTTTTAACCTGACAGACAAGAAGCCCTGTGTCATATTACAGTTAAACTTCTCACAACTATTTCTGCTAGAAAGTGTGTTTTGAAGTTTCTGAAATGATTAATTTCCTTAGGGATGTCAGTAACAGGCTGAAATTAAAACACCATGAAGTAGTGTGCAACCAATGGTCACTTTGTCCTTTACATGCCTGCTCCACTTCTTCAAAATATCCCCCAACAGACCATTTAGATGCTGGTTTCAGATTTACCTCAGGACTTGGCTTGATATAGAAAGCCAAAACATGTATTTGGGATTTGTCACACTTTGGAGGATGCTCTTAGTAGCTCGGGGCTTTAACTCAGCTCAGAAAAGTAGCCTAGAAATGCTTTTGAGGTGATTTAGGATTTTAAATGTTGTACTCTTTACTTTCTTCTGCCACTTGAAAATCTTCAGTAATTTTATAAGGTTATAAAACAGGAAGAAAGTTTTCCCCTGACCTGCATTAATGCCACCAGCTTCTCTGATAGGATTGATACTGACTTTAAATAAGGCAACTATTCTTTTACCTCTTGGCTGTATTAAATAAACCAGATGTTTTAAAAATGGTGCTTCAGGAAACCCTGGAGTTTCTCAGGTACTTGTCAGGAGGTTCTTGATAAGAAGAGTGCTGAAAAACAGCATGCCCACTACAACCAATTTCCACCTAAAATCTAGGGGATTGCCAAAAAATATTGGTTGTGTTCTAGGATACTCAGTTGATGCAGAATGATGGTGAGGACCAGGGCTGAGGCATGATTTTTTGATGCCAGAGACAGAGCAGAAAATGGTACCCCCTTCTGCTAAGTCAAGGTACATAGTACCCAATAACAGCCAAGTTACTTTGGCACCTAAGGCAGAAAATGCCCCTCTTTGGCAATAACAAATCAGTGCCTAATGGTACACTTGGTGTTGGGTGAGTTTCTTCATGAACTGAGTACTATTCACTCCAAAATAGTTTGATAGAGCAACAGCATGAGCTTCTTGGAGGATGAGATCAAGTGATAAGGGTTCTCTGGAGTTAGAAAGTTTCAGAATTACTGAAATAAAGAGCCCAGGATTAAACTTTTGTCAGCAACTTGTATGGTGTATGCAGCATTGTTCCATCTACATTTAATTTTAAACCCTCTCAAGCCAATTTAACTCTTTACACAAGGTTAACTCAAAGTGACAGTCTGATGATGATTCCCACTATGAGAGTATTTGTTGATATAACAGAAAGCTGCTTTATACAGGTCAAACTATTTTTCCACCTAGCCTAGTATTTTCTACTTTGATTGGCAGTGCTTTCCAGGGTCTCCAGCAGAGCTTATCCCATCACCTATGACCTATTATGCTTATAAATACAAATGCTAGGAATTGAAACTGGACTGTGTGCATAATGAGATTGTTCTCTACCACTGAACTATGCCCTCACACCAAAAATAATTCTTTAACAGTTGTACTAATGATTTTGTTTCATCATTCCAGAAAGGTAAAAGGAAGTACTTAAACTACAGAATTTGCTACCATAAGACATAGTGAAGAAGATCACAAATTTGGACGATTTTAAAGGGGGTCAGACAAATTTCTGGAGAAGGCCATCAATGGACACTAGTTCTGGTGGCTATATGCTACATCCAGTATCACAGTCAGTATGTCTATGGACAAGCCATGAGTTTTTCCCAAACTGTTTTTTAAAATTTGTGCACGTTTCAGCCATAATTTGTACAAATTTCAGTGACAATTCTTGTAATTTGCACAAATTGTACCCAAAATTTGTGCCAATTGTGCAAACTGCAGCTGCAATTTGCAGAAATCAATATTTTCACAAATCAAAAATACAGAAAATCTGCAAAATGGTCTGGCTTGATGCAGAGTTAGTTGGGCCAGTCAATGGAAAACACACCGAGGTCCGGGGGGGGGGGGGGCAAATCAAAGGAAGCTTGTCAAGCTCCACTTACCCAAAGGGATTCCTCTGACAACCCTAGGTGATGTGATGAGCAACTAAGCAGAACTTCAGCATCCAAAGCTTAATGGTTCCTACATCGTGGCTTCAGCATAAACTGCTCTATATGTATACACAATACAATATTAAGAATAAAAAATGGTCATGTGGAGCTGAAGAGGGAACTGATTGAAAAATTCAGATGATTAGTCCATTCCTTCAGCTCAGAGCCACTAGATGCTGCTGTTGCTCACAAGCCAGATGTATCCGTGTTGCACATTCAATATATGTCATTACTAGTCACATACCATAGTCGCAATTGAACTGGCAGCCAATTCCTGTAGCAAGAGAAATGTGATGGGAGTGCATGTGTGTGTGCTCTCCATAATTTTAAATTTAATTATTCTAACCAGCAGGGGAAATTGTAAGTTATGGCAGTATACCAAAATATGTCAGAAGCAGAAGCCTACCCTGGAAATCACATACAGAGGGTGTATTTGTTCCTGGTGGGGAATACATTATATCAGTATGGAGAATTTTGTGTCTTCTTTTAGACTATGTTTGTCAACTGGGATGGAAAGGTCAGTGTGTGGGACCAGAGCCAGAGAAATGGGTGTGAGAACAATACCAATGCTCACTGCTGCCATGTCTCCATCTCACTTTGCCATCATTCACTGTGTGTTCTTTGGTTCAACGAAGTCACACAGTATCTGTGTATCTGTATCTTAGCTCAGAAACCTGGCACAATAGCAGTATGCATCCATTAGCTACACAGTTTAATCATGGGCACTAAACATCATTGAGTTTACAAAAATCAAGCTTTAGTTAAAACACACACACATTAAAATAAAATAAAATCTGGTAGCCAGGTCAAATTCCTTGCCTTTACACTAAGAAATGTAAAAGCAGCTTACCCATAGAATTAATACACATGGACACACACGCACACAGCCTGACTGGTGTCCAAGGATGATGATTTACTGATATTTGTAAATAGCCTCATGTGTTTAATTAAAACAAAATTTTGATAATTTGACCCCCCTCTCTCTCTTGGCTCATCTAAATGACCAATTTATTGCATTTTCATGATTGGTCACCCATGGAAGTTTTCAGGTCCATTATATGATGTTGTTAATGACCAGAATGTCTCCTGCAGTATCCCCTGGAAGTCCCGTTATGGAAAAGAACTATTTTTGATGTGGTTATATCTGGAAAAAAGTGGGATCTTCCACCACTAGATGGTGTGGTCTCAATAGAAGTGAAAGGAGGAGAAGTATTCAATTCAAAGCACATAGTCATCCCTCTCCGCCCGTGTAATGCAGCCCATAACATTCACACAAAAGCAGGAAGCACAAAGCCTCAGGTAAGCAACGTGATTTCCCTGTAATGTAGAGATGCTTTCTCCTTCTCTCTCTTCCTATGTTATAGTGTAGCCTTCCCTAACCTGCCACCCTCCAGTTAGATTGAACTACAACTCCCATTATCCCCACCCAGCAGTCACTTGGCCCTGCTGACTCCAATGGGAGTTATAGTCCAAGACATCTGGAAGGCCCCAGAGTGGAGAAAGCTGTTACAGTGAATGGCCTGACTATGCACTGAGCTACCTATGTAAATGGCTGTTTCCCCTTCCTTACCTGGACAGTCCATGGTCCAGCACCCTGTATAGCTCCTTTAGAATTCTGGCTGAAACCCAGAGCGGATTCACTGCCCTACTCACATGGGAGCCACCAGCCTGTACTGCAGTCTGCAGTCAACCCTGTCCCAAACCTTTCTACTTCTAAATGTGCATTTCAGAATGGCAGCTTTATAGAATGCTCCTGTGCAGCCATCCGTTAACGGCAGTTGTTCTTAACAGGCTATGCTAGCTGAGTTCCTTTAGTGTCTGCAGAGCTCAGGGAGCAGTAGGGGAGGGTCATTTAATTTGTCAGCTGAGTCATGCTCAGACAAGAGAAGCACCAGCTTGCCTGGTCACTAGTGAGAAGATTAAGAAGCAGGTGCAGTATAGGGAAAAACAGGCCGCCTTGGCAAGCAAAGCTCTTCAAGTAAGTATGGGGGCGGTGACTGTGTCATTTCAGCTACTGTGGACAGAGATAAAAAGAATTGCTGTGCCTTGCCCTGTGGGACGAAGCGCCTAGACTGGGCCGGGGATATGTGTCAACAGTAATAATAATAAAAAAATGAATCCGGCTGCGATTTTAAAATGACAGGCGTAGCTCTCCAAACAACACACAGGACAACTAGTTTGTATTGCTCAGATGCCATGCCTACCTGTCACAGGTGGTGTTAAGTAAAGCAAAGAACCACACAAGGCAGGGAGTGGGGGGAAACAAATAAAATAAAATCCAACAAAGAAGAAGTTAAACATTCAGTACACAATGATGTTAGGATTCTTGGTTCATGAACAAGTGGAACAGATGGTAGTGCGAATCCCCCCAACATTATCTGAGCTTTTAGACATGTGCCAGGGGCCTGCGTGCAGACATTTCCTCGTGCTGCAAATTCCAGAGTAAGGGTCTCCATTGAATGTACTTGTATCAACTTAATTTTCTTTGGTATTTTCATTACGTATCATGCCATTCACAACACAATCAATATACACATTGCTTTATTTTCAAAAAAACAACAAACCAATACAAATTCTTTCTTTAAAAGCAGAAGCTAAAAGGAGGCAAATGTAATGAAATGAAAATAGTGACTGAAAATAGCAGTTGAGTTTTGTACTTTGTTGCGCATGCCATGGTGCCATTGGATTCAGTGGGACTTGGGCATGTAGAAATAGGTGCAGGATTGCAGACCAAGTGCACATAATGGATCCTATTTCTTTTCAGTGTGACTGGCACTGCAATCTTAAACATGTCTACTCACAAACCCCACTGAGTTCAATGGACTGACTCCCATGCAAAGATCTTAGCTGTGCATAATCGCTATCACAAAGTAAAGCAGGGGGCATAACAGAAAATGATTAAGGAAAATAAACGTTTCTACTGGCATTTCTGCCTGTGACAATGTTACAATAACACTTCATTTTTACTGCTGGTCACACCATCCCCTGCATTTCTGACTGGGTGCATCAAGTGCTGTAGGACTCTGCAATAAATCATAAATGTGAGCAAAAGCAACCACACACATCTAATTCAGAGAAATGAAAAGAAGGGATCCCAATGGCAAATAGCCCTGCACTTAAGCATGTTGGACACAGCAGACAGACTTTTCAAGGGTTGCATTGTTTGCTCAATAAGAATTCTCAGAATTTCCAATTCTGGAATGGACCTAAAGAAACAGATTTTTTGTTGAGGTTTTCTACACAAGGCTGTTAATCTTCTGTATCAACTTTTGGTTTCATTGCAGAACTGAGATGGGAACTGAGATTACATGAACAGCATTTCCTTTCCTTCCTTTTTACTATATAACCCCTAGATGGCACTTTGATATAATGGAATAGTGCAATTGCAAAAGTGGAAATATGTTTTCTTTCACTCTCACAAATAATAACACATTTCCCCTGCTCTAAACAAAAAATCTCACCAAAAGGGTTGTTTAAAAACAAGCAAAACTGGAGGGTCATGACATCATCTAAACAACCACGAGTGGGGAATGATGCGCGCACAATCAATGCCTCTCGTAAAAAAGCTCTTGGTCATCTTCTGATAATAATGCCCCTTTAAAAAAAATGTTCCTCAGGCTGAGCACTCAAAAAAATCATAGTAATGAACGCCTTTATTTTGAAAGTCACTTTTCCAGATGTTGACTACGGTGAAATCTCTTTATCAGTACTATTAAAGTAACTGATACTGATTTCCCCTAGCTTAGCAAGTGTTTATGAAAAGGCTCAATGACTCTTGTTCCAATGCAATTGACTCATGGGATGTCAAGAATCATCATCTACCAGAGGGAGAGGGAGAGAGAGCTGCTTTGGCACAGCAGATTAGACAGTGTCACTGCATTGATAGCAGGCAGAATGACTAGGTGTGATATTATGGCATTGCAAAAGGAACTTTATGTGGCACAGGAATAGGTGAAGCAGTGATGTGGAATTAGCAGGAGAGGTGCTTGACTAGGGACATCTCATATCTGTGCCAAACTAGATACTCCTCCAACTACTACAGATATGTAACTGATAGGTAGTAGTAAAATGGGATCGAAACTGACAGGCAGCATGGCTGAATAAGATTGCACAGGATACCCATGAAGTTATTGGCAAAAGTAGTCTCATGCACCACTCATTTTCTCTGTGTTTAAGATGAGAGCACATTTGGAAGTGAGAAACTACTTATGTTGCAGAGTTCAATAGGATCACTTGGGAGATTATGGTTTGAAGACTGGGTCACTGTTACTTTTTTCTTTACCAAACATTTTGGAGGTCATGCAATAATGGGGGGGGGGGAGATTTTCTGTTTGCAGGCATCCTTGTAACCTTTCCACATCGGAAAATACATCATTACTCATTGCAAGGGTGACTTTACTAAAGGAAATCTCTGAATGATAATGTTGCCAAGAATTCTTGCCACAACGTGGCAAGAAATTAACATCCTTCAGTTCTATTAGAGCAGTAGAGACAGCAAAATTTAAAGGTATGTTTTAGAGTTACAGCTGTCCTCTGACACCTCTGTTTTCTGCTGCCCGGAAGCCTGATTGATGCCATCCAATCCTTACATAAATTGAAAAATCTGTGTCTCATAGTCCTTTGCATGCACACACTTTGCTTTATGGAAAAGGTAGTGAGCTAGTGCTATGTGAAGCGATTTGTACATTTTGTCAGAAATAAGGTATGTTTTTTAAATACAGCCTTGATGGTATGAAATGGGGAATGTTTTGATTTTAAAATGCTTAAATGAACATATGCAAATGCAGTTAGAAAGAGCATGTCAGATATAACAATTTTCTACATTTTTATCACTTCAGCGTAGAAAAAACACATGTATATTGTAATGTGTGATGAGTGCACATCTGTCTATTTCACCACGTGTAGATCAACTGCATCTTCCCAGAACAGGTACACCACACCTAAATGTGCCTAAATTCCTTCCTTTCTTGTCTTAACTTATAGCTCACAATAGAACAAGGGTATGAAAATCAAGAAAGCAACAGGAAACAGGCATTTGTCACATGCCATGAAGAACATTCACCCACAACACAAACATTTACCCCCACCATCACCACCACCACCAATCTATGTGGAAAATCATCTTGATTCTCATGTATCAAATAGCTCTGATTTGGGCCACAGTATGACATTTTCCTTTGCTGGTTCTTTGATGTGACCTTTAGAATCCAGTGGTTTCTTCCACCCCCCACTCCAAGCGTTGGGAGCAAAATAGTTCAACTAATCGAAGAAGAAGAAAAGTAGACGATGAGAAAAAAAATGAAAGTAGAAGGCTAACATGAATGAATGACTCAATGAATGGGTTCAACAGCAAAAGGAGGGTAAATGAATATGAGGACAGGAAAGGAAAGGAAGACAGAAATATGGTCATTCTGTATATGATAAAGCCCAACATGACAAAGATCCTTTGGAGAGGAGACAATGGCTGAATTAGGACGACACGTTAGTCAGTTGACTAACTTTTAAACAACTCGCAAGCGAGTTGTTTAACTCAGTTGTTTAAAACTCCAACTTAACCAACCGTGGGTTGTTTATCCGTTGTGTGGCTGAATTTGGACGACACATTGAGCTAACCAACTGACGGTTGTTTAATTTAACAACCGTTGCTTAACGTGTCGTCCGAATTGAGCCAATGAATCTTGAGGTCTCTTGTTACCCAGCTAGGGATGTATGGGAATTTTGTTTTTGCTCGCAAGACATACAAGCATGTCCCATTTGAAGCTCTGAACACAAGCACAAGCACATGTCTGCCGAAGAGATTCCCAATTTGTCAAACACGTGTTTGTGTTTGTCTCGTTCCTGATTCCCAGTTTGATTTGCACTATCTTCCTAATTTACACACGTTTCCTCAGCAGACTGAATCAGCCCCACTTTAATCTGTGGAGGAGAGCTGAACAAATGTGGGGGAGTGTGTGCAAATTTCCTGTTTGAATGATGTTTGATTTTTGCACGTTTCTTGTTCATGTAGAGCAAATAGGGATCACAAACGTGAATGGAAATTGGGCACAAGAGGATATTTGGAGAATCCTGGGGATCTCGAACATTGCTTGTTCACCCATCCTATGTGTTTCCCATCTGCCTCAACTAGGCTGACCATATGAAAAGGAGGACAGGGCTCCTGTATCTTTAACAGTTTCATAGAAAATGGAATTTCAGCAGGTGTCATTTGTATATATGCAGAACCTGGTAAAATTTCCTCATCATCACAAAGTTAAAGCTGCAGAAGCCCTGCCCTCTTTTGTACATGGTCAAGAGGACAGGGCTCCTGCAGCTTTAACTGTTGTGATGAACAGGGAATTTCACCAGGTTCTGTATGCATACGAATGACACCTGCTGAAATTCCCTGTTCTTTGCAACTGTTAAAGGTACAGGAGCCCTGTCCTCCTTTTCAAATGGTCACCCTAGCCTCAACTATGCCCCTGCTTCTTTACTTTTAGCCCATAAAAGTTAATGGAAACCATTGACCTACAAGGGAAAGTGTGGACTGACTGGAAAGTTATTGTTTCTATGTGGAGGCTGCTGTATGATCCATGTCCATAGCTATAATATATAGGCCCCATCCAGAAGCCACCTTAAACCACAGCTTTAACCAAGGTAAGCCAGAAAGCCGTGCCGTGTTCAGAAGACACCTTAAACCACGGCTTTAACCATTATGAATAAGGCCTTTTGCCTTTTTCACCATGGTTAAAGCCGTAGTTTAAGGTGTCTTCTGAATGCGGCCATAGAGAAGGTTACCATGTGGATTAATACCATAGTGTAGAGAGTCCCCGTGTATGGTGTTTATATAGAGTTTGAACAATGAAGTTACATGCAATGGAAATGATGCTACCCCACATTCTTCCCTTCTATGTAGCCCCCATTTTTATTTTAGGTGTTTTTGAGCTTGTGCTTGAACTATCCTCCCCACCCAGACTATCCTCCCCACATTTTTGGAAATGTGGCCTCAATGACGGACTATAGCAGGGTGGATGGGTAAGTGCTACTTCTTAGTCACTTCTGTATGGCCACATTTGTTCTTGGCCATTTGCTTCCTTGGTTACTAGGCATGCAAACAGGTCTGAGCTGAGGGCCGCGACTGATGTAATGGTTAGTAATATCAAAAAGGACTGATGTGTCCTTATGAAGCTGCTAAAGGAAAATGGCTTAGCAGATGAGACAGCACAGGTTAGTCTATTGCTTTCTTCCCCTTCCAGTTGAAACAACACATCTCCCACCAGCTCAGCAGCCAGGAGAAGACAGATAGAAACACAGAATGAGATGCTATCATTTATTAATTCTGATTCATCATCATCCACCTTACTCTAGCCTAAAAAGAAGATTGCATGAATGTGAAGCTTTGCTTTTATTTCTCTCACCTTTCCATAGCAATTTGGTCCAATCATAAGACATATCATCTTGACCTACTCTTATCAGTCAGATCATTTGTCTGTTTTTTCCATCATGGAAAGAGTCTGAAGGCAGATGATTATAGCCACTGGCGTCATCTCAGTCATGGGTTTAGGGAAGGTGTGTCAGTTACATTTGCAAGCTTTCTGCAAGCAAACTGCAGGGAGAAGAAGCACACTGCATAGAACACCAGTCCTTGTTTATGGACCTAGCATTGCCTTGTTTTATTTCCGGGTTGTTCTCAGAAAGTTATATACAAATCAGAAAGATCAGATCTGAAATGTATCTGCAAAATATCAGTGAAATTACAGCAGTAGCATTGCAGGGAGCTCTGGATATTTAAGCATAGGTTCACCAGTCAAAATGGCTTTATTGGTGTCATTTGAAAGAAGGCACTACAGCAGCAAATATCCCCAAACAGGGGATTGGTTTGTTGCTGAGCATGGGAAAAGTGTGATTCCAACAAAATCTCCAGCTCTGTTGCAATTAGCTATTTAATGGGGCTCTTTCTTTCTTTTTTGCCTTGGGCTACATTACACTCATGCTTCTTTTGACAGTAGTGTGCATGAGCCCCCAATCATGAAAACACTCTTCCAGAAGCTAGAGCAGTTATTATCATCACTTATTATGTCTGTGGTGCTTGGACGCACAACTCTACTGAATGACTGACTTCTCTTTTAAAGAGGGATTAATGATCATCACTGATTACTCCCCAAAAATTGTCAGTATATCATTATAGCAATGTATCCAAGCACCACAGTCATAATTAGCACCAATAATAAATGCTCCAGCATTTGGGAGAATATTTTCATGACAAGGGCTCATATGGACAAGGTACACCATTAATGCTAAGGGGGTAGTGTTCAAATGTTTCCACAATGACAAAACTAAACTCCTCGGTATTACATCCTGCAAGCAGTTGCAGTGGTTGAAGTCAAAAATCACCATTGGCTTGGCTGGGAATTCAGAACTGAATGGTGGGGGGTGCAATATAAGTTTTACAGTAAAATAATGTAATGAAGTGAGGACCCTGTAATTCAGAGTGACGTAGTGTTAATCATTAGAAGCATCGAGTTCAGGATTCATAGCCTCAATCAGACATGAAATTCACTATGACTTTGGTCCACTCACTATCTCTTGGCTTAATCCACCCCACCAGATTGTCCGTCATAGATGAAATGCAGAGGGTGCGTAATTAATAAACAGTCTGATAATAATAATAATAATAATAATAATAACAACAATTTATTTCTTACCCGCCTCTCCGTCTGGATCGAGGCGGGGAACAACAACATAATAAAATACATAAAACTGATTAAAACATAACACATATTATTAAAACTGCATAAAAAATCCTAAAACATCCTAAAAACATCCTAAAAATTCTCCCTCTCCCTCTCTGTCTCTCTCTGCATGTGTGTCTACACCAAACCTTTGGTTGTGAAACAGGTGCAACCATGTGAAATTCTTGCACTGAAAATTGGATGTCTTTTTTTGGTGATAGTATGTCTATATTTTACTTATGGAATGCATTTTAAGACAATTAATCATTGGAATATTTGAGGGAGTTCTTATTTCATGTTGCAATTTTCTTGTAAAAGAAGAAAAGAACTTGCTCCAAGGCATCTGGGGTGGTGCAGAGCCACAAAGTACTGTTGTAAGAACCAGGGGCACGATCAAGAAGACAGCAGGGCTGATCTACCTTTCCTTAAACATGTGCGAAACACTCATGAGTTCTGTTTTCATCATCTTAAGCAATGGTTTTCTAAACCATTAAATTTCTATTGGCGACAGCAACATGTTGTTTGATGGCTTTGCATAAATATGTAACCCATCCTTGTGTATATGTATTTCATCCAATGCTCCACTGCATCATATGGATTGTGAAAAATAGTGTGATGTGAGAGCCAGTAAAATGTTTCCATATGTAGCTACACCAAACATTGCTTTTACGTGAATAGGATTTCATTCAGCTGTTGTCATGTGGGTAGTTGGTTTCCCATGTTTATTGGCCAGATAATGCAATAATTCTCCAAGATAATATTGCACTTCTCTAAGGACCTCTCTGGTTCTGGAATGGGGGCAAGTAACATGACCCGGCTGTTTCACCTAGGACACCTATTGCATATGACTAAGTGGAAACAGTGTTTGGTGGCAATCAACCCGTGGCAATACTACATAAGTTGGACTTCAGAATGCTTCACAATAGACTGGCATGAAGGCATTCACATATTGTAAGAATGCAAACAGTTTGATTTGAAAAGGTGAAGTCTCAGGAATGTGCAGAGAGTATGAGAATGCACAATATATGTTGGTGCAATCATGACAACAGTGATTACTGGAGAAGGGTGAATATATAATGGATTTAATTTAAAGAGGGCATTTTTATATTCTTAATTTTTAGATGCCGGCTTTTTAGATTCTTAACTTTAGAGCAAGATTCAGATTTACCAAAATCTCCAATAAATCCACTATCAACTCATCTGACTGTAAATTAGAAACAAATCTACTTTTAAATTGGCTCATCCTTCACACACACACACACACACACACACACACACACACACACACACCACAAACACACACTAAGGTCATCTGAGGGTTATTCTTCTGATATTCCATGGCTACTGTTTAGTGAAGGAAGGAATCATACACTTACCAAGAAGGGAAACTATCTCTGACAAAATTGCCTTTTTATAGTTTTTCACACTTGTGTTATATATTCCAGGTTGTTTCAGAGTGCAATTAAAAGTGTGTGAGTGTACTTTGTGGACAGAGCATTAGTGACTTCCGTGGTCTTTGGATCAGACTCAAGCTATTTCTCTTATATTCTAATGGAAGCATAAATCTTCATTCCTGCGTTTCAACGTGAAATTAAATCAGAGCAGCAAAACTACTGAGGCAGAGCTTTTTCGATTTCCATAACGGGATTCATTCATTTTTGAACATGCAAACATCATTTTTCCTCTATGACTTGACACGTGCAATTTTGCATTCTATGTTTATATACTATCTTCTCTCTCTCTCTCTCATTTTACAGGGTGAAGATAACACCTTGTAAACAATAGCATTGTGTTATAAAATACTGCTAACTACATCTTTAAAGAACCAAGACAAAACAAAAGTTGTATTAATGAGACAATGCTGCCTTTTCTTTCAACCTTCCTGAGAATGCAAGGGAACAATTGAATGACATTCCATTGCAATAGTAGATTAAAAGAAACTGATCTTCTTGATGGACATGGACAGCAAATTCTGGGAAACACCACACCCTAATAATCAGTTTGTGATTTTCTTTTTTAAAAAACTTATTAGCCAGGACTAGAGATGTTATCACTGTATATTTAAAGTTTAAACTGAAGAGCATCTCTGAAAAAGACTGTCTGTTTCTATTGATTTTTTGTCAAGCACAATCAAACTACATGTGTCTACATGTCTTATGATAGAACTTGTCCTTGCATTTAGAATTGTCACCTTTCTTATGGGTAGAGGTTGAGGGCCTTTAACAGTAGTACAGACTGTATATGATAAACAGAAATTTTGAGAACTCCTTGTTACATCACATCTTGAAAAAGCTCCATGTATTAGCTTGGATCCTAAGATGTATAAACTTAAGGAATTTCATGGGAGAAAATGTTCCTGTCCCCTCCTTCTCTCTGCAAACCCTGAAAAAACAATCTGGAGATTCTGGACCCTTCCAACAATGTGGCGTATGTGTGTGTCGGGATGCTGCAGGGAGGATGGTGTGTGGGACTTTCCTTCTGTGATGTCAACTTATTTCAGATCCAAGCCCAGTTTGAGGTAATTTCCCCCCTTCCCCAGCAGTCTGTGACTCATCCCACAACAATTCAGAGAGGCTTAGGAGGAGGTGCATGCAGTAGTATCACTAGCTCCATACTACCAGCTGGAGGTCTGGTGCCCCACAGCGTTTCCTGTGGGCAGCTGGGCACTTTGGAAACTTTGTGAATAGAATACTGGACTGGATGGACTCTTGGTCTGATCCAGCATGGCTCGTCTTATGTTATTTATTTATTTATTTATTTATTTATTGTATTTCTTTACAATATTTATATACTGTTCCACATCTAGACAGATTCTGGAGCGGTGAACAATAAAAATATATGAAGATAAGACAAAAGAATAAAACTCCATATTAAAATTATTATTTCTAAAAAGCAGCATACCGGGAAAAAAAAATCATGGCTGGCCAGACAGGGAAGGCTTCCTGAAATAAAGATAACTCAGGAATGGGCAGAAGGTAAATTTCCAGATGTTTTGTACTTCAACTCCCATAAGCCCTTGCCAGCATGGCCAATGGTCAGGAATGGTGGGAGTCAAAACATCTGGAGATCTACCTTCTGCCCACCCCTACTATAATAGCATAGTCAGCCAGCAGGAATTTATGGTATGTTATTGGGAATGGGTAGGAGAGCCCCTGGCTGTAGCAAAGAACTTGCAGCTATGTAGTCGCTAGGTACAACTACCCAACCTAATGGCATGGTAGTGATGTGATGGGTTCTGCATACTTAGTGTAGTGTGCGCTACAGTGATACTGGCCTGGTTCACAAAATCACCACAGCCCACCATGGCTTAAGTAAGCCATGGTGGGTTGTGGTGATTTTGCGAGGCAGGCAGTGTCACTCTAGTGCAGTAAGTAAGCCATGATGGATTGTGGTACATGGCGGTGGCCATTTTGAATATTCAAGCCAGAGTCATAATAGTTTACTGCAATGTCTGAACCTGACGAGGGTGGATTGTTGCCATGGTCAACAAACCACCCACAACCCTAAAACAGACCATGCAAGCTGTGATGATGGTGCAAACAAGGCCACAATCTATTACTTTTGATTTGACAAAAAGCATGGCCACTGCAAACTTAGTACGTCTCCCATCCGAAAAGCAAGACAAGCCAGCCAGGATATATCAAACTGCATAAACAAGAATATAAGAGCAGGTGCAGTTCAGGAAAAGAAAAAAGCCTCCAAGTGTGGCAACTCTTTCGATCCCTGAAAAAGGCCTTTCCCCAAATACCCAATTTACAGCACAATCTTTACATGTTAACTCAGAAGTAAGTCCCATTGAGTTCAACAGGACTTATTCCTTGGCACATGTGTATAGAACAACAGTGTTACTGAGCAATCCTATACAGGCCTACTCAGGAAATCCCACTGAGCCTGTTAGGACTGCACCAGTTAAGTGGGTATAGCAAGGCAGGCTAGTTATGATACCAGTCAGTACTTCAATTTTTAACCAGTGAAGGCCAAACTACATGTTAACGTTGACATTTTTTCTCAATGTTTTATTTAATGAATTGCAACTGTGTGGCCATCCCAATTTGATAATAACAGTGTGTGTGTGTGTGTGTGTGTGTGTGTGTACAGATATTTAACCCTTTCCCCATGATATTTTCCAGATCTAAAGCACCCCCAACTGCTGCTTGCTTTGTAGGCAGGCAAAAGCAAGAGCTTATCCCCTCCTGCTCTCTATTAAGGCAAAAAGAATCTCTCTCTCTCTCTCTCTCTCTCTCTCTCTCTCTGTAATTTAGATTGAGAAAGTGATATGCATGGGAATGGAAGAGTCAAATACCTCCCATCCCATTCTGTAAAATCAGATTGACCACTCTCCACCGCTCTTTTTATTAAGAAAGAAAAGTTTGGGAGAATCAATCATGAATTGTCTGTGTAACATGTAGTTTAGCCATGAGAGAGATGTGTTGCAACGCATAGTGTTCCTGTTCAGACCACACACTAAGCCATGGTTAGGCTGCTAACCATTTTTACAACAAATGGTTAGTGAGTATGTTTAAACCATGGTTATGTAGTCACCATGGTTAGGAATAGTTCATACGACATGCTAAGTCATGGTTCACACAACATGCTAAGCCATAATGTTTTGTTCAAAATGCTGAACCACTGTGTCATCTGAACAGGGTCACTATTTGATAGGGATGTGTATCGTATCGTTAAAATGTCCAGTAACGATCCGATAAGGTCGTTATCGGACATCTGATTAACAATAACGATATGATAGGAAAACCTCCGATCTGATAATTTTCAGCCCGATTATATCAGATTATTGGACTGCCGTATAAATAAACCTATAAATTCTGTATTTTAAAAGTTAGAGGCTTAAAACATGGTCACAGTGCTTATGGGGTATGCCTAAATATGTGTATGAAATTTGAAATCGATCCCTCCAACCCTCGATTTTATATGAATTATATGTGTTCGTTCAGACCTGTCAAAAAGTTGCAGGATCTTTAATAAATTCATATAAAATTGAGGGTTGGAGGGATCGATCTCAAATTGCATACACATGTCTAGCACATGTTGCTACACATATGTGCCAAATTTCAGATCAATCCCTCCACCCCTGTATTTTATATGAATTTTTGAAAGATCATGCAACTTTTGACTTGTCAGAACTTAAACGTTCTTTAATAAATTCATATAAAATCGAAGGTTGGAAGGATTGATCTCACATTTCATACACATACTTAGGCATGCCCCATAAGCATTGTGACCAAGTTTCAAGCCTGTAACTTTGAAAATACAGTAGTTATAGGCATTTTTTCTAAATAAATCAGCTCTATAGGGCACAATAGGGCTGCAAATTAAATATCAGATTTCTGATAATTATCGTGAAGACGCTATGATTAACCTACAATATTATTGGAGACGATAATTTTTTTGGTCCGAAATTCCGATAACAATAAAATACGATATTTTTGGGCATGCACATCCCTTTTATTTGAGAATTCATGCCCTCACCATCAAATGTATGCTGCAATAGAAATTAGGTTTTCAGGGATAATTTTCTATTGCAGACTGTGTAAGTAGTACATTACTTTTCGTTGTCTTTATGAGTTTCTTTATGCAGGGACATATATCAGTATGCTTTTAATAATAAAAGAGTTTATAAGATGGAGGGTTTGAATTCATGCTAAATGGGTTTTATTCTCTTACATGATGTCTGGAACCTAAAACAAGCACATCAGTGGTTTTATATCAGTCTCTGCAAGAGAGGAAAGAAATGTGCAATTAACACTGCAAGTAGCTTTAAAAGCTTCTTTCCTAACAAGAAAAACAAGTAATAAAACCAACAGCTCAATTTCTTATGAACTAATCCATTTTCAGACTTAAACTTTCCTTGCATAATTTTTAATAATTAAAAGAATGTTAAAATGGCTGCTGTGATCAACTCCCCCAATACTTGTGATAATAATGTGGTTTAAGGCTCTTACTTCATAGCAACAGTATGGAGTGTGGTCTTCTTGCTCTTTCACTTCTCTGCGGCTTAAGGCACAACCTTATACATGTTTAGACAGAATTTTTTTACAACTCCTAGCATTCTCCAGCCAGCATGGCTGGCTGGGGTGTGTGCGTGCTGAGAGCTGTAGGACATGCATAGGATTGCACCCTTACAGACAAAACACACAAACTGTAGGCCCAGGTAATATGAACCTAAGAAGAGATGTGTCAAGACCAAAGGTTTATCTAGTTTAGTATTCTGTTCTCACAGCCAGATGCCTATGGAAAGCCACAAGCAGGACATAAATACAATAGGATGCATCCACTCATGTTCCCCAGCAATTGGCTATATATAGTATTACTAGAGCTAATATATAGCAATCAAGACTAGTAGTCATTCAAAGTGTCCATAAACGTGTCTAATCTCCATTTAAAGCCATCCAAATTGGTATAGATCACTATATCGTGTGATAGTGAATTCCATAGTTAAAGTATGCACAGCATGCAGAATAACTCCCTTTATATCCTGAAAATCCCATCATTCAACATCACAGGATGACTTGAGGTTCTGGTACTATGAGAGAGGGAGAAAAATGTCTCCATGCTGCCCATAATTTCATACACATCTAAAGTTATCTGATAGATCTGATGGACTGTACCATTTTAGACAGCAAATGAGGAATCCAATGTGTGAATGTACCATCATGTAAATTCATTGCACAAAACTAGCACGCTAGGGACAACACTAGGCTAAAATTCTTCTCCCCAAAATGTCACTTAGCATATGGATGGAATTTTTAATGTGGGACATTATCCTATAGAGTAATAGTAGCTCAGTTCTCTAAGTATAGATCCTTAAGTAGTACAAACTGCACAAATCATATGTATTAGAGGGAGGTTTTAGCAGGCATGGAGGAACACCAAGTTTTGTAGAAGTGCAAGCAAATTTTAGGGGGGAAGCACCCTTCAGCAGTGTGTGTAGGGTGGCCACTTGTGAATTGCCAAAAAGAGGATATTCATCACCAAAAGACAGGACATGAGAAGGCAGTAATTTGCATAGCATTTGCATATGCTAATTTATATGTGTAGATAAACATTTAGAAATTATTATTTAAATAGAAATACAGTACATGTCACTATAGTGTGGAAGACTGTAACCAGGTGAACCATGTGCCTTGCTCAATCTGTTCACATTCTGTTGGTAGGCAACCAACCGCAAGGCCCAGCTCTTCATTCTGATGGTTCTTTATCTTTAAATTGGATAGCTCTTCAAATCAAGGACACCTTTAAAATAGAGGATAGTTTTTTGGCAGCCCTTCAAATAGAGGACTGCCTTTTGTAAAAGATGACTGTGACGTTACCTGTTACTGCCATCCTTTGTGATGTAACCTGCCCTTAGGAACATCTGCTTCTGCTTTAGGACAGCTGTATTCACTGTTCCACAAGCTTCAGCCCCTGTATTCATCAGGTAAAACAGACACCCAATGTGCCTAATTGGTTCCCTTTACCCAACCAGAAGCAGTACCCAGGGAACATGAGCACTATTGGAAGATGTAGGATTTTATAATTTAAAACATATTAAAGTTTATTTAAAACAAGAGGTTATATCATAACATCAGTAATTCAGTTCTTGCTCTTATCCTGCCTACTCTTACCCCTTCTAACTCCCACTAATTAAATGTAGTTTCATCGATCCCTAAGATCCTAACCCCAAAATACGATTTCCTACCTACCTAACTGACTGACTGTCTGCTCCTGCCTTTTATACACTCAGTTTCCTCACACTCACACAAGCCCCTCCCACCTCTTATTCTTTGCCATACAATTAACCCTAACTTACCCGGTTTCATTTTAATATGGCAAGCACATACAGTATATATATTAATTCAGATACAACACAGCAAGCATTGTGATTTTGTCACAAGGTTATATTGCCACCTGTGTTTGTGTGGGTGGAAAGAGCCCAATGAGGACTGAGCATGCTCAGTGGCTATGATATGGTGACTGACAATGGCAGTGGGGCAGGAATGGAAAACCAAGGGAAAGGAGAATGGAATGAAATATCCTGGAGGAAGGCATGGCTGCTTGAGTAGGAACCCTGGTTTTGTGGCTGGTTCCATCTGTCAACATTTGATTCCTGACCTACAGTCTGAAGTGGTACAATCCACCAACAGATAAATCATGTGACGCTGCTATGTACCTAGACTCTTAACTGCCTTCTATTCCACCTCTCCTAGCTTTTCCCATGGTGAAAAAAACAGGTATGACTATCAATTCGCTGACACAATTACATAATTAATGTTGGTTTTTTGCTTAGGTTTTCTAGTACTGTTCATCTAGGTGTTTTTGTTTGTTTTGTTTTTGGTCAAGGCAGTTTTTTCTAAACATTGTTAGCAAAATTTCTTCAGCACGAAAGAGCTGGGCAGGAAATAATTGCTGTGTCTGGTGAAAACAGCCACTTTATGTGTTTTTTCAAAAAGAGAAAGCTCAGCACATGGTTGGGTTCAGTTCAGTTGTATTGTCAAAAATTGCAACATTTTTTAAAGTGAACAATCGTAATGCACATTAATAAGGTATGCTGTGTTGACACTGGTTTTCCTCAGGCTTTCAAGAAATGAGATGGAAAATGCATCAGCTAAATAGAAGGTCCCCTCTTGCCTTTATATTGCACTCTTTTAAGCAATGAACAAATCCCTAAAATATGATGTCTCTTGGCATTGTATCTGCAAAGGGGGAAACAGCCCAGCATCTATCTATCTTGAAATTGTGTGATATTATACACTGTTTTGCTGATAGTATACATTCAGGGTATTTCCAGATTTCAGCTGAACAAAATGTGTAGTTATTCCTCATTTGTTGATGCACTTTCCCCTCATGACAGAATATCTGGTGGGAACAACAGATTTCTCCAGAATTTTACACTTTGTGTTCTTGAGCATTGGAAAATACAGCTCTCCCTCCCCCCCCCCCCCCCCCCCCGATAGTGTATCTTTTGCAGTTGTGACTGATGTTATGGATACAGACTTTACTATTCTTAGATTGCAATCTTATAGTTCATGGGAGGGCATCCCAGACCTCCAGCTGGAGGGGGAGAGCAAGGTCTACCTGCAGATAGGGTAGTCTGCTGTGCAGGGCATCCCAGCATGTGTGTCAGGGGTGGATTGGAGGTTTTCAATCCACTGGATCCCAACTTCCCTCATTCCCTGGGCATGCCCCCAGAAAACCACACCAGTTCTGGGGGTGTCACAGTTAGGTGGGGGGGGGGGGGAAGAAACATTGATGAGAGAAAAAATGGGTGTGTGTGGAAAAAGTCACTTCCCCACCTTCTGCCCCAGCCAGCACAAACTCAACAGGACATAGGAAGTAACAGTCCCTCCACCATGAGCTCTGACCCTCTGATTTTAATAGGATTGCAATGTTAATTTTTAAAGCACTTTATGAACCTTTCTACATGAGTCATTTGTTGTGTGCTCGTCATTCCCTATTCACAGTTATTTATGTGTTTTTTAGACGACATCATGACTGTTGCTTCTGTTTGCAAACAGCACTTTCTAAGAGTTGGGAAAATTGGGTATTATTTCAGATGTTGAAAGTGAGATTTCCTCTTGTGCCTTTGTGCTACTCCACTGTACCACAGTGCCACCTAGAGGCTGTGTAAAAAAAGAAAGCAGGAAAGGAAACGCTCCTCATGTAGTGCTTGGATCTCAATTTTGTGACGAAACTGAAAGTAGATACAGCAGTTTAACAGCCTTGTGTAGAAAAGCCCTACATTTTTTCCTCTTCTATTTTCACATCACCTCTCTGTAGTAAGGCTTGATTCAAGAGGCAATATGGTTTAGTAGGTAGTGTGTTGGACTAGGAAAACCCGCTCAGCTATCAAGCTCACTTGCTTGCCACCATCTCTCAGCCTAATTTACCTGAAAGGGTTATTGTGAAGAGAAAACAAGAGATTTCTATGTGTTCTGCTCTGCATCCCCTGAAGGAAAGGTGAGGTAGAAAATGTGTGATAATGAACTAAATTCCAATTTTATAACAGCAGAAGCCCAGCTGAGTGTTAGCAGTCTGCCCAAGGCAACACAGAAAGATCTACACCAGGCAGGATATAGCATTATGAAAGTGGTATATAAAAGGCCGGAGCCACACCATGCAGGATATAGCGGTATATGGTATGTGTCAATGGGCCCCAACAGTTGTCAGTGCACTTCAATACCGCTATAAAGCAGTAGTGTGGCTCCTGCCTTTTATATACATCTTTCATACCACTACATCTTGCTTGATGTAGATCTGGTCTGATCTAAACTAGTAGTAAAAATAGAATTACAGGTTATGACCAAAATATATGTAAATCATATGGAATTTGGAATAATTACTCTAACATACAAAAAAAATAAAAGAAAAAAGAACCATGTATGCATTTGAAATACAGAGATTTTTTTAAAAAAAGTTTTTTTAAGAGCATTTGTGTTGGTTACTTTTTTAATGTACCATGTAATATTTGTCTGTTTGTTTATTTACTTACTAACTTGTGTTTTGTTTTTTCCAAAAAGCTGCCACGAGATAATGAAATTTGGAGTAAACCATGTTTAGTTGGGTGAATTCTTTTGATGGTGGCAGATTATGGAAGAGGACTGTATCTGCTTGCCAGATGTGTCTTGAACAATCCCTCATCAAGTCATGAAATAGTTATTCCTGACTTATGGGATCCTTCCAAAGAAACATTGGTTGTGGAATGTTAAGGAGGCAGAGGCTTACTCATTGTTGAAGGGGTTTAATGTTAATTGATATGGCAAGTTATTTCTTTATTTAATATATTTATTTTTAAATATATTAAAGGAGTTAGTTAGTTAGTTAGTTAGAGCACAATCCAATAGGGTTGCCACTCTTTAGAGGGAGGGCTCCAAAATCAGAGCTTTCCACCCATTGAAAGTACTGCAGGAAGGCCAGGTGGAATGATGGAAGTGAAAACACCTCCTGTTCCACCTTAGAAAACATTTCCAGCTAGATGGGCCTCTAGGTGATGGAGAGGCTTGATGATCCAGCAGATGCATGCCTCTCCTCTCCCCCACCACCCACTGCCTTTTCTCCCTCCTTGACTGTCTTCCGAGATCACAATAGCGGCTTGGGTGTGTGTGTGGATGCCTTATCAACCTATGGTTTTTGAAACACCTTCGCCGGGATAGTAAGATCGCTCCATCCATATATTAAAAGTTCAGGTGGAGTTCCTTTTCAGCCTAAACACCAATAATGTGAATTGGGAATCTATAATGGCATTCATAAACTGGTATACAAATGAGAAATGTGATCAAGAAGAATTTAGGCATTCAGTTATTTTTTTAAAAAAGCATTGCTTTGTTAAAGTTTCATACTGTTTGGTGTCCTAGACTAATTTGGTTGTGTTTTCATCTTTTTATCAAGGGCAGAAGTTAAACTTCTCCCTATGGCTTTTCAGTTCCCTTCCAAAAATGTGTTTTTAACAAACAAAAGTAAATGTAGTAGTGGATAAAAAAGGGCCTATGGCCAATAGTTGTTAAATATTTATCTAAACGTTTCCCGGACACATTCTTTTTAAACTAATTAAAATATTTCCCAGCTTCTGCATCATTCTCCTTATTGACTTGAAAGAGAGTGCTGTAAAGCCACTCCTGTAGAAGCCAACTTTTCACCCAGAAATATTGTGTAAGTATTGGCTGGTAGCTAGTTAATACTAGGGGTGTGCACGGACCCCCCGGATCGGATTGGGACCCGGATCGGGACCGCCAATTTTGTCATGGATCGGTTCAGACAAAATCGGAGGCCCCCCGGACCAGATCGAGTCCGATCCCGATCCAAAAATTGGAAATTTTTGGATCAGCCGCCATTTCCCCCCCCATAGACTTGCATTGCAATGCAAGTCTATGAGAAAAAAATGGTGGCGGGTGGGTGAGGGGGGGCCTAACTCCCTCCCCCCGGGGCCGTCCGCTGTGGACGGCCCCGGCAGGTAAGCCCCCTCCCCCGCGCTCCCTCCCCCCCCTGGGGCCGTCCGCTTCCATCCGTTGGCGCCCGCGGGCGCCCGCGGATAGAAGCGGACGGCTCCGGGGGGGGGGGGTAAGCCCCCTTCCCCACCACTGCTTACCTTTTAGGGATGCCCGCTCCCTTCCGGCGCTGGCGGCTACCGCCAGCGGGCTTTGCGGCCTGCTCTAGAGTAGCGCACCTGGTGATCACCCGGCGCACCACCCTGGAGCAGGCCGCGGAGCCCGCTGGTAGTAGCCGCTGGCACCGGACGGGCGTCCCTAAAAGGTAAGCGCCCCCCTCCTCCCCTCCAAGCGCCCCCTCCTCACCTTTCTGGGACGTTCGCTCCCGCCCGGCGCCGGTGGCTACCGCCAGCGAGCTTTGCGGCTTGCTCTAGAGTAGCGCGCCGGGTGATCACCCGGCGCGCCACCCTGGAGCAGGCCGCGGAGCCCGCTGGTAGTAGCCGCCGGCGCCGGACGGGAGCGGACGGCCCGGAAAGGTAAGGGCCCCCCTCCTCCCCTCCGCGCACCCCCTCCTCCCCTCCGCGCGCCCCCTGCTTACATTTCCGGGCCGTCAGCTCCCGTCCGGCGCCGGCGGCTACTACCAGCGGGCTCCGTGGCCTGCTCTAGAGTAGCGCGCCGGGTGATGTCATCACCCGGCGCGCCACCCTGGAGCAGGCCGCGGAACCCGCTGGTAGTAGCCGCTGGCGCTGGACGGGAGCGGACGTCCCTCAAAGGTAAGCGTCCCCCTCCTCCCCTCTGCCCCCCCACTGTCCACTTTCATCGGCGGGCGCCCACTGGTGCCCGCCAATGGAAGCGGTGGTGGGCGCCAGCGGGCGCCCGCCGATCCGCCGAACCGGTTCGGAGCCTTTTCAGATCGGTTTGGACTGGATCGGCCGATCCAGCTGTTGGATCGGAAATCGGATAATTTATCCGATTTCCCACTGGACCGGACTTGGATCGTGGATCGGGTCTGATCCAGTGCACATCCCTAGTTAATACATTCCCTTCCTGGACAAGGACAACTTGGGATCAGGCTACCTACCTGACCATCTTCCCCTATATATGCCAAACCAGCCTCTGAGGCCTTCCGAGAAAGCATTACTGGTCAACAGTGTCACCAGGTTGGCACATGAGGGTCTTCTTAGTAGTGGCATCGACCTTCCGGAACCCTCCCCAACATGTGGTTGAAGACACATCTGATTACTCAGGCTTTCCCTAACTTGTAATTGACCATGGGCCGGCTCTGTTGGACTGTTTTTGTTGTATTTATTACTTTATATTGCTTTCATACTCGTTTTCACATTGAATTATATGTATTTTTATATAAACCACTTAGAGATCATAAGATATCATGCCATGTACCAGTAGTTTAAATAAAACGAAACAAATTATTAAATTTATCAAGTGAGCGGTCAGTGCTCAGTTCCAGACACTCCTGGACACTGATTAATTAGAACCATTTTGACCTGTACTCTGACTGATTTTTGAACTGAAATTGACTTGCTTGCCCTGGTGTCCAGAAAAAGATTTGGGAATGCAGTTTCTCAATGGCTTTCATACCATTGAACCTCTTTCAATCCAAAAGCTGAATTCAGTCTCAGAGACACTCTCAGGGGCCACATTCCAGTGGTGCACCAGGGCAAAGGCAAAATGGGCAGGGACGAAGGTGAAGGGTTGTGCCCAAAATAAAGCTTAAAGCTCCTCCTGCCAATAACAAAGCCATAGGAGAAACATTTCAAGCTTTTAGAATGGGAATGTGCAAATGTTGGGAAATCAGCAAGCAGTTGGGGGAGGGCCAGGGGAAGGCGCATGGCCCCCTAGGGATCCCCAGAGGACCAGATTTGGCATACGGACCTGAGTTGAACATGACATCCTAATAGAACAATTGTCCAGAATGACGGATGGGGACACTGCATTCAGGGATTCCAGTCCAACTGACTGATCTTGTGCACGGGTCTTGTGGTAAAGGCACATCAAAAGCCCCTTGGTCCATGGACTCCATCAGAGATACAAGCCACTAGAGGTAGACTTCAACTCAAAAGTTTAATAAGAGAGACTCTCCCAGTTACAACTCTGATAGTCTTTAAACATAACGCCATGGATTGACGACAGTCAGGCAAGTAATCCCCCCACAGTTTGTCCTGGCCAGCAGCCCCTGAAGAAACAGTGCCCAAAGCTGCCAAACCTTCCACAGCTGTTTCCTCTCAGTAGCTTTACAAGAGATGCCAACTCTTTCCGGCTTCTGCAGTAGAGTTTGTTAAGGCCTTTTCAGAGCTTGTCCTTAAAGGGGCAATGTAGGAAGAGCTGAAGATCTCTTCTCTCCCTCCCACGTTGACTGGCTCCATCCAGGGGTTTAGAGAAACAGCAGCTGGCATTTCCCTTATAAAAAGCAGTTCACTTTTCTTCCCTTGCTTTCCTCACTCCAGCAGATGTGTGCTGCTCTGTGTCTGTGCGTGTCTTGCATCTCTCCCTCCTCCTTCCTTATCTCCTTGACCTGTTGTGAGGGTTCAACTAGGCTGACCATATGAAAAGGAGGACAGGGCTCCTGTAACTTTAACAATTGTAGAGAAAAGGGAATTTCAGCCAGTGTCATTTGTATGCAATTAGTTCCTGATGAAATTCCCTCTTCATCACAACTGTTAAAGTTGCAGGGGCCCTGCCTTCTTTTGTATATGGTCACTTTAGTATAGTGCCTGCACCTTTAACTGCTGTGATGAAGAGGGAATTTCACCAGGGACTAATTGCATACAAATAACACTTGCTGAAATTCCCTTTTCTCTACAACTGTTAAAGTTACAGGAGCCCTGTCCTCCTTTTCAGATGGTCAGCCTAGTTCAACGGTATTATAAGGGTTAAATTTTATGTACAGAGTTAACATTTGTAAATAAGTGTGTTTGCAAAGACTAATGGGGGGAAATCACTCCAGAGCTAAAGATGGCAGACACTCAAAAGGTTTTCCTGATTAGATTAAGGACTCTCTGCCCTGGTAAGATCAGGTTTCTAGGTTAAAGGTAGAAGCCTGGGAGGAGGAAAATTACTGAGAGAGGTTGAGTTAAAACAGCAGTTATCAGTTCAAACTGAGAAGCAGGAAATCATAGCCAATGAGAAGAGCTACCCAGAGAGCCAATGGGAAGGCCTGGCTGGGCAGAGAGTTTTTAAAAAGGAGAAAACTGAGGGGGGGGGATTCAATTCATTGGGGATGGAGGATTGAGTCCTCCCAGAGAGTTGGGCGCTGGGGGAGACATAGAGCCTAACTGAAGAAAGTTGGATCTAACTGCCAGGTTATCAGGTAACCAAGCTAGATGGAACTGAAGTTTTATTTCTGTTTGTTTGTATTGCCTTTGAAAGTAACAGCTCTAGGTGCGTAAACACCTTAAGCAAGTGTGTCTTAATATGTCTGGAATAGTAAAGAGTTTCCTGAGTTGTTGGAGATTCCATTTCACACCCACCTACAGCTTAAAATCCCACGCTACTGAAAGGGGAAGGAGAAAAGGTGGAAACTTGGGTCCAAAAAAGGGACAGTGTGGCTCTTAAAGAGGCAATATATTTTTAAGGAGCAAGGTCAGAAGGTCCAGCCAGGAAGGTGGAACTCTGATAGTCGAGGTGGATCCTCGACAACTGGTTCGGATGACACGATAATCAATGGAGCGGGGGGGGGGGGAAACAATCGACAGTTGTGTTGCTTATTGTGTCGTGTGGAGTGCAACACACAACGCAAACACAACTGACAGTATGCTATTTGGGGCACTTAAACAAAGGAGAAAAACAATGGGCTTGCACATTGTTTATCCCGAATTCCATTGTTTAAAGTATCGTGTGGAGGGAATCCCTCTCTCTCCATGTACTATTCTGTTTGGTCATAGAGTTCGCCGGCCGGAGCAGCCGGGAAAACCCCAGCTGCTCCGATACAGCTGTCAGAACTTGCGGTACATGCTGGGATAAGGTCAGAGGACTGAGGGAGGTGGGAGGGAGGAGACGCAGCAGCCCAGAAGGACGCCGGGACTTTTAGCTGCACGATGGGGGAGGGGCAACATGTTGTGTGGCAGGTGCCGCCGCACCACCAAAATAACGCATGGTCAGTATGCTATTTCCCCCTCCATTGCCTAAAGTGTCATCCAAATTCACCCAGTATCTCAGTTTTATCTAGACTGATCCCTCCTTGAGTCCATTACTGACTCGATCCAGAATATCCACAGCTTTATGTCATGAAGCTTTGATGTGAAAGAGAAATAAAACTGGGTATCATCAGCATATTGTTTTTCTCCGTTGTATAAGTGCCCAAAATAGTGTACTTCCAGTTGTGTGTGCGTTGTGTGTTGCCCTCCACACGACACAATAAGCAACACAACTGATTATTGTTTCCCCTCCCTCCGTTGGTTATAGTGTTGTTCGAACCAGGACACTGTTGTATAGCAACAGAGGTGACCAGGAAATTGACTTTCAGCCTCTTCTGAGTGGCACTGCACTCCCATTACACAACAGCATCCTAAGCTGTGGACCTCATCCTTCAAGGCAAGGGTGTAGAACCTCGGTGAGTCCAATGGCCAAATTCCATTTGGGAGAAGCTTTGGGGGACACATTCCTGTGATGGGCAGAGCTGAAGGGGAAAAGGGGTGGGGCCAAACTACCCAAACCACCAGCATGTTGTAGCTGAAAGCTCTTAGTCCCAACAACTAAATGTTAGGAGAGGCATTTTAAGCTTTTAGAATGTGGGGGGAAATGCACAAAAGTTGGGAAACCACCAGGGTTTGAGGGGAACGGGTGTGGCCCTCTGGGGAATGCTAGAGGGTCAGATTTGGCCCTCAGGGCTGAGGTTCTGCACCCCTGCTTTAGAGCCTAAAGGATCAGGTGCATAGTTTAGGGCTTTTGCCATTTGACTTATGCACAAAGATCAACTGTTGAACAAACGGCCTCTCACCTGCTCCAGGTGACACACCAACTGTAACTCTTCTTTGAGAAAATGTGACCTGTCCACAGTGATCCATGGTATGGTAACATCCATGGTAGTTTGCTGCAATGTGTTTTTACATGGGGCTATGCATGAAGACTGGTTGTAAACCCCAGCTGGTTGAGAACACAGCTTCTGGACTATTCACATAATTTGCTAGTATTGAAATATCTTTAAATATTTAAATACACTGCTGCATGAAATGTTTTAAAACTGAATTTACAATGGTGTAAATTACATCGTTGTATTATGTGTTAGGGCATGCTACGGTCTTGCAACATTTAAGTGCTTACTTTTTTCCAGTCTTGAAGAGTTTGCTGCGGTCACACCGAGTGCTCAGCGCGTCTCTTCTTGCAAAGTGTCTTCCGGAACTGTATAAAACCCACCCACTTCCTGTAAAGCAGTTCCTCTTTTCCATCGCTGCCAATTCAGCTCTTAAAGCAAAAGTGCATGCAGTTGGAGAGCAGAGCCAAGAACCAGCTAAACCTGCGGGCAGTTAAAGGTTAAACGAAGGATTTCTCATCACCCTCCACGACTGCTATTGGACAAACCGGTAAGCTAGGACACATTCTTTTACAAACAATAGGTTTTCTAAGCAAATACACATATTAAATCTATAATACACGAAGCAAAATGCAACTCATATAAAACAGTTCAGTATGTGCATTGTGTACCTCAAAGAGTCTTCACAACCCTTTTGTACCGTTTTAAACCTACAGTATAGATCACCCCTGAGTAACAGTTTGTTTCTGAGCACAAGTCAAAATGCTGGTTTAAACACTGAAAAAAAAAAGCCTTAAACGGACTATAATTGGGGTATTTGAAAGACCACCGGTTCCCACATGAGGCTGTCCAGCTATGATGGATGCGTAGTCCTACCTATCAAGGACTGGGCCTCATTAGAAGAACACCTTCCCCATCTTTTGTTTCTCTGGTGCTAATTCTGACATTTAACAAGTGAAGGCTGTTTTGGCCTTTTAATGGAATTTAGTTCCTTTGGTTTTCCTGATGCTTTTAAGTGTTTCTTTGATGACTGCTGTTGCTATTGTATCTTAAGTGATGTTCTAAGCCAACTGGGGAATCAAAGATTGAAAGGTGGGGTATTTGTTTTTTTTAAATTATATAACATAGGGTAGATCTACATGCTGCTTTATAGTGGTATTGAAGTGTTGGGGGCCATGATACATCTATATCAAGCAGGACATAACACTATGAAAGTGGTATGAATGCGGTATATAGAATGTGTCACGGGCCCCAATAGTTGTTAGTGCGCTTTAATACTGCTATAAACAGTAGTGTAGTTCCTGCCTTTACATACAATTAATAAAGAACTCAGATTCTTCCCTTAAGCACCTCTTTCTATTTAAAGCTCTGTGGGAAAAGTGCCGGCTACTGTGGGCCTTCGTGTCTTGCCTTCTGTTTTAATACATTACAGCACAGCAAATGTCTCTCAGCTAACAGTACAATGTGCAGTGAAATGAAGAAAGACGGCAGAAGGGAAGGGTTGTAGAGAACAACAGGGAAATGTTGGGCGATGTGGGAAGAAAAAATGGAGGAAAATGTATATACGTCACTCACTGACATTCTCATTTCAAGGGTCACTGCTCTTTACCCTGCTTCCTCCATTCCTTACTGCTGCATTAGTGGTTTGGTAATACGATTCCAATTAGAACTTGAAATTTTACAGTTCGGTTGTAGTGAGTCAGCATAAAATGTACATACTTTTGCAGGCACTTCTCAGTCCCATTTTCTCCCACAACCTCAAAGCTGGGCAGCTTGAGGGAAAGGATGCTTCCTGGAGCCCCCTCAAGTCTTTAGAAGGGTTGGCTGTGAGGAGCAGGGATCACTCAGTTGCTGAACACAAGCAAGGAGCCGGGATGGGGGTCAGCTGACAAGGAAGATGGCAAGATATAGTCAACCTGGATAGGCAGACAGTGGCTGGTTTCGGACGACACTTTAATCAACGGAGTTCGGGATAAGCAACGTTCAAACCCGTTGTTTTTCTCCGTTGTTGAATCGCCCCCAATAGTGTGCTATCAGTTGTGTGTGCGTTGTGTGTTGCCCTCCACATGACACGATAAGCAACACAACTGACGGTTGCTTCCCCTCCCCCCTCAGTTGATTATCGTGTCATCTGAAACCAGCCAGTCACTAGATGGCACTGAGCTTAGCTGTTTCTGGGTGGAGTCAGGAGTTTCCTGTTATGTTCTTGCTAAAATGTCTCATGTGTGGTGATGAAGAAAAAAGACGTTGGGCAGAACTACACATTTCACAGCAAATGTGAGTATCTCAACGGGAATGTATTTGCATGGAAAAAATGGTAGCGGCAATCCGTCTCCTGCCTCAACATTTGCCCTGAAATCCTTCCCTCTCTCCCTCCTTTTTTCCTTTGATCAGGGTTCTGAAACACGCTTTTGTGTGAAAGGAGTTACAGAGAAAAAAGGAGAAAAGTTTAAATTTCCTTCCTGGCTGCCACTTCCTCCTTCCTTTTTGCATATGGGTAGCAAAATGTGGTGCACTGAATCCATTGAATGGTTTGCTGCCAAATGTGCATTTCCACTCTTAAGCTGTGTCAGCCATTTTCCATGGCCAAACTCAGCCCACTCAACACAATATCCATTTCAATGCATTTCCCGGGCTGTGTATATTCATCCAGAGTTTTGAAGCACTACTGGTGGCCTTGTTCCCAAATTATTCTTGTGATTTGACTATGTCCAGGCTCACACTTCCACCCCTTGAGCATTTTTTTGTCTTTGAGATTTAGACGTTTGCCTTTGAGTTTTGGAGTTTTGGGAACAGCTTGACTGTGATTTAAAGAAGCCCTTATTTAAGACCATTTTCCAAAGAACAAGAACTATCATGCCCAGAGCAGCATCTGTTTTGTGCCAGTATGGTGCAGTGAATATTAGCGTGTTGGGTTAGTGTTCAAATCACTGCTCAGCCATGTGGCACACAGGTTGGCCTTGGTTAAAAGCTTTTCTACTTGAGGCTTGTTAATCCATTGTATCTGCTTTTGTTTTCATCACAGAATTGAGATAGCACTACACGAAGAGCGTTCCCCCCACCCCAGCTTTCCCAATACATAACCTCTATATGGCACTGTAGTGGAACTGCCCAAATATACTAGTGGAAAAATCAATTGCTTTCGCTTTCACAAATAGTACTGCACTTTCTTTGTGCTAAGAAAACTCACCAAAAGTGCTGTTTTAAAACAGCAGTGAAACTGGAAAGTCACAACATTGCCTAAAGAACTCATAAACAACAGTGAGTAGGCAATGACAAGTGCACAATAAATGCTTCATGTCGAAAAGCTCAAAGTCTGCGTTTCTGAGGGCAGATTTGGACATTGGCTGCTTTCAGGGAAACAGGCAGTGTGACTGAATTTCATTTCCAGGTTTCATGTGTCTGGTATAATGTTTGTAAATGGACTTTGGTAAGCTATGCTTTGGAATTTTCCCATATAAATTGCTTAAAAGAAGTTACATCTGGGACAATTCTTCCCTGCATTTAGTTCCCTTGCATCCAAAGTCACCCCTAATCAAGTCTAGGACTGGAAAATTATTAATTACTGTATTGTTGATAGCAATAGTGCCATTACTTAAACCAGTTTATTAATTAGTGAGAAAAAACAAGACAGCTGATTGAAGTTTATTTTACTTTGACTTAATAAGCTTCCTGCTTTGTTTATGACTTGCCACAGACATGTCATCCGCATGTTTACCTTCTTCTTCTGCCTCTATATGCCAAAAGCATCACATTGTCAAAATCTCCAAATAAGCTGGTATTATCTTGCTCACACATATGAATATAAAAATAGTTGCCTTCTGCAATAAATCGTGCACTCCATATGGTTCACGTGCTACCCTGGCACCAAAAATACTGCATGTCCATCTGGCCAATGTATTATGTTTTCAAAGGAAGGTAAAACTTTCAAATTCAACCATCTGCTCAGAAAGAAGAAAACTTCCTGAATGATAAAACAAGGTGCAAGCACACATGCGTGCGCACACATACACACGACTCTGATACAGACTGTATTTCTGAGTATAATGGATCAGTACCTTTGACAACTTTTGTTTATGCATTGATTGATGTTTCCTTACACGCTTAGGGAAAATATGGTTACCTGAGACATAACAGCTGGTGTATATTTCACATTGTCTTCAGTCAAAAGGCTGCAGAAAATAGGGCCTCTGTTGATAAAACTTTTGTTATGAAGTGCGTGTACCCTTGATATCACTGAGTGTATTAACAGATATAATCCTCTGCTTATCTCTTTTCCTGTTCCTATAGTGCAATTGATGTACTAAGGGCCCCGTTGTGTAGAAAGAATAAAGGAGCAGTTTTCTTATATTCCACAAATTTTAGTCCCTAAAATTAACACTCTCCTTTTAAAATGATAACCAGAGAAAGAAAACTGCAAAGTTTAAATCACATTAAATTCTGATCTACTACATATTGTCAAAATGCTTCTTAATTTTTTAAATGTCTATTTAGAAGCTTTGCTCAGTAAAGGAGAAATATAAACATGTAAACAGAAATATCACTGGGCAGGGAAATAACTTTGATAAAAAAAAACACCCAGCAGTGTTGAGATATCATTTCATTGTCAAGATAAGTGAAGCTGTAGGGCATCATTGATGCTTAGAATGAAATGTCTTCTACCTGGATAAAATGGAGTGTTTTAAGATGGTTGCAAATATATTTTTTTATTAAAACAATTGTCCAAAGGCAGGGAGACTCAGAAGAATGGAATGGATAGTCCCACCCAAACTTTCTATTTTTCTCATTAGATTACACATTAGTCATACTACTATACCAGGTAGCCCTAGCAATATGTTGTAAAGAACACAGAAGTGACATAAAGCCAAACTGCATGAACAGGAGTTGTAATAGATCTAGGTTTTGGTTCTGCCAGGTCCCAGTCAATAGTCAGATTCTTTTAGTTACCAAGATAAAATAAGCCACTTGTGCAAAAAGATGACAATTTATTGATAGAAAATGAATGCAGAGTATACACATGCAAAGAAAGTTCATACTTCTTTCCCGCTAATCAAGCTCTCATAGCTGGGTGTCTATCGAGGGGGCCATAATAGATGGAAACCGTTCCTAGAGCCACAGAATTTCTCCAAGCTGACTGCATATTGCCCCCTGAAGGGAGACCAAAGCACGAAGCCGGTGGATTGGATCCCATAGGCTCCTCTGCTAGAGGCCTCCCTCCCTCTCAGGAACTGACAGACTACATCACTCTGCCATCTCAGAAGAAACAAGGGAGATTCTCGGTCACAGCATCCAGCTTGGGAAGCTAATGCCTTTTTCAGTGCCTGGTTAGGAGTGAAAACTTCCCAGCTCATTTTGAAATAAGACTCTATGAGAAAAGGGTGAGAAAACTATAAAAGGGCCTTCTAAGAAATGAGACAGACATTAGAAGCTGCCCTTCAAGGGACCTACCTCAGCCAAAGCCAGCTAAAATCTACTGACTGTGCCAAATTACACAGGTCTACTACCAGCATTTTGGAACTCTGTGAAGTCCATATTTCTACTCACTAACAAACTCACTACAGGAGTATCATATGGTATAGCTCTACTGAAATTGCTGATCAGGGATTGCATACTTGAATACTTCCATTAATTACCCCATTTAACTAAATTGGCATGTTAGATGAAATGTTTCAGCCAACTTTCTCCTTGACAAGCTACTTTATTCCTCACAGGCAATGAAATGGTACAGACTAGGCATGAATGAATCTGTCAATTTAGGATTCTCTTAATATTCTGTTTTTCTAATATTAAGTTTGGTTTGTCCTATTTCCACATCAATGTGAGATTTATTTATTTTTTAAAATAATTTTGAATGAAAATTTATGCATATTTTGCATGACAATTTATGCACAATTTTACCTAAACTACACAATTTACAAGATGTTTTTCTTAATGCATTCTTGAACATGATTTTCACTAATGTAAGCATATTTGTGGGTGATTTGCCAACATATTCATATGTTTGTATGTGTATTTTGATTAAAGAACTCCATCACAAAATTGCAGAAGTGCATATTTCGAAGAATAACTGAATTTTGAAGTGCTAAATTAGGTACAGAAGTGCTAACTTAGGTATGTTCATGTTAAAGTGTGAAATGAACAGATTTATCCCCCGTCCCTAATACAGACCACCTAAAACTTCTCCTGGATTCATTTTAAGGCAGAAGTGGAGAAGCAGGCCTGTTACAGAACAAGGATAGAAAAGGAGAGGGTTGTGCCATTACTACTACTATTTTTATAGAAGTCCATATGTAGGAAAGAAGAACAATTTAGCATCTTCCTGCTCATGTTCCCCAGCAACTGGTATTCAGTGGTATATTGCCGGAAGCAATATATAGCCATTATGACTAGTAGTAATTGACATCCACCTTTAAAAATATCCAAGTTGGTTGCTAGCCATTACTATATCTTGTAATAGTAAATTCTACTACAAATGCAGTACTTCCTTTTATCTGTCCTGAATCTTCCCCCATTTAGCTTCATTGAATGACCATGGGGTCAAGTATTATATGAGAAGGAGAAACACTTCTCCCTATCCACTTTCTCCATACCATGTATCATTTTATACATCTCTACCATGTCTCCCCTTATTCACTTTTTTTTCTAAGCTGAACAGCCCCAACATTGTAATTATTCCTCAAGGGGATTTGGTCCAGCCCTTTGATTATTTTGGTTGCCCCTTTCTGCACTCTTTCCGCTCTACAAGGACTCGGGTGGTCCTTCTCCGTGAGCCCCTGCCAAAGGAAGTGAGGCAGGTGGCTACCAGGAGGAGGGCCTTCTCTGTTGTGGCACACCAGCTGTGGAATGAGCTCTCTAGAGTGGTTTGCCTGGCACCTACATTAGACTCTTTTAGATGCCAGGTGAAGACCTTTTTATTTTCTCAGTATTTTAATAGTTTATCAGTTTAATTTTTAACTTTGCTGTTTTAAATCTGTATTTTAAATTGGTATTAATTCTGCATTGCTGCTTGGTTTTATCTTGCTTGTGTTCTTATATTGTATTTTTATACTGTTGTTTTATATTTTGAATGGTTTTTTATGGTTTTAATTTTTGTAAACCGCTCAGAGCTTCGACTATTGGGCAGCATAAAAATGCAATAAATAAATAAATAAATACAATTTTAATTTGCTTTTATGTACATTGACCTGAGAGTTTCAGCTATGAGGCAACTCACATGTTGAATGAGTAAATGATTAGAATTGAAAGTTATCCTTTTCTGCAGTCAACTTTGGTGATTCTCCAAAGAATCATTATCCCATGATATGTGTTAAAACCGAACAACCTTCCTAAGAATTATCTTGTTTTGTTTCTCCTTCACATCTCTTGACAACTTGTTTATTTTTCAGCAAGGTCCTGTTCTAAAATCTGCTCCTCTTCTGTTTTTGTTTGCAAAATGGTCTCTTAATGCAAGTATGAATGTGTATCTGGACTTGCATCTTGAAATGTATCATTTTCTCTCCATTCCTTTTGGTCATCCTATGCCCCCTTCACTTCTGCTGTAAACTGCTTTGGGCATGGATTGTGCAATCAAAGTGATAAATTGCCAGCAGCTGCTACAACATACAACATAGAAGTAGTGAAGAGTTATGGTTCTAACGTTATTGCTTCACATGAGCTTCAGCCAGCAATTGCTTTTCTGATTGTGAGTAGCACAATTACTTGAAGTCCATGGTCATCATTGCAGATGCTGAAAATTAAATCAAGTCAGGAGAGTTTGTAACTGTTCTGGCTAGGAGCATGATACTTTATTATTAGAGAAAGATGGCTGTGCTTGCTAGGTTAATCTGGTTTATTATATTAATACGAATGTATTTCATTTTTCAGGAAATGTATATAGAGGGTTACCTGTGGGCAGGAGGGGGTTGTGTATAATCGGCTGTTTAGTTTAGGAAGTGAGTGATGTCATAGGAGGGCTTTTCTGTTTTGACAGTTGAGGGGAGATAGGGTTTGGAGGGGAGATAGGGTTTGGAGGAGAGATAGAGTTTGGAATTCAGTGGAACACCATCTCAGTTAGAGAAGGAGGAGTTAGAGGGGTAGTGAGGCAGGCTTAGGCTAATTAACAACATCTATGTAAATAATATCTTGCTAATAATAAACTTTTATTTTATGTTACTCGGAGGATGGCAGCAAGGGAGAGGGCCTTCTTTGTGGTGTTTCCCCAATTATGGAATGATCTTCCCAATGAGGCCCGCCTGGCGCCAACACTGTTATCTTTTCGGCGCCAGGTCAAAACTTTTCTTTTCTCCCAGGCATTTTAACAGCTTAAGTTGAGGCCTTAACTGACTTTGTGGCCAGGCTTAAAAAGTTTTAAATGTTTTAAATATAAGCTGTTTTATGTTTTATGGTTTTAAATTTTGTATATTGACTTTTTAATGCTTAATCTTTTAATTTTTGTAAACCGCCCAGAGAGCTTTGGCTATGGGGCGGTATATAAATGTAATTATTATTATTATTATTGTTATTGTTATTGTTAATAATAATAATAATAATAATAATAATAACAATTCCATGTGCCAGCTTGGTCTTCGTTTATGTCAACTCATACATTCACTTCCCCAAATTAGAAATAACAGTTTCAGTGGTAAATAGTCATGGCAGAGTAAAAGGTTAGCCAAGTCAGTGGGTACAGCTAATTTGAAAGTGACGTCCCACTCCTTAGGCTTATTATCTTAGGCATGAAGTGATAACGGGAAAGCCTGGGTAAAAGGAGAGGTGGGCATCACAATAGCCTTTAATACAACTTGAAGTTGTGTTGACAAATACAGTTCTGTATCAGGCTGATGTGTGTCACATATCACATTTTTTTCTACTCTGTGTCACAAAAACAAACAAAAACAACTGTGTACAGTGTGATTAGGCATATTTGTGGCAGCTACAGTGTGGGCTGGTGTGTATTGGCTAAACAGTGGTATATGTGTACATCTGACCAACAAATTATGTGTGAGAGAGTATAATATCTAGCAGTTCTTTTAGAAGGGTGTATTTGGCCTGATAGTAGCAGTGTAGTGTAGTGCAAGAATTTTAGGTCTGACAGTGGGAAACAGTCTCAAATCTCCAGTCAGCCATGAAACTCATTGGGTGGATGGGTGTCAATATGCTTTAGCTTAAAATTCCCTGAAGCCCTTGGAAGAAAGGCAGGAGAGAAATGAAGACGAAAATTCCCAACAACATAAAGGTTCTAGAAGCACTGCTTTAGGAGACATGAGTTTATTAATCATATGCTTGGTGTTTCAACTATAAAGCGGGGATGGGTTGAAGTGTTAACGTTTAACGCTGAAGGAAAAGGCAAAGGATAGGACCGAAGCCCCTACTCTCTGTCTTGTCTCTCTGCACTTTGCTGCTTTAAGACTATCCCCCAACCCCCAGCCTGACTTCAATACCAGAAGTGAGCTGGCTGGAAAAAGTGTCTTACAGCAGTGGAGCATGGGGAGGCAAGGTGGTGAGAGGAGTGATTTTCCTCCCATCTACTCTCTTTAGCAGCCTTCTTCCACCTGATGCCTTCCAGATGCATTGGAATTCAGACTCCCATCAGCCTCAGCCAGCATGGCCAGTGGTCAGGAATCCTGGCAGTTGTAGTCCAAAACTTCTGTAGGGTACCAGCTTGAGGAAGGCTCCTTTTTCGTGTTAAAAGTAAACCTCGCTTCACCCCTGTTTTGTAGCCAAATGAGTGAGCGTGTGTTTCACACACACACACGCACTCGCTCATCTGGTTTAGCTCTAAGACAGTCCCAGTGGAGGACTTCATGCCAGAAAACTACAGACCGCACTTCATTGATATCAATTACTTTTAAACAAGAGTAAGGCAGTGATAGAGGAGAGGGAAGGCTTGCTGTACAATTAACTAGTTAAAGTTCAGAAGCTTGCATCTACTACATTAGAAATGCTTCTATTCCTCAGCTGCAGGAGAGGTGGGCATTTTATTTTTAGAATGTCTTTATTTATTGCATTTCTATACTGCCCAATAGCCGAAACTCTCTGGGCAGTTCATATATCACCAGTGAATGTAGAATACATATCCATATCTCCAGTGAATGTAGAAAGCTAATAATTATATTACATCACCATATATAATGGAGGAAGACGGGTGCATGGGCCAAAGGAACCTGACTGGTGCTGGTAAAAAATAGAACAGTGAGTAATGGATCTCATTTATTTATTTAATTTATATGCTGCCCTCTAACAAAAAGTTCCGAAGGTGTCTCACACAATAAATCAGGTTAAAAACAGATACAGTGATAAAAATATAAAATATCTCAAATGGCTAGGAGAAGATGAATCTTTTTGCCTGGCATTGCAAAGATAGTAGCTTAGGCTCCAGATGAGCCTTGTTGGGTAGTACATTCCACAACTTCCAGGGGTACTTGGCAGAGGACCTCCAAAGATGACCTAAGGGATCTGTGTAAGGTACATATAGGAGAAGACATCCCTTGTTTATGTTGGGTAAGAGACTCCCAGTCATGAACCATGAATTTCCACGTCTCTGGGTTTTGTGGGCTTTTTTTTTTTTTTTAACCATCTCATCTGCAACTCATGCTGCATCAGATCAAAGGCCCATTTAGTCCAGCATTTTCCTACCAATGGTCTTGTAAGCAGGACAGGAAGAAAAATATAGCATGGCAAATTGCCATCATCACTTTTGTCACCTGCTGCTGCTTCATGAAGCAAGGATTGGGCCTCCCTTCCCCTCACAGAGCCCATTCCCAAAAACTGCCTTGTCAGCAGGAGAGGAAGAGGAAGTAAACTGTCATCATTACCATCTCTTCAAATAGGCTTTAAAAACATTTTTAATTATATATATTATCTCTCTCTCTCTCCCTCCCTATACCTTTTTCCTGGTGTGTCATGCCTTAAATTTAGATTGCAAGCCTGAGGGCAGGGATTGTCAGTGCTGGCCCTACGTTTAAGCAGAATGAAGCAGTTGCCTCAGGTGACAGATGCTGGGAGGTAGCAATAAGTTCTTCTTCGTGGTCTCTGTGCATCACACATATGGGCTCGCGCCGACGCCGAGCCTACTTCCGGGAAACTTAGCTAGCTTAGACTTTTGGCGGGAACCCCTCCCCCCACCATCCTACCGCGCATGCTCAGGGCTCCCGCCTCTCCTTACCTCAGTTCTTCTTCGACCGCTTCGCAGTTAGCCTCGCGGGAGACTTCTCCGGTACGTTGTACCTAGTTAAGAGAAAGAAGGATAGTTTTTCGTTAGCTTAGGCTGTTTCTCGTTATTAGTATTAGTTAGATAGTTAGTTAGTAGTTTAAAAAATAAATAAATAAATAAAAATTTATATATATATTTATAGTTCGTAGATATAGCGGCCGCCAGCTTATGGCGCAGACCGCATTGTTTCGCCGTTGTTCACGGTGTAGGGCAAAGATCGCCCTCTCCGACGGGCATTCTCTCTGCCTTGTCTGTCTGGGCGAAGCTCACGTTGTTGATTCGTGCAGCCATTGCATGAAGTTTTCCAAACAAACAAGAAGGAATAGGGCAGACCGCCTCCGTAGTCTACTGTGGACTCAGGCTTTATCGGCCGTCGATCAACCTCGTCCCTCAATGGCAAAGAAAGGCATTTCTGGGGAGAGTCATAACCTCTCAAGCCCAGCACCTCCGGTTTCCCCCCAATTACGGGCGGCGGCACCGGCATCGGTAACGGAATTTTCAACTGCCTCGTCGCCACCCCCGGCAAAGAAGGCAAAAAAATCGAAGTCGGCAAAGAAGTCGACATCGACAAAACCAACAAGCAAGCCTCCGACATCTTCGAAATCGAGGTCGTCATCGATGCCGTCTTCGACATCAGTGAAAGTGGTGGCTATGGTCCACAAGTCTTCGTCGTTACCGATAACTTCTTCGGCACCGACACACCGTTCGGCATCGATTGCGTCGACATCACAGACTTCGCAGCGGGAAGTAGCCTCACCAACCCGTTCGACATCGAGACGTCGGACACCTTCCGTCTCTTCTCTGCTCCGCACGCCTTCGACACCGAGGATGCATTCGCAGCAACCTCTGTCACCCTCTCACTCACTGCCCTCCACTGGGGCAATGCCAATTCTCATTCCGTCGGATACTGACCGATCGATGCCGATGCGCCAGTCGTTACCGAGCCAACAGAAAGAGCCTCGGCGTCGACGTCGATACCATCCCTCCCAGTCGAGGTCGTGTTCTCGGTCAAGGTCTCCTTCGCGGGACTCTGAACTTTATTCTGAGCATTCCCGCCGGTCTGCCCGTGCTCCGTACCGGTTTGACCCATATACAGGGCGCCGAATTCAGGGAGACCAGTCGCCACCGCCGGTTCCTCCGCGTAGGACCGCTTCTCTACACCGCTCCTCCGCTCGGCGTCGAACGAGCTCGACATCGACAGCTATTCGTCCCCAGCAACGAACACCATCTAGATCGCCTCGACATCGACAGCCCTCGCAATCGTTTGAGGAGTATGCGTCGGATTCATCGTCCGCCCCATCGCCTCGTCCTTCGGAGCCATCACCCTTGGATACTGTTGGGTTTGAAGACTGTGCATCACCAACAATGGAGATGGGCAGTTTCACGGATCAAATGCAGAGACTGGCTCAATCCTTGAATATAGAATGCCAACAGGTGGCTGAGGAGTCTGATGATGGGATTTATGATGTTATGCATGCAGAGCCATCACCCCAGCTGACCTTGCCAATGGTCAAAGCTCTATTAAAGACCCTCAAACAGTCCTGGGAGCATCCAGCCACGGTAGGACCCACCTCCAAGCGCCTTGATGCGATATATAAAGTCAGGGAAGCGCAGGCGCCCTTTCTTTTTCATCACCCAAAGCCGAACTCGGTTGTGGTGGAGGCGGCGCAGGGCAGATCCGGAAAGGTGCATTCCGCACCGACAGATAAGGAGGGACGGAAGCTCGATGCCTACGGGCGGCGTATTTATGCGTCAGCTTCGCTGGGTGTAAAGGTGACAAACTACATGGCGCTCATGGCACGCTATCAGCTTTTTCTTTGGGAGAAGATTTCATCGCTCACCGATTATCTCCCCGACGATCAAAGAGAGCTGGCTAGGGTCTTCCAGGCGGAAGCGATCCGCTTGTCCAAACAAGAATTGACAACGGCACGGCATCTTACTGACTGTGTTTCCAAGGCCATGGTGGGTTCAGTGGCTTTACGTCGCCATGCGTGGTTGCGGTCGGCGGCGTTACCGCAGGATACTAAGAACAGAATAGAAGACCTTCCATTTGATGGAGAGGGTCTGTTCAATATAGAAACGGATACGGCCATGGATACATTACACAAGGCTCGCATGACGGTGAAAAAAATGGGCTTTCAACAGCCTCAGCAGTCCTACCGACCAAGAAAATGGTATAGGCCAGTCCCATTCCAGCCAAGATCGCAGCAGGATAAAACGCAACGGTACCAGCCAGCCGCGACACAGGCTTATCAGCCTCGGAAGTCAGCCCCGCGTTTCCACCAACGCAACAAGCAACAACAGTCTGGCAAGCGCCGTCTTTGACTTGGCGCTGCCTCTCAACTGCACCGACACCAACAGACTGAGGCCCTTTCTGCAAACCTGGGCGTCAATAACATCAGACGCTTGGGTATTAAAAATCATAGCAGAGGGCTACAAGATAGAGTTCGAGGTCCCTCCTCCACTGGGCACCATAAAAATTACGCCACCCTCACTGACTTTGGCACAGGAGACTACCACCCTTCTACAAAAAGCAGCGATCACGAGGGTTCGGCGATGTCAGCTCAAAACGGGATTCTACTCCCGCTATTTTACGGTGCCAAAGAAGGACGGGGGACTTCGTCCTATTATGGATCTCAGAGAGCTCAACAAGTTCATCTTACCAAAGAAATTTCGCATGGTTACCGTGGCATCGGTTCTCCCTATGCTGAAGAAGGGCGACTGGTTCACGCTAATAGACTTAAAAGACGCCTATTTTCACATCGCTATTCACCCTGCCCATCGGCGATACCTGCGTTTTCTCATTGGGCGCCACGCGTACCAGTTTTCCGTCCTACCCTTTGGCCTAAAATCTGCGCCAAGGGTATTCACCAAGTGCATGTCGGCGGTGTGCGCTCATCTACGGTCTCGGAACATCGACTTGTATCCTTACCTGGACGATTGGCTGATCGTCTCAAAGTCCAGAAGCCAGGCGCTTGCCGACGTCCACGAGGTCATCTCTCTTCTGTCGTCACTTGGGCTGCAGATAAATTACAAAAAATCCATCATTCAGCCATCGCAGAGGCTGCAGTTTATAGGAGTAACTCTCGATGCTACCGTCGGGAGGGCTTTCCTCCCTACAGACAGAATCGCCGCCCTACAGCAGCGGGCGTTAAGTTTGCAAGGCCGTTCTCGGACCTCAGCGTTTGCAATTCTCAGATTGCTAGGCTTGATGGCAGCAGCAGTGTTCGTGGTCCGTTGGGCGCGGCTCCGAATGCGCCCCCTCCAGCAGTTCCTGCTGCAACATTACTCACCTCTGCAAGACCCGCACCAGCTAATACTTACCATTCCTTGCCTGGTCAGGAACTCGCTCCGGTGGTGGTCCGTTGTACACAACCTTTCCCAGGGCATGCGGTTTGCTCCGCGGGAGCCGTCTCGCATAGTGACGACGGATGCATCTCTAAATGGTTGGGGCGCCCACCACGACGACCTGCTCACACAAGGAAGATGGTCACCTTCAGAAACTCACCTCCACATCAATATGCTGGAGCTTCTAGCAGTCAGGAAAGCCTTACAGGCATTCTTGCCTCACCTGCAAGGGCATCATGTCCGGATTCTCACCGACAATACCACAGTGGTGTGGTATCTAAACAAGGAGGGAGGCACTCGGTCGCGCCACCTCCTGCGGCTTGTGATGGACATTTTCGAGTGGGCCATCTCCCACAATATGCTCCTGTCGGCATTGCACATTGCGGGGAAGGAGAACACCACGGCAGATGTTCTCAGCAGATCTTTCACGGACACGCACGAGTGGGAACTGAACACTACCGTTCTCACTCGTCTCTTCGCTCGTTGGGGCACGCCCGATATCGATCTGTTTGCAACAGCAGCCAATGCAGTTTGCCCAGAGTATTGCTCCAGAGCGGGCATAGGGATTGCATCGCTGGGGGATGCGTTTCAATTGGACTGGTCCAGAGGCCTTCTCTACCTCTTCCCGCCGTTTCCGCTAGTGGCAAAAGCAGTGGCTACGATCAGCCGCCACAATTCGGACGCTATAATGATAGCTCCGTGGTGGCCAAGGCAACCTTGGTTCACGTCGCTACTCAGACTAGCGAAAGCGGAAATTTGGAACCTACCTCGCCGCCCCGATCTACTGTCTCGACAGGGGGGCAGCGTTCTTCATCCAGATGTCCACTCTCTACACCTGACGGCCTGGAGAATCCGGCGTCGTGGAGAGTACTCGACCTTCCAGAACAAATAAAATCTATATTGGAGGCTTCGCGTAAGCCCTCAACTAGACTGTCCTATAATAGAAAATGGACGCGTTTTCAGGAATATGCAGCTATTAATGGCTTTGATTCTTATACATCGGACATGCCTAAAATTATCTCCTTCCTGTACTCTTTGCATAACCAAGGTCTCAAACCGGCTTCCATTAGGGTCTATCTGTCAGCAATTACAGCCAACCACAGTTTGGTGAATGGGTTCTCTGTTTTTACTCACCCGATGTCAAGAGCTTTCTTAAAGGGTCTACAGAACTTGTTTCCTTCAATTCGGCCGGTTGTGCCGCAGTGGAGTCTTTCTGTCGTGCTCACAGCCCTCACTGCCAAACCCTTTGAGCCATTAGCGACTATTGATATTCGCTTGTTGACTCTAAAAACTATATTTCTAGTTGCCATCACGTCTGCGAGGCGTGTCTCAGAGATAGGGGCTCTACTGGTCGATCCTCCCTATTTACAGTTCTTTCGAGAGAAAGTTGTGTTATGTATGGACCCCACGTTCATTCCCAAAGTTTCCTCTTCGTTTCACGTGGGCCAGGACATTGTGTTACCCACATTTTTCGAGCCGTCATTAGATCCCTTGTCTTCGAGATTACACGCCTTGGACGTTAGGAGGGCTTTGGTTTTCTACAAGTTAAGAACTAACTTTTTTAGGAAATCTCGTAGGTTATTCGTCTGTTATGGGGGCGTTACAAAGGGGTTACCAGTATCTTCGCAACGCATCTCAAAGTGGGTTGTGGACACCATTATCCTGGCTTATAGGATTGTTAATAAGGATCCTCCTTTTCAACTGACGGCGCATTCTACCAGAGCGCAGGCAACATCTTCGGCATTGCTACAAGGCGCTTCGCTATCTGACCTTTGCAAAGCAGCCACCTGGTCTCATGCTTCGACATTTGTGAAGCATTATCGCCTGGATGTCAGAGCGAGACAGGACTCTTCATTTGGTAGAGCGGTCCTCTCCTCGATTTGCCAGTGACCAACCACCGTCACCGACCAGCATGCCTACCCACCTCCGGTAAGTCTATGCTTGTTATTCTCCCATATGTGTGATGCACAGAGACCACGAAGAAGAAATGCAGGTTGCTTACCTGTAACTGTAGTTCTTCGAGTGGTCATCTGTGCAGTCACACAACCCACCCACCGTCCCCACTTGGCATCGCTGTTGTGATTGTCACTTGGTTCGCCATGCTCATTATCTATAACATAATAGTGCCTTAGTCATGGGGCCAAGCGGTCTCAGAGAACTGAGGTAAGGAGAGGCGGGAGCCCTGAGCATGCGCGGTAGGATGGTGGGGGGAGGGGTTCCCGCCAAAAGTCTAAGCTAGCTAAGTTTCCCGGAAGTAGGCTCGGCGTCGGCGCGAGCCCATATGTGTGACTGCACAGATGACCACTCGAAGAACTACAGTTACAGGTAAGCAACCTGCATGTGTCGAAGGAGAGTGTTTTGGGCCATGTAGCTTGCCCTGTACCCCTGCTACCTTCAGGTGTGGTAGAGGATGCTGTCCTATTGTCATGGTTGTAGAAAGAAGTAACTGTCAGTTCAGTCAGCTTTTGTACATGGGATGGAAAGGGGTGTCATCTTTGTTTTCACCTCAGGCAGCAAAATTGGGGACTGTTACACTACTTATCTTGGTAAGCCACCCTGAAAGCCTTTTTGGCTAAAGTGCAAGGTATAAATGCTATAAATCAATCAATCAGTCAATCTTGTGGCAGCAATTTCCATAAGTTAAATCACGCATTGTGTGAAGAAGTGCTTGTTTTTTCTATCCTGAATGTGCTAGCATTCCAATTCATTAGTTTACATTCTACTATTGTGACAGAAGGGAAAATTCCTTCTATCTACTTTTCCCACACTACTCACAATGGTATGATGATAGTTGCTCATTTGTCTTCTCATCTTTACTGCAGTAATGTACTTATGGGGTATGTTGTCCTCTAGAAACAGTTATGATGATTAATGGAGGCACAGTTGTGCCTCCTTTGTTAAGGGCCGTCAGTAAAAAACACATTCCACCATGTTAATGTGATAATTGGGGGGGTCATTCTAACAGCCATAAAACTGAAAATGTTTCACCAACCTTTCTGAAATTTATAGGTGCCAGAAAGAAATGTTTGTTTTACATTACCTGAAAATTTCAAGAATATTGGTGAAAGATTGAGGGAAGGAGAGCAGTTTCAGGTAGAAAAGGAATAGAAACCTGTCTCCCTGCTTTTGTAAATTTACTTCTGGGTTGAGACTTTTTGTGCTCACAATTTGCATAATTTCTAGAGCCTTATTAATTAATCCAGTGGTGGGGTCTTCTTCCTCCTTGACTGTAGTTGGTGGAAAGCTTTTCATTTTTTAAAAATTCCCTTCGGTTGACTTTTAAGGACTATTTTAACCTCTCATTCAAGTCAATGAGGCAGCCATCTTCCCTCATAACGCGACACTGACACGTGCTCAGTAGCGTCGCTGTCCCCCCTCCCTCCTGCCTTAGAATGTGGGGTGGGTGAGTGAAATGGCCGCTGCCTCTAGCACAGACCTTTTGAGTGAAGAAGAAGAAGAAGAAGAAGAAGAAGAAGAAGAAGAAGAAGAGTTTCTCTTTTCTCTTCTGGAACATGCATTCCTTTGGCTCTGAGAGTATTTTGGGCTATCTTCATAAGGCCAGTTTGCTCTTTTGCTCCCTGGTGAAGCAGGGTGTGGCTACTCTGGATCCATGGTAACCTGATCTTCAGATCTCTCCTGGGAATAGGTAGCTATACCTTTCTTTTAATTTCCCCCACCCCACTCACACACAGTGCTCCTTCCCTCTTTTCTAAGAGTTTGGTCCATACTGCTATAAAAGTGAACGCTTCAAACACTTCATTTAATTAGTTTGGGCTGGTGTTAAGTTGTAAGTACAATGTTGAAACCTTTCAAAGTGCTTCTGGGCCTACAACGCTGGTTTCAGCCTAGTCACCCTGTTTTTTTAATAAGGTTTAGAAACAGTTGAGGTGTCGTTTATTTTGCATAGTGTACACATGGATTTTCTTTCTAATCCTTGTAGTCTATACTGCCTCCCTCCTTGATGTGTTTTTGGATGCAGACAAACCCTTTTTTGTTCCAGCAGGCCTTTGGCAAATAATCTGGACCTCTGTCTATACCTTTGACTTTTAAATTGTTATGTATTTAAAATGTTTAAAATGCTTTAATATTGAAAAGTATTTAATTATATTTTTAACTTTATATACTGACTTGCAATGATGGGAGTTATAGTCCAACACCTTTGGAGGGCATCAGGTTGGGGAAGGGCTGCTCTAAACAAAAAAAGAGAAGTAGGTGGCCCTAAGTTGTTCGTGATCAGTTTTCCACAACCCCACAGTCACCTCTGCATATCATATTCTCCACCCTGTCCTCATGGTTTATCTGCTTTGGGAGAATGAGAATTTCACTTGCACTTTCTGGCTCCTTAGGGACGATTTGGCGTTAAGGCTTGTGAGCCTTAACTCCCAATTTCCCTGCTTTTGGGTGCTTGGTTGGAATCTGTAGAGCCTTAACGTTGTTTTTGTAAACTGTAGGTTTTTTGTTTAATGAATAACAATAGTGACCAGTAGTAACAGAAGTTATCACAAACTTGGAACTAACAACAATATATTAATCACAGGGCACTGAAGTTTAATTTTTCATGCCAGAATCCTTCACATCTGTTTTCTCATCTGCGCTATACATGAGTCATTGGGTTTTCCAATCATTGAAATGAAAAAGGAAAACCATTCATGTTTTGTAGTCAGAGAGAATGTATATGTTAAAGTACCTTAAAAACTACCTCAGCTACTTCGGCTATATCCTCATTATTTACAGGTTATTTGAGGGTAGCTGCTATAGGAAACACAACAAACTTCTGTCAGCTAAAAAAATACATTGTTATGTCAATGGAAAAGGATGAAATTCCCCTGGGGACAAAGGCAATTTAGAAAGAGAGTTGCAATGATTCGTATGAATGACAAATGAGAAGAAACATCTTATATTCCAGCCAATTTCTTACAGATAATAGCATTCCAGAATCAAAGTCACATCTAATGAATTAGTACAGATTTTGTCAGTAGCTAAAAAATGGTAAAATAGCATCCTGGAGAACTTTACCACCTAAAATGGCCGTATGAATCCATCATTATATTCTAACATTCACTGCAAAAAAAGATGCAACAAAGGAGGCTATAAACTCAACTCAATTATTAGGGTGACCAGATAAAATCCAGGTCAGGGCTCATGTCACTTTAACAGTTGTAGAGAAAAGGGAATTTCAGCCAGTGTCATTTGTATGCAATTAGTTCCTGGTGAAATTCCCTCTTCATCACAACAGTTAAAGTTGCAGGCACTATACCAGAGTGACCATATACAAAAGAAGGCAGGGCCCCTGCAACTTTAACTGTTGTGATGAAGAGGGAATATCACCAGGAACTAATTGCATACAACTGACACTGCCTGAAATTCCCTTTTCTCTACAACTGTTAAAGTTATATGAGCCCTGACCTGGATTTTATCTGGTCAGCCTACAATTATAACAGAGGCTCCTAGACATTTACATGAAGAAAAAAATATCAAAGTATTTCTATGGGGTTAATAAAATTAATTTACATTCTCTTAGTTTGGCACTAAAGGACAGTCACAATTAAACAGTAATGTATTTTTACATGTAAAGTATCTATGCATGTCTATAACTGCACACATGTATGAAAATCACTGGTCTAACAAACAGTGTTGGGGTCAAATCTCAGTTCAGCAATGGATGAACAGCATGATTTTGAGAGAAAGAATCACTAGGCTGATAGTGTTGCACACAGTATGGGCTATTTAAATCCCACTGAAGACAATAATGAGTCTTGTGGCACCTTTAAGACTAATACATTTATTAAGGCAGAAACATTCATGGGAGCTATCTATATGCCTTATTTGCTCTGCGGGGGTGCTGTGTCAGTTATATGATGCAGCGGCCAACTCTCAACCCCCATGAGGCTTTCCCCCAAAGCTGAGAATTTTAAAATTTGAGGACTTACCCCAACTTTTTGCTTGGAAACAAGGTCACTACCTTCCTTCCGCTATGTGGCTTTGCTTCGGCATGGAGCTGGAGGTGTTCTAGGGCAGATGGTGACTGCTGATAGGTCACCGAAAGAGCAGAAAGGCCGGGCAGTGGGTGGGCCTGATGAACTGAATGGCTGCCGGAAATCCTGTGCTCCTTCCTGCTTTGGGAATTTCCCGCCCCCACCTCACAGCATTAATACCACGGGGTTTTACAAGGAAGGAGAGGCAGAGTGGTGCCATGAAGACACAGTCATGGACACCAGACTCTACATTTGTCCATGTCACCAGACTCTAGTCCAAGAAAGCTTATGCAATAATAAATTTCTTTGACTTAAGTGCCACATGTCTGTCCTGTTTTGCTGCAACAGACTAACATACCTAGTCATGGGAAAATGCAGGAAGGGGCAAGTGGGTACAGTTGCCCCCACCCCCAGATAAGCTGTAATGTCCAGATTCCTAGTTTCCATTAAAAAAAAAAGCAAGCCTCTAGCCCTTGTAGAACCTATGATGCAAAATGTGCACTATTCTGCCTTTCATTTTGAGAGAAATTAGCTTGCTCCTGCATTTCGGTATTTTTAGCCAATGAATGAAATCAGAGTCATGGTTAACATGGCCACTATCTGGATGTGCTAAGCTTTTAGGGGGTCTTTCCTGTTAGGAAATAAATGCAGCATCATGAAGAAGATAAAACAATTTAGAAATCCAGGAGTTTAGGCTAGCTATGTTTGGGCAAGCTATGTTTGGTCAGTGTGTCTACCAAAAAACAAAAAGTAGCAGCAAAGGTCCCCTCTAGAAGAGGTCGCTTTTACGCCTGATTCCCCAAATATGTGCATTAGCCTACAGTCGAGTTTACACCTAATACCTATAGAGGAGAGATGTGGAAGCGAATGACAGGCTCTAAGCAATGCGCTTTAAAGTTGTTTATATGCATAGAATCACATTGTGAATGAAGCATAGATCGAGGCTCGAACGAGGAAATGTTGACGAAAGCACAGCCCTGTTTCCTGGTGGAACTGCCCCCTCAGTTTCTCACCGTTTGTTAACCCTGCCCACCTGAATCTCCTGCCTTTGGTTACCTGGGTTACCTGCTGTTGGTCACCTGGTTTGCCTCTTCCTTTGTGCCCAATCACCATTTGTAGTAGTCCCCCCTCCCCAACTGCTCAGGAGTTAATGGAAATGCAGACAGGCTCTTATAGGATGTCTTGCCCACCTCTTTCTGATTCCTCCGGCCACACTTTCCTTTGCAATCAGCTTCTGCCCTCCTTTAAACAGCATTTGTAGAATAAACAGCATTTGTAGAATAAAGATATTCCACTCGTAATATTAATATCGAGTCGGGAACAACAACAATATAAAATACAAGAATCACAACAGTTAAAAATTTTAAAAACAAGAAAAAATACATCATTAAAACATTTTAAAATTCATCCAGATAGGACTGCCGGAAGACAGCAGTCTTCATGACTCTCTTAAATTCATGAAGACTGCTAATTTGTCTAATCTCCTCCAGCAGACCATTCCATAGTCTGGGAGCGATAGAAGAGAAGGTCCTCTGGGTAACACTCACCAGCCTAGTTCTGGCTGGCTTGAGTAAGTTCCTCCCAGAGGACCTAAGTATGCAGGACGGATGATACGGGAGAAGGCGATCCCGCAGGTAACCTGGACCCAAACCATGTAGGGCTTTAAAGGTAATAACCAACACTTTATACTTCGCCCGGAAACTGACTGGCAGCCAATGAAGTGATTTTAAAACTGGTGTAATATGGTCACCCCTAGGTGTACCAGTGACCAACCTGGCTGCCATATTTTGAACAAGTTGAAGTTTCTGGACTAGGCACAAAGGTAGCCCTATGTACAGCGCATTGCAGAAGTCAAGCCTCGAAGTTACCAGCGCGTGCACTACCGTCTTTAGGTCTTCCAACTCTAGGAAGGGGCGCAGCTGGCGTATCAGCCGAAGCTGATAGTAGGCACTCCTGGCCGTCGCATCAATCTGGGCTGTCATTTGGAGCGATGGATCCCGGAGTACCCCCAAGCTGCGAACACAGTCTTTCAGGGTGGGTGTAACCCCATCCAGAACTAGTTGACACACCTCCAAACTCCGTCTTGTCTGGATTCAGCGTCAGTTTGTTTTTCCTCATCCAGCCCATTACCGCCTCCAAGCATTCATTCAGAGGAGACACACTATCCTTAGCTGACGATGTTGTCGAAGGCATAGAGAAATATATTTGGGTGTCATCAGCATATTGATAGCAGTCTGCCCCATGCCTCCAGATGATCTCTCCCAGCGGTTTCATGTAAATGTTAAACAGCATTGGGGAAAGGATGGCACCTTGTGGTACACCACACAGCAACTCCTTTTTTGAAGAGCAGCTATCCCCAAGCATCACCATCTGGAACCTGCCCGAGAGATAGGATCGGAACCACTGAAGCACAGTGCCCCCAATTCCCAATTCTCCCAGGCGCTCCAGAAGGATACCATGGTCGATGGTATTGAAAGCCGCTGAGAGGTCCAAGAGTACCAGCAGGGACACACTCCCCCTGTCGATACTAAGGCGTAGATCATCTGCTAAGGCGACCAAAGTGGTCTCAACTCCGTATCCTGCCCTGAAGCCGGTTTGAAATGGGTCTAGAAAATCAGTGTCATCCAAGACTGCCTGGAGTTGAAAGGCAACTGCTCTCTCGATCACCTTGCCCAAAAACGGAAGATTTGATACTGGCCTGTAGGTATTAAGGTCCAGGGGATCCAGGGAGGTTTTCTTTAGAAGCGGCCTTACCACCGTCTCTTTTAAACGTGATGGAATGCTCCCCTCCCTGAGAGATGGATTAATGATATGTTGTAGATGTGATCTAACTGCATCTCCTCCCTGGACAACCAGCCAAGAAGGACAGGGATCGAGAGGGCAAGTCGTCCTCCTCACACATCCAAGTACCTTGTCCACATCCTCGGTACTCACCAACTGAAACTGATCAAGTGTAATCCTACTCGCGGAGTCGCTGGACACTCCACTGTCAGCCTCTGCTATAACAATGGCATCTAAGTCGGCTCTTATCCGAGAGATTTTATCTGAGAAATTATCATTAAAGGCATCACAGTGAACTACCGAAGGGCTAAAATCGGATTCAGGGGAGAAGGTGCCTGGGTTAGACCCCTCACCACCCTGAACAGTTCTGCTGGACATGAATTCGCAGACGCAATGCATGCAGAGAAGAAAGCTTTCTTCGCTGCACGTATTGCCACCCCATAGAAACGAAGATGTTCTCTATGTCGTGTCTTGTTGGATATAAGTCGAGTTTTCCGCCATCGGCACGCCAGTCGTCATCCTTTCCGCTTCAACTCCCTGAGGTCTTCTGTATACCAGGGCGCCCTATTAGAAGCGGGCTGGAGAGGACGTTTGGGGGTGATCGTGTCAATAGCCCTAGTTAGGTCTTGATTCCATCTATTGACCAGGGCTTCTACAGGATCGTCGACGATACCAGCCATAGAACCCTCCAAGGCTTTCTGGAATCCAGAAGGATCCATCAGCCTTCGAGGGCAGACCATCTTAATAGGTCCGCCACCCCTGCAGGGGTGGGTGGTAGCCGTGATTCTAACCCTGACCAGAAAATGGTCTGTCCCTGACAATTCGGAGGTATTCAATCCCTCCACCCACAGATCCGTCTGTTCGGAACTGAAAACAGCATCGAGGGTGTGACCTGCTGAATGTGTGGGTCCAGAGACCAATTGGGATAGGCCCATGGTTGTCATGGATGCCATGAACTCCTGAGCTCCACCTGACAAACCGGCCTCGAATGGGATGTTGAAATCGTCCAGGACCAAAAGCCTGGGTGAATCCAACATCAGCTCCGAGACCAGTTCCGTGAGCTCAGCCAGGGAGTCTGATAGGCAGCGGGGTGGCTGGTACACTAACAGAATCCCTAGTCTATCCCTGGCCTTCAGACTCAGGTACACACACTTGATGTGATTCAATTCCTTGACAGGATGTCTGGTCAGGTTAAGATTGTTTTTGTAGACCACAGCTACTCTGCCCCCCCCCCCCCCGCCCACTTTCCCTCACCTGCTCACTAACACAGTACCCAGCTGGGAGAGCCTGAGCCCATGTCGGGCCACTGTCATCTCCCAGCCAGTATCTCAGTAATAACTTGTATCTTTGGTGATCTACAACATACACACGCACACACACACACAGCTCAATGTCAGGAACCAAGCAAGGGCAGAGACGATTTGTCTTAGTGGATCGCTAATCATCTGCACATCCTACTCCAACCCCCTTGCTTCCTGAATGAAAGAAATATTCCAGTAGGGGATTTAAAAGAAACTATTTTCAGTACAGGTTAGGTCAGCCATTCCTGGAGATTCCATCCTGAGGGACAAAGAAGAAGAAGGAAGTGGGAGGGAGGAGACAGAACAACTGGGAGGTGTTCTCAGCGAAGGGGCAGTAATTCATGCATGACATCACCATCAAAGTACGCCCACTATCACCGTTAATGTGTAAGTTGTTTACACTAAGATAAGGTGCTGTAACATTGAAGGAAATAAAAAGTCGCTATTTAATGCAAAATCGAAAATGCGCATTAATGAGGATAAAAAATCGCCTGCACACCTGATTTAAGCTTTGTTCGTAAAGAGGTAAAACTGGCAATGCACTGTAAAGGAGGCGTAAATCAGTTTCTTGTTAATCATTTTTCCCTGAGTTTATAAACATTAAAAAAATTACCTTGACAATGTGTGTCGATAAAGTCCATCATTATTATACCCATATTGCTTGATTACATGGGAGTAACCCCCCCTTCGACTCAGTAGAATTTACTTCTGAGTAAATATACATAGGACCAGCTGCAAATTTCTACCCACTTTCTCAATCTGAAGTGAAGAGATAAAAACGACCTGCTTTGCTGGGTTGTACAAAGCTCTTAAATTGCAACTTCAAACATCATTTTAATTTGTCCTTAACTCATCATTTTCCATTATTACTCTGTTGTTAGAGCTTTGGTGGACAGCAGGAACTGCCAGTGATGCAGTTTTCTACCCAAGTTGCCCCCTCCTCCACCTGCGTCTTTACTTACTACCACTACACTGCTTGCAAATGAAGCAGCATCATGAACTCACACCGTTAAGCTGGTGCAATGTCCCAAGTAAGTTGGCACATAGCATCACCACAAGCTGAGCTTTGGTAGAGGGACCATAACACACTACCTGTTGGGTATCTATTGCATGCAGACTGTCTCAAGTTCAATCCCCGGCATCTCCAGTTAAAAGGAGACAAGGGACCATTTAACATAACATGAGGAAAGCCATTATGGATCAGGCCAAGGGTCCATCCAGTCCAACATTCTGTTCACACAGTGGCCAGCCAGCTGCCCACAGGAAAGCCACAAGCAGGTCTTGAGTTGATGGGACAGAAAGCCACTGCCTGTCAGAGTAATCTGAACTAGTCCAGATGGACAAATAATCCAGCCTGGTAGAAGGAGGCCTTCTATGTTCCTAACTGTTCTAAATTTTTGCACGATATCCTGATCAATCTGTTAGACATAAATTGGATATCACATTACTCCTGGTTGTGTAAGATCTGCCTATGAGCTTGTTGCTTTACATTCTCTTTTCAGCTGAGATCTGCTGATTCCAACCAGTAACTTGCTATTAGCATGTCACCAGATATATTTCACCCTTAAAACAATTCTTCTGCATTGGTCTATCTTAGCAATAGAAGAACATCAGTGGAAATGTTAAAGTGTCCTGCATGCTTTAAAACCATTGACTTAAATGTTGTATATCTTGATAAGAAACCTTAAAATATTTCTAAATCCCTTTGAAATCAAGCAGCGTGAGATGGAAATAGAAATAAAAAGGGTGAAGTATATTTAAAAACTTACTAAAGAATTACTTCGCAACAAAATCTACATGTGTGTTCAAGAATGAAAATAGACCCTTGACATGTCTTTCCCCGTCACTTGATGTGGAGTGAATTCTTGTCACAGCTGACAAGATCAATGTCTACCACTGTTGGTTATGGTGGGCTATCTCCTTCATATCATGCAGATTGTATAGATAGTATACAACACAGAAATTTGCCCTAAATCAGTCTTCCTCTGGGATAGTTAACACATGTACTGGTGTCACAAAATTCTCTCCATGAGATTGTCCTCAAGTTCAGCAGACTGGTGCCAAAGCACTGCAGTCACCCTCCACACTGCATATGCTTGGAGCCACATGGAAATAGTCCCATGTGGATCTTAGGTACATGTGCACACAGTTTTATGGGACTGCAGCAGTTCCTCTAATTTTGATAGCACTTTGGGGCTCACTGAGATTAGGGGTATTGCTGCATTCCCACATTGGTGTATCCACTTGTACTTCCTGTTCTTATAGGACTCTCTTTAGGTGCTTGCAGGTATGCAGGAGCTGGAGAATGATGGAACAATTCCAACCCACTGCACATGACATATGTGAATCAGCCCTCAATGTTTCCTTGCAGAGTATTTAGCAAAATAAAGCATTAACTGTGGACAATAGGATGCATCCTTGGCAGAAATTGATAAGAAAGCTGTCATTGTTATATTCTACAGTATAAAGGGAATGTCTTCAGATGTTTACTTAGATTGATGTTCCTTTTCTAGAAAAAGTGTGTATCAAATGACCCCCCCCCAGAACAACAACAGAACACAAAAAACAGCCTGCCCTCAAGATGTATTGGAATTCAACTCCCATCAGCCCAGACAGCATGGTGAATGGTCAGGAATTCTGGGAATTGTAGTCCAAAACATCTGCAGAGCAGTTGAAGGAAGGCTGCCTTAAAAAGATGAACCACAGCAGCATAATACAGCAAAGTTAAGCATGTCTATGTTCCATCGATTTGAAAATTCTTAACTTCATCTGGATTGTGCCCTGATGTGTTTTCCAATAGACCCAATGTACAACATCCAGTGTAATGATGTAAAACTGTTGCAGTTTTCCCCTAAACGCTAATAGGTGCTATGCAGCACACGAGAGCTGATTTTTTACCTTCTGACTGCTTGTGCTTTTATTAGTTTTCATGTCTTTGACCATCTGCCCATCTTAACATTTACAACAAAAACTATTTTCTCTCACTACCAGCCCAGCAAATAATTGCCATATATTTTTTTCACTGCCTTTAACTTCATGTAACTCCCTCAAGTCTAGAGTGACCATATTTTGGAAACCAAAAAAGAGGACAATGGTCGGCCCCCAAGGGAGTGTCCCCACCAACATGTCTGCCCCCAGGGGGTGTGTCCAGCACCAAGGGGGTGTGCCCACCTGAACATAGCCTTGGTCACATGTCTGATTTTACAGCACACAATTAAGACAAATCTGTTCTACATAACATCTTAATGTTTAAATCACTAAAATAACAAGTGAGACATCCAATGTATCTGAAATTAACTTCACTCACTCCTACTTTTGTACATTCTCCCCTTCCCTCAAATATATTTTCTGATTGTATCCTCACTCTGCTGCAAGCTGCAACTTAACAGGACTTGCTGCTGGCTGGCCGGCTGGCTTTTCTATTTTTTTTTAGTTTTAAAGTTCAATTTTGTTTTGAAATTTGCTAAAAATCAACAGATGAACAGATCTACTTAAAATTTGGCATCGCCAAATCCCTACTCAAGGGCTATCCTGGTGCCAAGTTTCATTTCTTTACCTTTAAAAATGATGGTGCTGTAAGCATTTTTGTTAATTCCCATTGACTATAAAGTAGAGCTGCCGTTTGGGGGGGGGAGGATGGGAAAAATCTGGTTTTCCCCCCCAAATTTCATAATCCCCCCTTCCCGGATTTGTTACCAAAAATCCTGACATGTCCTGGTTTTTCCTGACATATGGTCACCGAAATGGAAACATACATGGGCAAGTAACCAGTTGAAAAACACACACCTCTTTCCTTACTTAGGAAATGTGGAGTTTAGATGCCATTGTACAGTACCCCTACCCCTCTTTTCCTAGAATTACAATATGAATTGCAGCACTTATTCCAAACCTTGGGAAGAAAACAATAAACCACTCCATAGAATTTGTATTCATGTTAATGCAAAATGCCTAGGTATGACTAGAACTTGGCCTACATTGAAAGAGGAGGGAGAATTGCAAATGTAAATAAACAACAAAGGTTTTCTTGATTAATACTTTTTTTATTCTGTTTCACTATTAAAAACATCAAAACAAACCTTACAAAGACATAAAAACATAAAAAAACCAAACCTTACAAAGACATACAACAATTAAAAGGACCCCCTACCTTTCCCACAGCAAATTATATAAATCCTTTTAAAAAGCAGGTACTACATAATTTTTGTTTTTAAAATAAGAAAAAAACAAGCCCATCCTCCCCTTTTAACACAACTACATGTTAACATTCTTATTCCCTCATTATTAAAAGTTACTTACACAGACCACAATAGAAATAAACCGCTTTCTCTTCTCTTATAAAATTTTTCATTCACCATAAGAAAAACCTCTTCTTTTTTTCTCTCTTACAAACAACAAAATAACCCAAACCCAGCAAAAGTCCAAAAAACTTCCACATTCTCCAATCTTCCATCTCAAAGAAATTCCGAATTCCTGCCAGTCTCTTGTAAATTCTTCTTTCTCCATCACAGTTCAATGTCCAATTCTTCTTCTTAAAGCTCACCCTTAGAGTAATCTTATCACTCATAGCAATTTTAAGCTCCCCACTCTTTTAAACAAATACACATTACTTAATCATTAAGCAATTTTTATCCCAACAACTTTGTGTCTGTTCTTATTCATGTTGTAAATATATTCTAAACATAATACTACTACTAATAAAGTAACAGTAATAATAATAATAAAAAAAATCAAACAAAACATTCCCAACAAGATTCCAGGAAAAACTCCACTCATTATTCCATCTCAGGGAAAACACTTAGCCAAACTCCTCAAAGTCTCTCCCCCCCCCCCGTCACAGCCCCCAAACACTCACAAGAAAAAATGGTCCTGCTTCTCTCCTAACCCCTTTTTCTTATATAACATTTTCCATTCAATATATAAACACTCTCTACTCCCCCTATAAACCAATCTCATAACTCTATTATTTCATTTCAATAACATCAATACATTTCTTCTTATTCAAAATTTCCCCATCTTTTATCCCACTTAAAAATAAACACAACAAAACAAAGCCCAAAAAATAACAAAAGATCCCCATTCACTCGCAGGTCATATAAAAAATCACTTCACCTTCCCTTCTGCAAACAGTCCATCTTTCTCTGCCACAGTCCATCAACTTACAAGCTTCTTCTTTTCAACACACTTCGCTAAGCAAAAACAACAACAGCCGCCATCTTGTCCTTTCTCTCCTTCTTCTTCTCCATCTCATATTGTCATCCATTTTACCCTGTCTTTAAAAACGCATTAAACTCTCTCCCAATCATTAACTTTGCTTGAATATTTATCTCCAAAAGTAAACAACACTTTAGTATACTTCTTCTTCAAACTTCTTCAAACCGTAATAATAAAAAAAGAGTGAAATACCTCACCCGCCAAATGATGTGAGAAAATATTTCTTTATCTCTACAGACCAAATGTTATCCAATTAGCTAGGGAATAAAAGCAATCAATCTTGTATTTAGTTAGCCGTAATTCTTATCTTATACTTCTTCACTCCGTTTAAGAGGAAAAATAAATAAAGAAAAATACAAATCATTCAATCCTGTGCTTAAGTCCGGAGCTGTCCGACAGAGAGAGACTTCCAGTGCCAGCAACCCCCCCTCTCTTTTTCCCTTTCCTGGATCTTTTCTTCGTTCTTGGAATAACTCCTCCACTACATACTTGAGGAGGGTGATTAAGTATCTGCCGACCAGATGTAACCACTTTTCTTCACTGCATCAAGAGCACCCTGTCCGTCCGTCTCGATGTTATCATTCTCGGGGAATGAAGACATAACGACCTCCCATCCTGAACAGCATCTGAGTGATGTCTAACCACAATCCCACTCCCTCATGTTGAAACTCGGCCGAAACGACTTCCTTACCCCATGAGATGAGATTACGGGACCTTTTGTGGCATGCTCTATGCATCCCCCTTTTTCTGGGGAATATTAAGCTCCATCTGGAAGGCTCCCAGAGAGCAACTGCTGTCCAGCCACGGCAGAGTTCAAAACCCTGCCGGCACGGCCATCATGTCTTCACCGGAAGTCCAACAACAAAGGTTTTCAATGAAATGGCTTCCTCTACCATGCCCTTATATTTTTGGAGATGGTTTCACATCAGTTTCCTTCTGTACTTAAAAGACAACAAAAACAAAACAAAAACTATCTTCCTTTAAAGTGGCTAATTTAATTTTCATCCAACACATTTCCTTCATGGAGAGTGAACGGGCTGCATATCTACAGTTCCCCTGATAAAACTAATAATCTTCATGGAGCGAAACCTGGAGCCTTCTTTAAAATAGACAGGTTGCGTAATAAATAGAGAAAATAATAGAATATAGATTTCACAGTTAAAGAATCATCCCTTTAATTAGGAAGACTTAGCACCCTTGGCTATTAGGTGGCAAAGCAAAAGGGACAAGCCACATATTACTGAAGAGCAGCATATAAATCTGTATAGCCAAGCTGCTGCTGGCTAATGAATTTCTTCCCCAGCCCTCCATGTTATGTTAAGCCACTCAGACTTCCTGCAGACTGCAAGCTTACTTGGAAACATATTTTATTACTGCCCTACATTTTGCTTTTTATATTGGTTCTCAGACATCTTTTAAAAATTGGCCATATAACACACACTATAATTGTCACCAAACAGAGGAGATGAGATTCTCTGCCTCCTCAGTTACACTAAATGTACTGTGCTCCTGAAACACCCACGGATGCTGGGCCATCAAAGCCATCAAAGCTTAAGGATAAGCACTCGTGTTAAATGCCTGAGGCATATGTGCCTGTGTGACAGAGAGCAAGGGACAATAACAGAAGATAACATTTTATGGTACAGCACTATGGTTTGCAGATAATTCGGGAATTTTCCACAAATGTGGAGCAAGGCCCAAGCCTGGGTGATGGGGAGGGGATACTTTATACAGCCCCCAGCCTTCTCAGCTGAGATGTCCAGATGATCAAATGGCTTCTCTCTGTGAAGGAGCCAGTTCACATGACCCCTTCACTGCCCACCTTTTAGAGATGTGTGGATAGTAAGATCATAAAATGTAGTCACTATGTGGTGTTTAAGAAGTAAATAGAAAGATACAACAATAGCTAGGCCTACAACCAAAGCTTTATTGAAACTGGAAGTAGATGCCCCCATGAGGCTGAAAGGTGTTATTTTGAATAGCTTCCCTCCAGGGAGCCTGTTGCCCTTATCTTCAGTTCTACTAATCATGTTACACATGGCACCGGACTTAATTGTGTCCGGGTGGAGCCATGAGTTTCCTGATGCTTTTCATGTTTCAGAGAGGCAATAAAGTTCTTGTCTAGATTGCTGATTGATGTATCCCGTAACCCTTCCATGGCAGGCATATGTTTCAATAATTTTATTGATTTAAAACATTTATATACTGCTCCACACCTAAACAGATTCCAGATTGGTGAACAATTGAAGATAAAAAACATTAAAACATATAAACATTAAAACAACATATCTTTAAAAAACAGAAGACCAATAAAAACAACAACATATGGCTGGTCAATCAAAAAAGGCTTCTTGAAATAAAAAATGACTTTACTAGGCACCAAAAACAACACAATGTTGGTGCCTGCCTGACCTCCAGAGGCAGGGAGTTTCACAGAAAGGGGGCTACTGATAGCCAAAGTGTAGCCATCTTTGCTTACAAGTACAGAATGCTGGGAACGCTTGCTCAAGGCTGAAGGAAAATTCAAAGTGCTTATGCGGCAGAAAAGGCCTTGCCACAAGCCTGGTTTCATCTGGTTATAGCATTTGTCTGAAGAGCCTCCTAATGCAAGGCCATCAGCACACCTTATCAGAAGCTACAGAATTTAACCCAACAACAATTGAAACATGTACAGTGGCTTTCAACAGTGTGTCAAAGGGTAGTGACTCTCTCGTTGGAATGCATTGGGTTTTGCTTGCGCTTGCGCTGTATAAAGCAATGACATAGGGTGCTGGCTGTAAAAGTATATAAGGGGGGGCTTGCGTGCGCCTAGGTGTGACTCTAGTGGGCTGCTGGCTTACTAGAGTGCACCCACTCAGCTGAATGTAATAAAAGTGTGTTGGATCAGATCTTTGGAGTCTGTGCTTCTTAGTGAGAATTGGCATATCTCCTAGGAAAAAGAGCCTGGAACTTTTGGGCAACACTACCACATAGAAGGTGAACTCCAGTTGGACCATATGTCCATGCAGAAGTACCAGGCCCTACACACCTCACTATTCCTCAATGAGACTAGGGCCTCGGCTGGATTGCCAGTTCTCTCCACTGGAAAATCTCATGGTCTCTCATATTTATTTTAAATTAGCCTCATGAATGTTATTCTAACTCTCTCTCTCTCTCTCTCTCTCTCTCTCTGTGTGTGTGTGTGTGTGTGTACACACACACACACACACACACACACACATTTTTGTTGTATTTTCTATTGTTTTACTATCCTTGTGAGATGCCTTAAGCAGACCTGAGATTTTTATTGTAAATAAATTTTCAGTCTTAGCTTGTCTCCCTTCAGTGTTCATCTCCAATTCTGTGAATAATAGCTGTTTTCTAAATTCTGTCCAGCAGATGCAGGTTCAGCTTACAAACTGTCTGAGTGTGTGATTTTGGGAGAAATACATGGCTCCAGGACCGGCATCAAGGTTACACATGGCTGGGTACCTACTGAGGACTAACACCTCAGCAGGGCCCCACTGGGAAGAGCTCTCTGGAGTTGCTCCTCCTCTCCGCCATTGTAACCTGCTTCTTCACCTGCCTCTTGCTCTGGTCCCAGATGACAGATGTGGTGTGGAGGAGGGACAGTAGATGCCATGGCCTACTTGCTCACTGGCTCTGCCTGTCAATCAAGCAAGTGGTAGCAGTGATGAGAAAGAAGGGGAGGAGGAATGTCAGCTGGTGACAATGGTGGTGAGAAGGTAGACCCACTGAGGAAGGGGGATCATTGAGGGTGCCCTGGCCAATGACCCTCAAAACTCAGGAGCCAGCACAACATGGTTCCCCTCATGGCTGGAGGCATTTTCTAGAGGATGGTGCTGAACCTCTACCCACTTAGTTCTCCCTTGCAATCTCTGCAGGACCTCAACCAGGCTCTAACACATAGGCGTGGGCAGCACATTCCATTAGGGTGTGCACCCAGAGATTTTACATTTTTTTTATTGAATACTCAATCATAAAGGACATTATTTTTATTCATTTATTTATTTATTAAACACTGTAAACAATGATGTCCTACTCCGCTTTCAACTTGCCTGACTGCAGGAGGGCCGTTGCTGATGAGGGGTGGGGAACTGGGGAGACGCTCCTCGAGCCCCAACATTGGTGGAGCTTTGTCGTGACACTGGCTGAAGGAGGGGCTTATGAGGCGATATTAGCCATCGTGGTCCCCACCTGGCCTCTTGAAGCGTGTCTCCTGGCAGAGAGGCTCCCAGCAGAGTGATTCCTTTTTGCTCCCTCTGCCGGAAGCAACGGCACGCTGTGTCTGGACCCCCCTCTGGATCCCTACTCAATGGCCTCCTCAATTCAGCACTTATTGGTTGAGAAATTAGGGTATGCCTGGGCACACCTGGCACACCCCTTGCACACCCCTATGCTCTGACATCATGGGTTAGGCCAGCTTGGAGAGGGGAGGGCTTTGGTAGAGGTTGTGCACCCAGCCCCTCACTTACCAACCCCCACACCCATGTATTTCTCATTAACTTGGCAAAGATGCCACCAACTATTGCAGTTTGGGCCGCATGTTTGGTGAGCATCTCCATCTTGCCCTTAATTTGCTTCATACCAAACTGTGTCTTAAAACACACAACAAGCTAACATAACAGCTTAGCTCAAGCAGATAGGGGCCTGAATTGCAGGAGACATTAGCTCCACTCCCAGCTTCAAAGGGAAAATGCTGCTTCTAAGTACTTATTAGCATATAAAACATCCCAAACCTTGCCTAGACAGCAACTAGAAGAACTGAAACTGAAAGGCACTTGAGGGTGGGTTTGCACATTACATTTTTCATGTATGGTGTTAATATTCATGCACCCAAATGTAGTGTGGTCTGAGAGTTCCTTTGCTTTAAATACACTTATCTGGCCGCTGTTGCCCTTATTATTGGTATGATTAGTATACTTGTTTTGAAAGGTGTCTGCATTCTGCACTTTAATGAAATGGAGAACCGCACTCCCTTTTTCTCTCTGTGAAATTCACATCCCAGTAGGAAAACTGTAATGTGTGAAATGATTGACCTGAAGCCACAATGCACAGCCCTCATTTTTTATTTATTTCCTAGTCTAGACAGGAGAAAATCTGCACGCTTAGAAACTGAAACCAGTTTTTCTGAGTAAAGATTTCAATTCTACCACACACCACGTTACATCTTATGTCATGCAGCCTCCTCCTCCCTGTTTATCCAGAACTAGAACCACTTCAAGCCACTTCAAGGTACAGAGAAGGAAACATGGTTGGGGATTTACCCTGCCATTGTATAATCTCTGCCATCCTGACTGCAGACCAGATGTTATCCCTACCCATCCACCCAGCTTGCTTTCTGAGAACGAAACAGTGGCTGGAAAGCAAAAGGGAAGCCGGTTTCCAGCCCTCCCTCATAAGAACGCAAGCATCTGCTGAGATCAGCACTGCTTATGTCATGCAGCAGCTCCTGGCTCCCTGAGGCTGTCTACATGCAGGGAAAGCCCCACAGTGGCTGTGGATCTGCGCCTCATCAGTTAGCCAATGAAGGCACAGGTTCGCAGCCACTGCAGGGCTTCCTTGCAATGCTACATTTTGAAAAAGTTGTGGATTTATCCCCAATTTTTCAAAGGGAGCAATGTCAATACGGCGCTTCTGCCATATAATGCTGCTCCGCCACCAATCTGGGGCCAACCCAGGGGTGGAGCCTGGTGAAATGCAACCAGCGATTGGTCACCTTCCACCAGGAAGAGGGAGGGGGCAGCTCTGGGACCCAGATGGCCATGCAGAAGCCCTGCGCTCCCTCCTCGGCGTCGGGATTACCTGATGCCCCTTGGGAGAGGGAAGAGGCACCAACCCAGCGCCATGAAGACAGTCCCCCAGTTTATCCAGAATCAGACCCACTTCAAGCTACTTTTAAAAACATAGCCTTGACTCTTCATATCTTCCCATTGCTATTTAACTCTGAACTACAAAATCCTCACTACTTCTTTATCAAGCCCTGTTCTCTCAGTTTTAGTTCTTTCTGTCCTAGGTCAGCAGCACTGCACATGACTTTTCTTCTCCCCACCCCACATAGCCAGCTGTCTCCTCTAAGTTAGAAAATAAACTTGTTTTATATTGACTAGGTGTTATAAAGAATATGCTGTTTCCTACACAGAAGGGCTCTGCAGGCATTTGCCTGGAATGTTCAGCTCACACACATCCCAGCTAATAATAATAATAATAATAATAATAATAATGTCCCCAAATGTCCCTCAAGCTGCAGCTGTATCGCAGATCTTCATATTTGGAGTGCAAAAATCTGAATAGGTGCTTGTAAATACATCTAGCACCAGGCACAATATAAATGCTAAACATATTTACATATCAGTAACCTGTTTTGATATGCCCCGATGTGTAATTTACTTGCTGCATTACTGTTTTTCATTTATCTTCTGTTGAATCACAAACGATTAATGTTCGGGCGAGGTGCGGGAAAGAGGTCAGAAATCTATCAGCTTGCAATTTCTCCCAGAACTCGTGGCAAAAGTGAAATGTTTGGTGCTTTGCTTTTCTATGAAAGGAACTAATAATCTTGGACCCCTTTCAGCCTCCGCAGACAAGTGGAATGTTTATTCATTTTCAAAGAGGCTGTTTGAACCCAGTACATTATTTTTATTTTATTTTATTTTAAAAACACACTGAAACATGGAAACCTGTCTCAGTTCACCTCGTGCGTGGGCTTAATGCGCTTTACAACAATAAAGTAGTGGTTGATTATTGCTTTGCACAGTTGTGGCAGCCTCATTAGTTTCAGCACCTAGCTTGAAGTAGTTTCATGCCAAATTAAAATGTAGGTCATTCAAAGGACTAGTGTTGCTAGTTCAGCCTGCAGGAATTTAGTGCTCACCTGTATCCAGCAGTTTATAAACATTTGAAGCTAATTTTTTATACTTCACCCAAAGCAGAAATCCACAATGGGCATAATTGCAAATGTTGTTTATGAAACGGCAGTTAAGTTGCTGCTGTTAGGGACATGTGCTTGAAATAAATGAGCTTAAAATTTATCAAGTGGAATTTTTTTCAGGATGATGACAAATTAGGAAGGCATCATGTGGATGTGAGCGAGATGTGCAGAGCAAACAGAAACAATTATTATATTGTTCACCCTGGATTGTCAGGTAAGCAATGGGGTTTATAGAAACCTAATCTATTTCAACAAAGGATGGATCTCAGTTGATGTAGAAAATTATGAAGTTAGAGAAGAGGCATGCTTCATTCAGCACTATGGGGAGTCCCATTAGAAAAATAAATTTAATTTTTGCATTTAGATGCTCAAAATTAACATTATTTGCATAACCTTTTCATGAAACTGGCAGGAGTCAAAATACATTTAATGGCTAGGCCCAGAATCAGATTCTCTCTACTCCAAGCCTCATTTCTCTAAAGGAGAAAACCATTGACATAAGAAGAGACTAAAAATCCATCTATTCCAGCATCCTGTATCCCATAATGGCCAATCAGATGTCTCTGCGAAGCCCATAAGCACCACATGAACGTAGTAGACCTTTCCCATTTTTGCCCCTTAGCAAGTGGTATTGAGTGGCATACTGCCTCTGATTCTGGAGGAAGCATATCGACATGACTAGGAACCATTGATAGCTTTATCCTCCATGAATTTGTCTGATCCACCCTTTAAACAGGTGGTCATCACTACACCTTGTGGCAGCAGATTCCATCAATTAATCGTGTTCTGTGTTCAGAAATACTTTCCTTTTGTCTGTTCTGAATGTCCTGCCAATTACTTTCACTGGATATAACCCAGGGTTCTAGAATTATGAAAGAGGTAGACCAAATACAAAAGAGGGCAGGGCTCCTGCAGCTTTAACTGTTCTGATGAAGAGGGAATTGCACCAGGTGCTGCATGCATGCAAAAACACCTGCTTAAATTTTCTTTTCTATACAACTGTTAAAGATACAGGAGCCCTGTCCTCCTTTCCATGTGGTCACCGTAATCCTGTCCTCTCTTTGAAATGCTGTTCTCTGGATTCTAAGAGTCCAGAACGATTAATTTCATTGCAGGAAAAGTTATTCAGTGATATTACAGAAATCCGTTAATCTTTTAAAATATCTTGAATACTGCGCATGTCATTACCAAATGCACCCACTGGGGAATTTTAGGCTACAATCCTATTCTTGAGATCTGCTTGCTGATATGATATAAGATTAAACAGTGATTCTGTTGTGCTGGCAGAATGCCAGGTACACCACAGCAATGCCAGATACACCAGTGGAGCTGGAACCCTCTACTGGCAGAACCTTTCCATCAGTGGAGATATGTTCAAACCACAGGCAGCAGATGAACACCACAGGAGAGCAGCACACTTATGCTATATAATCCTATACCCCTTCATTCCATTCACCTGTTGTTGGTGCAACTTTACACCAGCCTAGACATGGGGCAAAGAATGTCTAACCCATTGACTTCAATGTACGGGAATTAAAAAAAAAATAGCCAACACTGCATCGACCATCCTGCCCATGTAACCACGATAGAGCATAATATATGAAAGTATTCAGCCCACCCACTTGAGTAATGGGAGACCATTACTCAAGTGATATGCTTCACAGCTCAGAGATATATATCTCTGGATCCATATTATACATACTTAGAGCCACAAGGGTAAACTCTTGTGATGGGAAACTATGGAGAAAGGATATTTGCATACAAAAAGAGCACTTTGCACAAAACCGCCTGGCCTCAGAACACACAGAGGAACCTGAGCATATTGGCAACACTTCTGTGCTTAGAACCCTAACAGACATTTTGCCTTGGGACTCCAGACACAAACACCCAATCAACACCACTTGAACAACTGGGGGTTCAGCCAGAGCACACTACATGTGTAAGCAAGAGAAGGGAGCCAGTGTGGCATAGTGGTTAGAGTGTTGGACTGGGACTTGGGAGATCCGAGTTCTAGTCCCCACTTGGAAGCTCATTGGCTGACTTTGGGGCAGTCACTAATTCTCAACATAACCTACCTCACAGGGTTATTGTGAGGATAAGGTGGAGAGGAGGAGGCTGCCTTGGGCTCCTTGGAAACCCCCCCATAGGATATAAATGTAACAAACAAACAAGGGGGGGAATACATGCTGGCACAATGTATAACTTCTGCAACTGTTTTCCAGGCCTCCCACCCTTGCCCTTTTCCATATGTGGAAGCTGTGGCATATCTACTGTATTGCTCTAACATACAACAAGGGGAACCAATGTCCTTCACACAAGGGAGGATTCATAAAGTCTCTGGAGGAAAACACCAGACATTCCTCTCCAACCATTGCAAAAGTTGGTCAAACACTCAGAAACACATTTGCCTTGCAGGACCATAGCCCAGGGACATGAAGCAGTGCAAGTTGTCACAACACAAGTAGGAAGAGTAGTCACAGGCACTCTGGTTAGACATGAGCACTGGCTGAGCACTCAGTTGGCATCGCTCCCTCTTCTCTCACACAAACACCTACTGTGTATCCATGTTCAGGGATAATGTACTCGAGCTGTTGACTAGTGTTCATTACTCCTTCTCTGTGCCTCCTCTTGTTCTCCACAGACTGCTTTCTCTTAACCTACTGGACCCAAACAGGATCCTGTATCCTTGCAAGCTCCTGGACAGGCAGTTATAGAACAGGTGAAGGTGCACCTGAATCTGCTACCCTGCTGTCTATTAATCCGCTGTCCAAACCACAGGAACTCTGCTGGAGTGACTGGTTGGCAACCCCATACATGTGTGTTTCCTTTTCAGGATCTCCTCCATCTTGGATGCTGACCACTAAAGGCCATGACCTTGCCACAGGTGTTATTTCTCTGTTGCTAGGAAATGGTAGATAGGGATCCTTTCCCCACACCCTAATGGGAACTGGCTTTAGCTGGGCTCTGAGGAGGGTAGACTGGGAGGCTCATGGGCAGTGGCTTCTGCTGTCTATGCTTACTTAGGCTTGTGAGGGAGCTGGCTTCTTCGTGGATAAGCATGTGTACTATGATAGGGTGACCAGATTTTGGAAAGCAAAATCCCGGTCCAAAATGGCCACCCCACCAAAGCAGACACCCCCCCCAACATAAAATAAAAAATTAAAAAGGCCGCCTGCCATGCGGCCAACAAGCAGATACCCCCGCCACCCCCGCCACCCCAACCCCCCCCAAAAAAACACAGCCCGGACCTACTGGGTCCTCCGCTGCCACCGCCGATCTCCTCCACCGCCGCATGACCTCCTGCAGCCCCCTCACCCTTCTTGCCCTTCTCCTGGGCTCCCTGGAGGTGCCTGAGGAACAGGAACAGGAGCAGCAGCAGCAGCAAGAGGAGGAGGAAAAGCCTTCTTTAAAATGTCCGCGCTGCTCCCCAGCCTCGGCAGGAAACAAGTGCTCAGCGTTAGGGAGTGTCAACAAATTCCTTGTCTGGTGGCTAAAGCAGTTAGCCACCTGACAAGGAATTTGTTGCCGCTCCCTAACGCTGAGCACTTGTTTCCTGTCGAGGCCAGTAAATGGGGAGCAGCGTGGGCATTTTAGGGCGGGAGGAGAGCTGACCCTTTCCCTGGTTTGCCCCTGCTGCCTAGGGTGACCATATTTAGGAAACCAAAAAGGAGGACAACATGGCCGCTCCAAGGTGGCGTGCTCACCAACATGGCCATCCCCTAAGGGGGCATGCCTGCCAACATGGCCGTCCTCCAAGGGGGTATGCCCACCAACATGTCCAGCCCCCAAGGGGGCATGCTTATCCAAACATGGCCTTGGTCAGTTGTCTGATTTCACAGCATACAATTAAGACAAAACTGTTCTACACAACATCTTCATGTTAAAATCATTAAAATAAAGAACAAGTGAGACATTTGATGTATCTGAAATTAACTTTACTCACTCCTACTTTTGTAGCTTTTGTTGTACTTTGAAACTTTTGCTATGCTCTGTGTGATAGTTTCCCCTTCCCTCAAATATGTTTTCTGACTGCAAATCCTTCACTGGATGACCGTAGTCCCAACTTTCCTAACACTTAACACTCTTTCCTCATCACGTTTCTCTTATCCATATGCACAGATTCAGCATACTGTTACCACTGAACAAATGAAGCAGTTGACAAGTGCAGAAAAATCTAGTACAACAAACTAGCCAACCTAGTTTGGCGGGAGTGAGACAACTCCTAAAGAAATCTTCCCTGGACCCTGAAAATCTTAATAACTACAGGCCAGTAGCAAATGTTCCATTCCTGGGCAAGGTCCTGGAGCGGGTGGTTGCGAGCCAACTCCAGGCACTCTTGGATGAGACCGATTATCTGGATCCATTTCAGTCGGGTTTCAGGCCTAGTTTTGGTACGGAAACAGCCTTGGTCGCCCTGTATGATGACCTATGTCGGGAGAAAGATGGGGGGAGTGTGACTCTGTTGATTCTCCTTGATCTCTCAGTGGCTTTCGATACCATTGACCATGGTATCCTTCTGGGATGACTGGCTGAGTTGGGAGTGGGAGGCACTGCATTGCAGTGGTTCCGCTCCTACTTGGCGGGTCGGTTCCAGAAGGTGGTGCTTGGGGAACATTGCTCGGCCCCGTGGATTCTCCAGTATGGGGTTCCGCAGGGGTCAGTCTTGTCCCCCATGCTGTTCAACATCTACATGAAACCTATGAGTGCAGTCATCCGGAGTTTTGGAGTGCATTGTCATCAGTACGCTGATGACACGCAGCTCTATTTCTCCTTTTCATCTTCATCAGGTGAGGCTGTGGATGTGCTAAACCAGTGCCTGGCTGTGACAATGGACTGGATGAGGGCTAATAAACTGAAACTCAATCCAGACAAGACTGAGACGCTGTTAGTGGGTGGTTCTGCTGACCGGATGGAGAGTGTTCAACCTGTTCTGGATGGGGTTGCACTCCCCTTGAAGGAGCGGGTTCGTAGCTTGGGGGTTCTCCTAGAACCATCTCTGTCACTTGAGGCGCAGGTGGCCTCAGTGGCACGGAGTGCCTTCTACCAACTTCGGTTGGTGGCCTAGCTACGTTCCTATCTGGACAGGGATAACCTGGCTTCAGTTGTCCAAGCTCTGGTAACCTCCAAGTTAGATTACTGCAATGCACTCTACGTGGGGCTGCATTTGAAGGTGGTTCGGAAGCTGCAGCTTGTGCAAAATGCAGCGGCCAGATTGATAACCGGAACCAGTAGGTTTGAGCATATAAGACCTACTCTGGCCCGCTTGCATTGGCTGCCTGTATGTTTCCAAGCCCGATGCAAGGTGCTGGTTTTAACCTATAAAGCCTTACATGGCTTGGGACCACAATACCTGATGGAACGCCTTTCCCGACATGAACCTACCCGAACATTACGTTCAACATCTAAGGCCCTCCTCTGAATGCCTACTCCAAGGGAAGCTCGGAGGTCGGCAACAAGAGAGAGGGCCTTCTCTGTGGTGGCTCCCCAATTGTGGAACGATATCCCTGACGAGGCCCGCCTGGTGCCAACATTGTTATCTTTTCGGCGACAGGTCAAGACTTTCTCTTCTCTCAGGCATCTGGCAATATCTGAGGAGCCTGGGTTTGTTTTTGTTTTTGTAGTTTTTTGGGGTGTTGTAGTGGTTTTAAATGTACTGATTGTGTATATGCTGTATGTTTTTGCTGTTTTAATTTTTGTATATTGTTTTAAATTGTTTTTATCCTATGTAAACCGCCCAGAGAGCTTCGGCTATGGGGCGGTATACAAATGTAATAAATAAATAAATAAATATAAATAAACCTAGCATGCAGGATGAGTATAAAATACGATTACCCTGCAAACATTAGCCATGTAACAAAATGGACTAAAGGCTTGTTGTAGTCACTTCTCACCTCTTAGCTTGTTTCAGCTTCTGGTTTATCAGTGTGAAACAAATCTAAAAATGTGTCATTATATCTCTGGTTCATTAGCCATGCAAACAAAACCATGGTCAGTAGCAATACAAAGAAAGGCCAGAACAGATGCCCATTATCACAATGCTAGACAAGGATCTTCCCCTCCTTTTATCCAAGTATATCCTGAATTTACACTGCCTCAGTGTATAGAGAATAGAAATCCCAGTCAGGGACCCAAAGAAAACTGCACAAAGAAACTTTAGAAATAACTCTTGTTGATTTCAATAAAGCTTACTCCCAGATAAATGAATGTAGGATTGCAGCCTCTTCACATCTGTTCACCTTACTCTAGCAAGTGCAAGGCCCTCCTGTCAAGGACAACTATGCACTCACAGAACCTGGCCTCCTTGATCATGCAACCAGCAGGTGCTTTCCAGAAAAATGCTTTCAGAGCCTAAGAGATCCAGACACACTCAAACAAGTCAAGCCAAGCCATGCTGGAACAGAACAATTCTGGGACAAGACACTACTTTACAAGCGATCAGACACAACAGTCATATTATAAAAGAAAAACACAACTGTCTCATTGACATAGCAATACCCAATGACAAAAATGTTTTAGAAAAGGAAGAGGAAAAGAGAGACCCAGCAAAGGTTTTTGGAAATCTTGCTCATATTGGCATAGGTTGAGATATTTTGCTGGTCAGAATTTTCATCAGTAGAACTCCAATGGACTTTAATGGAAATGTTTTGAGGACTTTTAACAATTTTACTTTGGGCTTTCAGACTTCAGAGACTTCAGGTGGATGATATGAAATAATTAGCAATTATAGGAGAAGTGAAAAACCCTTCTCCACCCACCATGCCCATTGGCGCAAGAGCTAATAGTTAGATCCAAAAGATCAGTGAATTAATTGGAAAATTCATTAACAGTCTGGCATGGGTTTTGAGAATTAATTCAGGAAATATATAGGAGATACAATATACAATGTGGATCTAGACTCCAGCTCAGCTAGATATGACCTTATGAAGATTAATAAACTGAGGAGGAATATTACTTTTTAAAAAACTTAGAACTCTATGTACTGGGTGCCCCAAAAGTAGGTATACAGTTGTTTAGAATGTTGATGGGAGGTATGAGTACTACACTGTGTACCTACTTTTGGGCCAGTTGGTATTTCAGCCTTTCCCAATCCAATCCTCTCCAAATATCTTTGACTATGTCTCCTATCTGGTCATGCTGACTGGGCGTTGGGAGTTTTATCCAACACACCTGGAGAGAACCAGCTTGGGGGAGGATACAGTAGTTAACAAGAATTGTCTGTTTTTGTACAGTTACTAAAAGGATAAAACAAATGCTGGCACCAGTAAATATCGCATAGATGAAGTAAAAACACCATGGCCAGTAACAATCATCCTCCAATAGAGATGGATAATAAATTATGTTTTCATTATGTTTAAAAGGCCCATTGAAATTGCATCCATATACTTTGCCTTTCACACAGCCATGAACTATGTTCAAATAAACTTCTAATATGATACCATTGCACATTTTTATATTCTTTTTTCTAAACTGCTTCATGATTTATTCAAATAAGAAGCAGTAAATAAATATTGCTAATAAGTCAATTCATACATCAATATATTACAATGTTCTCCTCCAACAAAATAAAGAAAAGCAAACGGGTGAGGTAACTAGATAAAGGTACTGCTTTGAAGCCAGTTTTCTGTTCTAGCAAAACACCTATTTTCCAAACAGCTAAACTAATTTCCTCAAACCATCTCTAAATGAATTCATTCCAGCTCAAGCCATTTCCAGATTCCTAGAGGGCCATCGCCATAGCGACGACCCTCTGGGAACACGGAAATGGCTTCAGCAGGCCTAAGAAGGCCAAAACCGGAAGTGCCCGAAATGGGCCTACTGAGGCCAGCTGAAGCCATCTCCAGATTCCTAGAGGGCCATCGCCATAGCGACGACCCTCTAGGAACCTGGAAATGGCTTCAGCAGGCCTCGGAAGACCGAAACCGGAAGTGCCCGAAATGGGCCTACCGAGGCCTGCCGGAGCCAGCTGAAGCCATTTCCAGATCCCTAGAGGGTCATCACCATAGCAACGGCCATCTAGGAACCCGGAAATGGCTTCGGCAGGCCTTGGAAGGCCGAAACTGGAAGTGCCTGAAATGGGCCTACCGAAGCCTGCTGAAGCCATTTCCAGATTCCCAGAGGGCCGTTGCCATAGCGATGGCCCTCTAGGAACCCAGAAGAGGCTTCGGCAGGCCTCAGAAGGCTGAAAACAGAGAAGTACCCAGCCAAAATGGGCTTTGGGAGGGTAAATTTCCAGATTTGGCCCCCCAAAATGGTTTTTCCGCCCGGACGCGGATTTGCTCCCCATTTTCCGGGCATGTCCGGACAAATCCGGGTGGATGGGCACCCTACCGCTGCCCCCCTGTCGGTCCGGATCACCCCAGTTTTCCTGGTTAGGACCGGGAAACCCAAGGCGATCTGGTCACCCTATGTAACTATGACAGTGGGTGAATTCGGATGACACTTTAGGCAATGGAGGGGGAAATAAAGTACTGACTGTGTGTAATTTTGGCCACGGAGCAGCGGCACTTGCTGCACGACATGTTGCCCCTCCCCCATCGCACGGCTAAGAGTCCCTGCATCCTTCCGGGCTGCGGCATCTCCTCCCTCAGTCATCTGGCCATATCCCAACACTCACCGCAAGTTCTGCCGGCTGTATCGGAGAAGCTGGAAGTTTTCTCGCTGCTCCAGCCAGCGAACTCCATGACCAAATGGAATAGCATTTTTATTTATTTATTTATTTATTTATTACATTTGTATACCGCCCCATAGCCGAAGCTCTCTGGGCGGTTTACATAGGATTAAAATAATTAAAAACAATACACAAAAAATTAAAACAGCAAAAACATACAACATACACAGAACACATATACATTTAAAACTACTGCAACAACCCAAAAAGCTACAAAAATAAAAACAAACCCAGGCTCCTCAGATATTGCCAAATGCCTGAGAGAAGAGGAAAGTCTTGACCTGGCACCGAAAAGATAACAGTGTTGGCGCCAGGCCGGCCTCGTCAGAGAGTTCATTCCACAATTGGGCGGGGCACCACAGAGAAGGCCCTCTCCCTTGTTGCCGACCTCCGAGCTTCCCTTGGAGTAGGCATTCAGAGGAGGGCCTTAGATATTGAACGTAGTGTTCGGGTAGGTTCATGTCAGGAAAAGCGTTCAGTCAGGTATTGTGGTCCCAAGCCATGTAAGGCTTTATAGGTTAAAACCAGCACCTTGAATCGGGCTCAGAAACATACAGGCAGCCAATGCAAGCAGGCCAGAATAGGTCTTATATGCTCGAACCTTCTGGTCCCAGTTATCAATCTGGCTGCTGCATTTTGCACAAGCTGCAGCTTCCAAACCGCCTTCAAAGGCAGCCCCACGTAGAGTGCATTGCAGTAATCTAACTTGGAGGTTACCAAGTGTCCAACTTGGAGGTTATCCCTGTCCAAATAGGGATGTAGCTGGGCCACCAACCGAAGTTAGCAGAAGACACTCCGTGCCACTGAGGCCACCTGAGCCTCAAGTGACAGAGATGGTTCTAGGAGAACCCCCAAGCTACGTACCTGCTCCTTCAAGGGGAGTGCAACCCCATCCAGAACTGGTTGAAGACACGGAGAGAGGGGGTTTCCTTCCACATGGCACTTTAAACAATGGAATTCGGGATAAATAACATGCAAGCCCATTGTTTTTCTCTGTTGTTTAAGTGCTCAAAATAGCATACTGTCAGTTGTGTGTGTGTTGTGTGTTGCCCTCCACATGACGCAATAAGCAACACAACTGACGATTGTTCCACTCCCCCTCCGCTGATTATCGTGTCATCCAAACCATCATATGAAACTGTCAATTGGGAGTAAGTCAGGAAGGGATGACGAAAGGGAGCAAAGAGGAAGGAGAAGGAGCATTGAGGCCTGCTGGGATGCTACCTGACAGGACTAGCCTATCAGGCAAAATGGAGGGTGGTGTTGGTGGTGTTGGTTGTTTGGTTACATGGGACTGTAACAAGGGGGGGAATACATGCTGCCACAATGTATAACTTCTGCAACTGTTTCCCATGACTCCCACCCATGCCCCTTTCTATATGTGGAAGCTGTGGCATATCTGCTGCCTGGTTGGCACAAGCAGTTCCTTCTATGTTAGTCCCTGGTGTGTGTGGGTAGTGATGCAGAACATCACCCTGTCATTGTGGGTTCATTGGCTGCCTCTGTATGTGGGCGTCAGGATAAAGCCCTACCTGAGATCTATCATGGTGCCAAATGTCATCCCTTTAACTTTAAAAATTACCATTTTTTTTTAAAAAAACATACTTTAAAACCTCAAGCTTTAAAAAAAATCCTAAAAATCAACAGATGAACGGATCTGCTTCAAAATTGGCGTGGCTAAAGCCCTTTCTTAAAGCTATCATGGTGCAAAGTTTTATCTCTTTATCTTTACAAGTGGCGGAGCTGTAAGCGTTTTTGTTAATTCTCATTAAAGTAGAGCTGCCTTTTGGCTGGGGAGGATGGGAAAAATCTGGATTTTTCATCAAATTTCATAATTTCCCCCCTTCCCGAATTTGTTACCAAAGATCCTGACAAATCCGGGTTTTTCCTGTCATATGGTCACCCTAAATTTAATTGGGTGGGAATAACCCTGGAAATTGGTATTCCCCCCCCCCCCCCCCCCCGGACAATCCTGCAGAAGTTAAAGTCTGATTATGCTGGAGTAATGATGAAGAGAGCCCTTTGACAACAATTTGGTTTGGTTAGTTGTCACATAAAAAACAATTAAACAAGTGGACACTATATTTCTGTGCTTCGTGAACTGGAAATCGGTTACGTGAGATAAATGCTGTGTTAATTCCTTTATAGTGGAGAAACAAGAATAGCGCTCAGTGAATGATTCTCACTCCTCCTTCGTGGAGTCCATGACTTCAAGCCACACAATGTAAGCCCACATACCTTTGCTGAGATGTTGGAGCAAATCTGTATGGTTTATGGCGTGGCTGCCGTCATTTCTTGTTTGTATTCTTGTTCTTTGTTTGTGGGTCAGTGTGCATTATCTTTCGATTTGTATCATTCAATATCAAATACAGCCTTTCAAAGCATGCAAAACTTCTAGTTTCATGAAGGACACCCTAAATGCTGCATACAGTTCTGCAGATATACGGAAATGTAATTTTACTTCCTCAAGTCCAAGCCCCTTTCGCCTTTGGAATATGAAGGCCAGTTGATAGATATCATTAGCTTAATTGGGGTTGACACATTTAACTTGGCACAGGATTTTACCATATGCTTTTCTTTCCCATGGAGGATATGCCACTCTTCCTAGCATTAGACACAAAGCACCCTGCATTTCCAGGAAGGATAAGCAGACATTTCAACTTAACGATAAAAAAATACTTTGTGGTTGTGGTTTTTCCCAGTATAAGAATGCTTACACTGCAGGTTAAAAACAAGGATAGCCACAATGTTCAGATTATCTGGGACATGGTGTCATCTTGTTGCAGACTCTAGAGGCCTTGAACAATGATTCTGATGCATAGATGTCAAGGGAAGTGGGTCTCTGGCTCAGGAATTTCATAAGCTGCAAACAAGCCTGAGGAACAGCATTCTTCATGAATTCACAGGAAAGGGATTCGACACCAGACTTTCCTCTGAAGCCAGGGGTTATGAGAAATTAGAATGTACTGCTCTATGATTTCACCAATTGCCCCGGGCCGCTCACTCTCTGTAAACCTCTGGCAGGGAAACATCTGGTAATGGATGTGTAGTATTGATGGAGTGCCGAGGGTGCTGCTTCTTTAAATTCTTGTTAGCATTCAAGCTATGGGTAGGGTTTGGGAACTCAGTTGAGTTGTTTGACTATTAGGTTGCAGCAATGGGCAATTTGTGGCCCTCTAGATTAGGCTGACCAGATAAAATCCAGGTCAGGGCTCATATAACTTTAACAGTTGTAGAGAAAAGGGGATTTCAGCCAGTGTCATTTGTATGCAATCAGTTCCTGGTGATATTCCCTCTTCCTCACAACAGTTAAAGGTGCAGGCACTATACTAGAGTGACCATATACAAAAGAAGGCAGGGCCCCTGCAACTTTAACTGTTGTGATGAAGAGGGAATTTCACCAGGAACTAATTGCATACAAATGACACTGGCTGAAATCCCCTTTTCTCTACAACTGTTAAAGTTACAGGAGCCCTGACCTGGATTTTATCTGGTCACCCTACTCTAGATGTATTGGCCTTCAACTCCCATGACCCCTAGCTGATGGTGAGGGATCATGGGAATTGTAAGCCAAAACTTCTGGAGGGCTACAAGCTGCCCACCTCTGATTTAGGGGATTAGTTGAGTCTAGAACTTTGTCAAGTTAACTTTCATTGCTTCTGGGAATTTGCACTGGGAGCTGACACAAGCTCTGCTCTTCCCAAACTAGCTTTAGCAACCTGCAGCCTTGTTAACTGCTCTTTGTTCCTGGATTGAAGGTGAGCTTTCTTCAGGCACCTCACACATTTTCAGTCTTTCCAGAAGAGGACAACCAGCTTTTCTGAATCAAATGCTAAGCCTCTATAATACCTTCCTTAGACTCTCATCAATTTAGGTGCAGAATATTTCATTTGAATACATGCTTGTTCAGTGATAGCTGGTTCAAGTAGGACCTGCATGAAAATGTTGCAATGTCTCCTCCCCTTTGAGAAGAAGTGCTCGGTTCCCTTAAGCATGCAAATTCCTTATTATTTCTTGTGGAAGTGGTATTTTGGCTTCATTTTTATTAGCACACACCACCTGACTGGACACTTCCAGCAGAGGAAGAAAATGGAAACAGGGCCATCATTGACTCTGCCAAGAAGCCATCATTATCAGGTTTCTCTTGACTCCAAGGGATGACCAGTTATAAGGGCCCTGCTCTCTATTCTTAGGATTATTTATCTTTCAACTGGCCCTTCAAATGGAGCACACCTTCAAATGGAGGGCCATCATCTGACAGTCTTCAAAGAGAGAGTTGTCCTCTGTAACGTAGGACACACAGCCAGCCTACTCCTTCAACTGTCCTCCAACTCTCTCCTGACAGCAGCCATTACATCAACTTCCAGAGAACATGAGCTAGCTGCCAAGGGATCATAGTGGCAACAGGAGATAAAAGATTGATTGTTTTGCCACCATCCCCCTGAGTTTTCCAGTGCTGCCATGGCAGGGGGCAGCAGACCCACCAGTGGGCCACCAAGAAGGAGCTTAGAACTTCCACTTTCAGGCCATGGAATCTGGACGTGGTGCAGGTGGCCCACAACTGCCAGCTGCTGCCAGAAATCACAGCAGCTGTTCCATCTGAAAAGCTGAAATGTCATTATCCTCACCACCACCACCACCGTCCCACCGTCCCCCGGGCTTCTTAGCAGTTTTCACCAACTGCTCACCTGAAGACCTTTGGGGCATCTCTAAATATGCGTTCATGTGTTTTGTAATTTTATAAGCTGCCTAGGTCAAAATTATTCTCTCTCTCTCTCTTTCCCTCAGCCTTGAAATAAAAAGTCATGAAATATGGGCATGCTTTTCTTGGAGGTTCCTTGAATACTGATCAGCATATTCGGAGAGAAGATGATGATGTTAAGAATAGTAGCTGCAATGTTGTTGAGATCTGCATAATCTAAGTTCCCCATTCTCATGCGTTGATTGACACTATGGGTTATTTAGCTGATGAGGCATTCCCTGTCATAAGCATCTTAAAGTACACTCCACCTTTGGCTCAAGTCTTGTCATTTTCTATTTATCTGGTTTCCTCTGCATGTGAGAAGTCGCTCTCTTAACCCAACCTCCGATCTTTGTGTTGTCTCAGTTGCACTTATGGAGCTTTGAACAAGTTTTCTTTGTGTGCGGACATTCATTGTAACGGAGTTTGACAAACCTTGCTCTAATGTGACAGGCTGCTGTTAGTTTTGGCAGGAAGAGTAACAGCTGCCATATGGCATAAGGATGTCAAGCAAGATTCACTACTGATGACAGCAAAGCTCTGCTTATGGAAAACACTGTTATGATTTTCTAGTCCAAGAAATAAAGCCGATGCGGTGGCATAGCTAAACATACTGAGGCAAGATCTAGCTTTTAATGACAGCAAATAGGGTAACTGCTGTTTTCAAAGACATTTCATGGGTCATTTTCTCCCTCTTCCCATCCTACCTCTCCAAATATTCCCGAAAGTTGTCCAGGCATAGATATGTGTGCAAAATCAAGTGCAGTTTTTTTTTAAACGGAGAAAGGCTTGGATAATGGAAGTGAAAGTGACTATTGGCCTGCTGAAGGGTATAATAAAATATTTGTCCAAACCAAAAGAAAGGAGATTATGGAAATGTTAACTTTTAAAATGAGGTACTACAAACTTCAGCATGAAGAGCCTGGGAGTGGAATACTAATTGAGATAGGCCATGTGATCAACACTGGACTGTACACACTGATCACTGTCATTTTAAGGGTTAGAGTCCTGAGAAAGCTGGCCAATGTGGATATATTTTTATTTATTTTGTACCATCTTTCCAGGGTATTGATGCTCATTTTTCATCTTTATGTCCTCTGCCCTATGTTTCAGGAGATTATTTTAGTCAGAAAGAGAAAATTGCTGAGATACTATGAATGATTACATTTCCCCAATGCTTCCCCCAAGGCATACAAGATTCTACACATGTTATGTTAACAACAACCCTCTGAGGTAGGATAGCATGAGAGCTAGTGACTGGTTCAGGGTCACCCAGCAAGTTTCATAAATGACAGGCGATGAACCTAGTTCTCACCCATTCTAGTTTAGTACTTGGACCACTAACTGCACCACTGCGGTTTTCACAATGAATGTGAAATTAAAATACTCTTTTAGGAGGAAAGAATTTTGTTTCAGCAAGTATATCTCACTAGCTAGATTATGATGTACAAGAACCAAACCGCCTCCATCTTGAATGTGCGCACACATTCTGTCCACGCGCTAGAAATATGCACAAGCGAGAACCGAGCTCATAAACAAGTTATGAGTTCTGCATGATTAATTTGTTGTTCAGTCCAGTCTTTGCGAACTAAACCACAGGATGTAACCAGCGTATATGATGAGAAACCACAGCCCCAAAAGGTGGGAGTTTAGTGGAAATTTCCAAGAGCTTGCTAAGAGTGTATCTAACCCTTCTGTAAATGGCGTTCAGGGCTACACTCCATTGCCTGTGGTAGCCTGTTGCAATGTAATAAATGCTGTCAGCTTGAACCTTGCCCGCTTGTCCACTACTTTATTGACTATCAGCTGGATAATGAATCTCCTGGAAAGGAGAGTGTGGTGTTCTCACACTTATCACAATTGGCATATGTTTGGAATGGGATGTGGGTGGGCATAATATAAGATGGCAAGCCATTGGATACAAACAACTTTCCAGTATATTTGGAACAATGGCAACAAATATCCTATTACTAGATGACAGTGATATTACCTTTGGCAAGTAATTGACATTTAAAGCCTTGAACTGGATAAAATTCATCTCTGCCAACTTGTTTCATCCATTCTGGGAGCTCCTCAGAAGAATGAATGTAGAGGTCATGCTCTCCAATAACCAGGCTCAGATAAATGAAAGAAATACAAGGAGAGCCTGTTCACCAGTTCTCCAGAAAGTCTGTGAATCTGTCTCAAATATTGGTAATCCATGTAGAAAATCAATTATTCTTTCAGGTGTTGCATAATCGATCTTTCTTAACTACATTAACTTGGAATTATGATTTTTGGAAAAAAAAACATTGTAACTATTATTCTGTTGAAATTCTTAAGTTACAAAAGCCAAGAACAATTACCAGGATGTACTGGCACTTATCTTTATAAAAACTGTGCTTAATAGGCATCTGTGCTTAATGTAGGACAGACCGATCCTAAGCTGCAGGCCTGTGCTGCTGTAATTAAATATCTGTTCTATTCCTGGACAGAATAGCTCATCTCTGCCTGCTCATCAGGACTGTCCTCCCTCCCATTAACACTTCTTCCAAATATAGCAGGTGCATGTTTATGGTTCTTACAAGAGCTGTTTTACATTACTTCTGATAGGATGCTGTGAGGTTATCCTCAACCACTTGCTGCTGCTGCCCGTCTTGCTTTTACTATTTAGGCACCATAGCACCACAGCCCAGCAACCTGGCCTCCAGATAACTTCTTTGTTCTGCTGCCACCAGTACCTTCCTCAGATACACCCACAGACCACACCAGGACATGGAATTAACAATAATTTATTAATAGGAAATTGCATATCAACAAGCTTAATGGGTACTTCAGTTCAATTGCATATCAGTTACAAGGTTTTAATGCTTAGTGGTTTCTGTCAGAACTCTTATACTTTAATAAACGGTTCCTTATTTAATTTATGCTCTAAAATCTTATCTCAATCAAACACTCTTATCATAAATCTCACCCCAATCATCCTCTGTGCCAGAATCATATGTACCTTCACTCTGTTTTCCAGCTCCTCCCACTCTCACACAACCAACCAATCCAGGTACTCTGAACAACCACCCAATCAGCACTCACTTTCCATTCAGGCACACTGCTAGCCAATCCAGGCACTCCATACTTATATAGACCCTTAAACAACAAACAGTAAGTACATTTCAGCCTAGTTATTTACTTTACCTGTTATTATTCTTACTTCTTTTTAAAGATATAAACAAATGCATATCACAAACAATAAACTTTGCCATATATTTACAACTACAAACAGTAAAACATCACAGATGCTATGTAAAGAAGCAGATGAATGCTCTTGCATACATGATGAACTGGGATAACAAAGCAAGAGGGGATATCAGCTCAGACTCTAGAGCTTGATCCTCTGACTTGTTGATTCAGCATATCAACGTCTTGGTGGTGTTGTAGTGGAACCAGAGCTCACAGGGTCAAAGCACTGGGACTTTTTGATAAGCGGGGATGCTGACATTGTCACCCTCCTCAGATTTCTGTGTCTCCTCTGAGTTTAGTTGATGCCCGCCAGCTGGATGAGGGAGTAGGAAGAAATGGATTTCTCCAGCAACAATATGTTTTTGCAAACTAGCCATGTTGTCATATTGGGACAACTTAGTCTTGAATGAAATCCCATTAGCTTTGCAAAAAAATGCTTCTTGTAGAGATGAAAAGTGCTAGAACTGATTTGCTGATATGGATCAATCTGCTTTTTAAAATCCTCCTTGGGGGTGTGGCTATGGGGATGGTCATGATAAATGTCTGCACTTCAAATTTAACACTATATCCCTGCTTATAGGGCTGGGCCATAGGAAAAGTACTTCTGTGTAAATCCTTCCAAGAGTAGTCTATGATGTCTACATGTGTTTAATGCATTTCATTTGCTTTTGTCACACTGCTAAAAGCTTACGAGCTACATTACTGGTCAGAAATATGGTCCATGTTGTCCAGTGTCCTGCTTCTGATTTCACCTGATTATGAAATATGTATGATAGGATTCCAGACTAGTCCATTTCCTATTGATTGCTACAAGTATGTTTTGATAACTTTGGATGCCATTGGATGCTACCAGGGGAGGCTGGTAGCATCCAATGGCAGTCAGAACATGACAAGAAGAAAATAGGACCTTGGACCCAAGTGGTCCTAGTGGCTGGAACTCTCTCCAACAAAGGAGGATGTTGTCTCAACAGGGAGCTAAAGCCATCTGAAGCCTTTTGTAGACTGACATGACCTATAGCCAGCTTCGCCCCTCCTCGAGGAGCTGACTGGACTGTTAAAGGGCCATCACATGATTTTATAACATGAAGCTGTGGAGATGGAGGTTCTGGAGATACTCTTCCTCTGAGTCAGAAGGCGATGGCAGGTCTGTGTCCTCTGGTTGGGAGGGCCGTGAACATGGCACTGATTTTCCTAACCCCAAGGTAGTAGCCTGTGCCGCATTCTCATCAGAATCCTTGCTCCACACTAAAAGATCTGAGGGATGGGATTATTCTTTAAAAGCAAAGAAAACACTGCTATATAACAGGCCATCGCCACACCCTACAGTTTCATGCTTTTTAGCAAGGGTGGCTGAGACAATGCTGGTTTTTGTAGGCCAGGAGGAGTCAAGAGTCTCTGTAGTGATTTATGGTCACAGAAATTTCCCAACCTTTGAAGGAATTTATTCGCTTGCATCTTTTAAAAAAATGTTTTTCAACCTGCTGAATGCATATCTGTCTGTAACTAAGTAAAACACTTTAGCTTTGACCCTAAAACCAAGTGTGGCAGTGAAGATGGATGACATTAACTCCTTACCAGCATAAGCCTCACTATTTAAGCCATTTTGTTGAAATATTGAGGTCAGCTAATATTAGGCTGACCAAATGAAAAGGAGGACAGGGCTCATATAACTTTAACAGTTGTAGAGAAAAGGGAATTTCAGCCAGTGTCATTTGTATGCAATTAATTCCAGGTGAAATTCCCTCTTCATCACAACAGTTAAAGTTGCAGGGGCCCTGCCTTCTTTTGTATATGGTCACTCTAGTATAGTGCCTGCACCTTTAACTGTTGTGATGAAGAGGGAATTTCACCAGGAACTAATTGCATACAAATGACACTGGCTGAAAGTCCCTTTTCTCTACAACTGTTAAAGTTACATGAGCCCTGTCCTCCTTTTCATATGGTCAGCCTAGCTAATATTGGGCTTAACATTTGTCCCAAATGGGGTTTAAAAGCTGACAGTGAAAATTATGTTGGGCATCCACATAAAATCTGTACAAAATAGATTATTATTTTTATTAATATCTACTTTTACATCAGCAAAACTACACTTATTCTAGTTAAAAAAAGTTAGGGTGGGTTCATAATTATAGGAAGCATTGAAAGAAGATGTCACACACACCCTCATTTTGGCCTTCTATTGTAATGTAAGGTCAGGTATCTCAGTATATGGGAAAAACATGAGCTGCCACTTTGGACATTATATAGGCAACATGAAAAGTGAGTCATTTGCACATGCACTAGGTGCTTCTCATAACATCCCAAGCCACCCTGAACCTGGACATAATTCCCCATTTTAATTCATTGTTCGGAGCAATGAGTATTCATTACTGCATTGAAAGCTATGAAAACAAATGATAATACTTAAGAAAAGAGTGCAGATCAAATATTTAGAAGAAGAAAGACTAAAATAACACTTGTGGTATCAAATATTTGTGGTTTATGTGTCCCCTCTCTCCCCGTACCCCTGTTCATAAGATGGTACATAATTTCCTTGGAGGTTTCCAACAACTCAAGATAATAAGTTTAGAGATTACATATTACATACATAATAAATCTCTGGGGGAAAATAATGCTATTATGCTTCAGGCTATATTGCTTTTTTCACGGTTTTTGTACAAACAGTGCCTCAACAACATTACTATTTTGATTACTTTGTGCCTCTGAGATACCTTCAGAACTATTAAATTGATCAATTATTCCTCCTTCTTCTGCCTAGGATTATGCATATGAGCCTTTAAAAGGGGTGAAATAGTCTTTTGCTTCTATGTTCCTAAAGTCTATTTAATTGTGTTGATTTGGAAGGCATATGCAAGTGAATTATACCTAGCAAACCAAGATGAAAGTACCATGCACACCCAATTATTTGTACACTGGAGCTGATCAGCCCAAATAATTGTATAACTTAATTTAACATATTTCCCCCTTAATGTTGCTTATCCTAGGGAATTTAATCTAATGCAGCACGTAACTATTTTCTTTTTTCCATTTAAACTCGCAGGATAAGAAAGCCTGATGATGTAATGAAGCATATCATCTATTATATAAATATATAGAAAATGAAGCTATTCTGATCCCCTTCCTGCTGCTCTGCTCCGTTTCCTCTTATTACGTATTTTAAGTATCTGGAAAACAAAGTGTTTAAGCTAGTGTTATATTACCACATTTGCTTATCAGTAGATTGGTGGCAAAGGATTGGTGATTCTTGTAAATTATTTCTGGATTTTGCTAGTTACTAGTATATCATTGAATAAGATAGACACATTGTTCTGGAAGTGACCAGAAGTTCATCCATTTCAATTCCTTGTAATGAGGCAAGAGATCTTGTTCCCAAGCATTTGTATCTAATGAGCTCATACAGTTGAAATATACTGTTATATAGCTTACTTGTGAGATATTCATAAAATATTGGGGATATATATGGAAACACGGCTGAGGAATAGGTGATTTCTTGCATATGGAACAGAATTCGTGGTTTTTTTTTTACATTGATAACTTTACTTACAGAAATCTTACAGAATTGGAAGTGATCCTGAATCTCTTTGCAATCAGAGGCATTGACCAGGTTCAGACAATTGCAGGAGCGAAATAACCCATCGTGGCTTCTTTCCCTGCCCCTGCGCATGTTGGTCGCAGGACTGTGATTTATGTAATTACCATGATGCAGCGAAGGTTGCTGTGCCATCTGAGCCTGGTGCGTAGTGTAGCGGGGACAGATTCTTACCCACACTACAACTCACAACTTGTAGTAAGGATTGTGGGTAGATGAGAAGCCATCCTGACTGTGCTGCATGCCAGGTTCACACAACATTACAACCCACACTACATCGTGGGTAATTATGCAAATTGTGGTTGCATGACCGGCACATGCAGGTCATGCAACCCACAATGGGTTCTTTTGCCCCGTGATCATCCAAATGTAGTCATAGGCTATAAAGGACCCATTGAAAGGTCATTCAGACTAACCCACTATAATACTATATTTTCTCGGTGCGGAGTTGTGACAGTCCTAGTAGGAAATGGCTATGTTGACTTAAGTTGACATAAACTTAAGTTCTATGTGCTAGAGGCTGGCTTGGTACCTACTTACCCTGTCCCTGATTACCAAACTCCTGTTGTATTTCACACCTTTTCAGAATAGTGGTTTCCATGGCTTACTGTAGGATCAACATGGATGACTTCATCTGCCTCAGCACAGGTGTTAGGATCAGTTTGCAGTACCAGAATGTAGGGGAATGCAAGGTGACACAAACATTCATATAATTTCTCTTCAGGGATGCCAATGTATTAATTAAAAATAACCTATGCTATCACAATGATTTGCATGTATCTTTGCTTATAAAATATAATGGAAGCTAGATCAAAGATCAATCAAGCAGACATCTCTTCTAAAAGATATAGAGAACAGTATTCTTGAGTTTCTTGTCTAAATGGTATGAATGGTGTCTGAGGCTTTCCTAAACATATTTAATTCTCTTGCAAGGTGACAGTTAACTTCTTATTTCATGCTGTGATCTGTCCAAACACCACAGTATCCTTTAAGATAAAAAGAGATGTATTGAGCTGAGAATATAGGACTGACACTTATTTCCTTTGAAGCTTCGTAATTCACCTTTAAGAGACCTTTCTCTTGTCAGACCAGATGGTAAGTTTGACACAAGTGGTTGGCTTAATATTTTATTCAGAAGAAATAATTCATCTTCTGGTAGCACTATCAATGTCAGTGCTAATATATGCTAGCTAAATATTTTCAAATATGAAAGTTCAGTATGCAATTCAGACTTAAGGCATCTTCACTGATGCCCAACAGCAAATTTAGTTGGTCCCTTCTTCATCCCTCCCTTGCAAAATAAAATAGTAGTAGCAATGTTTCTAATATATTTCTCAAGAGGGTCTCTTTTTGCCATCATAAACTTCATAATGAAAGTAGCTGGTGTCTGTTTAATGTAGCTGTTTACATGCTCATCCTGAGTGACATCACATGTGGGTAACTCCTGAAGCGGTTATAATGCACTGCAACTACAATACCAAATATTCAGCATTGCTTAATCCGGAGTAACTAACACATCTGGTTTCATATTCACTGTTGAACAGAAGTCCCATTTAATTCATGAGCATTTGTTGAAAGGGAGAGAATTCCATACTTTCCTATTCTGTTCCTGGCTTTTAAAAAGCTTTATGAAGCAACTGATCTATTTTGTGGATCTTGAGTGTGCTCTTATCATCATTTATGACAGTCCTTTCAAAACAAGCTCCACAGAAACCCACTGGAGCTAACCATAGCTATTTTGGTCTTTGTTTTAGTGTTGAGCCAGTCTTCTTATAAGTGTGTTAGCAAAAGAGAATGAAAGCTGGATGTGATATAGTGGCTTAGAAAATTAAAGCATCTGACATTTGTATTAATTATTGTGTATGTTTGCGAGACGAACTGGTAAGCACATGCAGGGGGTGGGGGAATGTCCTTTCTACCTCCTGTTTTATTAATTTTACTTCAGCCTCTCTGTTTTCCATGCTGACTCTTTGCCAGCATTCACATATTTTAATGTCAACTCTCCACAGTTCTCCCACATCAGTATGTAACATAGGTCAAAGAATGCTCTACAAAGAAAAAAAAAGTATTCTCAGGATGTGTTAGCATCCTGAGCAGCTGCTGCTTAAAATATAGATCAAAGCTTGTTCATTTGGGATGTTCCCCAGTGTAGGCCTTTTTAGAACCATGAACAATATGGATGCATTCCTCTAATAGATATCTGAGTACCCTCAGTTTCCATTAGCTTGGAGGCCAATTGTCCTTGGAGAATCTATCAGTGGGGCATTTGCAGTTGAATAATTTCCGTAAATAACACACTAAAATATACGAATTCCTTTTTTATTTACTAAGATTTTTTCAATGCTCTCTACAATTCCTATGAACCAAACTGCAAAGGTTCATGAGTGTAAAGACCTAAAAATGAAATATTAATGATATTATTTCCTGACTATACAATGTGTTTATCATATGTTAACACTTTTGCACATAACAAGAAATTAAACTTTGCTTGAAAAATGTAATCAAGCTACAGACTTGCAGAATAAGCGGTACTGCCTGTTCAACAAGCTTTCATTTGTTAATAACAGTCAAGAAGATATTCATGTTGCTACAATATAATCACAACAGTGGTTAATATTTTGAAATCCATTAACTTTAGAACCACAACCTCCATATTGAATAGTAAACAAGATTGTACTTTGAGCTGTGTTATTTATTATGCTGATGGTTGTTCTTGTTCTTGTTACTAACAATAGTATCTCAACACCTAAATAGTATATATATATATATATATATATATATAGAATGTACACACCTTCTAGAATTCATTGTATAGATAGTTATATAACTAGTACATGCACAAATATTGCAGTGTATTCTAGAACAATATTAAAGCAATTTGTATAGGCATTTATATACTCACACATTTCATGTGACAGTAGAATATGTGGATTTCTAGCATTTCAAATAAATTGGTAACATAATTCTGTGTTGATTTGAATTGCAAGGTAATATCATGCCCTATTGTTGACTGAGCTGATGTAACTTAGGTCTCAATGTGATACAGACCTATGGGGAGGGCAACAAATAGAGGGCACCTGAAAGTTTCTAGTTGGCCTACACATAATCAGGTGACCAGCCATTCTCCTTCCTCTTCCTCTTCCTCTTCCTCTTATTATTATTATTATTCATTTCCTTCAAGGTGCTCAAGGCACTGTATATGGTTTCTCCCCCACCCTCACTTTTATCCTCCTAATAACTCAGTGAAGTTTGTCTGAAAGACAGTAACTGCCCCAAAACATTAGGTTCTGAGCTGGCAGTGACTGACTAGGAAAGAGATCTTGGGATTGTGGTGGATAACTCAATGAAAATGTTGACCCTGTATCTGGCAACTATAAATGGGGAAATCCATGTTAATGATAATTAGGAAAGGGATTGAAAGAAAACTATGAATTTTGCAATGCCTTTATACAAATCTCTGGCATGGTCACAGTTGGAATACTGTGTACAGTTCTCAAAAATATACTGTAAAGTTGTAGAAAAAGGCAACCAGAATGATCAGTGGGCTGGAGCAACTCCCTTATGAGAAAAGGTTACAACATTTGGGAGGGAGTATTTTAGAAAAAGGGCAAGTAAGAGGGAACAGCCTTTTTGGATCAGAACAAAGGCCTGCCTAGTTGAGCATTCGATTCCCACTGCAACCAACTAGATGCCCACGGGAAGCCCACAAGCAGGACATGAGCACAAGTACCCCCATCTCATATTCCCTAGCAACTGATATTCAAACACATACTTCCTCTGATGCTGGAGGTAATATATAGCCCTCATTAATAGTATGACTTGGTAGCCTCATCCTCCATGAATTTGTCTAATCCCCTTTTAAAGCCATTCAAGTTGCTGGCCATCACTACATCTTGTGGTAGCAAATTCTGTTTGGGGAGGGGACAGAAAGTCTCAGTCTCCAAAGCACGAACTGGTAACAAAGCCTTGTGAGGGCCCAAGGGTTTGAAGGAAAGCCTGCTTCACCCCGGGAATCACCAGACATGGTCTCAAGGGGGGCGATTTGGATTTGGCTTCAGCCAAATCTGATGCACATCCCTACTGAAAACCAGTTCTTGTTCTACTTTCATTTCCTCATCTTTGCAGGAATGAAAAAGTCACTTCCAGTTCATCTATTCTTGTGCCATTTCTCTTTCCCGGAGACATTTCTTCACATTCATACTGACTCATGATGTATGTTCACTGACATTCCATCTACTCTATTTTTCTGATTATATTTATTATACCTTTTCCTCCTGTCATTAACAGATAAACAGTACATAATAGTTACAGTAGGTATAGACCAGATGCCTTTCAGTGCAGAAGGTCATGAGTTGTTAGTGGTTCACCATATAACAGGAAGTAGGAAGGAATGCTTTTTATTGATTTAATTTTATTTCATTCTGATAACGTTCAGTATTCATTTTCCCCTCAAGAGGAATCTCATTTGGGTCTCCACAGTGTTCTGGTTTTTATCCTATTCTGTTGGTTGAGATTGTCTCGCTGAGACATGTCTCAGTGTGTAAAGTTTACTACCATATCTAGTGTCTGATAATGAGGTTTTAAAAATTCTGCTTGGTGGCCTGGAATCATAGAGTCGAAAGGGGCCATTTTATGCCATTGAATCCAGCCCTGTGCTCAGTGCAGCCCTGGAGACAGAGTTGCAGATGCCAGCTCCATCAACATCATCGCTGGATCCCAATCGGGTACCTGCAGATCAGCCAGATGCTTCTGGGCCATTCTCTATGCTTCTCCAGATTTGTTCGGTGGTAAGTGTTCTGCTATATCACAGTCTTGGCCATAGCCTACATGGGGTTCTTAAAGCCTATAGCTGCATATGGAGTGGGGCATTGGCTAAAACTTACCTTTTTCTCCTCTGGTGGGCCTTGGTGACGTAGCTTGGGAGATGTTTTGGACATCAACAGTAACACATCAACAGTACTGTACTCAGGTTTAGCAGCAGCCAGATGTAAACATTCCTCCTGTGCCAGCCAATTGCATGCTGTATACTCCTTCTGTCTTGTGTCTGATGGATGCTATAGATCTCTTGCACCTGCGAAGGATGCAGTAGTACCCTATGGAGAAATATCCATCTTGTTAAGTTATAATTTGGTCCCAGCTACCTGGGGGGGGGGGGGAATTGGAAGGGATTCTATGTGAAAGTAGGAAAGTGTGACATCAAGTCAGCCTTCTGCTTCCTTCCTGTGCATCCTCCCGGCTTTGATCCGCTGAGTGTTTATTTTCAAGGGCAATATTTTATTGACAAGAGTACTACCTATAGTACTCTTGTGCTCAGCTTTTGAGCAATTTTGTTCATTTCTGGAATGGGCATGGAGGGTTCTGATTGTGTGATCCACTGTCTGGAGATTTTCTCATTGCCAGAGGAGAGAATATCACCCAGCGTGCTCAGCTATTGTCAGAATATATTGCCCTTGGAGGCAATTTGGGTGTCCATTTAGCAAAAGAGAAGACTGAAGGCTCCAAGCCCGTTTTGACCTTTTTTGAATAATGAGCTGGAAGCTGGTTGCATTGTTGCAGCTCCTCAGAGGGCACATACAACAAGTAAAGGCTCAGGGAGCTCCAGAAGCTGTTAGGCCATGTGAACTTTGCTTGTAGGGTAGTTGGTCCTGGGCAGGCCTTCTCACAACATCTTTGCATCCCCATGAAGAGTCTGTGCAGGCCCCACCATTGAGTCAGAGTTACACAGGGTACCTGTGATAACCTAACAATTTGGGAAGAATTTCTGGACAACTTTAATGGCATTTCCTTCTGATGACAGGGTCATTGACACGGATCTCCAAGTGCATTCCAATGCCTCTGGGTCTCTGGGTTTGAAGGCATGTTTAGAGACCATCGGTGCCCCTAGAGATGGCGTATGGATTGGGTGGAGGTCTGACTACTGACCTGAACTTCTTGAATTTCCCTCCAATAATTGTAGCCTTTTAGCTCCAGTCAAACTCCTTTGCCAATTCCATGGTGTATTTTTGGTGTTATAATCAGGTGACTGTTCAGGTCATCAATACACTCTGTTCCAGAAATCTCAGTTATGAGGTTAGTGAGAGCTTTCATAGACAGGTACATTTGCTACAATATCCTTTTACTTGCACATAATGTGGCAAGTCTGGATAATGGCATAATTACAGTGCTTCTCACTTTTGGCCCCACGGGCCAGGAAACATCCAGATCTGATGCTACAAGTGTTGTGGGTCAAATGATCATGGTCTCCATCACAACCAGCACTCCTTTAAGCTATTACAGAATGGTAGTGAGTTCTCTGAGTTTAGACATTAGGTGGGCCTTCCTGTTCCATCCCGGTGGAACACTTTATGCACTAAGGTGGAACACCTTATGGATTAAGTTTCCTTTTCTCTGTCTGTGGTGGGTTGTATAGGTTGGCTTAGAGAAGCATCTCGAGGCACCTTTTAGAGTTATTGGCAATTGCTGAGACCTGCTTTTCAGGGCTACGGAACCTGTGGGCAGGGTATGGATGGATTTTATGACTAATCTGTAACACCTGCCTGGAGTTATGATTCATTCAGGAGAGGATGAATCGGAAAGATCATCCTCCATACCCAGAAAGGTATGGCCAATGAGTAGGGGGTGAGCAAGTTATGCCTTACCTGAATAGATACCAGGCCAGCTCACTCAGTACATCTTTCATTTTCCATAGATCCTGAATTAAATAAATGTGGCCCTTAGTTCAACCATTACCTGAGTCTCGTTTTTCATTTATTGGCCTCTGTCTGCAATCTAAAATTGCACTTGCCATTTAGGTAGTCACATCACACTGCTAACTGATATTAATTTTGCGACTGATTACAACTCCAAGATCATTTTTACACTTATTATTGCCAAGCCAGGTAGCCTCCATTTTATATCTGTGCATTTGGTTTCTTTTTCCTAAATGAAAAACTTTGCACTTGTTTCTGTTGAATCTCATTCTGGTATTTTCTGCTCGGTTTTCTAACCTATCACGATAATTTGAATTTTGTTTCTGTCTTTTAAGTTATTAGCCAACCCACTCAATTTTGTGTTATCTGCAAATTTGAA